>CM035234.1:20277909-20915276 GCA_020226215.1 Sindora glabra
TGAACTTTTCTACTTTCTTACTATTTACGTTTTTTATTTCCTTTATCATTCCATAGGTCCTTCGGTACCATGTGTGGAACCTCATGATTGACTCGGTGCAATTAGTCTTTACTCAAAGTAATTTACTACTTATTTTAGATGAAGGGGTGAAACCCTTCCTTTCAAGCAAGTAAACTACTTTATTTATTGAAGGAAAAAGTGCTTGGATGTTATTCAAAATATTTTATTGGATATTTATTTCAATATTAATAATTTTTTATTTTAATTAATATATTTTTTAAGTTATAGTAATGATTTTATATACGTTTGTAATTATTATTTTATAAGTTTTACGTTTTATGATAATAATTTTATCTAAAATCTTTATTAAAGTTTTTAATTTTAATATAATTATTTATAGTAATAAATTTGTACTACATATATTGAAATATATATATAAATTCGCATTAAAATATCTATTATTATTTTTACATATAATTTTATGATATATATATATATACATATTAATTATTTTTTATTATTTATCATATATTACCAAATTAATAAATTTATTTATCAATCTAATAAAATTATACTAACAGGACTAATTCAATAAATTAACATTTTTTAATCTTTTATTAAGCCGGAATAATCAATTTGATTTTCTCACCAAATCAAATCATTATTTTTTTTGTACCAATATTGGTATAGGCAGTTCTAAAGTAGTCATTGTAAAAATGAAAGTACAGGTAATAAGAGAACATCTTAATCATTTATTACAAAGATTTTCATTTCTGCCGTTAATTACCCTTTACATGAAATTGATTGTAAGCTTTGAAAGAGGCAAAGTAAAAGTCATTTTTTGCCCTTTTGTTTTTGGCTTAAACTTTTGTTCTGTGTTTTGCACGATAATGCATTATTTTTTATTATTAATATAAAAATAATATATATAATAAAATAAAATTTATAAAATATTTGAACTAATTTATTATATTTTAAAAATATATATTTAAATTTAAAAATAATAAAATTTTGAAATATAATATAAAAAATAAAATATATAATTAAGTAATTAGATTAAATATTTAACTTATTTAAATATTTTTATTATAAAAAATAGTTTCTATTATATGCATCCAATTTGGTGATATAGTGTCTAAGTTGTAAATAATAGGAGTAAATAAAAAAATGCAATGAAAATAAAAATAATTTGTGAGTCATAAAACCTTGAAAATATTCTAAGCGGTGCATATTTAATTTAAAATATGATATTTAAAATTATTTTTACAGAATATTGATAAATTTTCAATTAATAAAAATTAAATAAATAAAATTTATTTTAATATGAAAATATTTTATTTAAAAAATTAATTTTTAAATTGAAAAATAAAAAATAAAATCCTATAATTAAGCCAATAAAAAGAAGAAAAATAATAAATGAACTATAAAGTAATATGAAAAATTAAAAAGAATATGCAACTAAGTAATTTAATTAAAATGCATATTCAACTTGTTCAAAATAAAAGAATATATTAGATTGTATCAACATTTCTCAGTAATATTAGCATTTAAACAACAAATAATAGAAGTAAATATATAAAAAAAAGAAAAATATGTGATGAAGTGAATAAAAAAAGAATATGATTTTAATAATAAGGAATGTAGGAATTAAACATAGAAGATGTGTTTAAGTGATTTAATAAAAATAAATGTTTAATTTATTGAAAATAATTTTATATTAAAAATTATATTATATTATATCTATATTATTTAATGATATAACATCTAAATTATAAATATAAAAAATATAATAAATGGATAAAAGAAAGTGAAATAGTGTGTAAGTTGTAAATAAGAATATTGATAAAATTTTAATTAATGTATAATTAATTTGAAATATAAAATTTGAAAATTGATAAAAAAATATTGACAAATTTTGAATAAATAAATTTGGTTTCAATTTTCAAGCATTTTTACTAAATAATAGAATACATAATTAATTATTTTAATTAATACTTTTTATAGTAAAATTTTAACTAATCTGAAATATTTTATATTATATTAAAATAAAATGTGTCCTATTGTTTCCATTCTAATTTGTGACGTTAGTATTTAAAGTGCAAACAATAGTCATAGATGAGAAAAAAGAAAAAAGAATGCAATTAAAAACATAAAAAGAAGAAAAATAATGTTTGAGTGCCAAAATAATATAAGTGTCAAAAATATAATTTATAATTAATTAATTTTATTAAATTAAAATTTTAATTTATTTAAAATATTTATATTGGAAAATAAATATATCATCATACTAATATTAACATTTGAGATATAATTAATAGAAATATGTATAAACACAAAAAAAATGACAAACATATAATTAAGCAAATACAAAGAAGATGAAAATATAATACATCAATTTATTTCAAATTAAATATACTATAAAAATTATATATATATATATATATATATATATATATATATATATATATATATATAATTTTTTATGTAACTTTTCTCCTTCTTGTTCAAATCTTGTTTAATACAATAGATGGCTTTATGTAAAAGAATTTCTATTCAATTATCTATTTTTGGCAACAATTAGCAGCAATTACACACTTCGTTATTTAAACAAAGCGCAAATTAACCAACTTGTTTTCGTCCTTGGGCAATTGAAGTCTAGCGACTGCTCTTCCACTATAACTACTAATAACTTACTTTTCCTAGGATATTACCGATGGATTATCTTATCTTATTTTTAGATATTACCTTGTATTTATCATTTTGATTTTTTTTTCTGTCAAAAAATTTCTCTCATCTCTTTTCTTATTCTCTCATCTTCTAATTTTGCTTATAAATATATTACTTGCTTTTGAATTTTTTAAAATAATAGTAAATTGTTTTAATTATACTTTATTTACATATATATTTTACTTAATTTACATGTAATTTTAAATATTATAATTTATTTATCTATATTTTAATTATTAATATTTTATCATTTTAAATTATTTTCTATCTAAAATTTAATCGAAAACTTACAAGTGATTCTCACTCATTCAAATTTTAATTCAATTTAATCAGGATGAAATTACTTTCAAAAAATTCTAATTTTGTTAAAAATTTATCTTCAACAATTTAGTCACCTATTGTTAAATATAATGTAATTTTCTCCTTTTCTTTTGAAACCTTTTCTCTTATTATTTTAATTAAAATATATATAACTTTCTATATTATATTTCATATATGAAATATTTATGATATTTTAAAAAGTACAATCAAATGTTTAAATTATATATTATATATAAATTTTTCTCTATTATCTTTCCTTTCAAATCTTTAACATTAGAGAGGTTTTTACTATTATTTTTTAATTTGCTTAATTGCACAAAACTATATTTTAAAAATTAATTTTATATCCAAAATTGATTTTAAATTAATTGAAAGTAATAATTTTTACTTTTGAAGTTAATATTCAAATATCATCAAATATGAAATATTGATTTAAAATTAATTTACTTAAATTAATTAATTATTTGTAATTAATTATATTTAAAATAAACCCTTTTAATAAAAAAATTTGTAAAATATTTTATTTTTTAATTTTATTTCATTACATCTTGAGTACTTTCTCTTTATAATATTAAAGTATGAATACTTTTTTTTACATAAATGTAATATAAAGGATGATATATATTTCAGTCAAAATAATAAAACAAAAACTGAAAAGAAAAATATTATTACCATTAATTTAAAAAATATCAAAAATAAAACCTCGTACTAACTCGTTAAATCCAATCAGTCTCCGTACCTTATTTAGAGCACGGAAATAGTGAGTTAGTTTAAATTATTATAAAAATTTTAAAAGTTAGAGTTTAAAAAAATAAAAAATATAAGTGGGAGAAGTTGGGTTGTGTGACCCTTTGGGAAAAAGAAAAAAATATATAAAAAAAGGAAAAAGGATGCGAACTTGGAACTTGGGATAGATAGAGAAAAAATAATATAAAAATTATTAAAGTGACACGTGATGGAAAATATGGTAATGGTACGGGGATTTAGGTGGCACGGCATTTTATGTATTGTTTGTGTTAATATTGATATTGATCGATTGATTTATTAATTAATTGTGCTGATTTAGGTGGCACGGCATTTTTTGAAAGAGGCGCCCAAGGCATGATTCGTGTATATATATTGTTTGTTGTTGTTTTTTTTTTTTTTATAAACTATATTGTTTATTGTTCATAGCATTGGATTCTTCACTTTACAGTTCATCTCCCTTTTTCACCGGCCTTTTCCTTGTTTTGCTTTTGCTTTTTCTTTTTCTTTTGTCATTGCTTTTTCCTATTCATTCGCGGTTCTTTTGGAAGGAAAATGTAGAAGAGGAAAAGGATGAGAAATATTTTAAATTTAAATTAGAGAAAAATAAAAAGGTAGAAAATTTAAATTTTAAAAAAATTAAAAAATTAAAATTATATATTTTATCTTAAATCTTCCTTTTTATTTAAATAAAATAAAATTTAAACTTTAAAATTTCTTTTCTTTTTTATTTCCATCTAAACAAAACTTTACTGTAGGAATGTTGCGAGACAAACAAATTTCGCTGTCACATCTTTCTCAATCTATTCCCTGAAATATTATATCAATTTTTTATAAACATCTACTAAAACAATAATTTGCTGGGTCATCTCTGTATACGTGGCACTCTGGACTCTTTTATTTGGATGCTGATGATGCGGCAGGAAACATTTATCCATTATAATATTATTTTAAAATTATTTCTCAAAACAATTTTATTTAAAAAAAGTTAAATTATAAACGGCTTAATTCACAACATAGTAGAGGTATGGTGAAGAGTCAATAGACTCTAAGTAAATGTAAATTCTCACGACTTGTTTTACTCTTTATTTATTATATATATTTTTAATGAATTAATGTTTTATAAATACAAATATATATATATATATATATATATATATATATATATATATATATATATATATATATATATATGATGAAAGATCATCATAAATTTAAATCACATAAATTACATTTTTTGGTAAAGAATGAGTGGATAAATCACTTGATGCATATATACAAAAATTAAGGATTAAACCTTAAATATAATAAAAAATACAAAATTTTTAAGGAATATTGTATGTCATTTAAATCAAAGATTATAAGCACATAAATCAAATTTAATAAAAGAAATATTTACTCTTATAAAAAATAACTTTTCTTATAAAGTTCTAAGGCTCCATTTATTTCAACAAAAAAATATTTTTCATAAAATGTAGTTATGAAATGTTAAAATTGAGCAAATTATTTTACTTATTTAATATTAAATACGAAAAATTTAGGATAAATAATTTTTCAAATTTCAAAAAGAAATTTACTTCCCTCTATTATCATACATTTAGGTATCCTTTCTTCTGACTACTAGTACAAGTAATATGTAACTATTCCATGTGGGTGTGTGTATGTATATATATATATACAAATAATATTTTCTTTTAAAATTTTTCTAATGAAATAACCGAAGCCTAATTGGGAAATTAAATTCAAACACAATAAAATTTTCAAATTTCATTTCTCACGTTCTTGAGTCAGTATGTAATAAACATTGACATTTAGACCATAAATAGTAGGAATGAATAAAAAAAAACAAGGAAAATTATATAATAAAATAAATAAAAAATATACAATAAACTAATTGAATTAAATAAAATCTTTAAATTTTTTAAATCTATTTTATAATAAAATATATTTTTGTTATATGAATACTACTAAATTGTGTTAAAATTATAATTAATAGAGGTGAGTAAGAGAAATAATAGTGCTGAAAAAAGTATGAAAAATATTACATAAATTATATATCTTTGATAAAATCTTATAAGTTGATATATATTTAATTTGAAATATAGCACGTAAAAGTTGATATAAAAAAATACTAACACATTTTAAATAAATTTAATTTAATTTTCAAATATTTTATTAAAAATGATATATAGTTAATTAATTCAATCAACATATATATTCTTTATTAAAATTTTAACTTAAATACTTTTACAATAAGTAATGATTTATTGAAAGAATTTTTGTTAAGGATCAATCATTTTAAAGGAGTGAATTAAATTAAGAAATGATGTCACTCTTTCTATATGAGTAAGTATATATACATTTGTTTTAAGAATAATATAATATAAAAATAATATTATAATTTCTATAATATTAGAAATTTTTTAATAATATTAAAATTTGAGTTATAAATAAAAATAATGTATGTGAAAAAAGAAGAAAAAATGAAAAATGTATAAATAAATAAATAAATAGATGGAAAACAATATATGAGTGGTAAAGTAATAAGAACAAAAAATCAAATACAATGTCAAGTAATTCAATTAAATTAAAATTTTAACTTATTTAAAATTATATAATAATAAAAATAAAATATAACTTATTATATTTACATCACTTAGCATGATTTTAGTGTCCAAGAACAAGTGATGTGGCCATGAAAAAAGAAAATTTGAAAAAATATGTAATTTTGTAACTGAAAATAAAAGAATAATAGTGTGTAAAACATTGCAATGAAATGAATAAAGTAAAACGAATCTATACTTAAACTATAAAATTTCGACAAAAATATTATTTAAAAAAATAAATTTGATCTTAAATTTTAAATATTTTTATTCAAAAATAAAATATATAAGTAATAAATCAAATTAACATCTTCTTTATTTATAATAAAATTAAAATACATCATATAATATTTATACTACTTAAAAATATTAATACTTGAAATATAAATAATAGAAGTACACATAAAAATAAAATAAAATATGCAATCGGCAAATAAGAAGAGAAATAGTGTATAAATTGAAAATTAATAAAAATTTAAAAATAAAATAAATAATTTAATAATTTAATTAAAATAAATATTTAATTTATCAAAAATATTTTTATAATATAAATAAAATATATTATATCATATTTATATTATTTTGTGATATTAGTATCTAAGTCATAAATAATAAATATAGGCAAAAAATAGAAAAATATGCAGGGGAGAAAATAAAAAGAGAAAAGGCCGTGAGTCGTTAACTAAAAAGAGTTAAAAATAAAATATTTAATTTTAATTAATTTATTCAATTAGATTAAATCTTTACATTTTAGAAATATTTTACTAATAAGGATAAAATTATATCATAGTATGTTCATATTACTTATCAATATTAACTTTTAAATTATGAATAACACGTGTGAATATGAAAAAAAAATAAACAAAAAAATACAATTGAGTAAATAAAAAAAATAGTGTAAAAAAATGTAATAAAAGACATAAAAGAATGTAAAATAGTGCATAAAGTACAAAGTCTTCACAAAATTCCAATTGAATCATATTTAATTTGAATTATAGCACTTTATGATTTAAAAAATATTAGTAAAATTTAAATAAATTTAATTTTAATTTTAAGTTTTTTCATTAAAATTAGGATACCTTATAGAACTCGACATAAAAAAAATGAAAAACAAGTGATATTGATAATAAAGAAAAGAGAAAATATGTGTGAGTTATAAAGTAATAAAAATTAATAACAGAATATGTAATTAAGTAATTAAATTATATTATATATATTAATTAAATATTTTTATAATATAAAAATATATCAAAATATATTTATATTATTTTTTGATATTATCATTTGAGGTATAAATAATAAAAATTAGTATTACAAAAAAGAATAACATGCAATGAAGTAGATAAAAAGAAGATAAATAGTATAAAAATTGTAAAATAATAAAATATATAAAATAAAATATCTAGTTATTTAATTTATATAAATTAAATATTTAGTTTATGTAAAATTCTTTTATATTAAAAATAAAATATTTCTGTCAAGTCTAAAATATTTAATAAAATTAGTGTCCATGTTGTCAACATGTGTGGGTAAAAAAAAAAAGTGATTGAGCAAATATAAAAATAAAAAATAATTAATGCGTGAGAAAAGATATAATGGTATAGATAAATTGAAGTAAATTAGTGCGCGTAAGTTGTAAAGTCACCACAGATCCAAATACATTAACATATATTTAATTTAAAATATAATTATTAAAAATTTATATGAATAACATATTGACAACATTTAAAGAAATAAAATATTGAATTTTAGGTTTCAAATATTTTATTAAAAATAAAATATGTAATTAATTGATTAAATTGATATTTTCTATATTATATATTCAAGTAATTTAAAAATCATTATAAAATAGAATATATTGTATTATATCTATACTATATATAATTATATAAGCAATTAAATTGTAAATAAGAGGAATATATATATAAAAGAAAAACTTGCAATAAAATCGAGGAGAATAATATGTAAATTTTAAAATAATAAAAAATAAAAATAAAATATGTAATTAAATAATTTAGTTAAATATTTATTTTTTTAAATATTTTTATAATAAAAATAAAATATATTTTATTATATTTATACTAATTTATGATATTAATATCTGAGATATAAAAAATATGAGTGAATATAAAAAAATAACAAAGCAAATAAAAAGAAAATAAATAATATATGAATTATAAAATAATAAAAATTAAAAATATTATCATAAGATAATAAGAATTAAAAATAGAATATATATTTAATTAATTTAATTAAATTACATCATTAATATATTTAATGCATTTATATAATAAATTTTGGTTTTGAAAAATAGTCCAAAAATGGAAATAGTAAAAACAATATTTGAGGGCAAAAATGGAAACAAAAAGAACGTAAAAAATTAGAGGAAAATTTTTCTCTAACGACATTTGTCCCCGAAAAAGAAAAAGAAATTAACTGCCCAAAAAACCTTACATAATTGGGTGGATAGAATAGAATAGATAGATAGAGATACAGGTTCATTCTTTCTTTAATCGTTCAACACCTTCCTTTTATTTCTCAAATTTAATATCAAAATATTATAAATAACTCAAACTTTTGATATGAAGATATTAATATTAACTCAATTAATTAAAAATCAATTATAGTTGCCTTTTTTTAATATTTATTATAACTACATTTATACTCCTTTTATTTTAAAAAATATGAACTAACCTTTCATTTTATATACACCTACCTCCCTCCTTGTTTGTTTTAATTAAGAGAAAAACCATAATATATTATTAATATAATAATATATCGATATATCACCAAATTTTATTACATATTAATTTTATTTTTTTTAAAAGTTAAATTTAATATATTATACAGTAATAAATTAATAGTTAAATATAATAGTGTATATCGATACATCGCACCATAAAATTTTCATTAATTACACACATACTCACCTCTCATACTTTTAAAAAATAAGAGAAATAAGTGTGCATTTTATAAAATACAAGGAGTATGAGTGAAATTGAATTGAACTTCAAATGAAATGAGCATAATTTATTTAATTAAATATTTTTATATTCTACTTTATTAAAAATAATTAAAAATTAATATTATATTATTTATTTATATTTTATCAATATTTTATTTATGATATTTATCTTTAAATGTTATATTTTAAATTAAATATATATAATTGAGATTATTTTAAGGCTTCTATAGCCCTTACATTGTTTTGATTCTTTTTCTTTACTCTATTCTATTTGTCTTTGTTCATACCTTTTGTTTATAATATAAATACTAATATCATTTAGTAATATAAATATAATATATAGTGATATTTTATTTTTATAACAATATTTTAAATAATTTAAAATTTTAATTTAATTTAATTATTCGATTATATATTTTATTTTTTAACTCTTATTATTTTATGGCCTATGCATATTTCCCTATTTTATTAGCTCCATCTTGTATTTTTATTTTTTATTTTTAATATTTATTCATATTATTTACAAATTGAATATTAATATCATCAAATAGGATATAGATATTATATGATATATTTTCTTTTAAATGTAACTCTTATTATGTATTTTTAAATTCCTACATTGCATTTTTTTTATTCACTTCTGTTGTATATAACTAGAACTTAATATTACTAAATAATATGAATGAGACACGATATATTTTATTTCATAATAAAAATACTTTGAATAAATTAAAATTTTAATTTAATTTAATTGTTTAATTATATATACTATTTTTAATTCTTATTACTTTTTGTTTCTCTTCTTTTTATCTATTACATTGCATATATTTTTTTAATATCCATTATTGTTTACATCTCAAATTAAATATACATAAATTAGAACGTTGACAAAGTTTTACAACTCACACCGAATATAAGAAATGTTTAAAATTTATTATTACAAATTTCGGTGTATGATTGTAAAATAATACATTAAAGTACATTCTAACACTTTCTATAATATTTTTTCTTTTTGTACATACATATTAATTTTTGTCAATAACAAAAATAAAATAAAATAAAATATCCATGAGAACACAAAGGACAAACGCTTGTTTAAGCAAAACTTGGCCGGTAACAATGTCTCCCTCTTTTGATAGAACTGTGCCCTATATAATTTTTAATATTCCAAACATTAAAATTACAATTTTTAATGCAAAAAGATATTAAAAAATTGAGGCTGTCTCCATTTTTTTTTAATCTGTTGTTTAAGATAAAAGCAGAAAAATTAAAGAGTATATTAAATGACTCAATTTTAAAAGAAAAAAGATACACTTTAATAATTTATCTTATGTTAAAAGTTAATTGATTTATAATATTATTGAGTATTTATTAAGATAATAGAACAGAATTTAAAAAAAAGATAGCAAATATGTTTTTAATTTCCTAAATTGACACATAAATAGAAAAAAATCCCCCTAGATTAAAATGCTGGATACGAATGAATGAAAGGAGTACATATACAACAAAACTTACAATTAACTTCATCTTTTTGAGGAAGAGTGTGAATGTATTATGCATATAGTATATAAATATTTGTGCTATGACCCTTCCTTATACTTTTTAGGTGCTTGCTACGGTACCCTGAGGGGTTTGGTGCCCGGGGTGGTGTGGCAAAATACAAGCCACTGGATGATATTACAAAAGTCTTAGCATTGACTTAGTAATCTCATCCAGTGGCTTGTATTTTGCCACACCACCCCGGGCACCAAACCCCTCAGGGTACCGTAGAATTCACCTACTTCTTAAGCCACTCTTTGCAGATTAGAAGTACATACACTGATTTCAAAAAAGACTTACAAGATGAAGCTATTTATTTAAATTAATCTTATGAAATTAAAGTAATTGGGATTGTAACAGAAAAAATACATAAAAACGGCTTTTATATTTTTATTTTTATAATTTTATATTAATTGAATAGTAAATATCACAAAATTAACTATTATATAATTTATTTTTATACAAAAATATTTTTAAATCAAAATAAATTAATTTTAAATAAAGAAGAAGTATTATATATTTTATATTAATTATTTTAATTTAAGCATATGTTAAACTAAATATTTACTATATATTATATTTTATATACATGTTTTATTTTTGGATAAAAATATTTTAAAATTAAATAAATTACTCTTCCTTTGAAGTTTAAAAATATTAATTAATTTCCATTTTTATTACTTTGATTAAGATTAAAATAAAAATTTTAGCTGAATAATTCAATTAATTAAATTTTATTTTATTTAAAATATTTTTATAATAAAATTAAAATATATTGTGTTATGTTATATTATTTAATAATATTGATATTTGAGTTATAAAAAATAGAAATAAAAAAGAATAAATTCAATGAAATAGATAAAAGGAAGCTAAATAGAGCGTGAACTTAAAAAACTTGACAAATTTCCACTTCTTAAATACTTAATTTAAAATATAGCACTTAAAAGTTTAAAAAAATTAAAAATATAATAGGAGTAAACATGAAAAAAATGCAATTGAGCAATTGTATTCCTATATGCACTAAAAATGGGATCTAAAATTGAGTTTTGAATGAAAATCAAGGATTTTCGTTAAATATAGGATAATAAAAAATTTATAAAACCTATTTCAATGAATATAAAAAATTTAAAATTTAATTTGAATTACATTTTTAATACCTATGGCATTTTTCATTGAGCAAATTAAAAGTTGGGAAATATTGCATGAGTTATTAAAATAATAAAATTTAAAAATAGAATAATTATTTAAAAATACAATAGGAATGCATGTAAAAGAAAAAAAAAGGAATACCATGTTTTGAAACAGATAGAAAAGTTGTAAAGTAATAAAAATTAAAAATAGAGTATGTAATTAATTAATTCAATCAAACTAAAAGTTTATCTTATTTAGAATATTTATATAATAAAAAGAAAATATATAGTACTATATCTATATTATATAATAATATTTGCATTTGAGTTCAAAAAATAAAAATGAATATAAAATATGTAATAAAGTAGATAAAAAAAGAATGAGATTTATAAAATAATATTATATATAATATAATGTAATATAATAATTAATTATATTATAATATAGTGCAATATAATAATATTTATATAAAAATGCATATCTATATCTATGCGTGAAAAGAAAAAACAATTGAAGGAAAAAAAAATTGGAAAATGGGCCGGAAGCAAGTGAATGAAAGAGTGACGAGCGAAAAGCAATATTTGAAATAATATAGTTCGCTCAAGATGTTTTTTATATAGAAAATATACATAGATACATAGATATAGATAGATGGAAGATGCTGAAGACTTACTATTCAAAACTTTTTGGCGTCAACCCCAGGAAAAAAATCCATACAAAAATTTCTCAGTTTGTCTATATAACCGGTCATTCGTTGCATCCAGGATTAGAGTTCGTTTCGGTCAGAGAATATCAGCCTTTGGTATTCTATTTTCTCTTTTTATCATGAAGAACACGCAGCAACTTGGTCTGATTGCTAAAGTTTGTCTTTCATTGATCGTTGTCGTCTGTCTCAGCAATTCAAGGCCTCTGGTTGACGCAGAAAACGCTGAACGTCCAAGGAGGAAGCTTGCTGAGGATAATTCAGGTAACCATACATAAAAAATACTTCTATTCTTCTGTAATAGCGTATGTTGTTGTTCTCAGCCACAAAGAGAAGGTAGATATCAGTCTTGTTTGTCACTGTTACGAAAATAATATGCGTAAAAAATTATACTTTTCAATTTTTAAAATTAATTTTAAAAATTATAACTCCCTCCTTCTCGGTAAGTGTAACGACATGTTATGGTTAGAGTTTATAAACTCTTAATCATCAAAGTGGAAACTAATTAGTACAATAAAAATATAAATATATTTCGGGTATTTATTTAACAAAATTTATGATAATTTGCTACCAACGTCTAAGCTATATGTGTGTGTGTGTGTGTAAGTTCTGTCGATGTTGGTTAGATAGCCGATGCGAGAAAAAAATTATCGCATCTTTCATTTTTTGGATAAAAATCGATATCTTTTTCTTTTAAAATTTTATTTTTTATTTTTTACATTTCACTTTTTCTTACGAAAAAAATTGACATGAAATATTTATATAATATTTTTTATGCCAGTTTCTCTCTTTTTTACAAGAATATTTATAGTAAAAATTATGTAAATTTATAGCATTTCATTAAAAATATATAATTTTAATGAAAATTTTGAAAGATCACAACTTCATATTTAGTTATTTATTTGAGGTGAATTTTTTAATTTCATATAACTTTTTAAAGTTTATTTATCTATAAATTGCCTTTGGCAGTTTTTTAATTACTTAGGATCGCAAAAAATGACTATTTTGATTGCCTTTCTCTTTACTTTTTTCTATCTTATTACTGTTTAACTAATTTTGAACTTTGTTGTAATATTTTATTAATCATATAATTAACATATGAAAATCAAATACAACTTCAAAAGTTAATGAAGCACATATATCTTTCAAGAAAATTTGTAAAAAAAATAATAAAGCACAGATAAGAGAAATAAAAGTACGAAAAATAAATTTTATATTTGGAATTAATAGCTTGGAATATGATATTCACTTCATGTTTAATGCTAGTAGAATGAGTATTGTTGGATCATCAATGTGTCATAAAAGATGGAGTAAAATCTGAACTTCTACAAGGAGAGCTGAGTAAAGATGGAGATTAAGTTTGGAAAAAAAAAGTGAGAATGATAATTAGAAACAAAGATAAAATTTACTTTATTTATAATATAAGACTTTAAATATTTGTTCACTTATTAAAATTAATATGTAACATGTGAACTTTAGATGTTGGTTTACTTATAGAAACTAACGCCAAAAGCAAAATGCATCAATTTCTCTTTAAGAATTGACATTAGAAATTTTTTTATCTCAATTTTATAATTTTAAATTTCAATTATTCTAAGAATTAATATCTTAAAGTCAATTATTTTAAGAATCATGTCTAAAATTGTCCTTTTTTCTTTTAAAGCAACTTGATGATTATCATATTTTTAAGCGTTGATTCCATATAAAACCATCGGTGATGCCGGAAGCTGCTGGAAGGCTCAAATTTCTACACCTTTTCGAGTTACCACAGCTCACAAAAGCAAAACTTTGAAGTTAGGAGTTCATATTAACATTTTCAATTTCGACACAAATAGAAAATCCATAAATACTTATGTAATTAGTGTTCTTCGAGTACTCGTCCACTTAGGCGTGGTCCTTCCAGTGGTGGAGCACTTGAACACCTTAAGAATACTTGGAGGACTCCTTGCTTCTTCTCCTGCACTGTAGAGGATTAGCATAATATATACAAATTAAAAACTTAATTGACATGTAAAGTCAAATAAACTATACGAGTCACCTTTTACATGCTCGATGATTGGCATGGAACCCACTAACATGATATGTAGGCCACTATCCACTGATCGAAACTCGTTTCTTCTTGTTCTGCTCAGAGACATGCCGGTAGTTCTGAGCATCCTAAGCCCACCTCAACCTCACTCAGAGCCTTTATTAATCCATTAGAGCTTTGGCCTTTTTCCCATGCCTCCCTTATTATGTGTCTTAATTGTTTAGCAGTCTTCAACTGAAAATTTCTCTTGATGGTAGCTTTATTGCCTGCATCTCGTCTATATTTACTCTAAAAACAAAACAAATTAACTCAGCTTTTGTTAGTGCTCAAATAGATATTTAGTTAATTTACAAAATAAAAGAAGTTTCATTCCTTACTTAAACATATCCTACCGCATGTCCACCTCCTACCAACAGGTCCGCGCACCCACGAACATGCTCTCTATAATTGCGTGGTCAGTCTTAAAAGTGGAGATGGGGTCGGTGAAGCTGTTCACAGAAAAAAAGAGAGTACATTAAGGATCTAAATCAATATATAAAATGGATAGATAAATAAAATGTAATAAATGTAAAAAGAATACTTACTGCATCCTCCCGGTCCAATCTAAATCCATGTATCCTTATAACCTAGGAGGGAGAAAGCTGCTGCTACGTAGATGCGCCATTTATTGAATTGTGGAAGAAAAGGCTATAACAGGCTGTTGTTAGTGGAGTTTGGGAGTGGGAATGGAGATGGATAGGCCACCAGCAAAGAACTCTGTGCCCGGTGTGGATTAGGTGGTAAAGGTAAGGGAGGTAGTGTATTGAAAGAAGGTAGGGATATGAGTGAAAGGATGGTAGGTAGGGTAGGGTGAGGATGCAGTAGTACTCTAAGAACCACGCACTCTGTTGGTTCCACCTGCACCTTTGTTGTATCAAGAATTCATTCGAATGTCGCTACTACAGAATTAGTCAACAACATTCGTTATATGAACCAACGTGATAAAAGGGTCAATACCCCGGCTTTTAAGTCAAGATATCCACGTCTTTTTTTTAATATTTTAATATTTTATATTTCATATTAATTTTTAATAAAATATTAATTTGAAATGTTAATTTAATAATTTTTTTAACATTAATTTTTTATACTTCCACCAAAATATTTACAATAATAATTAAAAAATCAAATTCAATAGTAAATTAGAAAACAATCGATTGGTTCAATTGATTGAACCGATGATCGAATTAAATGATATTATAAATAAGGAATTATATAAATTTATTAAAAATTAAATAATAATTAATTTATACTATATATAAAATCATAAATCTAACCTTAAAAAAAGAAGTCATAAAGCAATAAAAAAAAAGGAAAAAAAATGAAATGAGCAATTTTTTAAATCCAGACTCATTTTTTAATTTTTCTTGATTCTTGTCATAACATACCGATTAACGGTCAGAATAGTCCAACCATTCATTCTAATCCAATTTTTAAAATATTGATTTGCAATTAAAGATATATATTTTGAATTAAAGATTTTGAAAGACTATAACTTTATGCTTAATTATCCATTTAAAATAAATTTTATGTTAATTTTATATAACTTTTTTAATATCTATCCATTTGTAAGACACCAACATCTTTCAAAATTGCAAAAAAATGATTATTTTTATGAATTTTTTTTATTATTGTTTGACCAGTTTTAATTTTTGCTGTAATATTTTATCAAATAAATAATAAATATTTAAAACTAAAAAAAATACTATTAAAGTTATATAAATGAATTATAAATAAAAGTTTCTTAGAAAATCTATGCAATAAGCATCTCTTATTATTTTTCAGCTAGTTTTAATCTTTGCTAAAATATTTTATTAAATATATAATAAACATTTAAAATTCACAAATAATAATAAAAGTTATACAATAGAAATACAAATAAAATCTCCTAAAATATTTGTGCAAAAAGTTGGAGAAATGGGAGAAGGATAGATATGAGAAATAGAAGTAAGAAAAGCAAGTTATACGTTTTAGACTTACTTCACATTCAATACTAGTTGAAGGAATATTAATAACTATATATGATGGAGAAATTGATTCGGAATGGTGGAGTTTAATCACATAAAAGGCTTAATCATTTTCATGGAGGTCGTTGGCGGTGCCTGGCGTTGGAACTAGACCAAATCGCCAATGGGAGAAGGGTTTTCTGATCTGCTTCTGTGTGCAAAATCGCGCAGCTCTAGTCACGTTCTTGGCGACCTCCTCATGCTGTGCATAACGACTTGCCGGAGACGAGCATGCTGTGGTGACGTGCTACGGAGAGAGACAGACGGAGCTTAGTCTTTAATCTTCTTCTTCGTCCTATTCGCAAGCTGCTGTCATCTCATTCTCAATTTAAACCAATCCTAACTTTCATATTTCAATTCTCCATGAATATTAGGAGAACTATTTATTAAATCATAAGTGTATATATCATAGTTCATCACATCTTAAATTGCTAATATATATACTCAATAATTTACAAATTTATCAATAAAAGTCATCTACCAAAACTAATATATTTTTCAAAACTTTTTACTCTTAATTTTTAAATGTTATAATAAAATTTGGATAACATTTCCATTAAATAGAATCATAATAATATTGCTCAATCAAAATTTGAAGTATTTGTACTTTTCTTTGACATAAATATGATTTAACTATCTTTATCAATTAAAATAATTAAATATCTTGAGGCATTTTGAAATAATAAAATTTTAAATATTACTTTAGAATGTTACATTTAACCTAACCTATTTCTACCTTTACTCCTCATAGCAATATCAAATATTTTCAAGAATATAATTCTCAAAAGAATTTAATTGTTGAAAAGATGATATTATCATATTTAGTTCAACTAAAAGTTTTTCTTGAAATATTATAATATTATATTTTACTTATTTTGAATATTTTTAAAAATATTATATCATTAAAAATATTCTCATTAAATTGAGTTATTAATTATGGTGGGTGGTGACTAACAGTAGTTATTAATCATAGGTAGTGGTGATAGACCATGGTTATTGATAATTGGTGATGATTGGTAGTAATTACTGATAATAGGTGATGACTAATGATGGTAGTTGATAATGGACGGTAATCAATGAGTGATAGATGATAATTAATATTAGTGGGTGGCGGTAGATAATAGTCACTAATAATGAATAATGGTTAGTAGTAGGGTGTAGGGAACATTGGTTACTTATGATAGATGGTTACTGATAATAATAATTGATAATAGGTGATACTATGGCCACTGGTAATAAGTGGTGGTGGTGGTGGTGGTGGTGGTGGTCACTGATGGTGAGTAGTGTAAATGGTAGTCATCAACGATAAGTAATAATCGATAGTGATTTTCAAAAATAGATAGTGGTCAATAATACTCATTGGCAATAAATGAGAGTAAGTGACAACAATTATCATGGTGGCAAGTGATAGTTAATAATAATAAATAGTTGTAAAATAAAATATTAATGGTAGTAAGACTTCAATAAAATAGTAAATAAAATAATCTATTTACATTAATTAAATATTCATGTGTTATAAAAATATAAGATATTTACTTTTCTTTATGAGAATATTTTGAGAAAATATTAGATTAAAAATATTCTTGAGAATATTCACATTTCCAATCACCATATGAGAATATTTTAAGAGAATATTGAGTTAAAAATATTTCTAAAAATATTTACAATTTCAATTTTTTAAATTTAAAATAAATATAAAAATTTTATATTTTTTTGAAATATTTTAAAAAATACGAGAAAGATTTTACAAATCAAATACTGTTATACTTCCATGGTAAAAATGTAGGGGACATAATATTTGATTGGTGCTCCTATAAATTATAAAAAACTAATTATCTTTTTTATTTAAAATGATTTTTTTGGTACATTACCTTGTCCTCGCAGCCTTATCATTCGTACTAAAAGGATGCAGAGGTGGTGATTGAGTGAGTCACACACGTATAGTCCATTTTGTGTCCAAAGATAGTAAATAAAACAAATGAGTGTAATTTGAATCCCATTTTTTTGTAAAAATGATAGAAATGACCAGAGGCTAGAATGACATGTTAAGTTTATGTTGAGTCAAAAGATAATAATAAAACAAATGGGTGTAATGGAATTCGATCTTTGGTATTTTAAAAAAAAAAATGATGATAGAAATGAGAGACTTTATAAATTATAACTTGGATGAACAAGTTATATTAACTTATGTATCATTTATCAAATATAATTATATATTTATTGTTATATTTCATTAAAAATATTTTAGTCATTGATTAAATAATTTATTAAATTTTTATCATTGTTTCAGTAATACTCAATTTTTTTATTATATGATTATTTATAATTTAAATAATATTATTTATTAAACTATAATTTTGAAAATATTAATATAAATTTTTAACCGAATTGACAGATCAATTACCATTTGTTTGTTAAGTAACTTTAATCCAGTTCATTTATTTAGTCATGTTAAACATATTAATTGTATTTGTATAAAATTATTGCACCATGTGATACAAAATTGTCATCAAGGATGTATGAAACGGCAATGTTCTCTGTAGCGTTTGGTATATGTTTATATTTCATTGGCAAACATTAATTTAGTTTGGCATATATGCACTGACATGTACATTTATAAATAGAATATATAAGCGTTGATAATGGAGCAGAAGAAGATTATTTTGAGGGTTCCAGCAGAATTTCGTACCACACAGATGCAGGATTCATATCAACTGGCGTGAATAACGAGACAACAAATGATAACAAACTGAAAGATGCATATTTTGGAAGACAACTGAAAACAATAAGAACATTCCCGGACGGAAAAAGGAACTGCTATTCCCTGAAACCCAAAGGGGGCAAGGGCTGCAAATATCACATCACTGCTCTCTTTATTGGAGATAATACAGAAAATGGCCCAAGTTTCGACTTGTATATTGGGGTCAATTACTGGGATACCATTTCCTTGAGCAGTGAGGAAATTCATTTAGCCGACGCCATCTTTTTTGCCACTGCTGACAACATTGATGTTTGTCTTGTGAGGAAAACCAACGATGACGACGATGCACCTGTAATTTCACTGTTGGAATTGCGGCTTTTGAGGGATTCCGTACACGGGACGGCGCCCTATCCAACACCTATGGCTCTCAAGAAAAGGGCAAACCTTGGCATGTTTGACCATGATAAGGATTACGTGAGGTGACTTCCCTAATACCCACTTCTAACTTTGCAAATGCTTGTTCGAGTGTCTGCACACACACACGTATGAAATGGTTGCCAATTGCTAAGTACCGGAGAGTGTTCAAACTTCAGACTTTCTGCCAGCCATTTGTTCTTCCTTGCTTTTGTTTCGGTGCTCTCTCATTGTCATTAAATTGGTGCTCTTTTACATTAATATACAAATCATTGCTATATTTGATGAGAAATACTCATTTAGGTATTCATTATTACATCATTTTTAAGTATACTAATAATTAATAATGTGAGTCCATTTCATTCAATAATTAATTATGAGTTAATTTAATTTGAAATTATTCATTTCTCTTTTATTATAATTAGTAATAAATAACTATTAATTACTAGATAAAATGAATTCACACATTATTAATTAATAATATTTGAATGAAAATATCTAATAATAACATGGTAGACAATGCTTATATAAGTATTTGTCATGTATGTTATAGTATTATTATTCTTGTCTCTATAACAATCTTTTAGTTTAACAAAATGATTAAAATTAGGCCTATTGAAAAATTAAAGAGACCATAATTAATTAATTATTCCAATTTAGGAAGACCAATATCTTTCAATTATATTTCAAAAAGATTAAAAATATCATTCAACATATATTTTAAAACGACTAAACTTACATATATGATTTTAAAAAAAAATACTTCCATCAAGTTATTGAAAGGAGAAAATTTTCTTGCAAAAAAAATCGAAAAATAAAATTTTGGTGATTAAATGGGTTGCATTAATTAATCGTAAGTTTAGGTGAATGAAAAGGAGAGGAAAATTAAATTTAATTAAAAAATAAAATGTGAAAAAGAGAAAATTTAAATTTTTTGAATTTATATCAACCATAAATTATATCTTTTTTTATTTCAATAGAAACAAATAAAAATTTTAAATTTCAAACTTCCTTATCCTTCCCCTTTTGTTCTACCTTCTTCAAGCATTTATCTTTGATTGGTTAACAAGGAAATGAAAAGAAAGGGAAAAAATTGAAAGTTGAAAGAGAAAATATGAAAAAAAAAAAATTTTAATATGTGGCAATAATAAAAATTACTTTTCTCTTTTTTCTTCAAATCCAAACAAAAACGAGTTTAAAATTTTAAATTTTCTATTATTTTCTTTCCTTTATTGGTTGCTAAGTACAGTGTCAGTAAAGTCTTTGAAATTGACCAAGAGATAATTTTGTTTAGAAATTAGTCGTAAACTATCATTCGCGGGCATTTTGACGTGTGCATTATACTGAATGAGGAAGAATTTCTCTTAGTGCTGCCCAAGTGTAAGTATTTCCCCACGCGATGCTAACTTCGACCAAAAATTGGATTGAAAGTGTTGGCAGTGCCATCGTTTTCTATAGGGATGACTGATGAGGGCGTTGGCACCGCCATCATTTTCCTGTCGGTAGCTGTAGCTGGCAGGTAGCTATGCTGTATTATACAAAATTTATTATAAATATTTGATAAGCATTATTAAAAAGTCTCGTAATTGATTATCTTATTTCAATAAAAACAGTTAAATTTAACTTACAATTTTTTAATAAATAATTAGTTATTTTTATTCTCTTAAATATTTTAAAATAATTTTTTATATTAAAAAAATTTAACTAAAATGAGAAAAGAGAAGCAGACTCAAGAATTGTAGGAGCTTCACATTTATACGACCTAGGTATTTTCAACTTTTAACTACATATTTATTTCTCTTATAAAATATTTTGAATTTAAAAATATGTAAAATTTGTCATATAAATTATTAGATTAGCCAAGTTAAAATTTGTGATCAAGAAGAAGCTGTTACATTAACTATCATTATAGAACTCTTATATAATTATATAATACTTTTCCCTACTAAAGCGTGAAGAAAAAAATTCAACTTATATACTAATTAAATAAAATAATACTCTCTATAAAAGAAATTTAAATACTACAACTCAAACAAATAAAACAAAATTATATAATATGTTCTAATTGTATAAATATTATATACATACAGTAAATATACAAGAAAAAAGTGATTATTTAATTAAAAAAATAACACATGCATATGAAATTTAAATATCACAATTCTAATCAAACAAATAAAATAAAATAATCACAATTCTTATGCATAGAGTATTATTTTATTTAATTAGTACGTAAACAAGTTGGAATTTTTTTTTCTTATGATTTTAGTAGGGAAAACTATTATATAACAGTCCCACAATGCTAGTCAATGTTAGAGCTTCTTCTTGATCCCAATTTTCTATTTGGTTTATGTGATAATTTATATAACTAATTATATATATTTTTAAATTTAAAATATTCTATGAAAGAGGTAAATATATATATTTAAAAGTTAAAAATACACATTAGCACTCTAGTAATGTAATAACATTTAATATTTTTTAAGGGTTTTACTCTAACTTATACTTAAAGTTTGAATTCATGGCTTTACACATGTATATTAAGTAAATTATAACCCGTATCATTTATTTTAAAAAAGTTAAAAATATATAGGTCCAGGTTCTATATTTTTTGTGTCTATTCCTCTTCGCTTGTTTAGTTAACTTACTTTTAAAATTTTTTAAAAAATATTTTAAGAGATTTAAGAAAATCAAAGGCCGAAGAATGGTGGCTATGCTAACGTCCCCCACCCCACCCCCCAAAAAAAAAAAAATGGAGGACGTTGGCACAGCCAACGCCTTCCCTTGACTCAATTTTTCGGGTCAAAGTTTGCATTGCTTGAGGAAATATTTTCACTTTGGCGTCACTTTGAGAAATTTTTTCTCTCTCGGCAGTATGCATGTCAAAATGCTTCGTTTGTGAATCTTAATTTTTACTTTATTTTATTCGATTAATTTTTTTTTTACTTTATTTACTCATTATATGCAGGTACATTGATGACATATATAGTCGTGTCTGGCTTGTAGATTCCCACGATTGTAGTTGTCCCTATGCTGCATTGAATACATCAGTGGTTTTTGACATTGGTGAAATGAAAGATCATTTTAAACTACCAAGGGAAGTGTTGAGCACTGCATTTTGTGCATTGAATAAATCCTTTTCTTTAGATTTCTCTGAAAGCATGGACGCCATTAACGATGATGATGAGTTCGTGCTTTACCTTCATTTTTTTGAGTTTGAGGAGAAGGCCCGATATCAGAACAAAAGAATCATGAATATTTCTTTTAACGATGAAAGCATCCTCACGGAGCCCTTAACTCTTCAGTATTGGCAACCAATTACCATAGCTCACACTTTCACAAATGCTTCCGGTAGAATTTCGTTTTCGATTGCATCAACTTTGGATTCTCAATTTCCAGCCATGGTCAATGCTTATGAAATTTATAGACTGGTTCCCCAATCAAATTTGACCACAGCTCAAGAAGACGGTACGTAATATGTTAATTATTCTATTCTTTTCCGAATGTCTGGAAAGCCATGAAAACTCTGAAGATTAGAAACAGCTCAGGAGAATGAATATTGAACTGGATAATGATTATATCATAGATAATTTTTCTTAAAAATTTTTACTCGATCAACTTGGCAAGTCATAAACCAGTTTTATATATATATATATTTACTTGGTTTAAATTTGTAACATACTATACTATTTTTATTCAATTAAATGGCCATAAACATATCTAATTAGTGAATTAACAATGTTATGTATGTATCAAAAATAGGATTCGAAATTAAATTTTGAATATAAATCAAGTTTATTAGTAAATATAAAATGATGAGTCAAATTTTTAAAAATTGATCTAATAAATATAAAAAATTTAAAATTTAATTTCAAAATTTGAAACTAATCATAAACTATATCCTCTTTCATCTTCTTCAAGTAAGACCTAGGCAAAAAGAGACATACTTATATTTTTCTCTCCGGTCTCCACCTCCTCCTTTGTTCAAACATGGTATAAGTCAAACTAACTTAATTAGACTCCAAATTTCCAACAGTTGAGGCTATGTGGAAAATCAAACAAACGTATAATATCAGCAAGAGAAGTTGGCAAGGAGATCCATGTGCTCCCAGGAATTTCACATGGGAAGGGCTTACTTGCAGCTTTGATGATGACGTCCCAAGGGTTACTGAAATGTGCATGCAATTCTTTCAATTTGAAATTATCGATTTCATCGGTTCTTTTTCATCTTTTACTCATTCTTAATCACATACATACATATTGTAGAAACTTGAATTCTAGCAATTTGACAGGGGAGATAGCTGCCGCATTCGTCCATCTCACAGAATTGCAGAACCTGTAAGTACTAATTAAGTTGTCTGTTTGCTCCCTCATATATCTTTATCGAAAAAAAATGACAAAACGCATATCATATTTCTTCGTTAAAATATTAAGTTTATGATTTAATTTTTCAGAAAATTTGAAATAGACCAGAGGCTTTTAATTCATACTTTGTGCCTAATAAGATTTTTAATGAAGCATTTACAACAAATGTATTGGTTTACAATTGTGATTGATAGCGCAGGAGAAAAGTAAAATGTATTGGTTTTAAACTTCTCAAAATTCAAGGAGATAACTTATCAGTAAGTAAAACTTTACGGATGTGAGATGTTTTTTCCTTTGCAATATTACAGGGATTTGTCAAATAATCAATTGACAGGAAATGTGCCAGAAACTTTGGCTAACCTGAATAGCTTGTGAGTAATTGAATTTATTACTTTTGCCACATATAATAACTTGTTGGACCATTAATTTATATATCTCCAGCAATTATATTGCTAAAATATTTATATTATTCCCACATGTTTCCAGAAATTTAGCAAGGAACTGCCTCACAGGTTCACTTCCCAAACGCTTGAGGGACAAAAATGATGACGTCAAATTCAGGTTGCAAATGCATTACTTGACTTTAATTGTGTAGAGCTGTTGTCACACTCATAACCAATACTCTAATAATCAGTAATATGATTACTGACACTTGCATACCGCAATACTGTGACTATTGCTAGATTTGCCGGAAATCCAAATCTCTGTCAGAACCATTCATGCAGAAGCAAATTTCTAATTCCTGGAATCATAGCAGGAATCATAGCATTCATAGTAATAACAATCATAATAACAATAACCTGGTGGCTCGCCAGGAAAAAACAAGGTATTGTCCCTAGCTCTCTTCATCAACCATTAATTATAAATTAACCTTTTGAATTAGAGTAAACTAACTTATTAGTGGATATTAGGTCTTGCAACTTAATCTTTAAAAAAATTTTGCGACTTAATTTAGTCTGAACGTCAATTGAGTCCTTCTATGAGATGGGAAAGGAAAAATTACCCAGTATCTTCTGTGACATTGCTAATTGATCACCTGTCGTGTTGAAATTGTAGAGTTTTACTTAATTTTTGTGGAAATTGCCTTTTTATTCCTTCCAACTTTGCCTGCTAATTCAGAATGTTCTGTTTCTAATACCACACATTTCATTTGAAAATATATGAAAATACTTGATGGTATCTATATCACTGTAGTGGTTAGCAAAAATGAGCAGCTTAAGTCAAAAAATCGAGTATTTTCTTATGCTGAGATTGTGAGTATTACCGACGACTTCAAAACTATAATTGGAAAAGGCGGGTTTGGAAACGTGTACCTTGGTACCCTACAAGATTTTACGCAGGTTGCTGTCAAGTTGCTCTCTAAATCATCAATGCAAGGGTACAGAGAATTTCAATCAGAGGTCAGATGCAACAATTGTATTACACTTTTCAACAGTTTCTTTGTAACATGATTTTTCAGTTACCAGGAAAGCTATACTTTGGAATGCAGGCACAATTGTTGATGATTGTTCATCACAAAAACTTGGTTCCTCTTATTGGTTATTGTGATGAGGGTGACATCAAAGCACTGGTTTATGAATATATGATCATGGGAAATCTCCAGCATCAATTATCAGGTTTATAATGACTTGCTAAAAACTCTAGTTCATATAATTGTGTTGGAATGGTGCCAGTTGCACAACTCTACTATTTCCGGTTGTCATGATTTATCCTAATGTCTCATCCTCCATCATCATCGCATAACATAGATTATATGACACCGATTTATATTTTGATTTCAGATAAGAACCCGGATGTTTTGAGTTGGAGGAAGCGACTTCAAATTGCATTAGATGCAGCACATGGTATGCAAACTATATATCATATATTCATATTCCTTTGCTTTTTGTCTTATTGTTCATCTTTTGTTGCTGTTAAAGTAGAAATTGGGTTGTTGCTTAATGGAAATACAGGGTTAGACTATCTACATAATGGCTGCAGGCCACCTATTGTTCACAGGGACCTAAAACCTTCCAATATCTTACTAAATGAAGACATGCAGGCCAAGATTGCTGATTTTGGATTGTCTAAAGCTTTTACAAGCAACAATGATACTCATATATCAACTCGTCCGGCTGGCACAGTGGGTTATCTTGATCCTGAGTAAGTGACTAACAACCTAATAATCTCAAATATAAAGACAGGCACAGCACAATGCCAAGTGGTGATTTCATAAAATTTGTATTAACAATAGCAATGCTTTGAGGAATAATCAGTGTGCTATACTTTAGGGGATGTTCTGGAACTAACTACTTGGTGATCATCTTTACAGATTCCATAAAACTGGAAACTTAACCAAAAGGAGCGATGTTTATAGTTTTGGGATCATCCTACTAGAGTTGTTGACTGGTCAACAAGCAGTAATAGAAGCACCATCAGGCAATGCGGAACACATTCTTCAATGGATTATTCCTAGACTAGAAAGCAGGGATATCCAATCTATTGTTGATTCGAGGTTAGAAGGAATGTTTAATCCTGCTTCGGCATGGAAATTTGTTGACATAGCCATGTCCTGCACTCCATCTAATGCAATTGAAAGACCTGACATATCTCAAATAGTGTCAGAATTAAAGGAATGTTTAGCTCTGGAGATAGCCACTGAAAGCGCTCCAAGTAGCAACAAAAGCTCAATCAAATCTTTAGGAACATCGTTGCCTGAATCAAAAATGGGATCACATGGAAAGTAGGCAACTACAAGTTAACGGGTGATATTTGATGTTGTATATACTTGTGATTTGAGAATTTAGAAATTTGGAGTGAGTTTGGAATAACTTGGAGAATTTATGACTTAATTATCTCATTTGTTATTGGATTAGGATACTAATACTATGGTGTTTGAATCCGAAAGCCAAACTACTTGGTTGTAGTTAGTAGTATTAGCTTTTATTTTGCTATTCAAATACCTTGTTTGTTTGAATCAAATTGACCTTCACTTATTTTAAATAGGTGAGGCTAAGCTAATAGGATGATGTTCTATTAATATGCTTATTAATTTGCAGGCATAAAGGTGGGGTTTGAATCCTCTACCTGTCATTTTCCTTTTTTCAATTTTTTTGATTAGGTGTTCTTTTACTAGTGATAGTAGAGGCCCCGACAAAGATACTTTTGGAGCATAGATGGCACTCCGCAGATGTCTGCTTTCCCACTAATGATAGTGAATGCTTCAATAGAGAAATCTTTAGAGTAAGATGATTCTCTTTGAATATTCAAATAAAAAAATGACTCTAATAATTAATTTAGATTGAACAAATGTGAAACTTTCATACATTTCATTTCACCAAGACATATATAAGACATTTGTCAGCATAGTTAAGATTCAATTCAAATTCCAATTCACAAGGATACAAGTGATTTTCTATTATTAATCATTTTCTTATTAAACCCTTTGTTTGGAGATGCAAGCTATTTTATTAAGGTGATTGTAGGAAAATATTTCTTATAAGAAAATTTTATTTACTTGTATGTAATATATAATATATTATCTATCTAACTTTGGGTTAAAAAGTAGTAATACCAAGAGTCATAATATTAAAGGTATTTTTTATCAAAATTCTTATATTTAATATTAGCCATATAAAATAATTTTTATTATTTTATAATTATATTTTTATAAAAGATATTTTTTATTAAAATAAACGCAACTGAGAATGATATGCGGGCTTTAATGATGATGGGTACTTTGTATTAACATACACCATTCTTTTAGAAGAAGTGGATGAATATATATCATACAAAATGGAATATATTAATAAATAATGCGTTTTTTTACTGGAAAAGGAATTATGATCCCATCTGTCGGGCAAAGACCAGCCAGCTAATGCAGATGGCAATTGATACCAAAGTTCATGTGTTTCATACAGGTTTGAAGCTCTAATCATATAAATTTGGAGTAAATCAACATAACATCCTTAGTTATACTCTGCCTCCAAAGTTAGATAAGGTGTAACTAAACGCTTGAAAGTGTACACCTTGTGCAAAAGGTCTCTCGTCATTATCTCTCCATCTAAATTTCTAATGGCAATTTTTTTTTCATAATTTACATAGTTTGAACCAATTTTATTGGTTGTATAACCAAAACCACACTATACAAGTGAATTAAAGATAAATGACTATTTATACATTTTCACTGCTAGACTTAGTAGGATATAGTAATAGATGCTTGAATCGGGATCAACAAAAAAAACTTCCCTCTGTATCATTAAAATTATTTCCTTCAATTAGTTTCAAACATAAATTTCTCTCTCTTATCTTCTCCAACTATTTTCTGTACTTGACATGGCTTAAGTACAAGTTAACAACTTGGAAATTACAGCTATTCTAAAGATTCTAAAAATACAATGAAAATTAAAAAACCATGAATACATGTATTTCTTTTGAAAACAGTAAATGCTAATGGAGTGGACATTTTAAGAATACAAAGAAAATTTAAAAGGTGTCCATAGGCTCATGCATATATATAGGAGTATGTGTTCAATAAAGGCAAACGCCTCTGAAATTGGATTACTCATCATTAATTTCAACATGAAATATCTACAGGTTTTGTTACTCATAAGTACTGTGCACGGACGATCTTCTAATAAGATGAAGACTCTGTGTCTTTTGACAAACAGCTTGCTCTACCTTCAGTAGCAAAGTTTCTCTCATAATTAAAAAACCATGAATACTGGTATTTCTTTAGAAAATAGTAAATGCTAATGGAGTGGACATCTTAAGGGGTGATAGTGTGTAAGTCCAATCGTCAAAATAGGATCTTAACTTTATCTTTGGGAAAAAAAATGACAAAAAGATAGCGAAAATAAGATTTAGATCTTGAAAAATAGAGGATTATGTTATTATATATCAAAGATAGCATATCCAGTTACGATTCATCATGGTTTAGCTATTGTAAATAGTATTGTTAGGGAATTATATGAAGAGATAATCAAAGGACTTTTGTGTAATATGTATAGTTTATGTGTTTAAATACACTTTTACAAATAATAAAGAATTTTGTACATATGAGATATAATGTAAGGGTTTATGTATATTTTACCGGATGAAATTCAAGTCAAAATCCGGTGGATATGAATCCTATGTGTTCGAGTTTGGATGTTAAAGAAACAAATTAACAATACCTAGAAATCTCAATTTGCCCAGAATTTGAGCAATCACATGAGGATCGTCTTGCAGGGCAGAGGATAGTATAGAACAATGATAGTAATTCTCATCCTCTTGTGCTTTACCTTGTCCCGAAATTTAAAAATTATTATTTTACTTTTTACTTCATAATATGTAATATATATTAAATAAGTATAATGTAAGTGTTTACAAATAATATATTTATAAATTTATTATGTTTTCAAATCAATTTTGAGATAAAGAATTTAAAATTATTAGTTACATGTAAATTTAGAACTTTATTTGTGTTTCAAGTTATGTAATGATTATGCATGAATAACTAGAACTTAATTTTAAGATTTATATATATTATTATTTTATTTTTTTAATCACTCTCCAAAGGCCTTTGTAGAGTTTTGTCACTCCATGAAACGTGAAGATCGGGCGACTTTATCTTGATAATAATGGGACAAGACAAATTTTATTGCAGATAATGAGGCGTAAGACATAAGAAGGGTTAATTTACTCTCACCCGCACAATATTTGTCATTCCTAATAATACCTGTATTAATAGAAGAAAGCGTTACAGAGTATTGATAATTACGAATAGTAAACATAATAATTAATTTTTTATTTATAAAAGTAATAATTATTATATTTTTTAAATTTAATAATTGATATTATTAATTTTATATTGTTATTTTTATTATAATTATTTATCTATCTATTTATTTAAAATGTTCAAATAAATAAAAAATATTAAAATTGATTGTTCAATCTCATATTAGTCCGTCAAATACTGATTTGCTTTTCACTTATATTCATTCTTTTCAATTTTTATAATTTATTTTAATATTATAAGTAAAGAAAAATAAATAATTATAACAAAAATAAAATTAAGAAATTTGATAAATATAATATTTAGCACTTTAAAAAATTAGGAATTAATTATTATGTTTATTTTTTATAATAAAAATAATCAATCTTCAACCACCTAAGGATTGAACTGGGGCGAGTGAGTCAAAGGTTACCAGAAATATTAAAGGTCATTTAATAAATTAATCCTTTATTTTTGTTTTAATTAATTCTTAATTCGTCCAAATAAAAAAAATAGTTTGTCGGATTAGGATTCTTTCCCATAATTGCAACTGCAAGAGGGAATGCTTTCGCATAGCTTGTCCTGCATTTCCACCTAGAACTAGAAGTCAGGCAACCTACATCTACATTTGTGATTTGCACAGCGTTTGGATTATAAGACCATGAACTTATTTATTGTTGAAAGGGGGCCCACCATCTTTTACTGATTACAAGGTGCCCCTTCACAGGATCATCATGAGTTTTTCAATTGTTGTTCAAGAAATTTAAGAAGACACCACATTAAAATTAGTTTCCCCAACTTTGCAGCCGCACGGTAAAAGCTATCTTCTCACCCGACGCTCACCGCAAGCTGTAGTCAAACTTTTTAGGGGAAAATACAGAATACTCTCCTAAAGTTTACATCAGTATCAAAATTGGTATATAATGTTCAAAATCCTACAAAACATCCCGTGAACTTTCTAAAAAATTGAAACCATTTGTTTTTGTTTAAAACTAACAATTGGCAGCCTTTTTTACTCAGTTTTGTACATGAAAAATAGGGAAAATTCTACGATATCCCCAAAGGTTTTAAACTCAAGGTGACACGGCACATTTTAGATCATTGAATGAAATTATCAACAATTTTGATGATTTTATCTAATAATTTATATTATGTCACGCCATCCCGAATTTAAAACCCTACCATAGTAATGCTCGAAAAATAGAGTTCAACATGTAAATAGCACCTCTTAAATCTTCCACGAGTATTGATCCATAGAAATAACAACAAATTTGTTGCTTTTAGCAAATATTAAGAAATTACCAAAAAGCCAATTGTTCTTGTGACGAATGGTTTAGGAAAGATTCTTTTCATGATATCTCTTATGGCTGCATGAATTAATGGTAAGCTTATGGTGATTGCATCCTTCAAATCATTTTCACAATTCACATTCTCTTTCCTAAGAAAAAATTTACAAAATAAACTTTAGGTAATCATCAACTTGCGGAAGAATAGGAAAAATAAGAAAAACAGACTATTCAAACACCAAGGAAAAACATATTCACCAATTCAAAGATATACACAAAGATGGTACACCAAAAATAAAAGCCTCTCTAGCTCCAGCAATATCTTTTGAGTATAAACTATTTTAAACAAGAACAATTGAAAATACCAAAGTTAATAGAAAAAAAATGAAAAACTAAGTTCATCCCGAATACACATTTAGCAGTAAAATTTCTATATTATAAGTAGGATTTAGCAACATGTTAATAGTACTTAACATTATGTAGTAACTATTATTTAATTATATGTAACAAAATCTGAATAGACGGAACTAATTTATATCAGATCATGACAAATGTGCAATTGATTGATTGAGTGAATAAAGAGAGGTAATTTCACTTACTTGTCATACCCACAAGATGATCCTATGTTTAGTCCGCTCATAACCTATTTAAATTGATAAAAAGCTCAGTGACAATCCATAAATTTTCTAAGAGGTGATAGATTTTCATGCATAACACCTACCAAAAGAGGCTTTGACCAAGTTATGCTTAAACAATTTTGTACAGCAGGTCTTGATTAAATGTTTTTCTCTGAGTTGTAGCTATAGTACTTATCATGCCATGCCTTTTCATGTTTATAATAGGTTACAAGGCAGAGTCTGTGAAGGTCATCTTTAAGGTGGCAAGCTCCCCACCCCTCAACTCCCTGTTACATGTCTAACCAGTAAAGTTTTGAAATCATGTTAGCACAACTAGGGTGTGATACTTTTGCTGCTATAAGCCTCACTTATTTATTTATATTTACTTGGATTAATTTTTTCATATTAGAGGGATGCTGTGTTCTAGCTTAAGATGTTGTGATCTTAGCTAGCTTACTTTTTGTTAGCTAACTTATTAGAATGGAATTTGTTGTTTGCAATTCATAGGGACCAGCACGCCCCTTGAATTCACAGCATAAGAACATAAAGATAGAATCTGTAGGCATTGCAGGGAAGCTCCCTCCTCAACAAATTGTAAACAAATACTTCAGAATAGAGGTGCTATTTACACGTTGAACTCTACTTTTCATGTATGAAATAGAGTAAAAAAAGTTGTCCAGCCATTAGTTTCAAACGAAAACCAACAGTTTCAATTTTTCAAAAAGTTTAGGAGGTGTTTTATAGGGTTTTGAACTTTATGTATCAATTTTGATACTCATGCAAACTCTAGGGGGCCGGGGTGTTCTATATTTTCCCCGACTTTTTATGCAACTACTGAAGTACATCCTCTTCATGTGGGCAAGACACCTTATACCTGCGTGTCTTTTGTTGGCACGAAATTAACCAGAACATGGCAAAGTAACATTCAAATCTTACACGGTATTCATTAAAAATAAAATAAAATATTTAGAATTTAAATTAAAAAAACTTACATATATATTATATATTAAGTAATTTATCACTTCTATTATTATAAAAAAATTACTTGATATTTGTGCTATATGTTAATTTGCAACTAATTGACAAGCAATTGATCGATTCAGTAAAACAAATCAAGTCACAAAACATTTCACACGTAATTTGTCCCGAACTTACTTTCGTCTCGCTCTATAACTGCTCAGATTCATCAAAATCATCTTTTCAATGGAGCTAAGCATCGTCCATATTTCATACCCATTTTAATCCATTAAATAAATATATTGTCAATAAATAAATGCATTATAAAATAGAGGTAATCCGATACGGAAAAAATACTACAAAGCTTCATAAGACAAAACAAATTGCAATTGAAGAGTACTGAGAAGCATACATACCTTTGTCACACTTTTTACCATCTGGGCCCGAGTCCACAACGTTAAAAATGTCATCAAAGAGAAGTTCCCTCATCTCCCAAAACGACCAATGTCTTTAACAGCAGGTCAGGGAGCATCACTGTATGCCTAATAAATTTCTGAATGGATGAAGAGGATGTACCGGGACAGTTCAGTTAACCTTCGCTGGCGACTTCGTGGACTGCTCCCAACAGTGACGGCTTTTCGGTACTGCTTCCTACGATGGCGTCGAGTGGCTAAAGGAGAACGTCTTGAGTTCGATTTTGGATATGTTTTTCGTTAGAATTTACGTCTATTGCTTCCATTCCAAATAGATGATATCATGGATGTAAATAAAACAAACATCTACATACGATTATAATAATAATGAAAAAATAATTGTATATTTTAATTATAACACGTATTTTTATTTGTATTTAATAAAAGAGAAGTGATTTGTTAATATTCTTATCCGTATGCTCAGGGCTACGTGTAACTAAGAATTTCGAGAGCTCTCTTGTGAGCAAGATTATTACAGCGCCTCCCTACTCACAAATTCTCAACCACTTTGGCGGCGCCCTCGCTACAGTAAATGAAGGATCTTAAGGTCATTGTATGGTTTTGTGGTTGTAGAAAAAAAGTAAAATACTAAAATATTACCCTCCTTCCTGTTTTTCTTTTTCACAAAATCTCAACTACTTTGCTCCCACTATATAGCAAATGAAGAAAACTAAGGACATTTCATGGTTTTTTCTAAGTAGAGAAAAATAATTTTTTTAAAATTACACATAAATTATAATCAATATTTGAATTAGTTTGCCAGTTTTACAATAATCAAATTAATTTGACTTTAATGATTAAGTTGTACCATGTAACAATTGCAAATAAACATATCTGTAAATAGTAGTGTCCTTGGAGGTTTTATGGTGAAAATCATCACTAAAAAAAAGGCCATACAAAGATGACAAAAGTCATCTATATAGACCTTATTTGTTGTCTTTGTATGTGTTGCAAATAAACATGTCTGCAAATAGTAGTATCCTTGGACGTTTTACTATTTGTATTGGGTCATGCCTGTTGCACCCTACATAGATGACATTTTCTATGTCATCTGTATAGGCTAGAATCCTGTGTATTGACCTATATTTTTTTTAAAAAAAATTTAAGATATGATTTTTTTTAACATTTGTATTCATAATATGAAGAGTAAACAAATACTGAAAAAGAATTTAAATCTAATTAATATATATATGTAAATAAAATAAAAATATAATAATTATTTAACACAATCAATTATAAAAATAAATGAAATAAAAACCAACTCCAAATAATATATAATAAAATAAATAATCCACGTGCATACATATTATAGAGTATCAAAAAGTAAATGTATAATATATACACATATAATAATTAGATAAAATAATAATCTCCGTCATCATCGTTGTCATCCTTACTATCATTTAACGGTAGATGTGAGGAATGGGGTGGAAATGGGTGCGATTGTGACTAGGATGGGGTAAGGGTCGCTTCAGTTAAGGGATCAAGGGATAAAGCGATTCAGAAGCAAATCTGGATCGTAATCTTGGTTGAAGAATGTTCATTTAAGGAGGAGGAAGAAAAGGCATAACAGGATGAGGTAGACAAAATCTCATGAATTATAAAGCAGTATGCATGCCCTTAAGGATAATATAGGTTTTTTGTAACACTTGATCATAATAAAGTATCTATTATATTCTGCCACAGCTAAGGCCTGCTAACTTTTAGTGATATAGGTCTATACCTTTTCCATAAATGTTGTATCCTACTATTGCCTTTAATGAAATGCTGCAGTGAATGAACTAGTGCTGGAGATGCCATGTGCCATCCTAGTAAGCACACAACTAATTACCTTTCTATATCCTTGATGAATGCCCAACATATTATTAATAATAGTAGGCTTATCAAAATCAACAAAGGTATTGGAGAGCTGTTGGAGGATGCATTGGATTATTAATGGGTGACCAATTTTAGCATCTTGACCTTGATTTTTTGAAAATAAGCATAAAGTTTAATGAAAAAATTTTCCTATAATAATTAAAATTATTTAATAAAAAAATAGCTACTTAGATAAGCAATTTGAGCATCTAAATGCACTCATTCCTTGTATGATATGTATAATGCTCACAAAAATTAACGCTTACGAAAATTCTCCTTCACTAGCTGCAATTCACTTATGTCCTAATTTCTTTGTACCAATTTTAAAGCATAGTATTAACAATTAGTAAGTTTTTTCATAATAGCACTATGCGAGAATATTAAGTTAAAATACCTTGTCATGTCAGCTGTCATAATAGACTTTGATCCATGATGATCACTGTACACTTGACATGTTGTTTGAATTTCTTCTAAATAGCTCTTGCATATTGAAATAAAATATTTGTAATTCAAAGACAAACAAATCAGATGTTAAAAATGGCAAGTTACCAGTTTTACTTCAACCTTACTCTATACTTGTCACTATCGAAGTATGTGCATAACCTATCCTAACAATCAGTTGAGATATCAATGGGATAAGCTTGTCATGCACTGTTAAGATCACAAATGTCATCATGACCACTATGTTACAAGAAATGCTAGTGAAGCACAGACTTCCAATCTTTATATTGGTCAATTATTGTTTACTGAATATTGATAATCACATATCTCTACTCCTCAGGCTTAACATCTACAAAATAAAAATGGAATTGCATTGGAATACGTGAGAAATATTTTAGTTATTGTTTCCATTAATCTTAATATCAAATAAAAATAATATAAAAAATATATGTCATAATATTTACATAGACTCTCTGCATAACATACTCTTGCTACTCTTCAAGTACTTGCTTCTAATTTTTGTGGAAAGGCTTGAATGCTACCTAACCAGCACTCTTATATCATGTGCAAAATGCTTTAATTTCAGACTAATTGGTTGTCATGTACCTCTCTTCTCAAATTGGATAGGAAATGGCTTCCTGTTATTCTTTTGTATTTTTTTTTGGAAAGTTAAAGACCTTAATTTGCCATGATAACGTTAAGTCGATGTAGCTTTCAAATATATTACATTGTTAATAACATATATTTACAGAAAAATGCAAAATAAATAACTTAAGCATGACTAATTTTACCTATCTTACACTAGAAAGGGATGCGAGTAGGGTCTCATGATGGGCTGTGTCCACTGTCTCGTCCATGATAATGTAACATAACATCAATTATGGTTATCAAGCATTATTATATATGGTCAAACACATATGATAGTTATTATAATAGGAAGTAAGTAATGCTTATGATAAAATGTCACAATTTTTGTATCCATGGCAAGTTATATTTACACGTATAAAATGAATTATTTAAAATAATTAGTACAACAGGACACAAATGATAATTAGTACAAAGTCTCAAGTTGTTAAAATATAGTACTTAATAACAACTTAGAAAACTAAAAGTATTGACCCTAATCAGACTCATTGTCAATGAATGTTACAGGGTCATCATCCTTTTCATCAGTTAAGCCATCATCATAGGACTCTAAGATCTTTTCCTCTATGTATTCCTTAATGGTTTGATATTCTATATTGTCATTATCATTTATAAAGTCATCAAATACTTGTGAAGAAAAATGAACATTTCTAGAAGATGAAACATAATAAAGGTAATGGTTTTGATCCCATAAGGTAATCAAGTTAAAATCTTCAAGATCAACTGTAAGAGTAAAGTTAATGGAGTTATTATTATGCAAATAGGATACACCATTATCACTAATATTATCATTATCGAAGAGATCCCATAAATTATGATGCTCCACATATTTATAACTCACTAGTTTGATCCATTGAAATGATCATCAATGTAAAATGCTTGTTACATTTAAGACATTAACATATATGGATCATCTTTATACATTGAGACTGATAGAAATGCTTATTATATTTTTATTTGTGATAATTTTCTTCTTTTTACAATTGATGTCATACCATTTACATTTGAATAAAGTCATATAGTAATTATGTAAATAACTTAACTCTATGACTTCCTTTGAATTATAGTAAAATGTGTTATTTTTTGTTCCAAGCACAAAATTTTTGTTATTCTGCATCTTATGCTTTGCATCTTAAGAAGTAATTATGATTTGAACTCCATTTACCACACACATTGAACATGACATAACCATAAAGGCTAGTTTAAAATCTAAAGATAATAGCTCGTTAGTTGCTTTAAGGGATCCATTTTTGTGAAGGTGGTAAATCTGTACAATTTTTCAAAATGAACAATAACAACACAAGCAAGTATAAATAAAATTATCAAGCATTAGATTGTAACGAAGATGATAAAGAATTATCTTACAATAAACTATGAAGGAAAGTAGGTTCTTTACAAATGTTTAATTTTCTCACCACCACATGCTTGTGGTTATCCTTTATGTTCACTATACAATACAAGTGATTCATTAACAACATGTTTCTTTCTATTAAAATTTTTGTAATTTTGCCAATTATGGCTCTTTAGAAACAAATCAATGATAACTGACATAAGCTATTTTTCCTCTAATTCATATTGATGGCATATTTTTATTGCAAGTTGGACATGTTTTATACCTTTATCCACTCCACCTAGAAAGATTACTTTAGGCAAAAAAGTCATTCATAATCCATAGTAATGCCACTCATATCTTAAACATGTTATTCATAACAACATCCCAAGTTTTAACTATAATCTCCCATAATTATTTCAGTTCTTCAACAAATGGTTTTAAAAAAACATTTATATCTTTTTCTAATGATTATGGTCCAAGAATCAATAGCATTAACATAAAAAATGACTCTCTCATATAAAATCAGGGTGGCAAATTGTAAGTAATGATCACACTAGCCACATGTTATATGATCGGCTTATGTCACTAAAAGGATTGAATCTATCTCTACTTAAACCTAATCACATATTCCTTAATTTTGCTAAGAAATCAGGATACTTTCTATCAAAATCCTGCTAAGCTTTTCTATCAATAGGATGTCGTAAAACGTTATTTTCAGTGGACTATCTGATTTGATGCCACGTTATATCTTTTACCATGTGCCTTAATCTATATAACTACTTTATCATATGGGTCAATGAAAAATATTGCAGCACCTTTTGAGGAACCTTTTTCCCTTTGTATTTTTATCAATCTATCAGCTCTCCCCTACATTTAAGATAAGTGTTATCTTTAGTGTGCTTTTTCTAAAAGAACACATAGTCATACTTAAAAATATGAATTGATTCATACCTCAATCCTAACTTATTGAACTATTTCCTTACATCATAATATGATCTAGGAAATTTGTTATCCTTTAATAGTACTTCCTTTAATAACTTTAGTAAGGAGTCGAATGACTTATTAGTTCACTTATATATTTTTTTTCATATGCATAAACTTAATTAAGAAGTTTAGCCTCTGGCCATGAGATGTGTCCCCCTTAAAATGTCCTCACTTTGATCTATATCATTGTTATTAACCTGATTAGTTACATGAGGGCTAATAAAGTCATGGATGATATCAATCATTTCATTAACATTATTAATGGTTGTCCTATGCATAACCTCAATCTTCAATACATGCCCTTTATTGTGATGGACCTCATTCATGTATAACAAATCAAATCTGTTATTTATTAGGTGTGCCTCCATGGTCTCCAATATTTGGTACAACATGTTCACATATTTCTTACATAGATATCTTACTAACCCCCTATTATCGATAAAGTTTTTGGCTTTTTCCATAAATGCAATAACATGATTCTAATATGCATCAGATAATTAATCTTGCAAGCTTATCTAACTTTTATCAATAGACATGGTGTAACTAGCCTACAATATCATGAGTCACCATATGATTCAATTATGCATATATGTTTGTTGTATACCCTAAATCCACCTTATCATTCTAACTTTAACAAGTACGACTTTATCCCATTTGAAATATTCTTACAATTATTATCTCGACTTATCTATGATGTGTTTTACAAATGATGAAATTTTAGCAACATCTGCTTATAGTTCTCCAAATGTGTATACTATATACCAATATAGTACACACTTGGAGAACAATGAAAAAAGGAAGAAATTTTGATAAGTTGAAATGATGAGTAGATAAGTTGAACACAATAACTAAATAACATATCCCAAACTATTCAAATTCTTAGGATAATTCAAAGGTCAATTCATTTAGGAAGATTAATTAACCCTTAAACAGGTTTGAGGTTATAGTGCAAATACATTTCAATTTTAACATAGTGTAATTTTTTGTTAAAATATTTTTTTAGAAAATCCTATACTCATCCATTTATGTAATATTATAGTAATACTGAATCATACACATTATAATATTAAATGACAACATTTAACATTATTTGTTAATTTTTTTACTATTTTAAATTATTTATTAATAATATAAATATTCAACTTGCATAAAAAAATTGCATTCACTTGATTAAATTAATTGTTAAAATTTGTTATATTTTTGTATTCTCTTAGTACAACGTTCATCTTAGATAATATAGTAAACTAGATAACATTATATGACTAAATCATAATATTAAATGACAATATTTTTTGCCATCCAATATTATTTTTATTTCTTGGGCTTTACATTATTACTTAAATTATAAAATATTTCACATCATAAAAAATTTATGTATTAACTATTATTATTGTCCACTATTAGTTATATTTTTAGTATTTTAAATTCTTAAATTATAAAATCATCCACGTCTTAGAATTTTTTCTATTTGCATTAGTGTAATTATGACATTATTGTGCTATACTTTATTATTACTTTCATTCTTATATAATATTATTTCATGGCAAAAAATGATTGCTAAATCTTATATTATATAAGAAATTATTCTTATATAATATTGTGATATTATTGTGCTATCCTTCTTATATAATATTATATAATGAAAGTTAAATTACTCTTATATAATATTCTTGTATAATTTTACTTTCATTCTTATATAATCAATTTTAATTATCAAATAATATTATATAATATATTTATATAACAGTTTATATAATATTATATGATGAAAATTTATATTATTATATAACATTATGGAATGAAAGTTTTACATACAATACTTAATAATTTAAATAATTATCAAATCCATTTTATTTAAACTAAAAAAAGTATTAGACATATATTGTATTTATCATAATATAGTCAAAATTTACTCTTTGATTGAATTCCATGTATATTTCAATATATTCCAAATAAAAATAATTTATTTATAAATAAATTTAAATCATTTTTTTAACATATTGTTCAAAAAATAGAATCTATTTGTAAATAAATAAAAATTATTTTTATCAAAATAAAATAATAAATTTTGAAAAACTTTGCTAGCACGTAAACCCATAAGGTATTTGCCTAAAGTGAGATTTCATTTCCCCCTTCTTGTGGAGCTATTTTCAATTTTTGTGCATCTTCCTTGTGTGTTGGCAGGAAGCACATAGCTTTGTTTGTATGGCTTCTTTGTACTGCTCGTTGCTAGCAATGAAGCATGCAAAGTCGTTTTATTTATATGAATATATTACTCTTCCTATCTTATGCCTCATTATTTACTAAATATGCAAGTTTAATCTAACAAGAATAAGTTTCATTTAATCTTTTTTTTTTAATAATAGAGGTGAGAATTTGACCACTTCTCTAAGAAAATTATGCAAGCAATATATTATTAATTTATTAGTTTTATCTTTAACTTCTTTCATGTTTAATTATAATTATAATTATATTTTGTTAAAATTCAAATTAAAGGATTTTGGCTTCTTTAATTTCATAGTTTTGATTTTAATCCTCTCAATGTTAAAAGTAATTAATTTTGCCTGATTTTAAAAGGAGGCCGCTTATACTATGTACCATTAATTTACTCATATCCCAATCTTAACAATTTATGCATTTGTCATCAAATTATTTAATTTTTTATTTTTTAAATGATTGATTAAGTTGTTAAAAGTTTTACATCGTTAGAGATTTTATATTTTTTTATCAACTTTAGTATAAATTTCATTATTCTATTTTCTATCAAAATCACTACATATTTAACATAATAAATATACAAACTTCTACGAAATATTAATTTTACTAATCAGCACAATGAAGCATTAAAATAAGTTCATATTCAACTATTATATTAATATCACACATCATATTAATATCATTGGATATTTAAAATAATAATTATATCAAATAATACAAAATAATTAGCCTTTCAAATTAACTATCATACTAAAATGTTCCCAATAAAAAATCATACATATTACATGCTTATGGCAATAAATAAAATAGAAGAATAACAACTATGAATTTCAATCAACATACCAACCATATAATTTATTTTTTTAACAAAATAAATATAAGAATTAGTAAAAACACTACAAAGATTAAAAGATAAAAAGGAAAACATACATAATAAAAGTGGAAATGTATGCGAGCGAAGATGAAAGAGAAAAGAGAAATCGGACCAAGCTCATGCATGGACAGAAATGGAAGAGGAAGAAGTTAGTGACATTTAAATAGTCAGAGCCATACAAACCACACTCTATCATTTGTATTGGCTACTCGATTATCTGTATAAACAAAAAGTGGAAAGCACATGTATCTTTTGGGCGCCAAAGCCCATAAAGACAACACTCGTCATCTATATTTCCACCATATGTCATATGTGTTTCTGACCCAATTTTTCTGGCGCCAAACTTTCCTGCCAACTGAGACTTCAACTCTATATAAATGACATTTTGTCATCTACATAGAGTTGAGTCTTTTCAGACAAGAAATAATGTATTTACTTTCAAGTGATTTATGAAATATAATTTTTAATGATGGAATAATAGCAGATAATTTTTACTATTAGGTGAAAGCTATTTATTAAAATATATAATATACATATTAATAAATATAATTAAAAAATTAATTAATTATAAAATTATAGTTCATATTTGAACTATAAAACATGTACGAATTTTATACCATCAATGAATAATAAGATATCTATTATTTTTATACTATCAATAAATAAAAAATAATATTCTAATAAAAAGGTTCTAATATTGATTATAAGTTAAATTTAAATCTTATAGTTATTAAAGTATATAGTAATATTAATTTATAGAATTTTTATTTATTATGATTAAAAAATGAAAATGATTTATAAATTTTTATTGTGATTAATAATGCATAATAAAAAGTTAGTAACTTCATATATTTTTTTACTCATCATATTTTAAATTAAGGAATGAAAGTAATGAAATTTAATTTAATTGCAATAGACTATCATAGATAAATAAATATGAATATAATGTGAAAATTAAGGGTTGTGCTCATAATAGTAAATGTAGATTTAAAAATGAATTTTTACTAGTAAATCAATATATCTGACTAAAAATTATTGGTGCTTGTTATAGTGCCCCTAGGAGTTTAGTGCCCGGGGTGATGTGGCAAAATACAAGCCACTGGATGAGATTACAAAAATCTTCGCATTGACTTAGTAATCTCATCGAATGGCCTGTATTTTGTCATACCACCCTGGGTACCAAACCCCTAGAGGCACCTTAGAATTTACCAAAATTATTACTTAGTGGTTTATCTCTATTGTTTAAATTTACATAAGTATACTTGTGTTATTATTAAGTACTAAAGGAAAGTCATGTATTTGTTACACTAATTGTTAAATTACACAATCATGATGTATAATTCTATATTAATAGATTCAATATACAAAATAATTAAAGATAAGTAAGTGATATAAAGAGATACAAATGCTAAATGATATGAAGAGACACAAATACACAAAAAGCTTAATTAATAATAAACTTTCTTCAATATAGAAATCTTACTTTTAAATAGAATTATTATCATTATTCATTAAATTTCTATTCCTATTTAATTTTTACTTTATGATTTTTATAGGTATCTCCTCCCAATCTACTAAAAAAAAGACATTATTTGTAGAAATATTTTTTTGTGATTTAATTCCTTTGCTAATATGTCTATAAGAAAAACATAAAAAATAATCTATATTTACTAAAAATTTAAATTTCTAATTTTATTTATATTTTTCCCATTTTATTTTAACGGTTTCATGATATTGACTAATTTTAATTTTCTTACTTTATTCCTTTCAATATACAATAAATATTTTAAGTTAAATTACCTTCTTATTCCCAATAGTTTGACTTAAATTTAATTAGATCTTCATAATTTAGAATCTTGTATTTATTTATAATTTCTAATTATAATACTTCTTCTTATGTTCCAAATAAATCTAGTCAGCAACAGGTTTACATAAATAATAGTCTATCAAATGAAAAATATATGACTCATTCTTTCCATCAAAAATAAAATAATATGCCATATGATATCTTAATTTATTCTATGTTATTTGTCAGTAAAATAAAATTATACAAATTCTACATCAGATTATTAAATGACAGTAAAAGATTTTTGTCCATTTGTAAGCTAATTAACAAAATCAAATAATTAAATGATACAAAGCATCTAATTAAAAAAATGATGATTTGATTCAAATTTTTTAATTATAAAAATATAAATAGAAATTAACTAAAATTATAGAGTTCTGCACATAATTTAACATATTTTTATATTGAGGGTTTGTTAATATTTCTTCTAGATCAACAAAAAAATTGCATTAAAATCCCTTTAATTGATAGATTTTTCCTATCTCTAAAATTTATTTTTGTTAAAAGTTAATCTATTTTATCTTGATAAAATTAATAAAAATTTTTTATAAAAAGATTTCATTGTTTAGAATATGTTATACAAAAGTGATTTCACTTGTAAATATATTACACGAAACTTAATTAAAAAATAAATTTTGACAATATTGTACAAAATAAAATATTAATATTAGAGTGATATTTTTCTTTTAAAACATAATTATCACAAATAAAATAAATTTTACAAAAATTATTGTTGAATTTAATCAATTTCATAACGGTTTAAATACAGTTAAATTACAATAGCAATTGAAAGAATTGAATACTTTTAAAATTAAAAGTTGCGATTAAGGGGATTTTTATGTGCAATTTTCTGCTATACTCCTTGATGCTGACAATGATATCAGCCAAAAAATAAAGCCAATTGACAAAATTGAATATTATTAATAATTATTTATTATTTTATTTTGAGTTTATTTTAAGATAATAGTAAAAGTATTTCTTAAAAATATATAAATATTCCTTTTAATTTTGAAGTGGTTGAATATTATTCTTTAAAGTTTTAAAAATTTGAAAACCATTCTCTTAGAATTTTATAAAACTTGAAAAGACACTCATTATTCACTTAATTAATTATTTTATCAAATAATACACTTTTTTTAAAAAAAATTAATTAAAAATCATAATTACAACATTATAGTTTGTTAATTTTTTGTTATTTTTACATATAATTTTTATATTATATAATTAATAAAAATTATATTATATCTAAAAAAATTTAATTAAATACTCATATACAAGGTGCAAAATTATGTTTGGGATTAAAAAATTATAAAATAAATTAATATTTTATAATATTATAATTCTTACTTAAAAATTTCATAAAAAATTACATGATTTGATAAAATAATTATTTAAGTGAATAATGTGCATTATTTATAAATTTTATAAAGTTTAAAAGGACAATTTTTAAATTTTCAAGGTTGAAAATGATAAAATGTAACCACTATATAAAGTTGGAGTATTTTACATTTTTCCCCTTTTTCTTTTAATTCGTTCTCTTATCATTTTGGCTAAAATATGTATAACTCCGTATATTATATCTCATGAATAATTTTTTTTAATGTTTTGAAATGCATAATTAAACATCTAAATTATACACATTGTTAAAAAAATTTATTCATTATCTCTTCATTCAATTCCTCAATGGTAAAAAAAGCTTGTGCCATTATTTATTTTCTAGTGTGCTTATAAAAATTTGACATTTTAAAATCAACTTTATAATGAAAATTAATTAAAAATTAAAAATATTAAATTTTATTTTAAATTTTAGGATTAAATATTAATTTATAATCATTTTCCATTGTGCTTATATAAAATAATAATTATCAATTATATTCAAAATTATTTCTTACACAAAATAATTTTTTTTAAAAAAATTCATCTTTTAGTTTACTTCATTTTGTTGCATTTTAAGATGATTGAAAGGATGAAATATTTTTTAAAATAGTTTATATGAGAAATAATCTTAAATATAGTTTATTATAAATAATTAATTTTAAAATGAATATAAATTAATATTTGATATTTGATATTACTTAATCATTACTTTTGAAGGTTAACATTATTATTTCTAATTTTTAATTTAAAAACAATTTTGATTATAAAGTTACTTTTAAATGATTAATTTTTGTACAACCAAATAATTTAAAAGAAATAATAATAATTTTTTTGTTAGGGATGTGGAAGAGAATTTAATAGAAGAAAGTTCTCATATAAATTATATAACATAAATATTTAAATATAGAGTTTAAAATATTATAAACTTTTTTATACATGATATGTGATATAAAAGGTTATTTTTATTTCAAGTAAAATAATAAACGAATCAAAGCAAAATCAGTTTTACTATTATTTCAAAAAAAAAATTCAAAACAAGTCGTATTTTATCAAAGGAGAAGTCAACATTTTCTAACCTACACAGGCGACAGATGGCATAGTGTCATCTATGTAGGTTTTAATTTTTTTTTAAATACTACACAAATGATAAAATATCATTTATATATGATTTTACACTTTAAAATTTTTTTGAAAATCTTTATAGATGACAAATTTTCATCTATGTAGACTTTCCTTATTTTTTTCGTTCAAAAGTCATTTCTAGGACCTTATACAGATTATCAGAATTTTATCATTGGTATAGAAGTCCTCTATGTATTCCATATTTGTTGTAGTGCATGGGAAAGGATAGGGTAATTTTATTAAGATTTTAAAGTCTTAGGGAAATTTTCTTGGTGTACATTAGAAATCATAAGAACAAACATAGGACATAAACCTCATATATATATATATATAATATGCAACGTATTCAACAACCAACAACTCACAACACCAACCTACACTAACAAAATAAAATATATTAGACAAGTAGAAACCTATAACAAAACTAAACTAAACTTGAATGTTAGCTATAATCCATGGTTCCCATCGCATTTTCATTCCTATTGTAAAAATTGAATAGATATGGAATGCTTCTTTTCAACTACTCCAAAAAAGGATTGGATGACAACTTCGAATCATAATTTTTTGGAAAACATTGATGAATTCCTTTACTTCTATGTAAAACCTTGCAAGGCATGCCATTAGGTGCAATGAATTTTTGAACATTTCCAGAATACCTTATAAGTCTAAATTTCTCATCAATAGATGTTGATAATAACAAAGTACCTTTATGTGTATAGACTAATGTGGCTTCATTTGAACTTACTTTAGCTTAAAGTTGAAATAAAGAATCTTTCTTTTAGGTAGAAATTTGCACCTGAGGAGTAATCACTTGACTTGCAGTAGGCGGTGAAACTTGTGAGATAAGACTACCATTACAATGGTGTCTTAGCTTATCATGATCAAAAGGTCCCAAAGGATTTGAAAGTAAAAATGGCACTTTTATGGTATTAAAAAAAAACTTGAGGCTTGGCATAAAAAAGTTAAACCATGACTTAACTAACCACATTTTAAGCATTCTTTGACAACTTTTTCCTTTTTAAACTAGGCTAAAAACAAATGACTAGTATTGAAATGAATAAAGGCCCCAAATATCTGAGCATGAATCAGCTTTCTTAAATTATTGTAGGGAAAGTTACATTAACTAACATTAAAAATGTCATATTTTTGTTAATTGGATTCCTTAAGCTAATTTAGTAATTCTAAATTTTAATTTTCTAGATGGCTAAATTTTCCTTTCATCTCCTCAATGGTATTTTGTAAAAACTTAATGTTAGAAGTCAAATCTTGGTTTATAACTTCTAATATATAGATATGTTTTATTATCGTATTAGCACAAATGCCCTTTTGATTCTATAATCATCTTGTAATGATGCTTGTCTCTCATGATAGTAGTTAAAACTTATGTGAATAAATCTTCAAAAGAATGCTATTAATAATACTTGGGTGTAAATTTCCAAGAACATAAAAACAGAAGCCCTCAAACATTTTCAATTAAAAGCCAAGTTTTGTCAAACCTTCGCCATATCCACTTTAGATTCATTTATTTCATCATAATCACAAGATTTCTTAAGCTTTTTCTCTTATTACAATCCCTTTTTCCTATTTAGCTTATTGGTGAAACCAAGTTAACCAGTATTCCCAATTATTAATTCCTTATAAACTTTGACAAAATCAATTAAGCAAGGTTTCTTGTACTTTGCAATTCTACTATCACCATCCTTAAATGCAAAACACACTAAATTACACAAAATCTCATCTTTAATCCCAAATTATACTTTCCATCAACCATATTGATAAGACTAAAATTTACTCTATTAATTAATTACTGGAATCAACTAAAGAAGAAGAACCCTTTTCCTAAGCTTAGAGACAATAATCCATAACAAAGTATTCAGAAAAACAAAGGCTTAACAAAAAGACCTAAATTTGTGTTTTGTTTCATTCATTCTTGAAATGGCTAACCATTAAATAGAATAAATTCTAATCGGACACCAAACTAGCTTTATAAATCCTACAACACCAACAATCCTGTTGTTTTTTGTGTTGGCATAATCTAAGTATGAGAGGTTCAGTTTTTGAAATAATTATACTCTTCAATTGAAGCACACCACTAAAACAACAACATTCCAAATCGCACATGCAAAGCCATCTCTAATCCAAAGTGAATTTAGTTTTTTTTAGATATAGTAAGTGGTTAAATGCAAAATCAACCAATGATTCATCAATTGAAACTTTGTTTGAAGGCCTAAAAGTGAAGGGAATTGCAACGACATAAAAGTCTTAGCGGATTAAGTTTTTTATGATTGAATTATATTTCATTTTTATTTTTATATTTAGTGAAAAAGGAGAAACTTTACAATCTTGTTGATTAGAGCGGCAATGGAATATTAAGATTGCTAGCAAAGATTAAGTGCTAGAGTCATACTAGAAAAAAAATTTCTAGTCCTATTATAGTATTAAAATTCTCAATATTACTTGCTATAATTTTTTGACAAATTAAAGTTTTACTCCTTTAATTTTAGAGGTCACTTAATTATGATGTTAAAAATGTTAATTAGTCAAAATACAATAAGTAGTATTAAAATTTTAGTTTTATGATAGAATTAGAAAATTTTTCCTTACTAGGGTTGCCAATAGAAGCTTGCTTAGATGTTATTACCAAGTTAATGAGACAGTGACTCAATTAACCATTCAACAATAAAGATTTCTTTAAGAATGGTTATCTATTAAATAAAATGATAAGCACTGAAGGGCATTTGAACTCGTAACTAAGATAAGTCATAAGAATTCTATTCAAATCATTGCAATTAGTTCAGTCAATATGTGTTGGCAAATTCCTTTTCTTTCCAAACCCCAAAATAAAATAATTAAATAAAAAATGCAAATTTTGATTAAAATAGTTAATATAATGAAAAAAAAACTCAACATTATAAATTCATCAACTTTAATAAAATTAAAGTAAATACAATATTTAGTCCCTTATTTATAAAGATAATAACTATTATATCCTTCAAATTTTATAACTAGTACTATTATTTCTTAATTTTTGTTTCCATTATAATTATTCATCCTTTCTTCTACATATAACACAAATAAATGGTAAAAATAAATAATATAAAAAAAAATTAAGTATATATTTGATATTATTAAGATAAGATTTAATAATGAGTTTTAATATTATTTATTCATTTTAACATTATAAATAAATTGAGGATGAGTAATTATAATAAAAATAAAAATAAATGACTAATAGTACTAGTTATAAAATTTAAGTAATGTGATAATCACCAACTTTATAAGTGAAAAATTAAATTTTATGTTTATTCGATAAAATTAACTCTCGATAAAAATTTAGAGGCATAGGCAAAAGCAGAGAACTTCATGTTTTTCACGTATTCTTCGAATGCAGACATTGACTATTATGCAATCTCTCATTTTTTTAACAGCTATACTCAACTACCATCTTTCTTCTTCAATTAATGCAGGCTTCCAGTCTTCATTTCAAAAGCCATATATAGATGCCATTCTCATCTCAGCACCTCAAAAAAAAGACCACATTGTTAGCCACAAGAAACTAAGATGAACACCTATAGGAGAAGAGCGTTTGTTCTGTTCTTTGGATTTGTCTTTCTGAAATACGGGGGTGCACAAAACACTCTTGTTCCTGCAATCATAACATTCGGAGATTCTGCGGTCGATGTGGGGAACAATAATTATCTTCCCACCATCTTCAAGGCTAATTACCCTCCTTATGGGAGGGACTTTGTGAACCACCGACCCACAGGAAGGTTTTGCAATGGCAAGTTAGCCACTGATATTACAGGTGCGTCAAAATTTGAACTTTTTAATCCTTTCTTACACACCCAACTTAGAAGTAGTTAGATTTTGTAGTTTTGTATACTTTGAGTTGACTCAACTGGGAAGGTTCATTGTTTTGACTATCCATATCTCATATTCAATTCCCACTACTAGACTGATTTTTGTAAATATAACTATAGTTCTCATATCAAAAGATTGGTGGCATATCCTGATCTTAAAATTGGAGTAATCTTTCTATTTCTAAACTTTTGTCTACCACAAAAATAGATAATTCTATTCATAAAAGCTTCTTTCTTATTGAAAATTTATCTCCCTTTTGCAGCTGAAACACTGGGTTTTAGGAGTTATGCACCTGCATACCTTAACCCACGGGCATCCGGGAAGAGCCTTCTTATTGGAGCAAATTTTGCTTCAGCTGCATCTGGTTATGATGAAAAAGCTACTATTTTGAATGTAAGATTCGGGATTGACTAAAATTAAATAAATAGCCTAGAGTATAATTTAGTATTTACAAAGTTTGATTTCCCTTTTTTTTTTATTATTATCATTTTGGGCAGCATGCAATCCCTTTGTCTCAGCAATTAAAATACTACAAAGAATACCAATGGAAGCTTGCCCAGGTTGCTGGAAGGGGCAAATCGGCATCAATCATCAAGAATGCACTTTATATATTGAGTGCTGGCAGTAGTGACTTTGTGCAAAATTACTATGTTAATCCTTTGATCAACAAAGCCTTCACTGTTGATCAGTATTCCTCGTACCTTGTGGATTCATTCGAAACCTTTGTTAAGGTATTTTGCTACTGTTAGCCATGAGAGAGGCCATAATATATGGTATGAATGTCTTAAAAAAATAGAAACAAATCAAAGGTTTGATTTTTTTTTTTTTGGTGGATTTGCTGTAAGCACAGGACTTGCAAAGATTGGGAGCCAGGAAACTCGGAGTGACTTCTCTCCCACCATTGGGTTGCCTACCAGCTGCAAGGACTTTATTTGGACATCATAAAAATGGGTGTGTCTCGAGGATCAATAGTGATGCCCAATCATTCAACAAGAAAATCAACTTAGCTGCATCACATCTTCAAAAGCACCTTCCTCGCCTCAAGATTGTTGTCTTTGATATTTACAAGCCTCTCTGGGAACTTGTCAATGGCCCTTCAAAATTTGGTACACAATTCTCACAACTAAACATATAAACTACACAATCCAAATGAAAGTGACCTAAGTCAAATATGTGAAATTAAGTTGCCTATGGGTATCATTCTCTAGTTATGGGATATAATAACGCCCCTGGTGACTAAATTAATGGATTCGCTTCTCAATCATCAAAACAGATGTTTGAGTTGAACTGCACCCCCATAAAATGTTTAATATATACGGTCAGATTTCAAAGGTCTTGTCCAAATTATCTGCAATATGGCCATCGCATTTAGTGAATTGACTGAATATATATATATAAAATTTCTAGTCTTTGCTTCTTACTATTGTATAACGTTGATAGTTGCAATAAAAATATGGGCAAAATATTATTATGGCTAGTGGTTGTTTTTTTTGAGGTTGCGGAAGGGACATGTTGTGCAGAGTGTTTGGAATGACTTGCAATCTTGATATCGCTTCTTATACAGTCTGTTTTCTTGCGGTGCCAGTACGGTGTTATGCTGAAGAGTTTTTGATACCACTGTAGAAACTTGACATGCTCTATTTGAATAACAAAAAAAATTATTATAGCCAATAGGCTTTTGCTTTGATATTTGATATTTTTTGTAAATTTTATATCTTTTGTTATATTTAAAATTCGATTTTTAATTCTTTTATATATATATATATATATATATATATATATATATATGTATATATATATATATATGTATATATATATATCCAGTGATTTAACTATTTAAACTTGGTGCATTATGTTATCTTTCATTTTCACCCCAAAGTATCCGACTTATGTAATAATTTTTAACATTATTCAGGTTTATATAACAATCAAATACATTTTCCTTTCCCAGAGGATGATGCTGAATTTGAACAAACGAGGAAGGTCAGATTGCTATACAGCAATTCCAATACATTGTAAAATCGTAGTTTATATGTTTATATTAATATTATTCAGGTTTATATAACAATCAAATATATTTTCCTTTCCCAGAGGATGATGCTGAATTTGAACAAACGAGGAAGGTCAGATTGCTATACAGCAATTCCAATACATTGTAAAATCGTAGTTTATATGTTTATATTAATAATGGATGAAATTTAAACTCTAAATTTTATAAATAAAGCCACAACTTTTATATTAAAATCTTCAAGATTTTAACTAGAAGGTATAGACTTATTATTTAAAGATAGATGTTTAAATTTCTTTTGTTGCAACTTTAATAGGCAGAATTACAATTTCGTATATATATAAACTATAAACAATGTACGTACAAAATTATACGCCCTCAAAAAAATTCCAAAAATTTAAAAATAAAATATATACCTTAAGGCATTACTAATTTAAAAAGACTAAAATTATTTGTAAGGAGAAATGGAGAAATTACATATTAGTAAAATGTAATTTTTTTCTAATATTTATGATTATATCTATAATTTACATTTATGGTATAATATTTAATTTTTATTTTAAATAATTTTATTTAATACTCATTTTATTTATTATATAATTAATAAAATAATTTTAATTTATAATTAATAAATTATATTTATTATTAATAAATATTTATTATAATTTTTAAATAATAATGATAAAAAGTAAAAATATTCATTTAATAAGTTAAGTGAGAGTAATTTTATATTTTTAACTATAAAATATACGAGCTTTTCTTATCGCAAAAGGTATGAATAAATAACTTTATGTAATTTATAAGAAATAAGACTTCTTAATAAATCTTGCTTCATTCATTCTAGTGATTAATTAAATGATTTAAAAAATTTTATTTTTCAAAAAATTATACATTTCATACTTCTGTAAATTAAGCAAACATCAAAGTCGTTATTTTAATGATTGAAACATTGTCCGGTCAATTAAAACTTAGCCGGACTTCCACATCCTACCGGGTGAATACCCTAATTAGTACCCCGGTAGGCAGTGGTTCTTGGCCACAGAATTGAAGAGGCACGGATGCGGGCAGAATAGACCAGTAGACGGAAACACCGGCTACTTTTACATCGTACATGTTAATTGATAAACACTATATTTGCCACACTAGTACATAAAAAGTTGATAATTACAAAATTGTTCAAAATTTTCAAAGTGAAATAGCGGTGGGGGAATGAGGCTTCAAAAGAAGATGAATTTAATGTTAAAAACGTGGAAGCAAACGTACAGTTAAAAAATTCAGTCATTAATTATTTAGACTTAATTATAGAATAACATGCAGTATACTTTTTTGTGAGAATAAATATACTTGTTTATCTTTGATATTAATATCCTTAAAAGTAATAATCATAAATATATTATTTTTTTAAATAAGTTAATTATTAGTATTAAAAGTAATATGTTTACCGATGATTATTACATTTTGAAAAAAAAAATTTGACCCCGTGAAATTATGTAAATCTTCCATTTAATTTCAAAATCAATATAGATCCGTCTTAAAATACAAAAATAATGTTACACTTAGATCGAATTTAAATATTTCATTGTGAAATAATGAGATGATTATAAAATTTAAACCTAATAATCAATTATTGTAGCTGATAGTCTTTAATTGAAGTGTTGTTGGCGTGCCTCTGTAACTTTGTGTTCAAATCCTTTCTTTATAAAAAAAAAATTATTTTTCAATGCTCCCACGATGATAATTATGATGTATAAGGAGAATTCTAAACATGAGTATTGCCAGAAAACCTTGGGTGGGCCGTCCGAAAAGAGCAATGCTAACTTGAACCCTTATGGCCTGACAAGAGGAAAATATAATAAAACTAAATTTTGATTCGTTAATAAAAATAATATATGAATTTTAAAATTTTATATTTTATGTCTTGAATTTTGATTGAATTATAAAAATAATATATGAATTTTAAAATCTTATATTTTATTTTTTTAATTTTAAGAAAAATTAAAATTGTTAATTTTAAGTTAAGTTGAATAATAACATCTATTGATTTTAATTTTTTTATTGTATTAAGTCACTTTTTTTTCAAACAAATGATAAAAACTCAAATTTGATAATAAATTTTTCAAAAAAAATCAAAGAAAAATTGAGAGATTAGGATTCAAAATTGCTATTAAAATTTAAGGTAAGGTTTTTCTCTAATCATATAATTTATTTTAACTATATCATTTTGCTCAATATTTTAAAAATGTGTAAAAATAAATTAAACATTAAATTTTAAATCCATTGTGTCACCGGATAAAAATTTTAATTTGTATACTAAAGTTTCAAATATAATTTTTTGAAAAAATTTAAACAAACCTTTTATAATATTTTTAAATTGTGTTATTAAATAGTTTGGTTTTCAAATTTATAAATTAGATATAATTCATTAAACTTTTACAAATATAAATTTTAAATTTTTTTCAAAAAGAAATTTCTATTAATTATAAGTAGATTAAATCTTAATATTATGTGTTTTTTTAAATTCTAAATATTATCACAACACCTTTGTAATTTTATGTAGTTCACATTATATATTATTAAAATAGTTAAATTAATAAAAATTTAAATTTAACTTAAAGTTGATATTTTCACCTCTTTTTTTAAAATTTAAGAGAAGAAATATAAAACACTAATTCTATTACTCAATTAATATTTAAAATTTATATATTATTTATGTCACTCGGTTAAAATTTAGAGCAATAAATTGTATTTTCTCCCCCAAGACTGGAAACCGCGGCGGCCTTCCAGTTATCAGCATATGTTCTAGTCATTTGAACTTGTGTTTGGTAGCGGTGAAAATCGGGGAGAAAAAAATGCCCAAGACGAAATAGAAGGGAAGTCTGGCTTTTTTATTGTTTGACTACCAGGGAGAAAATAGGGGGTAAGAAATTCCTGGGAAAAAAATTAGTGAGCCCCACGGAAAATTTCTTTCTCCCACCCTTGGGAAGAAATCTGGGGAGACCCATCCCATTTTTGCCATTTTCCACAGTTGCGCTCTGCCTTCATTTTCGACAAACACCACAGCCTTCTCTAGCAGCTTCCAGACCGCACCACATTAGCGCCATACTCATGCTTATTGGACAGAATCAAGACCGCTCGTCGCCAGAGGACCTGCCCCAGGTAATTTCTTTCTTTTGTCATTTATGTTGTCGGTGGGGCTGCATTTTTTGACATAAATGGACACTGGTTGTGAAGAGGTCTCGCTGCCGTCAAATCTGGGATGAGAAAGAAGGTGGCGGACGCTGGAGGATGCACAAAGAGATCTGGCGTTGCCGATCTATTGCCGGGAGGACGATCTACTAGTGGGACTGTGCATCCCATCCAGTCAAATCGAGCAAAACCATCCCGAATTCTATCTCGATCGGTCCGGATGGATTTGGGCACTCGGAACTTTCTTTTTTAAATTTCAATATTCCCCTTCCCCTGTTAGAGAATAGACAGTCTTATTTTAGGCATTGGAAAGAGGATGAAGGGACTTATTGCTTTCGTTGTGATTGTGAACTTGTAGGATCAATTGTTGCTTGTGATACCATTGTTTTCCCTTCCAAAATTTGTACAAGTGAAGACCCCGTTTGGCCGTATGGTAGAATTTGTAGTTTTTCTTTTCTGTTCCCACAAGGAGGCTAAAGTATATTGACTTCCTCTCATGTTTGATTTAAGATTATTAAATTATTAAATTATACTCTTGTATTTCTTAAAGTACTACCATTGTTATAAAATGTAATAATGTTTACTTTTTGAGTGGAATTTCCTTTCTAATATCATCTTATATGATTGGCAGTTTACTTCTTTATATTTTTATGTAAAAATATTGTAAAGATTGTTATATTAAAAGAAAAAAAAGTTCATTTTTATTCTTTAAAGAGAGGGATATTAATATTTCCTAATATAAGAAAGTAGAGTAACACTAGAAAAGCGATTATAATTTAAAAGTTAATGTCATTACATTTCATGATGGATGTGTTTCAAGGAGGTATATAATTTTAAAAAATAAGAAGTGATAAATATAATCAAGTTAAAAAAAAAATCTCAAAACAGATTAATGTAATTTCTCCAAACTAATTTTATTAAGACGGGAGTCTTAGTTTTTAAATCGAGATGCAAATATAAATTGCATATATATTTGAGAGTCAATTTAAAATAAGCAAGCAAGATACGAGGATGCATTTCCATTTTTCGGTTAATAAAAAATAGTTCACAAAAAGAGGATGTTCTGACTTGAAATATTACAATTTGCAATCCAAACCTTTACAAGTTTTTTTTTCTTTTTCTTTGAGATAGTTCGTTCATATTTAAATTATAATTATGGTTATCAACAGGCAAACCAGCAAAAATATAATAACTTTTGCTCGTATAAAGTGAAAGAGGTTATCAAGTCAATCATTTTTTTATGGATATATATTTTTTTTCACAGATTATACAAGAAAATATAATAAAATTACTAATTTTTTTAATAAATCCCTTTATAAAAATTATGATTAGTTATTGTGATTTAAATAATTAATTATCACTTTTTTAAAAATATTTAACTATTTAATTCAAAAATTATCTCTAATTAATTATATATAATAATTTTAATAATAAAATAAATTATTTAATAAATTTGATAAATTATCAGTATAAATATTTCAATAATTTATGTAATAAAGATATTATAATTATTTTACTTTATTGCATTTTCCTTTTTTTTAATTTTCTCTTCATTCAAATAAAATAAAATATTTTTCCTTTATTTTTTTCCTCTTATTTTTTCACTTATCAAATAATTCAAAAGGAAATTTTTTTTTCTTTCTTTTTTTTCCTTCTCCAATTTTTTTCTCTACTATTTTTTTTACTCCTCTAAATTCTCTCCGATTCAAACAAAACATTAGTGCTCGGGTAATCATAACCAGATGTTCAAAGTCCACATTCTTTTCTTTTCTAGTTTCAACTTAAATCCTAAAACACAAGCCCTGGGAAAACGCCACTCCATAGTAGTCTATCGTCGTATGAAGCTCAAAAATGAGAGTCCTCCGAACAACCTTTGCCCACAAACCTTCTTAAGCTTAACCCATCTCCTTTTACCTTTCGTTCCCTCCAAAGCCATCAACTGTTTCGCCATTCTTACACTGCCAACTGTCCTCAGGAAGAATCAAGCTTCTCCGATGATAATCATGTTCAGGCTACACGGACAGTTAAAGATGACGGAGTTGTGCAGGAGTTGAAACAGAACCAATGTAATGAAAAACACACAAATTTGTCCGATTCTGATGATAAAGCTGAAGACGTTACTGAAGAAAAGGAATCTGAGAGAGCGGAGGAAGTGAACCCAGTTCATGTGACTGAATATGTTGGGAGGGTTGGAAAGATAAATGGGGGAAAGACAAAGGGGAAAAAGAAAACCCACTGGGTTTGATCCAAATGTGGGGAGATGCTGGCGCAATGGTGGGCGAAATGCCCCTCCTGTGGTGTATTTAACACAGTGACAGAGTTTCATGAGATGAAATCGAGTGATTCTGGGAAGGTAACTGGGCTTTAGGTTTCGGAGGATGCAGTGAGATCGTGGCTGCCACAGAAGGTGGGTGAGTTACAACCGGTGAGATTGAAGGATTTAAACAGGGGGCAAATGCAGGAGTGGAGAATTCCTTTGTAAGTGAAAGTTAACTACTTGTTCCTTTGTTTGTAGTGAAAGCTTGGCTCTTCTTAAATCGGTCTAAATGGTGGTTGAGTCATATTAGGTTTGTACCATCTAAAACATTCAATTGATTATTAAATGAGCTCTTTAATAGTTGGATGGAAAATCTGATGTTAAGAAATTTAAGAAAGTATCCATCATCTTGATATGCTGCTTATGTTATGGCAATTAATTGGTGTTATTATTGGTTTATTAAGTGTCTGCTATCATATCTAGTGAACTCTGTTTATGTGCATTACACCTAAAAGTAGTAGGAGAGGCTATGTGCATTACACCTAAAAGTAGTAGGAGAGGCTATGGAATATAAAGAAGTCTTTATCTCACTTTGCCATCCAATATAAAGTTGAATTTTGCTACCGGGAAAATTGTCTGTTTTTCTTCTATATTGACTCGATGTAATTGTTCAAATATCTCTTCTTCTTCTTTTTTTGTTTCCTTCTCTAACCAACTAGCCGAGTTCCTAATCTCTGCATAGTATTCTAAAGTTTCTAATGCTGAGGGGATGTTGATAATGCTGCATAAGCGCATAGTTTAGCTGAAGGAACAGTGGGTTCATTTATTTATTTGCTGGGGGGATCTAAATGATATTGCATAAATTCTAAATTTCCAAGTAGTATGTATGATCTTTTTTTAGGCACATGCTATACAGTCTAACATCTGGGTTATATTCTGAAGGACTTGTGCCATTTGGTTGTGTTTCTTTGTGAGTGGGCGTCTCATCCTCAAGAAAAATGCAGTACTTTCCTCCAGATTCATATTATGTAGTTTGCTTTGATTTCAGATCTGGTACTTTTGGAAATGAAGTTTCTGGAGTTCTTGGTGGCAGGCCTGTACCAGGTATGATTTAATTGAGTTATATCTAGACTAATGTTTCAATAATTGTTGAGTGTCTTATGTTTATTCTTTCATCTTAGTTCTTTGGATATTTTGAAACTTTTCTCCGATCAAACTTGTCTGATGTACTCTTGATTGAGGGTGTGTAGATGCACTGGTTTTTTGTCTTGAACTTTTACTTTAGTACTACTAATTTTGCATATTCTGATAAGAACTGTACTGATATACATTACCATTTCTTTTCATGATTAGTGACAGTCATACACCATCACACACTACAACTGTCACCACTTCCTCCATTTACTATCTAGTTTTAAGAAAATTACTTGTCTTATTCAGAAATGTTACTATCACAGATTACTTGTCATTTGTTAAGAAAGTTACTATTAAGTTGCCATCCGACTTTGAGAAATTTTCCAATAGACCTTAGAAAAGTTACTACCCATTGATAAATGATGTGTGTGGTGGTGTTGTTTAAGTGTGTAATTATTATTACTCTTCTTTGCATCAGGTTTAGTCTATATGACATGAAAGAAAGACAGCAATTACAACTCTAATATCTATGAAGCCTTTTGCTTTACACAAGTATTTGCTTTGACGGGCTTAATTTGTAAAATTTAGGAGTAATTTGCACAAATCAGTGTTAAATTCTTATGGTGATTTATTTTGGTATGTGGATTTATTGGTTTGTTGTTTTCATTGGCTCTCTAAAATTCAAAAGTTCAAAGTCTGGATGAATGCTTCCAGCTGGATGTCTGAGAAGTTATCTATTATCAACTGTTTATCCTGGTTTATTTGAACACTCACCCTATGTTAATTTGAATATTCATTGCTAACACTATCCATCTTTTTGAAAAATTTAGATTGCTGCAAAATTTAGCCAAGGGATGTGGTCACATTAAAGCAGTTCCAGTTTTATACGTCTCCGGTGAAGGGTTTGCTTTTGTTGGGCTTTCTGTTGTTTACATCATACAGTTGGAAATTTAATTAGTTTAAAATTTGGTGCGCAGACTGGTTATATAGGGTTTTGAGGACAATTGTAGCAAACTGGAGTGTATGCATGAGAAGGAAAATAACATGTATAGGCACAAACTACAGATTATCCTCATTCATTGAAATGTTTAAAAAGATGGTTCTAAGGCCATAAAATTGAAAAGTGTTGTAATTTGACCATAAACTGATCCACAGAAAAATGCAGGTGAGCCTTACTTCATTGTTGATCATTTTGCACCCTACACTAATATGTCATTATGCTAACCTTTAACTATTATTTTGTGAACAGTGTTAATTTATTAATTTTGTTTTGTTTGCTGTTGAAAGTGGTTGTTGTAGTTTCATTTTTAATTTACAGCTGTTCTTTAGGCTTTCTTACTTATCTGTTGCAGCTTGTCCTCTAATTTTGTTTTCTTTGTTGAGGAAGAGTGAGGAGCAAATTGGTAATAGAGCAGATCGCCTTGGAATTGAAGCAGGCACTGATTTAGAGGTGCATAAGCCTGTATTCTGCTAGCCGTACCAATGGCGTTGCTCTTTTTTAATTTCATGAATTTTGATTATAAGTTTATGATTGACATGGCACTATAAAAGAATTTGCTGTGTTGAAATTGATGAGCAGACTTCTAATTTGCTAAAGAGGAGCATTTACATGGTGATGTCCTAATAATTATGTCTTTTCTGTGGTATCAGGACTTATTGGATAAAATTCAGCGTCTTTCACCTTGGGCTCTAGTTCTCAACTCAACACAGACTGTTCATTTGAAAGGAGTAGTTGGAAGTGCTGGATGAACTTCCCAGGTTGGAAGCTTGCCTACTAAAATATCCCTGCAGAGAATGTACTCATGAAATGACATAATTCAGAAGCTGTTATTAACTTCAATCTATTTTTGTTATTTTCCCCCACTGCTGATTAGCTTTTTGGATCGTTGATATAGCTGATTTGTTGCTTGTCATTATATACCCTCCTACTGGGTATGTAATCAGTTTCTGGTTCCTTTTTTCCCTGTTAGATATATAAAATAGCACTATTTTAAGCCTCCACTCAGCAATTGTTTCTTTGTACTGTTTTGCATCTTGGCTGCTGTACAGCATGGAACATCATCATTTTAAATTTTTTACATTACTAGTTTTGCACTAATCTGGTGGAAATTTTGGAAAGAAGGGTAGAAAGATCTCTTTGTGATATGTCAAGATGTCTACTGCCAAGTTTGCCTCTTTTTCTTGGAGCATTATTATGTGTTTTGTTATGGAATCACTAGAAAGCTTAGGATTTTGCTCATCCCAAGCAATTTATTCTTGGGTTTTCTGCATTGAAAGTGGAAATTTTCAATTATGCTTTTTCTTGTAACAACAGGCTGTCAGGCCCAACTATTGAAAATTATTGCAATTGCTAATTATTTGTACTTTCTGTTGTAAATAATAAAACATGGCAGTTCTGTTTGTGACTTTTTTTATTCTTTTTTGTGCACATGTTAGGTGTAGTTGCTGTGCTGAAATGAAATCACTGGTTTTTATTACAAATATTCTCTATGCTAATATCTTCTAAATTTTCAGGGTGAGAAGTGCACTTCCCATCGCTTACTTCAATCTATGAAAAACCAGTTTGGATCCACTGATGAGGTCTGATGATGCATTTTTTTTTTTTTTGGGCAACAAATTTGACAATCACAATACTTCTTAGTCTATCATCATGTATATTTCTTGATGGATTTGAACTTTAGTTCATGGCATAAGTGATGTTTGATTTGTGCTGATTTTCATGTCTGCAGTCAGCTTGGAATTTCTGAGATGTCACCATCAGGACTTCAGACTGTTTCATATGCCAGTGAAATGTTTCTCACTGAGCAGTGCTTAGATTCAGAAGTTTTAACTGGATTAGCTGTTGCTGTTGTAATGGATGGGACTCGAACCTTCCAAATTAAAATTCAGGTGATTTTCTTTTCTCCCTTCAGTTCATTAATTCTTTAAGTTTACTGGTTCCCTTTATTTTTTTTCCAGTTCTATTCATCAGAAACCTCACCATCTTATGCTATTGGCTATGTATATTATGCTGCTCTTAGTAAATCCATCAATATTTTGCATTTGCCAATAAACACATTAATGAAGCCTATGGAATTTGGATGAAGGATAAAACTTTGTGGTCTTTCAAGTTTCACATTCTCCGAGTCTCACCTTTTGACTGGGGGCTTATATATTGAGTTCAAAACCTCATCATCTTTGTGTTGCTCCTTGGTTTTACTGATCTTTCAACTACACATTCTGTATTGTTGTGTTTTGTGTCCTATGTTCATCTTAATTGTTCTGTCAATTCTTTTGTAGTCTGTTAAGAGAAAGGAATTGTTGAAGCCATACTCCTACTAGAGGCTGGCATATCTATTTATAATAAAAATATAGGGTTAGAAGAAGTAGGCTCATGGCTCATATGTCTTAGTAAATAAGAAAATACATGGTTTAGGTTGTCAATATTGACAACATATAATTAGGGGTAAATTAGATAAACTCTCACTGGAGTTCAATGACGTTCTTGCCAAGGTTCTCATTTTGTGGATCCCATCAAATGGGATATAGCCTTTGTTCCTGCCCCCCCCCCCCCCCTTTTTTTTTGGTGATGTCATTGGCTACCTTATGTCAATGCCAAAAGCAACTTTTAGTTATACTATAACTGGCTTATTAGCATCATCTCTGGCCTTTTCAACTCCAAGAACCTCCAGAGAAAGTAGTTAGACTAACATTAAGTCATATTTTGCAGGCACTTTGTGTTTCTGCTTCATCAGTGTTTAGGCAAGTTAATGGGATCCCAACAAGCAAAGCTGATGTGGTTATAGCTGCATGTTGTTGAAGTTTTTAATATTATTACTCTTGTCCTTATTTCATACACTATGAGAAACATCCTATCTTCTATATCTCGATGCAGAAAGTGAAACTACGAGGATGAGGGGAATATTGAATGCTAGCTTAGGAATAAAAATCTATTGCACTGCAAGATTTACGTACTTGCATTTATCATCTTATAATTTCTTGAAATGTATGTTCTTATGAAGCAAGCTGGTTTCTGTCTCCAAGAAAATGTAAGCTAATTATGAATGTGATGTATTCATTCAAGTTTGTTCTCTCTCTCTCTCTCTCTCTCTCTCTATGTGTATAGCCTGCGAATGGGTTTCCAGAGTTTTATTTTTTTTCAGCCTGTGCTGATCGCATAAATTTTGACATCATCCTGTGCTGATCACATAAATTTTGACATCATCACATGAGGTAATAAACTAATTAAATAGATAGGTAATCAACAAATAAAATGAAAGTTTGTCAATATGAAACTTCTGGTTTGTATACATTCAAGTGGAATTTTCCAGCAAAAAATTGAGTCTAAATGCAATTGTTTCAAGAGCATTTTTCCATCACATAATTACTCTTTTGAACAGCAGAAAAATGATGGCGACGAATCCAGAGAATCTCTTTTACCCTTATAATCTATTACCAAAAGAGATTGATCTATTTGATATTTGTGTTGAATCTGTCTGCTGGTTTCACCTTTGTACAATAGGGTGTGTTTCTGAATGTCATCGGTGGGTTTATACTGATTGAGACTGAAACTGATGGAGATCTTGGAATATAGCTGCAGCAATTTGCTGCAGGTTTATATTCTAGATTTTTATTATTTTCATTTTTGTTGAGTTGATTATGATTATTAATGTATGAAGAAGAATAATTTACACATTGTGTTCTAAGTTTTATTCTCATTTCATTGTTTATTTATTATTTTCTTTTTGTATTTCCTTTCTCAGTTTCTTGGAGTCCTCTATACCCAATGACGTTGCTTTTATTGGTGAAATTGGCCTTGGTGGCGTGCTTCGCATGGTGAGCGCTTATATATATATATATATATATATATATATATATATATATATATATATATATATATATATATATATATGTTGCTATTTATGATATTTGAAGGCTAAGTTAAGTATCTTGAACAAAAATTAAGGTTGCACCTTTAGTCTGATTTGTTTGTTTACTTTATCGGACAAATTATACCTACCTTCCCTAGAGTTTAGTGTAATTATAATCCACTCCTTCAATTTTCAGAAATAGGCACTGAACTCTATTTTTCATAAAAACTCGCCTCTCTTTTACTCTATTTTTAACGTACAATCACCTCCTGTGTATTTTTAAAAATAGAATGCATGTGAGCGTAATTAAATTAAATTTCATAGGATGTGAGTATAATTTGTCCTACTTTATGAAGCCTTGTGATATTGGTTCTAAGTCTCCCCTTTATGCTTATTTTGATGATGACAAAGGTTCCTCAGATGGAGAAAAGGATGAACACAGTGGCCAAATTGGGTTATAGAATGTGTATTGTGCCAAAATTAGCTGAAAAGGCTTTAGGAAGTGAAGTTGTGGGAGAGGTGAAAGTTGTAGGTTGCAGTAATCCGAAAGAGGTTGTCAACATTGTATTCTTGACAAATTGATCAAGCTGATTTAATTGTGCAGATCTCACTTATAGTATTCGTTTTGATTTCTATGATGTAAAACTTAATTCTTCAAAATGGGTGAGATTTGTCTATAATATCCAATGTGTTAAATGTAGCTTTTGTACCAACTAGAGATGCACCAGATATGGCTATCCTTGTCTTCTCTTGCCAGCTACCATTTGCCTAAAGTGATTCTACTATAAATTTATCAGCAGTGGAGGAAGTTTCAAAATATATCTTACTAAAAATTGATGGGTTTCATAAGCATTTATTGTGGAGCATACGAGGATTATTTCGATGAGGAAACTGGTATTTGGTATCCAGCATGGATTTAAGTTATCCTTATTTTGGAAAATAGTTGAACATACTGAGAAACTTTCTAGAGGGAAAGAACTGTTATGCCTTGAAACCTAAGCAATCCGAAAACCAAACTATCTCATTAGGGCTTTCTTTGCATATGGAAACTATGATGGCCAAAATAAAATTTCAATTTTTGACCTCTATTTTGGAGTCAATTACTGGGACGCATTTGGTTGAAACATGGCCTATTATTTTGTCAAAATTATTGAAGCTCTTTTAAGTAATATAGGTACAATACATGTTTGCCTTGTGAACGCTAGACAAGGAATGCCTTACATTTGAACTTTGGAACTCTTGGCCTGCGAGCAGTCTTACATTTCCATTGTTGTCCAATTCCAAATCCCTACTATATTACGAAGGACGAATGGATGTTGGTGCCTTTACATTGCCCTTTTCTGGTAGGTGATCAAAGTTCAACATAATTTCTTGAGGGAGAAGAAAGAATGAAATAATATAGCATAAAGGATGTGCAATTCTTGTGAACTATCCTACATTTATACTTGAAATTCCTTCCTTTATGATGCTATTGTAGGTACATTAATGATGTCTATGAACGCATTTGGTGCTCTTTTGGTCAAAATGACTAGTATTCTTTCAATAAATCAGAAAATTTTGATCCGAAAATCACAAAATACCGTTAGAAGCATGAAGGATAGCAATTGCATCATTCAATGTGTCGTCTGAATTGGAATTTAACTATGACTTGTGGTGAAAGGACTTGGACAAGTCTTCCCAATATTTTGTCTTCTTTCACTTTATTGAAATGGAGCAGCTTCATGCATGGAAGAAAAAAATAATCAACATCACTCTTAATGATGAGAACATCCTCTTAAGATTCTCAAATTCTTGATTACCTGAAGTCGATTATTGTTGGTAACAAAAATGCAACTTAGGGAAAGATACATTTTAAGATTTCTGCAATATCAAAGTGTGATTTTCCCCCTATTCTCAATGCCTTTGAGGCCTTCTAATTGATAACACCATTATCTTCACCAACAAATGCTAGAGATTGTACGTAATGTTCTAATTCATCAATTCGCATATTTCCTTCAGTTCTCACCATCTTCCTCTATATCTAATTGCTTTTAAGCAAAGACTAAGCTTTGAATTCTAAAATCTTGCTTATTTTTGTTAATACTATAATTGATGCTATTATGAACATCAAATGCATGTACAAGGTTTCTACATTAAATTGGTAAGGAGATCCATGTGTTCCAAATCAATTTGCATGGGAAGGCCTGATTTGCACTAAAGACACTAATTCAAGGATCATCTCATTATGAGCATTGCAGTTCTTTCTGTATAAGAATTTGTCACTAATTATGATTTGAGCACTACTAGCTGGCCTAGTATAAGTGACAAAAAGATGGTTTGATCAAAATAGTGAATACTTAACAATGAAGTATGACTAAAAATATAAACTTGCCCATATCATTATGTTGTTTCAACTTTTTAATTTCAATGATAAATCACGCACAGGAACTTGAGCTCAAGGCAACTAATTGGGAAGATAGATGCATCATTTTCATATCTTACAGAACTAGAGTTCTTGTAAGTACTATTTTAATTTTGAACAAAACATCAGTGTTCGAAAAGACAAAAGCTATCATAAGCACTTAGCTAATACAAAGTGGATCTACCATATTGTTTGCCCATTGGAGCTCAAAAAATGGCTAGTCTTTTAGTCTTTGATGCATTTATCATTGAAATGAAAAATAAAATGTTTAATTTATTTCGAGGATTTGTCATATAATGACCTAATAGGACCAATTTTAGAAATTTTGGCAGAGTTTTCAAACTTGAAATTCCTGTAAGTTTAAGGATTTGTCATTACCTTGATAAGTTTCCAAGTCAGCATGGTTTAAGTTTGGAAAATATAACTCCTAATGTGTTTGCGGTAATTTGTCAGGAAATAAGCTTTCAAGAGTTATCATTGAGGCCTTTAAGGAGAAGGCAGATACAAATAATTTACAACCGAGGTTTCAGATTTTCTATTTTATAATCTTAGTTTAATTATGTCTTCCTTTGCTTCCATTATCCCCGTTTTGTTGCAAAACATGATCACCATATAGCATTTTTGGCCCACTGATTAAGACTTGTCAACTACCTCTAGTTTCTTGATTTACGACTATGCACCTAAGCTTTCCATTAGCATTATGGTTTTTCAAATGTTATGATCATAGTGAATGAGAAAATGAGAAAGTACTTGAAATGCACTATGAATCTATGATCACATTTTTAGTAATTTTTGGATTACTATTTATATAATTAAAAGACTGTTAGGTGTATCTATGATCTCTAATTCGATGGCATTTGGCATTTTCTTCAATTTGAATGATAATCCTAGTCTTTGCATCATGGATTCATGTGAAAATAGAAACTTAATTGTACCACTTGTTGCTTCTATTTTGATTTTGATCATTATGCTCTCAATTTCTCTTGGAATTTGGATATTTAAGAGAAGAAAACAAGGTACTTCATCATATTGTTTCATATATGTTGTATACATGTTCGTATTGAAATAACAAAGCAAATTAAAAGAAAATTTTTTTATATTCTCAAATATGATTATGCTTTTAATTCTTATTTTCTTCAATACTGTAAGGGTACATTCTGAACAGAAGGAGAGATCATTGAAGTCTATAAATCAAGCATTTAGTTATGTTGAGGTTCTTAATATTATTGATAACTTCAAAAATGTCATCGGAGTAGAAGGATTTGGAAAGATTTACCTTGGCATACTACAATATCAGACACGAGTTGTCGTTAAGTTGCTTTCACCATCATCAATGGAAGGCTACAAGGAGTTCCAGTCAGAGATTAGAAGAAAAATTATTTTCTGAAGCATCCTCAAATTTTTCCTTATTGATAACTGATAAAGTTGATATGTGGACTACAAGCACAATTTTTAAATGATAGTTTATCATAGAAATTTGGCATTATTCATTGGATACTGCAATGATGGGGAGATTAAGGCACTGATTTATGAATATATGGTTAACGGAAATATCCAACAACATTTATCGAGTATCTTTTCTTAGCAGTAATCTGTCAACATGTAGCATAGCTATTTTTATTGGACATAACACGAAAATAGTATTAAGGCAGAAGAAGGAAATCTGCTTATAATTTTCATCAACCGTACTTTTCTTGCAAAATTGCAAATTGATGCCTCTTTCCTTTTCCCCAAGGCCAAAAATAAAATGATTTGGGTGGAATGAGAAACTGCAATGGCAGTTGATGTAGCACAGGGTATCCTATCCACTTTTATTTTGTCTCCTTCATGGAGACAAACGTTTCTTTCTCTTTTTTAGTCTTAATTTATGCCTACAATTTGAGTCTATGATTTCTTAATAAATTTGTAGGACTAGTCTACCTGCATAATGGTTGTAAATTGCTCTTTGTCCACGAAGATTTAAAAACTTCCAATATATTAATGAGGACATGCAACCAAGATTGCTAATTTTAGCCTATGCAGAGCTTTTCATAGCAATATTGATTTTCATATATCAACATGCCCAATTGGAACGCCAAGCTATGTTGATCTTGAGTAAGTATAAGATGTTTAAGTAAAACATTCTTTAAAATTGGTACCTTACATATGCTTTTTATAGTACTCATGAGGATGAATTACATATTTTCATAGACAAATTTCAAAGAACTGAAAACCCAAGTAAGAAGAGTGATATATATAACATTGGGACAATTCTATTTGAGCTAATCATTGCTAGCCTGTAGTGACAAGATCACATGAAAAATTGGTTCACATGCTTGAATGGAATATTCCCACAGTTGAAAGAGGAGATATCAAAAACATTGTTGATGCACGACTGTAAGAAGACTTCAATACCAACTCTATATGGAAAGTTATGGAAATTGCCCTATTATGCATTTTACCAACAACAACTGAAAGGCGAGACATATGCCATATATTGATAGAGTTAAAGGAATGCTTGTCTCTATAGGTGGTTCAGTCATATGTGAAAACGTCCAACAATATACTTGAAGTGACGACTGTGCAATTTGAATCTAATATTGTTCCCTTGGCTAGGTAGTCATCATATAGTGGTTTTATTTTTTTTGCTACAATATGTCACACTTAAAAAGTGTAGTTCTTCATTTATATGGATACTTGTCTTTCCAAAAGCAATATGTGTTTGTCAATAAATTTAAATTTGATCTATTGTCAATATAAAATTTTTCATACTATTAGTAAACATGAAGATTGCATATCATTAAAAAATTAATAGTTTTTACTAACAATAAATATGCTTTAATAATTTTTATGATATGACAATATATGGGAGATAATGTTATAAAATTAATTTATACTAACAGTAGATCAAATTTTAAATTCTTTCCTTTTTTGTGTTGTATAATAATCAGCTTCTTAAATAATGCAGTTCTTTAATCAAGGGAGGATCAAATGTGTGAGTTGTAAAATTGATATGACAACGTATGAATGAGTGATATTATAAAATTGATTTATATTAATAGTAGATCAAATTTAAATTCTTTTTCATTTTGTGTTGTATAATAATAAACTTTTTAAAGAGTGTAGTTCTTTAATCAAGGGAACATGAAATGTGACATTTGTTACATTTCTATAAGAGCAATTTAAAGTAACCAATGAAGTATAGATAAACAAATAAATAACATTTGAACTAAAATTGATAGAGATCTATTGTTATATTTTCTATTAAAAATAATAGAATTTATTAGTGCCAAATTTTTTTAATTATTTATAAAAATTATTAATTACCTTTAATTTTTAAATAAAAATTTTTATTTACTACATAAAAAGTTTTATTAATATATTGGGGATTATTATTAAGAGCATTTAGTTTAAGTAGCATCCGATATTTTTTAAAGACTTTGTGCTTTTCATTGCATTTAGGATTCAATTTCTGATCCTTGCACATATGCGTCCAATGATTTAACCATTCCTACCGTCCCTATATATATATATATATATATATATATATATATATATATATATATATATTGGGGACTATTTAAACAAAATAAGGCAGGAAGAAAAGAAAACCAAAAAACTAAACTAATATACATTTTTCAAGTTTCCATTGATAATCAAGGACTTGGATATTGTGTGTAATAAATTATTGGTTCATATTTTTCTATAAAATTTTCTAATACTATTTTAATTTACTTCAAATCAATAGTCATATAGATGAATAAAAAAAAATCCAGTTTTAAAGGGATGTGGTTGTTAGGCTCGCTGGACAAGAGTATGTCACGTTAAAAATGGGGCAAATTATGTTGTACTCGTCTGATGTATGATCTAATTTCATGACATCATTTACTTTTAAATTATTGTCTCTCATCTAATGCCATCCTCATGATTAAATATTTTTTCACATTTTTACATATAAATATGTTATTTCTTTAAAGAATAATAATAATTCTTGATTCTTTAATTTATGTATATTGTGTTATAATATTTTTACATAAAATATAAAAAATATGTTGAATAATATTAAAGAATGGGTTATAATTATAAGTTAATATTATTATATTTTATTAGAAGGATGATATTAAAAAAAGGGTTCCAATAAAAATTTTATATTTTATAATGCCAGAAGTACATAAAAAATTAATTTTTTTAAATATAATTAGAATTTAGGCTTGAATTTAACCTAAATCAATTATCAACTTAGCCCACAATATATAAAGGCATGATTTATTAAATAAGCTTAAGCCCATAATCTAAATAATAAATTAACTCAAAGCCTATTAAACTTAACCTAATAGGTTCCTGAGGGTCTTTAACTCCACAAACACATCTAATCATCGGCTATGTGACAAATGATACTTGTCTTTGTCAAACAGATTAAGCAAAACCTAAATGTGATTCCAGCACAAGAAGAATTCCAACTTCTTTTTTTAAATGAAATAGGCACAAATCGGAAAAAACAAAGAAACAATTTATGATGGAATCATCCTAGGTTATGAATCTTAATAACATCAACAAACAACAAAATATGAAAATTAACTAGGCAAAGGAATTGAGGAAATGTCACGACTCTTCTCATGTTATCACCAGCCTAAAACCCATTTTATTGATTTCCACCAGCTTTTCTTGAGCACACATATTTCATAGACATATAAAATGAGGTATACAGCACTAATGATATGATGAGACACTAATAATTTGACATCTACACCATTTGTTAAATTAGTTTTACAAAATAAGAGAAGTTAGACCCTACTTATAAAATTCTATCGAGTCTTTAATAGGTTAATCTAACTCAACTTTATAATCAAAAGAATCTCTATTTGACTACCTAACCTTATAAACCAAGCCCAAGCTACAACTTTATTTATAAACTAAATATCTAACTATTGACTAAAGGGATTTCTAAAGAATTTATCCTTGCTACAATGATAATGGAGGCACCTCAAATTTAGAATCTGCAATGATAAAAATGGAAAGATAAGTTTGGATTTAGTGAGTTAAAATTTTATAACACCATTAGTTCGTATCAACCAAATTTACCCTCCTTCATATGTTCCAACTTTTACATAATTTCACAACCACTTCATTAATAAGAATAACATTTTCAAATACACAACAAGGAGCACATCATTACACCATTAATCATTTCAAGAGTACTAACTCAATAATTTTACAAGAGGCCTTCTAACTCTCACTCATCTTTACTTTTTCACGAATCTAAAATTATCCCTTCAAGATCTATTTTATCCTTTTATAAACATTTATCAGATCTAGCTTTCAAATCACAAGTATGATCGATTGACCTTTATTTTAATGCTTATATTCAACAATATAATTTAACTTATTCATTGCCAATATAAATTAATTTAGAATACGACTTGCACATCACAACAAAGCCATGCCTCTATGTATGGCCTCATATTATTCATTTGGTATCATTTAATATTCAATACCTTATACTAATAATATGGCATAAATCATTCACTTTAACACTTTAAAAGTAGTTATTATTAAGAATACTAGGGATTATAATTAGTTATGCAATCCTAAAGAGCAATTTTGTGGGAGCATAATTGATTATAGAAGTATAGAGGCAAAACCCTTAGGCATATAATTAATTATGCAATCAATTAACCTTTCTAAAAGGTAGGGCTTTCACGCATAATCGATTATCAACTAACTAAAAGCAAATCCTCAAGATAATGGTTGGTTGTGTAGTTAATTATGCCCATCCAAAAAATACATTTTTAAGGCATAATTAATTATATAATTGATTATGACCTTAGTGCCTACAAAATTTTCTTCAAAAGTTCCTATTCATTCATGAGAAATTTACTTTAAATTTATTTCTTCAGTTGTCACACTCACTCAAACCATCATAACATGCATTTAAGCCATCATACACACCAATTCCAACAAGAAATTTAAGTTAAAACAATCATTCACATTATATCCTCAACATTTATGAAAACATGAAAGCATTAGCTTCAACCCTCACAAATCATACAAAAAAACCTAAATTCGGTTAGAATGTTTACTTACCTTATATGGAGGAGATGTTAAGTTAGAGGAATTATGATTTATTAGGTCCTATTGATCCAAAATCCAAAAGACCTAGGTTAAGGCTCAAATTCCCCTTTCTAGTAAAAAATTTTGATAAAAAAATCCTTGAAATAATATTTAATTTTTATTATTTTAAATGCCTCAAATTTTTTATTTTAACTAATGAGGATAATTAAATTATATTTATTTAGTCAATAATTTATTTTAAAATATATTTAAATAATTATTATGATGATTCTTTCATAAAGTTGAGATTATTCAATGGTGGTAAGTATGACAATTTATGAAAACATACGTTTATGATCTAATAAAATAATCTTCCCAAAATTTATAAAATTCTTTGAAATATTTACTTTTGAATTCCTAAATTTATTGAGTTATTATATAAAAAAAATCATTGAGAAGAACTAAAAATAGTGAAATAATAATATTGTGCGGCATAAATTAGATGATAAAGGATTAGTAATGGAGATGAAAGGATTAGATTTAATAAGAATGAGTGTATGGTGTAGTAAAAAACATCAGATAAAAAACCTAAAGACTTTCCCTTTTATTTTTTCTCTCTTCCCTCCCTTACCTAATTTCCCTCTCACTCCCCAAGCCCTTCTCTTTTCTCTTTCTCTCCTTCTTTCTTCTTTTTCTAGCAATATATACTTCTTCCCCTCTTGGCCATGGTGTCATCATTGTGAGAGCCACATATCAAGTTCCTCCTTTCCTCGTCAAGTAGTGGCTCGCGGTGCCACGAAGGAAGCTCAAACAAAGTGGCAATGGTAGCGTGGAAGGAGCTGTAATCCCTCATTTTCCAGCGCAATCCGCACCAGGTTTTTACCGTCACCACAAGCGCAAGCTACCTCCGACCATTACAAACTACCACAGCAAAAAAGAGCTACAGACTCGAGCTACGAGCAATAATAGCGCAAAGTATCAGATTTTCCTTATTTTTCGACAACTCATCATGTTTTTCTATGCTAGTAATCTCCTCCAATGGTGGCGAGTTTTCCTAGACAAAAAGCCTTTAGTATTTATATACGCATGAATCGACAACTCTTATATTGTACCTATTTTAATTTCCTCGATCTGGACAAAGAAAAATAGGAATTTTATACTTTAGAATGTTAGTATAACATAATTAGAATCTTTCTAGGGCATTATATTTTAATATTTTTAGCTGTGAATTTATGATTCAGAAAAAATTTTAGTTATGGAAATCTTTCAATTTTTTATGTTAAGTTTAAAAATATAAAAAAATGATTATCTAACTTGATAAAGTGACATGAATGGATCCTTTTCAAAGTATCACATTTTAATATTTTTACCCGTACACTTCTCTAATAAGGTTCATTCACTTCATGAAAATGGAATACTTGAGAATTCTTGAAGTGAATGAACCTTGTCAGAGAAGTGTATATCTACTTTTAAATATTATTTTATTTAATTTTCATATTCTTTATTTATTTTATATACTAAAATTATACACTTGCAGAATTACAAAATTGAATATATGTAGTTGTACATCCTAACATGAATGAGCATAGAAACCTATGATTTTTGTTGTCTTCTATTAAGTTTTGTAGTATTTAATGGTGCTTTCAATGCACCATTTGTTTCTTGTTAAATATTGTTGATTGCTTATTTATGAATGATGCGATGAAAGCATCATATTGGTTATTGCTATTGTTACGTGTAAAATAATTTATCAATTAGCGCAAGTGCACACTGTCGTAAATAAGTAATAAAGTGATGAGAAAGTATCGTTCCCACGATGATTGTTTCACTAAGTACCAAAATTCATAATCCTAACACTATTTGGCAAATCGATAAGTTAGAATTGAAGTGAGTAAATAAAGATTGATGCACAAATATTTAAATAAAAATAAATGCAACTGGAGTAAAGATGAAGATGAATAAAAGCCCTAGGGATCATACTTCACTTAATAATTTTGGATTGAATCATCTATCTACACTAATCTAATTTTAACTTATTTAATTGATAATCGAGTTTCCCTAAATTAATCACTAGCCTCTTCCAAGGTCAAGTAATTCTATAACTAATTGCTAATTCACTATATTCCTATGTGAATTACAATAACTAATCATGCATTAGGATTTATGGAACTCATTAAGACTACATAAACCATATGAATATATTCCTATTTCATATGTAATTTACGGTTTTAATTATAGGTTCCATACACATGTATCTCCTTCCGGTCTCAACACACATATTGAGTTCATTCAAAAGGTGGTCAATCAATTGAAAGCATTAAGAGCAATAATTAAAACTCAATCTAGGAAATAAAATCGAAATTAGTTTCAATAGATTAGAATTCAATCCGTTATTATCAAGTTACATCATCACCCTAGGAAGATAAAAAATTAGAACATAATGAAATTAAAAACAAATGCAAAATAAAATAGAAACATCATCATATTCATGATATAAACACAAGATTATAATTACAAATGCATGAGAATAGAAATACTATCCATCCATTAAAAGGTAAAACCTTCCATGTAGGAGGAAATCCTAGCCTTCCATGTAGGAGGAAATCCTAGCCTTCCATGTAGGAGGCATACAAGAACTAAAAATGCATGAGCTAAACTACTATCTAAGATGCATGAATCAATGAATGCTGCAAATGCTCTCCACTTCTACCTATTTATAGGTGAATGAATCAGCTGCAAGTTATAAATCTTGACCATTAGCTACCAATCACATTCTTTAGCTACCACTCATGGTCTTTAACTACCCTTCCTGATTTTCGCAGTAGTAATTCTTCTGACTTGTTGGTAATTTTTCACCATGAGAATGGCAGATTTACATCTTCCTGTCAACATAGGAGTTGTAGAGCCGAATCTTAACTTTCAAATGCCACAAAGAACTCCTAATTTTGACTTTTCTATCCCGAGTTATGATCAGATTAGTAATCAAAGGTCAGATTCCGTCAGAACCACTGTTTCATCTTCCAAGCAGAATTTGAGATCCTTAGATTCCGAACTGGACTTTTCTTTAAACATGAAAGTTGTAGGGCTTTTTCTTATCTTTGTAACCATATAAAGAACAACCCAATCCAACGTATAGAACTCCAGATATAGCCTAAAACATGAAACAGGGTCAAAATACAGCATTATCTAAAAGATTTGATTTTCATTTCAAATTCAAGACCCATTCACAAAATGCAACTAAATTTATTAAATTAAACAAGATAATATCCAAAAATGCATCATAAAAGGGAAAATAAATATGTAAATATTTTACATATCAAATTCTCCCACACTCAACTTTTGGACGTCCTCGGACAAACACAAAACAGAAGAAAACTAATACTAATACTAATACTAATCTACCCATGAGATAAAAAGTAAAAACATAAGAAAGATAATTAAAGTACAAAGATATCATAGCATTCATGAATCAACAAATCTTGACATATAAAATCAAAAAGGAATTGCAACTTCATTTGAGAAAGATTGAACTAGAATGATATAATCACTAGAACTCTTTCTCTCTCAAGTGTTTATGGGCAAGTGTTTCACTCAAATTCATCCTATCAAAGATTGCACTACCATAGGCTTGCATAAATTCTCAATCTCCACTACCTGATTTACATGCACACTTCAAATCAAAAGGTCTTATTAAGAGTTGTAATGAGGCCAAGGTAAAGGAAAGATAAAACAAGGATATGAAAGGCTGAAGTAAGGAGAGAAATTAATAGAGCAATTAAAACATGGGTAATTTCTAAATAATTTTATCTCAACATAGCAGCTCACGATTCAAATTCAAATACACATCAATTTCTCTCTTCTTCTTTTTCTCTTTTTTTATTTTTTTTATATTTTTTTGAACTATTTTTTTATTTTTATTTTTTTGAAAGAAAACCCTTGCAACTTTGAAGTTAATAATACATATTCCCCCACACTTTGTCAAAAACCCATTGTTCAAAGATTCAAATGCTCTACTAATCTCTAGGGTTAAGTAAAGATAATTGATATGACATATTAATGGGTTAAAGCAAAGAAATGGTTAATCAGGCTCAAAGGGGTTTATCAATGGTAAAACTGCAGGGTTGGCTATTTAGTTCTAACTGAGGAAAAAAAATACTTTTTTCATATCTGCGTATACATGTAAATTGTAATCTCAACTAGATTTTATGCAAGTTCTAGAGTGGCAACTTAATAGGTGAATATCACACACAAGAAATATAATATTGATTCAAGTAGGCTCAAAATCTCACGGTTAAAGGTTTCCAACTCAATCCAACTCAAAATCCATTACCAAACCCATCAATTCTAAGAAGTAACAAAGTTGTTCAATCATACTATGAAATCTTTTGAAATTATTGAAAAGAACCTAATAAGTAGGAAAATATTTTTTTATTTTTTTATTTTTATTTTTTTTAGGATGCGTATCAAGAGCAAAAAAAATAACTCTTTACTCGGCCATCCCTTTTTTATATATAATAAATCTCATGGTTTTACTACCAAAATATCCTAAAAAGTAAATTTTTTTTTATTCCCCCCCACACTTAATGTAGACATTGTCCCCAATGTCTTCAGTAGATTAGCAAAAAGGGTTTATTAAAAGGAAATGCATAAGCAATACACACATAAAAGAAATTTTGGGAGTAAAACTAAGAGTAAAGAAAGTTACAACCGGAGAGTGGTGTCTGGCTCATATTTTTGACTGCTGGTTGGAGATTGCCAATCTATCTTTTTCACTGATGGATCTGGTTTATATGTATAGCCTTGTAGTTGGTCAATCAGCTGATCAGCAGTTGAGGCAAACATTATGGCACGGCGAGTTGCTTGGGATATGAATCCCTGTTCCACAGCTTGATCTAAAAAAGAAAGCAAACTATCATAAAAATCATTAACATTTAATAAACCTACTGGCTTCTGATGAAAGTTCAAGTTAATCCAATATGCAATGCTAGAAATTCCATCTAATGCTTCTAAACCACCAGGTAAAGTAATAAAGGCTTCAGCACTGTAAAGCATGCATCCAATACGTTCAGACAAGCTTGAAACCTTTAATGTTTTACCGATGGCGTATTTCTTATCATCTAAACCATTCACAAGGATACTCAGTATTTTGCTTCCTCTAATATTGGTAGAAATTGCTGCACTTCCTTTTAAGCTATGAAGCCGTCCTCCATACACACAGGCAATCTTTCTAGCAGCTAATACATGACCAAGTTCAGTTGCTGCTACCAGAAATTCTACATTCTTTCCAACAAAAGATTCACCAAAAACACAGATAGATTTAAATCTACATTTTGATGGTTTCTCAACCTCTTCCTCTTCTTTACTCTCACCTTCAGACATTTTTGCAAAGTGTGGTTGCTGAAATGCATTCTTATAATACAAAAGCAGAAACAAAGACATCACGCAAATCAAATAATATCAGAAAAATGCTGTGCACAACTGACAAGTGTAATAATGGTGTGAATAAAGTAGAATACGAAATGTAAAGAAAGTAAAAAAGTTACTGAAAAGGTAAACTTAAAAAGAAGAGAAATGTGCAGAAAGTTAAAAAGCAGCTGTAAAGATAAAAAGATAAAGGAAAAGTAAAGCAGACAAACATATGTACAGTAGTTGTGATTGTGGCTCACATCTTCCTCTGATTTTTCGTTCAGTAACGGCTTAAACGGCTTCTATGAGCCGAGGATTTGCTTCCCATCCAATTTTCTTATAAACTGGCAAACAGGGTCTTTTACAGTCAGATCCCTAAGACTGTAGCGTTCCTTTTCTGTATTGAATAAGTTCATTAAATCAAGAAGAACAGCATGAACATCTCTGCTAGGATGCGTCTCAAGAGTCTGAATGATATCATCCAATGACTCTTTACTCAGTCCATCCTTTATGAATCGGATTTTGTCCTCTCGATTTACTGAAATAATTCCTTTATTCCTACAAAGTTTATTACAATTCCACCTTGCACACTTATGACAGACTCTCATTCTTTTAGCTCTTCTCTTTTTAGAGTAAGAACTTCTTCCCATACCAGGCATACATCTAACAAATGATTCATTAAACTCACCTGCTAAATGTACCTTAGCTTCAATAATCCAGCGTATATCCTCGGGAAGACCCAAATGCTTAAATGCCTTCATTTTTTCAAGTCAACAGCTGTAGATTTTCCTGAGCACATCTTTGGGGAGAGTAGGGAATCTGCTTTTAAGCTTTACAAGGGATTCTTCCATGATGAGAATGATGAAAGCTGAAATTATGAGTGAAAAATGATGTGCGGTGTGTGTGCTTAAATAAGTCAGAAGCAAAGAAATGAGAAAAGAAAGAAGTCTTGGGTTGTCTCCCAAGTAGCCGCCCTTCTTTAACGTCTTTAGCTAGACAAAGTCCTCTTTTTTTTTTAATATATACCAGCTGGCTCCTCGAGCGTGATGACAGTCTTGATGGTGTTGAATGAACCGTCATTGTATTCTTTCAATCTTTGCCTGTTCACTTTGAATTTTCTGTTACCATCTTGAGTCTCCACAGTTCCATACGACCAAACTTGAACCACAGTAAAAGGCCCTGACCACCTTGATCGCAATTTTCTTAGAAAGAGTTTTAACCTTGAGTTATAGAGAAGTACTTTCTGTCCTAGTGTGAACTCCTTCCTTATAATTCTCCTATCATGCTACATTTTTGTCTTCTCCTTGTAGAGCTTAGCATTTTCATAAGCATGTTGGCGAAATTCTTCAAGTTCATTGAGTTGCATTAGCCTTCTTTCACCAGCTGTCTTCAAATCAAAATTTAATGCCTTAACTGCCCAGTATGCCTTGTGCTCCAATTCAACCGGAAGATGACATGCCTTGCCATATACCAATTGGTAAGGAGAAGTACCAATTGGGGTCTTGAATGCTGTTCTGTAAGCCCATAATGCATCATCCAGCTTCTTTGCCTAATCTTTCCTGTTAGAATTCATTGTCTTCTCTAGAATCCATTTCAACTCTCTATTTGATATCTCCACTTGCCCACTGGTCTGTAGATGATAAGGAGTTGCCACCTTGTGAGTTACTCCATATTTAGTGAGCACAGATTGAAGTTGTTGATTGCAGAAGTGCTTGCCTCCATCACTTATGATTGCTCTAGGTACTCCAAAACTTATGAATATATTCTTTCTCAGGAATTTCACAACCACTCTAGAATCATTTGTAGGAAACGCTACTGCCTCTACTCATTTGGATACATAGTCCACAGCCACTAGAATGAATTGGTTGCCAAATGAAAATGGAAAAGGACCCATGAAGTCAATACCCCATACATCAAATAATTCTACCTCCAGAATGTTGGTTAATGGGGTTTCATGTCTCTGAGAGATGTTTCCTATTCTCTGACATTTATCACATGCGGCTACATAGGCTTGAGAGTCCTTGAATAGGGTAGGCCAATAGAATCCAGACTGAAGAACCTTAGCAGCAGTTCGATTTGCTCCAAAATGACCGCCATATGAGGATGAATGACAATGAGAAAGGATACTGGTCATCTCTTCTTCTAGAACACATCTCCTTATGATTCTATCTGGGCAATATTTATACACGAATGGATCTTCCCAGAAGTAATACTTCACATTGGCTAAGAATTTCTTCTTTTGTTGTCCAGAGAGCTTATATGGCATCATTCCACTTGCTAGATAATTCACAATATCAGCATACCATGGAGTTGATAATGATCTTACATTAAACAGTTGCTCATCTGGAAAGGATTCTTGGATTGGCAGCTCTAGTTCAAGCTTGGGAAGTTCAAGTCGAGAAAGGTGATCTGCAATGAGGTTCTCGATCCCTTTCTTGTCTCTGATCTCCAAATCAAATTCTTGAAACAGAAGCACCCATCTAATTAGTCTAGGCTTTGCATCCTTCTTCTCTATCAAGTATTTTATCACTGAATGGTCTGTCCAGACTATAACTTTTGCACCAATTAAGTAGGCTCTGAACTTATCAAAGGCAAATACAACAGCAAGGAGCTCCTTTTCGGTTGTTGCATAATTTATTTGGGCTTCATTGAGTGTTCGGTTGGCATAATAGATTGCATGAAAAATCTTGTTCTTTCTCTGGCCCAAGACTGCTCCAACTGCATAGTCACTTGCATCACACATTATTTCGAATGGAAAATTCCAATTTGGAGCGACAATGATTGGTGCTGAGATCAAAGCTTTCTTCAAGGTTTGAAATGCTGACATGCAATTCTCATCGAACACAAAGGGAATGTCCTTCTCCAACAGTTTGCATAGCGACTTTGTGATCTTTGAGAAATCTTTAATGAATCGCCTGTAAAAATCAGCATGGCCTAGAAAACTCCTAATGCCTTTGATTGTCGCAGGTGGAGATAATTTTTCAATAGTTTCAATTTTTGCTCAATCAACTTCGATCCCATGAATTGAAATTTTGTGTCCCAGCACGATACCTTCTTTCACCATGAAGTGACATTTTTCCCAATTCAGTACAAGGTTGGTCTCCACACAGCGTTGTAGCACCTTTTGCAAATTAGCTAGACAGAAATCAAAAGATTCCCCAAACACTGAGAAATCATCCATGAATACTTCAATAAAATTTTCCACCATATTTGAAAAGATTGCCATCATTGTCCGTTGGAAGGTTGCAGGAGCATTGCACAATCCAAAGGGCATTTTTCTGAAGGCGAATGTTCCATATGGGCAAGTAAAAGTTATTTTCTCTTGATCTTCAGGAGTAATCAAATTTTAGTTGTAACCAGTGTATCCATCAAGGAAGCAGTAATAAGCTTGTCCTGCCAATTTATCTAGCATTTGATCTAGGAATGGCAAGGGAAAATGATCTTTTCTGGTAGCTTTGTTGAGTTTCCAATAGTCAATGCAAACTCTCCATCTGGTCACTGTTCTCTGCGGGATCAGCTCATTATTTTCATTTGGAACCACTGTCATGCCTCCCTTTTTTGGTACGACTTGTACAGGGCTTACCTACGGACTATCAGAAATTGGGTAGATAATGCCAGCATCTAAGCATTTGAGCACTTCTTTACGAACTACCTTCTTCATATTTGGATTGAGCCTTCTTTGATGTTCAACACAGGGCTTGGCATCTTCTTCTAGCAGTATTTTATGCATACAGATTGAAGGGCTTATTCCCTTAATATCTGCAATCGACCATCCCAGTGCGGACTTGTGCTGTCTTAACACCCTCAGCAATTTTTCTTCTTCCTCAGCGGTTAAATCAGATGAGATGATAACTGGTAAAGTTGAATCTTCTTCTAGGAAAGCATACTTTAGATGAGTGGGTAGTGTTTTCAGCTTTAATTTGGGTGATTTTTCAATTGAAGGAACTGGCTTTGGTGGTTTTTCTCTCAAATCTTCGAATGGCTTTTTTATGAAAATTGGTGAATTGACTTCAAGATAGCTGACTTGTTCTAGAATTTTGGGATTAGTAATATGAGATGTATCCATCATGCTGACTGCTAAAGGTTAATTAGAGCAAATTTCATCTACTACTTCTCTGGTGCAGCTGCTTACTGAATCAACCTTAAAATAGGTATCACCTTCATCAGGAAGAGATAGGGCTTTAAAAATGTTGAAGGACACTTGCTCATCTTGAATCTGTAAAGTCAGCTTTCCCTTCTGTACATCAATTAGAGCTCATCCAGTTGCAAGAAATGGTCTCCCAAGAATAATAGGAATTTCTTGATCTTCTTCCATGTCAAGCACTATGAAATCTGCTGGGAAGATGAACTTATTAACTTTTACTAGCACATCTTCAAGGACTCCACGTGGATGCTTTATTGAACGATCTGCTAGCTGCAGTAACACGGTAGTTGGTTTCACTTCTCCTAATCCCAGCTTCTTGTAAACGGATAGTGGCATCAAATTCACACTTGCACCAAGGTCACATAAGGCTTTTTCAAATCCACACTCTCCAATGGTACAGGGTATGTAGAAACTCCCAGGGTCTTTAAGCTTTGGCGGTAGTTTCTTTTGGAGAATTGCACTGCACTCTTCAGTTAAGGCTACTGTTTCGAAATCCTCCAGTTTGCGTTTCTTTGATAAAATCTCCTTCATAAATTTTGCATAACTAGGCATTTGGGCTAAAGTTTCAGCAAATGGGATATTGATATGCAACTTTTTAAACACCTCCAAGAACTTGCTAAACTGCTTGTCTAGCTTAGCTTTCACCAATCTTTGAGGAAATGGAACTGGTGGAACATATGGTGGAGGGTTATCTGGAAAAGTTATTCTTCCTGGAATCACCTCATCTTCTTTCTGAGCTTCTTCATTCTTCTTCCTTGATTCTGGCTCATTTAACTGCTTCCCACTCCTTAATGAGACAGCCTTTACATGCTCTCTAGGATTTCTTTCAGTGTCGCTGGGTAAAGTGCCTGGTTGTCTGGAATTTAGCATACTTGCAATTTGGCCCATTTGCACCTCCAGATTTTTTATTGAAGTTGCTTGACTTTGCATGGTTGCTTCTTGATTCTTGAGTGTAGCTTCTATTCTAGCCATGAATTGGGAAGTATTCATGGTTAATTGAGCCAATGCTTCTTCTAAATTCGCCTTTGGTTGTGGTGGTGATTGCTGAATTTGCTGTTGATAATTCCCTTGAGGTTTGAACACATTCTGATTATTCCTCCATCCTAAATTAGGGTGGTTTCTCCATCCTGGATTGTATGTGTTTGAGAAAGGATCATTTTGACGATTTTGATTCCCCATATAGTTGGCTTGTTCAGGTTGAGAAGGAATGAATGGATTTCCTTCTTAACATTGTGTGCTCATGTGAGGACCTCCACATAAATCACAAGCATCTGTAGGAGTTCTGATTGCATTTGCTTGAGCTGTTAATGAACTCACTTGCTTGGATAAAGAGGTAACTTGAGAAGACAAAGTGGTTAGAATGTCTAGCTCATGGACTCCAAGTGCTTTCTTTGAAGTGTTGCGTTCAGAAGGCCATTGGTAAGCATTTGCTGCCATCTCTTCCAACAGCTCCATAGCAGCTTCTATGCTTTTTCCCATTAATGATCCACCAGTTGCAGCATCTACAAGTGTTCTGGTAGCATTAGACAATCCATTGTAGAAAGTTTGTAATTGTAGCCAATCTGGTAGCCCATGATGAGGACATCTTCTTAACAGCTCCTTGTATCTTTCCCATGCTTCATAAAGGCTTTCCATGTCATGCTGGGTGAATGAAGCAATCTCATTTCTCATCTTTGCAGTTTTTGCTAGAGGAAAGAATTTTGCTAGGAATTTTTGTGCCAATATGTTCCATGTAGTGATGCTCCCCACTGGTAAAGAGTGTAACCAGCTTTTAGCCTTATCCCTAAGTGAGAAAGGGAAGAGTCGCAACCTTATGGCATCATCAGAAACGCCATTGTGCTTGAATGTATCACAAATTTCTAGAAAGCTGACTATATGTGCATTCGGATCTTCTATTGGAGAACCTCCAAATTGATTTGCTTGCATCATTTGAATTATGGCTGGATTGATCTCAAAGTTATTAGCTGGTATAGGTGGTCTCCTGATCCCAGAAATAGTATCCATGACTGTTGGTGTGGCATAGTCACGGAGTGCTTTGGTGTCTGGTTCTTCTCTCAAATCTGCCATTGCTTCACCTTGATCTATAGTTGACTGCTTCTGTATCTTTCGATTCCTTCGATAAGTTTTCTCTATCTCAAAATCAAATAGCAGTGGCTCAGCAACTCTTGATCTGGTCATACAATAGGACAAACCTGAAAAAGAAAAGAAACACCAAAGAAAAAAAATGTAAAATAAAAATCAAATTAGGATTAAGATTACTTGGTATTGATATTAATGATAACAATCCCTGGCAACGGCGCCAAAAACTTGTTACGTGTAAAATGATTTATTAATTAGCGCAAGTGCACACTGTCGTAAACAAGTAATAAAGTGATGAGAAAGTATCGTTCCCACGAGGATTGTTTCACTAAGTACCAAAATTCATAATCCTAACACTATTTGGCAAATCGATAAGTTGGAATTGAAGTGAGTAAATAAAGATTGATGCACAAATATTTAAAATGAAAATAAATGCAACTGGAGTAAAGATGAAGATGAATAAAAGCTCTAGGGATCAGACTTCACTTAATAATTTCGGATTGAATCATCCATCTACACTAATCTAATTTTAACTTCTTTAATTGATAGTTGAGTTTCCCTAAATTAATCACTAGCCTCTTCCAAGGTCAAGTAATTCTATAGCTAATTGCTAATTCACTATATTCCTATGTGAATTACAACAACTAATCATGCATTAGGATTTATGGAACTCATTAAGACTACATAAACGATATGAATATATTCCTATTTCATATGTAATTTACAGTTTTAATTATAGGTTCCATACACATGTATCTCCTTCCGGTCTCAACACACATATTGAGTTCATTCAAAAGGTGGCCAATCAATTGAAAGCATTAAGAGCAATAATTAAAACTCAATCTAGGAAATAAAATCGAAATTAGTTTTAATAGATTAGAATTTAATCCGTTATTATCAAGTTACGTCATCACCCTAAGAAGATAAAAAATTAGAACATAATGAAATTAAAAATAAATGCAAAATAAAATAGAAACATCATCACATTCATGATATAAACACAAGATTATAATTACAAATGCATGAGAATAGAAATACTATCCATCCATTAGGAGGTAAAACCTTCCATGTAGGAGGAAATCCTAGCCTTCCATGTAGGAGGCATACAAGAACTAAAAATGCATGAGCTAAACTACTATCTAAGATGCATGAATCAATGAATGCTGCAAATGCTCTCCACTTCTACCTATTTATAGGTGAATGAATCAGCTGCAAGTCATAAATCTTGACCATTAGCTACCAATCATATTCTTTAGTTACCAATCATATTCTTTAGCTACCACTCATGGTCTTTAACTACCCTTCCTGATTTTCGCAGCAACAATTCTTTTGACTTGTTGGTAATTTTTCACCATGAGAATGGCAGATTTACATCTTCCTGTCAACATAGGAGTTGTAGAGCCGGATCTTAACTTTCAAATGCCACAAAGAACTCCTAATTTTGACTTTTCTATCCCGAGTTATGATCAGATTAGTAACCAAAGGTCAGATTCCGTCAGAACCACTGTTTCATCTTCCAAGAAGAATTTGAGATCCTTAAATTCCGAACTGGGCTTTTCTTTAAACATGAAAGTTGTAGGGATTTTTCTTAGCTTTGTAACCATATAAAGAACAACCCAATCCAACGTATAGAACTCCAGATATAGCCTAAAACCTGAAACAGGGTCAAAATACAGCATTATCTAAAAGATTTGATTTTCATTTTAAATTCAAGACCCATTCACAAAATGCAACTAAATTTATTAAATTAAACAAGATAACATCAAAAAATGCATCATAAAAGGGAAAATAAATATGTAAATATTTTACGTATCAGCTATGTACATATACTTTGGATATTTGTGTTAGTGCTTAGGTTGTGATCACATATAAAAAGTGAGAGACTACTATTTGACACATTAATTGTGCTTGTATTGAAATATGAGTGTGTTGAAAATAATTATATTGTGAAAGAGATTGATGAATTAGTTACCTTGTATTGTGATTAGACTATAACTACAATGCTGTGAGCTACAAAATTCATTAAAATATATATTATTATTGTATTGTTATTATGCAAATGGAATTAGTGTAATAAATTTAGCTTATGGCTAGATTCAAATAATATGATGGGAGAAATGATGTGAGTGTTAGATGCTTAATTTTATATAAGATGAGAGTAGGGAATAAGGTTGACTTGGGAGAGATAAGGATGAAAAAGGGGAGTAGGGCATAAGGTGGATCCAAAAGTCATACAGTGAATGCATGTAATTATTTGCTTGTTATTTGATATTGCAATTATATGATTGGCCACAGATGAGTTCTTGGTATTGATTAAATGTTGAAAATGTAAATTATGAATGACTATATGTGAAATAGTGTATTTAGGAGCCTTACTCCAATTGAATTATTGAATCGATTTCTCCTCGATATTATGATTCAATTGAGTGATTGTGAAATTATGAAGGGCCTTTTTTAGATTCTATTGCTTTTGTGTATATGAAATTATAAGTATAAAAGTATGAATGTTAGATTGTTAAATAAGATAAAGTTATCAAATATAAGTACTAGTAAGCCACTTAGTGGCTACTTCATGAAATTGTTTGATTCAATCATATTTAGTTATTAATAATGTTTTTTCTTTATAGATATATATTCACTAAGTTTATAAAATTTACTCACATTTTTTAACATTTTCAAGATTTAATTTGAGAATATCAAGTTAAGTAACTTGTGTGGGAGTTTAAGGTAATCTAAGGAGAATTTGACAATTGAAATTAAGTTAGGGCTAAGTCTTGGCTTAGGGGTGGATTATATTTTTGTTTATGTCATTTATGTATTGAAACTATTTGATTTTTTGTGTACTATTTTTTTTGTGTGTCACATCTACATGATTTATAGATTTTGTAATCTAGGATGTGTGGTCCTTGGAGGGTACCTGGAAACAAGGGAAATTCGATCTATTTTTCTTTAAATTTTAAAACAAATTTGAGTCATCATGAAAATAAAAAAAATTCTTTAGCAAGATTAGCGTAATTAATATTGAGATCAGTGAAAACTGGACATTGGTATTTATATTAATCACAATCAAGTTCTAGTCATAACACTTAATCATTCAAACTCAATAAGGAAAATGTTGGAGAAACCTTGTAAGAATTAGAGCTTAGGAAGATTTACTTTATTTGTATGAAAGATTTAATGGAGATTGAAGCTCCCTGTTTGCTTGCTTAACGGGGAAGAAAAGAAGATAAGGAGAAAAAGATGAGAGTTTATGATGTATTTTTTAAAACCAGATTGGTCATTTTATCAATTAGAACATTAATTCATTGGTTCAACTATTGATTCACTAGTTAAATTCATTTTAACTTTAAAAATATAAATTATATATACACACAAGCAATATATAATTAAATTAATAAAATACAAGTGATATAATAATAATTTATATTGAAAATAAAAAAAATAATACAAAATCAATTGATATGAAATCATAAACGTGTTACACTTCAATTATTGTAAAATTACAAAACTTTCATTTTAAAAAAATTGAAAAAAATTGGTTTGATCCGCTAGTTTTAACCAATTCCCACTGATTTTAAGTAGTTTCCATTAGTTCACATGTGTTTTCAGTCTAAAAGCCTAAAAACTTCAATGAACCAGCTTGCTAACCGGTTTACCAGTCTAATTGGTTGGTTCAGGCTTACTTTCAAAACTATGGTTTCTGGGTTGTTTTGTAAGAAATGTGGGGGTCGGTGCTGAAAATTTGGGGAGTAAGGAGTAATAAGGTTGAGAGCAAAACATGAAAAGTGATCTAAATCTGCTTGTCGGTTACATATTTAGTTTTAATCATACTTAATTTTTAAACACTTCAATTTTATTCTTTTCTTAGCAATTTCATCGAAATTTTTATTTTAAAATTTATTATTATAATCAATTATTTTTTATAAAATATTTTAAATTCTAAAGGAATACAAGAAGAAACCTGTTAAATTTAGAATTTGATAGAAATTACGACAAGCCAATCAATTAGCAAACTTACTGCCATCTCAGTTCAGTATGTCAACCTGCCAATTCAATCTTCTTGATAAAGTCCCCCGCAACCAGATCTACATAGTTCGGACTTGGGTTTCATCTTTGTCTTCCACTAGCGCTTAATTGTATTGCATTGTATAGTTTTATGCTTATTAACCTTCTGTCTACACTTTTTCTTCGCCTTAGCTTCCCACCACAAATACATATTAATGTGCATAACTATAACTATTATGATTTTTAATTTTTAATTTTTAATTAAAAGTTATAATTTTTATATAAAGTATTTATTAAATTCTGATGTTACACACAAAAATAGTATGAGATTATAAGTTGTTATAATTAAAAGGTTATAAATAATAAATAACATGTCTGAATTTATAGTTTTTATATCAAATTTCTGTAAAAATTTACAAAATGTAGTAATAAAAAATTGAAGAATTTTATTATATATACGTTTTTTGAATGCATTTCAGAATCATTCTCTCTTCCAAATAAATTATGAGACTCACAATTTTAAGATCACATAATTTATTAAAGAAAGCGTACATATACATCCACTTTAAAAGCGTCTCAAGTATTTCTGAACATTGTCCAACACTTGAATTTATAACCAGTTGATTTAAATATTCGAGTCTTTGTTGACTCGTACAATTTGTTTAGTCTTCATTGATTCGTACACTTGCCCTCACAGACCGCCAAAATTAAAGAGCCTTCACCCTATACTTGGATGTATAAAAATTAGAAAAAAAATATTAAATTTTAGTTAAAGAAAAAAATATATAAAATTTTTATGTATTCAATTAATATTAGTCACATATTATATTTTTCTAGTTTTTTCTTTTGTAATAAAAATTTTAAATTTCGAATTTTTCTACTCTTTCTTTTTTCAATTTTTTGAATGCATTTCGATTATTTGGAAAGGGGAATGATTTTGAAATGCATTCAAAATATAATTTGTGAACATTGTACAACACTTGAATTTATGGCCAGTTGATTTACATATTCGAGTCTTTGTTGACTCGTACAATTTGTTTAGTCTTCATTGGCTCGTACAATTAGACCGCCAAAATTAAAGGAAATTTACCCTATTCTTGGATGAATAAAAATCAGAAAAAAATTTAAATTTTAGTTAAAGAATATATATAAAATTTTCAAATTTTTATGTATTCAATTAATATTAGTCACAAATTATATTTTCATATTTTTTCTTTCATGGAAGCAATAAAAAAATTTAATTTCGAATTTTGTACTCTCTTTTTTTCAATTTTTTGCTTGATCACATAATTCAGTCTTCGTTGACTCGTACACTCGTACAATTTGTTTGGTGTCTCCCTCACAAATCAAAGTCATGCAGCTAAGTGAAAAGTACAGGGTCATAAAATAATTTTTTTTGCAAGTTTAAAAAAATTTTACATTTTCTGTAATTTTTTTAATCAGAACATAATAATTTTGAAAGAGTTTTGAATACAATAAATATACACAAACTTATCTTCATGTATTGAAATTACAAAAACAAGTTTTTAACAACTTATAACTTCTCAAGAAAATATATAGTTTATCATTAAAGAATTGTAACAAGTAGCAGGTATACACGAGCTTTTCAACCAAGTAAAAAGGTATAATAATAATAATAATAATAATAATAATAATAATAATAATAATAATAATAATAATAAACTTTGCAACATTAAAATGTTGAGTGATGAAACTAAGCTTTAAATTTTAAGTACTAAATTTATTAGGGGTTAATTTATTGCATTTGATTAGTTTTATATTTTAAGTATTGAATTCAATCAATAATTTGGATATTTTATCATAAATCATTTAAATTTTATATAATTTCAACTATATATTTTAAATTTACTTGTTGTTTCAAAAATATCTGTAATTTAAATATATTTGTGCAATAAAATTTTATTATGATAAAAGTAGTTGCTGAATATGCCTAGTTAAATCATTATTCTTGAATAGATCTAATGCATTCTCTCTTAATTTGATATTCAAAAATCCAATTCTAAATTTGAATATATTCATTTAAACTCAAAATTAATGTTTTTCAAAGATACCTTGAGTCACTTCTCACTTAAAAATGAGATTTACTGATTGCACTTGGTTTTAAAAAAAAATGGGTTTGACTTGAAATGGATGATGCCCGTGAGCTACTTGTTGGAAATTGGATGAAATCAATCATATGTTCATTAAAATTCCAATAGTAGTAGTATCAGAGTAGGTCGATTGAATGAGCCTATTCATACAAGGAAAAATAACAATTCAAGACTCCAGAATAAATATTTTGCAACAACTCAACCCTCTTCTAAGATGAAGAGCACCGAAAAGAAAAGGAAGAAAATGCAATAGCTAGCAATAAGAGCAAAGTCACGACACAAGAAGAAGATCCAAGACTCTTCTACAATGAAGAGGATCAAGAAAAATCACCAAGAAGCTAAAGCTATTCACTTGCAAATTCATCACAAAAGCTTTAGTGCATGGAGGATTACGAAGTATGAAAGGAGATTTAGATCATGGTTTTTGGGTAAAAGAAAGATTCACTTTTTAAAATTTTCAAGATTAAGGGAGAGTGTTAAAAAAATTAAAGATAATTTGAAAAATTTTAAAGGTCATGTAATTAAATTGCAAATTTCTATATTAAAAGATATTATCTTAATTAGAGTTATCTAGAGAAATGTAAAGATTATCTAAAAAACCTAAAAGATCTTATACTTGTGATAGAATTGAGAAGATTTTAGACTTTAGAAATGGGTTCCATGTTCTCTATAGATAAGAGTTGTAATGTATTCTATAATTCAAAGATCTCATATGAAAAAAAAAAGGCTTCTTAAGTGTATCAATGCATGTAATCAATAAATTTATCAATCAGGTTTGTTATCAAATTTTTAACAATGATATCAAAGTAGATCAATTCAATGGGCTTGTACATGTAAGCAAAAGAAGGCTATTCATGCAAGGAAAAAAAAAAGATAACAGGACAAGTATTTTGCAAAGTCTCAAAACTCTTTCAAGAAAAAGAACATCAAGAAGCAATTCAAGGAAACTATTCACAAATGTCAATTCATCAACAAACAAAAACTAATTTGATTGCACAAGCTCAAAGAGATTACCAAGGAAGAATAGAAAGATGAAGAGCAACAAGAAGAAAAAGAAGAAAAATGAAGCAGTGGCAATAAGAAGAAACAACACGAGTAAAGCCATAACATAAACAAGTTTCAAGACTCTTCTACAATGAAGAGAATCGATCAAGAAAAAATTCACCAAGAAGTAATATTGTCAAAGTCCATAATTGTTCAAGATTACAAGAGAGAGTTGAAAATAATAATTTAGAAAAGTCAAAAGCCTTCTAAAACTAATACAACATGCAAAATTCTATATAATATTTTGGATATTTCTGAAAAATAAGTATGTAATGGCAATGAGTCAAATATATATAAAACAGTGAAATCTGGAAATTGTAAAAGAGAAATCTAGAGAGACTAGAGGAACTTTATAAGTAGCCAAATTATCATTTTTTGTAATAAGAGATCTCAAATAATAGAAAACTTTCCAAGTATAACAACCCTTGTAATCATAAGAATTAATCAATGAAATCAAATTTTCCAACACTACTTGCCCCTGCATATATAAATATACGTATCTGTCAAGATGCTTCTTACCATAGTTTCAAAGAACTGCAAGATTTTTGGTGAGTTCTCATTATATTGTTCTTTAACATGTTGTTCCTCTTGTTCTCATATATACTAAACACATGCATGCAGATAAATGTGTACATAGGTCAGGTCAGGTGGGTTTCGAGTCAGATCGTTTAGGTCAAATTATATAAATTTTAGTGGCCAACCCGTTTATATTTTTTTAAAAAGGCCCAGTCCGGCCTGACCCGAAATTCAAAATAAAAAATCTGAAATTTCAAAAAGTTATTTTTTATTTTTAATAAAAAATGAATTTTTAAAATAAAAAATATATATTTAAATGGAAAATAAATTATACACAATCTATTTTTTATTGGACACAATTTATCATATAACACAAAAATGGTATTGAAGCTAAAAGGCAGAAAAAGGAAACCTGCCTATGCTTTTCATTAACCATAGTTTTCTTGCAGAATTACAAATTGCTACCTATTTCCTTTTTTGTAACCAAAAGTAACATGATTTCATATATTTGTATTTATGTGTAGAGAAAAACCCATATACCTTGAAGTGGAATGAAAGATTATAAATTGCAGTTGATGCAGCACAGGATATTCTGTCCACTTTTATTTGTTTCTTTCACATATATTAATGTTTCTTTCTCTTTCAGTCTTGAGTTATGCCTTGAATTTAAGTCTATGGTTCCTTAACAAATTTGTAATAAATTTGTAGGACTAGACTATTTGCATAACGGTTGTAGACCACCTCTTGTCCACAGAGATTTAAAGACTTCCAACATATTACTTAATGAGAACATGCAAGCCAAGATTGCTGATTTTGTTTTGTTTAGAGCTTTTCATAGCAATATTGATTCTCATATATCAACAAGCCTAGCTAGAACACCAGGTTACATTGATCTTAAGTAAGTATAAAAAATTTGAATAAAACATTCTTTTGAATTGGTAGCTTAGGTATGTTCTATGGAATATCTTAGAAAAAACTTGTTTTGTAGTTCATGAGATAAAAGTGTCAAAAGTACCCATAAGTATGAATGACATATTTTCATATACAGATTTCAGGGAATCAAAAACTCAAATAAGTAAAGTGACATTTATAGTTTTGGGATAATTCTATTTGAGCTAATAACTGGCTAATCTATAATGGTGAGATCACACGGAAAATCAGTTTACATACTTGAATGGGTTATTCCCATAGTTGAAAAAGGAGATATCAGAAACATTGTGGATGCAAGATTGCAAGGAGACTTTAATACCAACTCTATGTGGAAAGTTGTGGAAATTGCCTTGTCATGCATTTCACCAACTGCAACTGAAAGGCCAGACATATGCCATATATTGATGGACCTAAAGGAATGCTTATCTCTGCAGATGCTTCAGACATATGCTACTATGTCTAGTAGCATACTTGAAATGTCTGCCGCACAAATTGAATTTGATGTTGTTCCTTTGGTTAGGTAGTCATCACATAGTGATTTTACTCTCTCTGCTATAATATGTCACACTTAAAAATTGTTGTTCTTCATTTATACTGATATTTAAGCTTTCCAAAAGCATTGATACTTGAGCTTTCTAGAAGCGTAATGTATTTTTTAACTTGATGTATGATAATAAGCTTCCCAAATTGAGACCTAGAAAGGAATGTGCGTGGGATCAAAGCAACATACTCCTAGTTTATCTACAAACCAAAAATTCAAGGGAAGATCAAATGTCTCACCTGTTATGTTTTTATAAGAGCAATTTAACTTGATAAAATGAAGTCACCTTAGATCAAGTAACCAATGAAATATTGACAAATGAATAAATAACATTTGACCTAAGAAAGAGATCTATTGTCAAGTTTTCAATTAAAAACAACAGACAATTACTAGTACCAAATCTAAAACCTTGAGTGTTAAATGAATGAGAATTTGACGCGACCATAATGAATATAGACTCGTTATTTTAACTTTGAGGGCGTAAATGAATTTAATGTAACCAAAATATATGTAGAGCTATTATTTTAACTTTGATTGTGTAGATAAGCCAGAGTTTGACCCATTAAAAATCTAGTAACTACCTGTTCCACAAGGAGGTCCCTTGCTGCCTAGCAATAAGTAGGCCTTTGTTCGTGCTCGTCCCTACACTGATCCCTCCCACAGTTGTTGGCTAATTAATGCTTTGTAGAGGTGAAAGTGGGAGAGGGTGAAAATAGAAGGGGTGGAAGTGAGGGGTATAAATTCACCTAAATTATTTGAAATGAGTGAAAATGAGAGGGGGTTAAAATAGGAGTAAAATTAATTTTTATTGTTTTATATTTGATAATATTAATTAGTAATTAATTTTTTACTATAATTTATTTTTATTTCAATATTAAATAATCAAAATACATAGTAATAAAAAATTATTAATTTTTCTAATCTTATTAGTTTGATTTCCTGATTAATTAATAAATAATTTGATTTATTATTTTTTAAATAAGGTATTTATTTGTAAAGTAAAAAAAATTTATTAAATTTTAATTTAGAAATTTTTTAATATAAAAAATTTAATCAAATACATAGTTATAAAAAAATTATTAATTATTTTAATTATTTTAATTTTATTTTCTGATTAATTAAAAAATATTTTGACTTATTATTTTTTAAATAAGGCATTTATTTGTAAAGTAAAAAAATTTTATTAAATTTTAATTTAGGAATTTGATTGATTCAGAATAATTAGGTTGATTACTTTTAATTAAGGAATAAAAAGAAAAAAAATTAAAATAATTTTGGAAAAAAAAAAGGCACGAAACTATGCCTAGCAAGCGTAAAGTTTGCTCTGGCAGTTTCGTGCCCAACAAGAGCAAGGTTTGCACCTCCAAACACCCCAAAATGAAGGGGTAAGGGTTTGTTTGGTTGGAGGTGAAAATGGGAGGGGGTGTAAATGGAGGTGAAAATAATTTCACCTAAATTGTTTGAAATGAGTGAAAATGGGAGGGGAAGTAAATAAGAGTGAAATAAATTTTCTTTATTTAGAATGGATGAAAATAGAAGAGGAAGGAAATGTGAATGGGTAAAATAATTAAAATATCCTTTTGTTATGTTATATTGAAATAGTTATACTATTATGTAATAAAATTAAATAAAAATAATTTACGAAAAAATATGCTAAATTTTTTTATTACTAAGATATTTATATTTATAATTCTAAATTTAATATAATCAATAAATTTTTAAAAATTGGCACTATAAATTTAATACAAAAAAAATTTATTGTGATGATGAATGAAATAAAAATTTTTAATACAAAAAATATAATAAAAATTATATAATTACACAAAATTTATTTTGAATTAATAAAATATTTTTTCTAATTTATTATTTTATAACTATATTTTATAAAAAATATTTTCTGTAAAATTTTAAATTACCCTTCAATAAAAATTGAAAGCATTGGTTTGGCCTCTCTACTGTAGAATCTCATCCAAGCCTTTGATAATGACATTCATGATTTTTTTATGTATAATTACACAAAAATTATTAATTTATATTTTAAAAAAACATTAAAATGAGTTTGATAAACGAAAAATAAAAAGGCACAACAATTGAAACTTTGCTTCCAGATTTTTAACGTTGCGTTCGGATAGAAGGATAGCAGGGAAATTCACAAAAATATTTATCATTTCACCTGCATTTCACCTTATATTCAGGGGGTAATATCATTGGTGGGCCCTACTGAAAATTATATTTCAGTTTATGCCCCTCCAAATTACACTGCTGTCCAAACAGGTAAAATTATAAATATCACCTCAAATTTCACCTGTTCTATTTCCCTCCCCCCCCCCGGCCCTTTACACCCGTTCCAAATAAAAGTAAAATTGCATGTAGGCCAGCGCAAATTTACTGTACCAATTCCACCCCCTCCACAAAAGGACAACAGAGCCAAACAGGTGTAATGCATTCCACCCCCTTCGGCACAATTACCTAAATACTCTAACGGAAAAAAATATTTACTAAGATGTTGGACCGTAAAAAAAATTTACCCAAATGCTTAAAGTCGACAGGATAACGTGGGCCACAGTTACCGTGTCAGCAGACAGAGACACGTGGCGAACATGCACGGGAGGATGCGTCTGGGGAATGACATGTGGCACAATCGTGGCCGTTCCTGGGACAAAATTGTGGCCGCTCATGACGCGTGGCACGCCTGTGCTGATCACGGCCTCTGGCCCTCCGTGATCAGGCCTGATCACGTTGGGCCGCGGCCCGTGATCAGTCTGATCACAGCAGGCCAGACGACGTGATCAGACCTGATCACGGTCTGGCGCATGCCGTGACTCGAGAGCTAATCCCAGCACGCCACGTGTCCGCGTGTTGCTACCTGGACGCCCTGATGCTGCCACGTGGCGATTCCGGACGCTGCTGCGTGGCAGTACTGTTTGCACGTGAAATTTTCTCTGCTTGTAAATTTTCATCATTCGGCCAACTTCGTAAACCTATACCTCAGTTCTCAAATTTCCTTCTGCTTCACTTCTCAAATTTCCCTCTAAAATTTGGTTTCTCTCCATCAGCAGCAATTTGAGGAGTTCGATTTGCAAGTAAGATTTTTTTTAGAAAGTCATTATTTTAAGTAGTACTTAGGACTTTTAAATCTTGTAAAATTGTAATAAATATTTAGTATTATATTGTTTAGAATAGTTTACTCATTATAATTGACATTAATATTGAGCATTAGAAATAAATTATTTATATATTTAATCATGTATATTGTATGTTAAAATAATTTATATTATTTTAATATTCATCTTTACTTGTGTATATTATTTTAATGTATTTATGTTAGTTAATTTTTTTAATTTTTTTTATCCGAGTGCAGCAATACATCTATAACCTGACTAGATTTTACACAAATTATTAGGATTTTAATTTCTATATTTATTGGTTGGCCACTACTGAAATAAGGGGAAAAAATCAAAATTTTTACATATGTGAGAAAAATATAATAAGATTCATGAATAATAAAACATTACTAAAAAATATTAAAGAAGGGTAAAGTGTTACACTCTATCATTTTTAATTTTTGTTTAAGACCGTAAATCATAATTTATTTCATAAAATGTTTGAACCTCAACCCTAATCCGTGTAATGTTTTTGTACAGAAAATTAAATTTAATCCAAAGAATTTTTTTTGTAAAATTTCTTTTTATGTTATCAGTATTTGTAAAAGTAGAAAATTTTCTTAAATATTTTAATTTGAGCATAACTTTATAATTTTTTTTATTTTTTGTCAAAAAAATTTATTTTGTAGAAAAATAATTTGAACTCATCAGACTACTTTGGAATAAATATATATATAAGCTTATCAATATATTAAAAATAATAAAATTTATTTACAGTTTTTATGAGGAAAAAACTATTTCTCAAGAAAAATAGTTTTAATTCGCCAGACTTATTTGAAAAAAATATATTTTGGATTATCATTATGTTTAAAAATAATATATTTTGAAAGAAATGAATTTTTTGCTTATCAAACTTTTTGTATATTATTTTGTTTAAAATATTAAAATTTTTTATGAAAGAAATTTTAAGTAATTAGATTTTAGTGAAACAAACATATTTTAATTTATCAGTATGTTTAAAGAAGTAGATATTTTGGTTGAAAAAAAATTCAACTTATCAACCCTAAAACCTAATAGGATAAACCCTAAATTTATAAACACTAAGACATAACCCCTGAAACCCCCAAAATCTCAAACCATAAACTATAAAATCCTGATCCCGAACTCCTAAAATCTAATCTTGTAGAAAACAATTTTAACTTATCATACTTTTGTTAAAGAAATATTATTTTGTTAAAATATTTTTTAAAGAAATTTAATTTCGTAGCATAATGATTTTAACTTATCAGACCTTTGTGGAAAAAAGTTATTTTAACTTATCAGTATATTTAAAAGTAATATTTTTTTAAAAAAAATTCTATTTTACTCATTAGACCCTTTTTTTGAAAGAAATATTTTTTAAAAAAAGTCTTCTCTATAAGAAAAAATAATTCTTAGGGTTTAGGATTTTTTGAAGAAATATATATTTCAACTTATAGGAAATTTTTTTAACTCATTGGAGTTTCTTAAAAAAAATAATTTCTATTTTATCAATGTATTTATAGATAATTGAATTTTTTATTTTGAAGATTAATTTGAGCTTAAAGTTTTTTTTTTTTAAAAATTCAACTTAGCAAGCCTGTATATAACAGACTTTGGTTTAAAAGAGATTAATATTTACTTATCCTATCTTTAAATAAAAAAAAATTATTTCTAGTTTGTACTTAACTTTAGTAAATATCATAAAGTCTTTAGAATAAAAATATAATTCCAATAAATATCATAATTTTTAGTCTTTTCTTTTATATTTAAAAAATAAAAATAATTAATTTTTAAATAATTTAATTTTCCAAACAATTTTTTCTGTTGAGATGTATTGTTAGGTAAGTATTAATAGTATTATTAATGAGAATCAACTCATGTTATGACAATCACAATCCCACAAAATTATATTATGACAAACACAAAATATGAAGTGAACATGTGGTTTGAGAAAACACAAACATTTAATAAATTGATTGTACAGATCAACAACCCCAGAAACTAATCGAACATAACTATTTATATATAGGGTTTATGCTCATTTTATCTCTGCCTAAAACAATTAAAGGGGTGCTTCTCCCCCTGCATAAAAAACTTAAAGAAGTCAAAAGTCCTCTAGGTAAAAAAATTTACATTTGTGTTTGAATGTAGCATTGTAGGATGTTAATCATTATTGACAGTGATTATAAAGTTACGAATAATTATGTAGTAATAGTGTTGTAAAATTATCTCCATAATTATTATACATATTACAACAATTATTGAAAATTTTCTTTTGGGGATGGCCCTTGATCCGAACTACGGTTCAAATCAGAATGGGTTTCAGGCGTCAAAATATATGTATTTACGGGAATGGAGAAATTTACGAATCGAATGAAGGCAATACCTTTAGGTGCTCCAGGGTCAAAGTTATTTCAATCAGTTCAGACATAACCCTTGATGCACTGAAGAGTATAGTTGGACGAAAGCTGCATCTCAATGAAAATCAAGTTGTAATCGAGTTAATATATAGACATCCGCTCTCGCTAAATCCGACGCGATATAAGACATGTGAGTTAGCAGATGATGAGGACATTCAACGGATGTGGGAAGTGAATGCGATGTTTCCTACTCAATTGTCATGTCTAGAGGTGTGTGCACTTATTGGAACAGTGGGATTTGATTTAAATGTTGTAAGTCAGCCAGTTGGATCAAGTGCCCCATATCTACTACCTTCCACAAGTCAACGTAATGAAGCTACTGGGGGACCCTCATGTTACAACCCGTGCATGAGCAGCGTTGAACCAATGAATGTACAGATTGATTATGGACAGCAGTTTCACAGCCCTGTTGATAATTACACTCCACAGCCATGTTTCTCTCAGCAACACTTTGGACCTTCTCACTCCCCCTCATCCCCGAAGGAAACAGAGGACATAATGGATGACTTCGAAGAGGAAGGTGCATGTGACCCCATTCTTGAAGGATTTGATGGTGAGGGTGACGGCGACGATTGCGGTGATGATGAAGATGGGGAAGACATCGCTAGTGCACTGCCAACAATGCATGGAGGCCAGCTCGTAGAATCGGCCACTGCCTTTTTCTCACAACTAAATGTAGATGCTGCTGGTAGCCATGATTACCCCAAGTTTGGCCATGACATAAATCTGGCGGATAACTAAGAGCCATATATAGGTTTACGGTATATGAACCATAAGGCATTTCATCGCGCAATGAAAATATACTCAGTGTGAACTCACCACACATTTTGGGTGCATTACTCATCATCTAAGTACGAAGAATATCGGTGCCCTCACTACGATGATCATTGTAATTGGAGGGTCAGAGCATGCCATAAGCCAAGGGAGGATCACTGGCAGATAACAAAATATAATGGTCCTCACACGTGTGTGTCTACATCTCTTTCCCAGGATCATCCAAAACTAGACACAGATGTCATTTCATCGTACATTGTGGCTATGGTGACTGAAAATCCAAGTGTATCCTTTCGAGAGGCGATAGAGCGAATACATGGTATATTTGGGTATTGGGTGTCATATAGGAAGGCGTGGAAGGGAAAACAGAGAGCTATTGCTCTTGCATTTAGGAATTAGGAGAAGTCATACTCAATGTTACCTAGATGGCTGGCAGTAGTGCGTCTCTTCAATCCTGGGAGTTACTTTGAGCTTATCACCCAGGATTGTCCGCCGTCGAGTTCTACAGATGCGCCGATTGCATTATTTCGTAGAGTGTTTTGGACTTTTAGACCATGCATCGAGTCATTTTCCCACTTGAAGCCCATAATCCAAATGGATGGTACTTTTTTGTATGGAAGGTACAAAGGGGTCCTGTTAACGGCAACATCACAAGATGGTGACAGAAAGGTCATCCCACTTGCATTTGTTGTGGTGGAGGGAGAAAGTTATGATACGTGGGCTTGGTTCCTATCCCATGTTCGACGGCATGTTGTTAAAGACAGACAACATATTTGCCTGATATCAAACAGACATCCTGGAATATTACGTGCTGTTGCAAGCCCACGCATTGGATGGCAAGCCCCTAATGGTTATCATGTATTCTGTCTCCGACATATCGCCAGCAACTTGAACTCAACTTTTAAACAACATGGCTGAAGCAGATGTTTACGAGCATCGGTGCGTATTTCTGACAATAGTATACTTATCTGACACTTTATGTTACGACTATTGGTGATTGATTAATAGTATTTTCGGGTACAGGTTATATGTATGAACGGCATGTTGTAGATAGCAAGCTTGAAGAACTAACCCAATTGCAACCTAGAGCTGCGAAGTGGATTGGTAATATCCCGAGGTGTTAATGGAATCGTGCTTACGATGATGGAGGCTGATGGTGGGGGCACATGACCACAAATCTGGCAGAGTGTATCAATAGTGTTTTGAAAAGGGTCAGACATTTACCGATCACTGAGCTAGTCAAAGCTACACTGTATCGAATCAATGCATACTTCATGAACAGAGCAGAGACTATTGCAGCACAGTTACATGCAGGAGAGGTTTTCAGTGAAGATGTACGGAAAAAGATTCAAGATTGCACCCGGAAGGCATCTGCCTGTCATGTCCGCCGTTTCGACCGAGCCAGAATGATTTTCGAGGTCGAAGAGCCGTACGATCCCATGTGGAAGCAATTTGGTCGAACATGCAAGGTTAGCCTGGCGCAGAGGACATGTGATTGTGGTGAATTCCAAGTGGAGCACAGGCCTTGCCAACATGTGTTCGTAGCATGCGCAAAGGTTGCGTTGGATCCTTTGCAGTTTGTCGATCCTGTGTTTCGACTGGAGACAATGGCGCAGGCTTATAACTGTAAGTTTCGTCTTATAGGCGGTATGGAGCATTGGCCAACCTCCGATGGACCAACAGTTGTGCCAGATCCTGCGCAAATACGTCTTGGTGGTCGCCCCCGTTCCTCATGTATAAGAAACGAAATGGACTGGATAGAGGGTCCGTCAGAACCTTCAAGGTGTGGGTTGTGCCGTCAGTCTGGCCACAATCACGCAACTTATCCTTCCAGGCAACGAAATGTGCCATGACACATAACGCCCTTCAGAAAGCCACTTGTTTATGCATGTCACTTTTATTCCAGATTAAGACCTTCAATGTGACATTTGATAAATTGTTTCTACCATTTTGCAATTATGTCCAATATAAAGTCAAATATATATGTATGTTGCAATTATGTCTTACTGCATTGATCTGTTATTATTTACTAAGTCATTTTACTCTCTTTGTAAATTTTCGGGTACAACATTTACATAAATTTAAGGATAGTGCATTTGATTGAATGCTTGTAATTTAATATAGTATATAGACTATATAGACATCGTCAGTTATGGCCGCTCAGCGACGTGTCATCACACCTGGATCTGAGGACGATTCTCTTTTACACTTACAATCACGGCATATTTCACAAGCAGTATGGCAAAATCAGGTAATTCTATTCCCTTAATGGCTATTCACCTGTTGTAAATGTTCTAACCATTATTTCTATGAATGCCAACAGGAAAGATCGATCCTGAGGTTACGACGTTCGCCCACGCAGACTGACTATTTGATCCCCCAGCTGCAATTGTGCCATATCTGCAACAAGCTGGCTTCTATAGCGTCAACAGACTTGGACATTTTGATTTCAATGCAGCTATGGTATCCGCCTTAGTTGAACGATGGCGTCCTGAGACGCACACTTTTCACACCACAGTCGGGGAATGCACTATTACATTACAGGATGTATCTGTCCAGTTAGGTTTGCCTTGTGAGGGTGTCCCCGTATCTGGAAGAACCGGACTTGATTGGCCAGGGATTTGTGAATTTCTACTTGGGATCAGACCGCCTGATGAATGTTTGCAAGGGCAGTGCCTGAGCATCACCTGGTTAGCAGCCAAATTCGGACATTTACCAGATGATGTCGATGATGAACTAACACAGCGCTTTGCATATGCTTACATCCTCCGACTCATTGGCGGTTACCTTATGCCTGACACTTCCGGTCACAGGGTACTACTGATGTATCTGCCATTACTAGAGAACTTCGCAGATGCAGGTCAATACAGTTAGGGATCGGCATGCCTGTCATGCCTATATAGAGAGTTGTGCTCCGCCACAAAATGCGATGAGCTAAATATTGGTGGATGCCTACATTTATTGCATTTATGGTCGTGGGATCGTTTCCCCACTCTAGCGCCGGCAAGACCTCCATATCTAGATCCCCAGCTAGACACTTATCCATTACTTCCACCATTGGGCTTCAGGTGTGGATTGTATCCGTATTCCATATTGCGTCCCTTACATCTGCTTAAATAACTCAAATAGTTAACATATAATATGTATTTCTCGCAGGTGGAAGAACAATGGCCTATCTCCCCGACCGCCGTTGACGACTCTGCATCATTACAGAGTATTACTCAATCAGATGAGGGACGATGAGGTTCGAAACACTATTGGTTATCATTTGTATCAATCTATTGCTAGATCTACCGATATGCTAATTTATGCTGCATTTCTTTGTGATTTTAGATTATTTGGCGCCCCTATGACGATCCCAGTGTACGACAGCTTATACCAGGGTATTGCTTAATGTCACCTGATATCTGGCTGGCATCAGTTCCCATCATTTGCTTCCACATTGTAGAGTGGCACCATGCAGACTGTGTGCTCCAGCAATTTGGGAGGAGGCAGCCCATTCCATAGGAGTCATTTAACCTCGGTTCTTGTCATACACTACAGCTTTGGGGCAAAACATCAAAAGACTGGCGTCAGAAGCATATGATATTCATCAGCACTTGGAATGCATGGCGCAATACACTCTCGTTGACAGAGTTTGAGACAGATGCTCTTCATCGAGACTCGGGCTATATGTCATGATATTGGAGACATACCAGATGATGGATCCATCCATCCAGCAGCAGTCCAGGATTTGTGGTAACTAACGATTTTCATACTATGCTTTGTGATTTCTTCAACATGTAATATGTATTAACTGTTTAAAATGTACCCTTATGTAGGCTGACATAGCTGAGAGACTCCACAGACTTAGTGTCGAGGACTCCCCTTCACAGCCGTATAGTCAATTTAGGGAGACCGTGGGTCGGGAATCTCGCCTCATTCTACGTGCACTAAGAGAGCATCGAGACGTGACTGCTGACCAGCCTGCCTACCCAGCTGATGAATTACCTAGACCACCCATTCCCGAGCCTAGGCGTGGTAGGAGAGCACATGGCTTCATGTCCCTCAGGGATCCTATTTTGCCTGATGAAGAGGGCGACGATGAAAGTGTGCCTTATTCTCATCCATCACCGATGCAATCAGGTGTCCCTAGCCCTTTCATCCCTAGATCGATGCATGCTGATTTCGGTGCTGCAGGACCATCAACTTATATTCCACCATCGCAATTCTTCCCAGGTGCAGAAGCTGGCCCGTCGCATAGCATAGCATTGCCCCCGCAACAACCCTATGATGTTCCACGATTATCTTTTTCCACACCATCGCCATCATAATCAACTCAATGAATTCCTGGCTCTCTAATGGGATTGTTTGATGATTCATTTGCATTCACTGCTGAGTATACCAGCGGATCTATGGAGCAGCAGCACCAAGGATTTTTCACACCAAGTAACCCTATTCTAGCATTTCAATCATCCCCTTGGGACTTGAACTCTCCACCTTCTAGGGGTCAGACCCATGTGACTTCTGCAGATGACGATGCAGATAACGATGGAGATGAACAGCCCCTAGCTCATCGACCGCAACGCGTAAGGCGACGCCCTCGGTGTGGGATTGGGAGCCATTATTTTGGTGATTAAGGGCTTTATTATTCTAATATAGTGTTTAGCCTTGTTTTTTTTAATTGCTTTGTAACTTTTTTGCCTTAGATTTAGTAATTTCTTATGTTACATTAACCATATTACCCACTTTTACAGCTCAGTTGTACAATTCCACGATTATATATTTCACTTTCTAATCATTTATCTTCGTCACACTATTGATCCTGACTTCTGAAAAAAGACAAGATAAAAAGTGAGAAAAACAAAAATAAAAATGTCGGCGTAGTGAAATGAAAAATTATTTTCCGAGGCACAGCATTTGGATAAGCTTTTTTACGATTATCCTAACTTCTGAAAAATATTTTACCGAACTACTGTACTGCAAATTTTATTTATCAAAGTACATAAAATAAATTTTTTCATTTAAAAAAGTGCAATCTCAAGGAGGGGCTTGACGTGATCAGAGTTGGTCACGCGTGGCCCCTCCCCATGATCAGATTTTGTTTTTTTAATATTTTTCTTTTTTCCTGTGACTATCAAGTTTTATTTTTTTTACTTTTTAAATATATGATTAAATTCTTTTAAATTTTTAAACAAAATTTAATGTCAAATTTTCCTTATATGTTTTTTATTTAAAATAAGTTTTTTAATACTAAAAATTTCTTTTAATATAATCAAACCTATTTCTTTAAAAAATGTATAATCAAGTATTAAATATATCTGTAATATATGATTAAAGAATTAAAAAATATAACATTTAAATTTTAAAATTATGATATAATAGAAGATAATTTTCTTAAAAAAATTATATTTCTTTAATATATTTTATTAAATATTTTTTATTTAATATTAAACATATAAATTAATTTTTATTATTTTAATTTTTTATAATTATATTTTTATAAAATTAAAAAATATATCTTATAATTGAATACTAGGATACTGTACTTAAAATTTTATTTTCCCGGACCCCTAACAAAATTTTTTTCAACTCATTGCAATTTTATGGAAAGAATTAATTTTAGCTTACTATTATATTCAACAAAAAAATACATTTATGAAAAAATTTAAATTTAGGAAATTAACCCCTTTTTTTAAATAAATATTAATTTTAAAATAATCTATTTCATAAGAAAAAAAATTATACTTATCAAACTTTTTTGTAATAAAATATATATGTCAGCTTATCAGTATATTAAAAAAAGGATAGTCCTTTATTAAAAAATAATTTTAGTACTATTAACAAATAACTAATATTTAAATATAAATTAACTATGTCATAACAATCAGAATAAATTGAATTGAACATAGGGTTTAAGAAAATACAACTATCAAGTAATAAGTTTACAATAGAAAATGTAATTGTTTGTATTTATTAACATAATAATTATCTCATTAGTCTTATTACACATACTATTTTATTGCATTATATATATTGTATAATTTTATGAGAGTTAAAAAATAATTGATTATTATTTAAAACATTAATTAATTAATATAAAATAAATATTTAAATTTTCCTAAACTAATTCAAATTAAACTTACTTTAAAATTATAAATAAAAAAATAAAAAGGCACACAAATTATAGATTATTGTAAAGTTTTAAAAAAATATTAAATCTCATTTGAAATAAAACAAATTTAATACATATAGGGTGAAAAAAACTTATAATTATTCTAATTGGAAAAAAATATATTAGTAAAAAAATAAAACTCAACAAAATAAAAAAAATTTCGGGAAAAAAATGGTAAAAAGAAATTGATCACAAAAAAAAATTCAGATGAAGAAAAAAATAAGGTAAAAGTAAATTAAATGAAAAAATATAAAATCAAAAGAAACATAAAATCAAAATCGAAATTTCAAAAGAAAAAATAAAAACAAACAGAAAAAAAGAAAATAAAAATAAACATCCAAGCAGAAATTCAAATGAAAAAAGCAAAACAATATAAACGGAGAAATATAACACGAAATGTAAACAGAGACCACATTCTCAAAAGCAATACAATAAAATAAAACAAACAAAACAAACGAAAAATGAAAAGAAAAGGAAACGGAAACCAAGCAAAACGGAAACCACGGAAATCAAGGAAAAGAGCAGCACTAATTACGGTGTTTTTCAACCTGTGATCAGTCATTTTTTAAAAAAAAAAATTTAAGTATTTCGATAAATACTTTTCACTGTATAGGTTTTGGATAATTTTTTCTTCAGAGTGCAGTGTTTGGGTAATTGTGCCCACCCCCTTCTCCCACCCCCCATTCCAAACAAAAGCTAAGCAAAATATAGATCCTAAGAGCGCTACTGTTGCCTTGACCTGTAGTGTTTGAATAACCTACCTATACTATTATTGTTCTCCCCCCAAAATAAATAAGAGAGAAAGAATTTGTAAAAAAAGTGACTAGTGTTCCTTAGAGGCAAACTTGTTAATAAGAAATAGAATCATGAATCTTTTACTAAAGTGAATTGTTATTTCTTTTAGTTGGATTACATTATTTACAAGCACGAGGATGATAGCTATGATTGCTTGTGAAGGAGGATAAACAATTTGGGCATCCTTATTGATGCAGATACCAACAAAGACACATGCAAGGTGCCAGCTGAAGTGTTAAAAACTGCAGCTCATTCATACAATACCTCTTACTTAAATACTTAAAGCTAATCACAGTTAGTCCAAAAGAAACTGCTAGGGGTTATGTTCACTTCACTATAAGGGCAACTTCTGACTCTCCACCAATCCTCAACGCTTTTGAGATTTATAAACTGATAATGTAGTTAGGGCCATGCCCTTGAGCTTAATTGGTGCAAAACAATTGTTAAATTATGTGATTTAAAAGATTAATTAAAGTTAGTTATGTGTTCAAATTTGATGTCTTGTATATCATAAAGTTTCAAATAAAATTAATAACTTCATCAATCAAATTATATAATATTAATAAAATGATTCTTGAATTATATAAAATTATGATTTCAGTTACAGCAAAGAACCCAAATCCAATAAAACTCCGCCTCTAAATATTGTGAGAAGTGGGGTGCTTCAGTTTCAACCGCCAAACCCACCATGTCCTTTTTTCTTATTCTTCATTGTTTTGAGTACTTAATGTTCAGCTGAGTCATTTAGTTTTGGAAATAATAGTCGATGCCATCCTAGACATTAAAAAGCAATTATGTAATATCTAGAATAGAGGGAGACTCTGGTGTTCCACTAAGTAAGTGGATCCAGAACATTGTCTGCCAACTGGGGTTAAAAGAGGGGTAGATTCCTACTTTTGAATTATAACCATCAAAAACTTTGTTAACAAAACGTTACTCTCTCATTGATTTGTGGTGTAATGATTGAGAAATTATTATGTATATTTTAATTATATTAGATATCCTTAATCATGTCTAATAAACAGAGAATAATTATCAATATTTGTATAATTTTTAATGTTGTGAATATGAATAAAAACATATCATTTAATTGAAGCATACAGAAAGTTCTCGAGATAATTAGAAAGTTCCGTTGCCAGAACTTATTGCCGATTTGCCAAAGTTAAAAGTCTTGAAAGCTTTGGGATTTACTATTAGCTTGAGTAGGGCTCGGTTGAGTTAATAAACTAGTCCATAGTTGATACATGATAAATTAATTAATTGTATAAAATATATTTTCTAAAATTAGTTATTGAACTAAAAAAATAAAATAATATAAAAAGATATGTTAATATAAATAAATATATAAATTAAATTAATCTATATGTATTTAAAAAAATTATTATATTAACATGATTAATACGTTTAAAATAAAAATGTAATAACCTAAAATTCAATTCAATTAATTATATTTTATGATCTTAAATATTTATTTATTTATAAAAATTTTAATTATTTATTATTTATAACAAAAATATAATCATGTAAAATATAATTGATTATATTTTATGATATTTCATATTTATTTATGTATGTATTTTTATATACTTAAAGTTTAAAATAAAGATATAATTGACAAATTTTGAATTAATTATAACTTATAACATCATATATTTATTTATTTACTTATTTATTTTTATTCATTTAAAAATATTTTTATTGATCCAAGGTTTAGATTAAGAATATAATTACCTAAAAGTTAATTAATTATAATTTATGATATCACATATATATTTATTCATTTACTTTCTTAATTTTTATTTAATTATTTATTCTAAATTTATGATATTATATATTTATGTACTTACTTAAGTAATTTTTATTTACTTATTATCTAAAAGAAATATATAATTATTTATTAAGGGCATTAATTACAAATTAATAAAAAGAAAGAAGAAAATTTTAAAAAATTATCAACCTATAAATTATAAACAATTTAAGATAGTTTATTAAATCAGAATTTTTTCAATAAATTAATACATAAAATACTTCTAATGACTAATTTATAACTTTTTTAACTAAATTATTAAATTATAAGTTAGTATATTTGTCACACATATTTGTTGCGCTAGAAAGAGCCTAGATTTCCTGTTTAGCTTGTTGTGCAGTATATTTCTTGTGTTTGCACCCAAAAATAAAAAATAAAAAACATCAACACAGGATTAAGTACAATGCTTACAAAGCTAGAGTAGATTATTTATATTTGTTTTGTTTAAAAGATTATAAGCATGTTGTGAATGGTTAAAATTTTTTTATGCAATTTATCCATATAAACAATTTTAATTTTAATTTTAATTTATTTTTAATATAAATTAATTTTATATTATCACTCAATCACTCATTCGTATATTATTATGTCACTAAAAAGTCATTAAAATTTTTCATTATCTGTAAAAGCTCTTAAACATTTTTTATTTTTTATGACATGATTATTTACTGTATAAAAAGTTTTATTAGTAAATTAATAAGATGGCTACTAAACAAAATAAGACAAAAACAAAAGAAAACCAGGAAACCAAACTTAGTTTTACACTACCAGTCTAAAACCTTAATTTAATCCATTTAATATAAATCAATTTAAAATTTAAAATTAATATACTATTGGTATAAATTAATTTTATAGTATTACCCATCCATATATTATTATGTCAATAAAAAATAAATTTAGATTTAATCCATTATTTATGTGATATTTTACATCATCATTGAGGAGTCGTAAGAATTTAATAAATAATAAATTATAAAAAATATTTTTAATTTATAATTATTTTCTTTCTTAATTTTTTATTAATAATTATAATTATCCACATTTACCTTTAAAAGTAAGCTAATGTTCATTTTCACGTTTCAGCAAAGCGCTTGGATGGCGTGTTAAACAAGTTGAGGGTTGATATTTTTCTATGAATCTTATCGTAATACTATTTTAATTTATGTGGAATCCTCCAGAGTCAAATAGACAAATAAAAAATTCAATTTTAAAGCGAAGGTTGTTAGACTGGCCACAGCCTGACAGAGTATGTCGCGTTAAAACACGACAAATTATGTTGAAGTCATCCGACGGAATCCGAGATTCAAAGGATTTTTTTTCTATAATTTTGTATATAAATATATATATATTTAAGAATAAAAACAATTTTTATTTAATTTATATGTAGCTGTGTTATAATAATCTTACAAATGAGGAATGATATTAAAAAAATTATAGTTAAAAATTAACGCTATTACATTATACTAAAAGATGATATCAGATAAAAAGTAAAACCGGTACATTTTTTATTGAAAAGTACTTAAAAAAATATAGAATGTAGAAAAGCAAACCTCAACAAAAAGTTAATGTAATTTGTACCGCGAATATACAATTGTAAAAGGAGGATGGTTGTTAGATTGGTCAGAAAAATGCAAGTCACGTGTAGTGCTCCTTTTCTTTCCTTTTTGGGGATTATTTATAATATAGAACTTTTAAATTGATATAAATTTACACTATTTGATTACAAATGAGATGTAGGTCAAAAAATAAAAAGATTATTTTAAAAATAATCTTAAATAGGCACTCCGGTTGATTCCTTCTCGCTTTTGGGATAATGTGAATAGTCATCAGCTGCTTTTTTGGCAGGGCAGGCATGATTCTCATGTTAACGCCTTTTCTAGGCATAGGAAAATACGTTTTAAAAAAAAAATCTTTTTAATGAATAAATCTAAAATCATTCTTTTATGTCCACTCTCATCGATCGTGCTTTATGCCCCCATCCTGTGAAAACCAACAGCCGTGGCTTTTAAATGACTTTGAGGTGATCCATGTAGCCTTCTTTTACTCTATGATTGGCGGTAGGAAAGATAGAAAAGAAAAGAAAATTTTAAAATATAGTTAGGATAAAAAAAATAAAGAAAAAAAATTGAAAAAAGTTATAATATGTAAAAAATAATAATCATAAAATTTATATTTTTATTTTCTTTCTCTCTATTTTTTCTTTAACCAAGCATAAAAAAATTTGAAATTTAGAGCCTGTTTATTTTCTGTTTTTAAAAATAATTTTTTATTTTTAAAAAATAAAAAAATTTATTTGGTAACCTATTTTCAAAATCCATTTTTAAAATTTATTCTCTAAATCTATAACTTAAAAATAAGAAAATAAAAATAACTTTTAATTATTTTTTGAACTTATTTTCTTATTCTAAATATCAATTTTATAATTAAATAAATATCTTCTTATTTACAATATTAATCACGTTCTAATATTAGTTTTGCTTTAATTCAAAAATAATTTTTGAAAAGAATAAAATAATTTTTAAAAACATAAGACAAAAATATATCCAAACACACCCTTAATTTTTTTCCCCTTTTTCCCTTATTTTCCATTCAACAAAGTATAGGGTTTTTTTTTTTTTTAATTCCTTTTGGGTGAATGACTCATGCAAACTTTTACAAGTGCTTTTTGCGATGCCAATGAAGTTTTAAAATTCAAAATAATAAAATAATTTTTTAAATTATTATATTAAAATTATTTAATCATATTTTTTATTTTTAATTAAATAATTTTAACTTAATAATTTTAAAAATTATAATATGGCTTCAAAATTTAAAACTCGTAAAACATCATAAAATTTATGACTTTTGCAATTGGATAAGATGCATGTGTGCTTATTTTCATAATATATACAACAATATATAAGACTGACTTATTAGAAAGAAATTGAGCTAATCAAGGTTCCGGACGGAAACATCTTTTTGTAAAAAAAATATCTTACTTGTTTGGTATTATAATTAAAAAAAAATAGTACTATAAGTGGGAAGTGACGTACGTCGAATTTGGCAAGAGAGTTTGGGATAATCAACCCGTCCACAAGGTTACAGGATGTGTTAATCGTCGAAATCTGTAAATACAGCTTTATAAAAATAGTGCAAGTAAGCATTAAGATGAAATTCTATTGGAAGTTAGAAAAGATCACAAGAAGAACCAAGACAGTGGGAGAGAACAAAATGTAAAGAGAATGGATCGGAGTCTAATAGAAGGATAAAACTTCGTTTGATTTGTAGTAATAATATAAAAAATTTTATTTTTTAAAAAAAGATAAAAATTATTTAATTAATTATTATTTAATACATTAAAAATTAATTTTTTAAAAAAATTTACTTCCTATAAAATATAAAAAATTATTTACCTATTTTTTCCTAAATAAGTTTATTTTTATATTATTTATAAATTTAAAAATAAAATTAGTTTTATTAAATTTAATTAAAATTAATTAAAAGTTATTAATTTATATCATAATAATTTTAAAAATATAGTAATCATTTAATAATTTTAAGGTTAAATTAAATAAAATACAATAAATTATTTTTCAAAAATTATTATTTTTTCAATATTAATCAAATAATATTGAGTATTTTTTAAAAAATTTATATAAAAAATTATTTTTTATGAAATTTTATTTCTCGTTAAATATTATTTTTCATGTAAATTAAATGATACTAAATCATGATTTTATCTTTCTTATTTCTATATTTTAAAAATAATTAATAATAAAAAATTTTAATAGATTTTAGAGAACTAGCCATAAAATTTTTTATTTTTTTCCCTTTAACCAAAACCAAAATTCTGATATGACACTTCCTTTTCTCTCCTTTTATTTATTCTCTACCAACCAAACATAATATAACCATACCTAGAGTAATTATAGTACCAAGCGGTACCTTGTAACTTATAAGATGTGACAACGTGGTCAAGTAATATCTTACCACGTGGCCTTATTGATTAAATTATTAATCCCTTAATAATTTGTTAGGTAGGTAGAAGGGAACGGATAAGACGGAAAGAGAAAGAAAGATTAAGTGATAATACTTCTTTTATTTATAAATTTATCTAAGAAAGAAAAGATAACGAGAGTTTAGAGTTAATTCTTTAAAAATTTTCAACCTTCAATATTTTAAGTTTCTCTGAATTTGAAGTTTTTTAAAAGTTATTTATTAATTTATTATTCTAATAATTTTATTACTTAATTTACATAAAACTTTAATCAATTGATTATCCCTTTCATCCATTTTTATTTATCATTTGAAAAATTCAATAAAGTATTGATTTTTATCAATTTTATTTTTTATCTCTAATAAATACTTAATTATTCCACATATTCATCATCAAAATATCTCAATCAATTTGTTCTATTATGTTTATGTCTCCACTTCTAACCATATTGGAATTTATGATTAAAATGTTATCTTTTAATAGTATAATTATTTCTACACTTTTAACCTTTTTATGTTGATATAAGTAATGATATACTTAATTGCACGTCAGAAAAATGATGGACTAAATTTTGATTATTCAACTAAAAGGTAGTTTTGGATAATACAATAAAAATAAATACAATTGAGTAATGCTAAAGTAACTTTAACTAGAATTTAAGTCAATGCACTACACAATTATGTAAAAAATTATTAGAGTATTTGATAAATAACAATTTGATTATCTTTTAACTTATTGTAGTTTTAGTTGATTAATCAAATCAATTCATTGATTTTAATATTTATTAAACAACCTTTTGAATCAATAGGTTTGCCTTTAATCTGCTAATTTGAAAATATCTAAAATAATTCATTCTCATTTTATATACAAAAAGATATATTCACTCATATTTAATAAAAAAATTTTCTTATTCACTTTTTTAATCATTTACTCATTTTTTATAACAACACTTATTCATCTTTTTAATATTAAATAATAATGCTATTACATAATAATAATAATCAATGAATTTTTTAACTTAACCAATATAATGAACTACACTATCCATATAATTTATCTTACAATATTCCTTTCTTATCAAGATGGGATAATTGCACTAAAAACATAATATGTATATGTATACGTGCATATTACAAAATTAAACAAATGTAAGCATAAAAATTTTTATTAATAAAAGTAATTTCATTTAAATCTTCCTTCGTATAAACATTATAATAATTTTCAAGTCTCGTACAAATGTAATTATAAGATTTATCTTTATAGGTCAATAAATACACAAATAACTACAATTTTTATTCTTAAAATAACTGACCAAATTTGTTGAACTTGTTATATATAGCTTACAAGGTATACATGAATAAGAAAATATTAAGGAATATTGTTTCAATATTACTTATTATTTGCATTTCAATGATATTTGACTTATTTTTAAAAGGTAATCTAATCTAATAAATAATATTTTAAAATATAAAATATTTTTTAAGTAAAGAAATACTAAAATAAATTATAAAATATGCTTATGTCATTATATATTATTTTACATAAAATAATTAATTTTACTAAATATTTTTGTACAAATAATTATTGCTATTAATTGATTAAACTAATTAAGATAATTAACTATTAGTTAACTACTAATCCAACTAATTAGTTACTAATATAATTAATTAATTATTAAATAAGACTTATGTATATATAATTGCTAACCTCCCCATTTGTTACACACTAGAGAAATTTAAAATAATTAAAATATTTTTACGTATAAAAATAATTATTTAGTTGTTATAAATGTTTGCTTTTAAAATAGAAGTTTTATAGAAAAATAATAGAATTTTGTGATAACATATGAGCTAAAATGGTGAGAATAAGACGAAATAAAATATTTCAAGTTTAGAATTTATTTGTTCAACTTTACTCCTAAACCATTCCTTAATTACCAAAATATCATAAAGACTAAAATACCTTTATAACTCAATAGACAACTTTCTTGTTTATAAGAAAAATTTTATAGTACTCCGGAGGTTTTTAAACCCAAGGTAATGTGGTGTATTTTTGTACCATCGAATAAAATTATTAAAATTTTTGATAATATCATCTAATAACTTACATTGTACTACATCATTTCAAATTTGAAACCTCTCGAATACCGTAGCAAGCCTCTTTTTACAAAAGTTAATAAAGTAGAGTAAATAAATAAGAAATTTATCAAAATGCCTTTAGAATTAAGTACATGTGTATAGAAAAAGTTGAAGATTACCCTCAAAAGTATGTCTAAAATAAAATAATAGATAACCTTCTTTTTTATAAAGGTCAATAAAATAGAGTAAATAAATAAAAAATTTATTAAAAATAAAGAATATCCAATATATCAAGAATAAGATATAAAAGTACTCAACTTAAATTCTCTCTTTTTTAATCTAAGTCTCAATTTGTGGCTAGTCCTTAAAGAAAATTAGAAAAATTCATATATGTACAATCTGGTATTATACATGTTGAATTATTTGTGAAAAATATAAGATTAAAAAAATAAATTAATCGAGAATTATAATAATTAAATAATTTTTTAATTGCATACTAATAAGAAAGACATATAATATTTTAATATGGTCCATTGTACAAAGCCCGTAAACTCAGACCCAACAAAATAATATTATAGATTGTATAATATATATGCATTAATAAGGACCAAACTCTCAAATTGATTGAGGAAGGGACCAAGATATATCAGGTGATACATCAATTCTTAAAAATTGTTAAATTTTATTTAATTTATACAGTATTACGTAACTTAAAAAATTTGCTTTTAAAGAGGACCGGTACACCATACGTTTGCTGTACCGAAATCTCTGCCATTGCTCTATCGTAATTTTAACGTTTCGAAAATTGAATATCAAATGGAGCGGAAGAAGGAAAAATCTCGGGCGTTAAGTCGATATTTTTGTCCGCATCAACTGTCATCTTCAAATTTACTTTACGCAATTGCATAATCATCACCTATGCAGCCCTATTGATAGACAAATGAACAGAATTGCTAACCTTTTTAAAAAGCACCGATGGGTGGATATGGATGAGATTCCCTTTTCGAGTGACGCTAGAGCATTTGCGTCACACCCCACTTAGCTGTGCCAAGGAGGGTAAGACTACATTATAAAAATTTTAATACTTTACTTGGTTGCAGGGAAAAATAGAAGAGAAAGAAAATAGAGAAAAAAAAAATAAAGGAGAAATTATTTTCTCCACCTTTATTTGGTTGTAGGAGAAAATAAAAAGGAGAAAAAGTAGAGTAAAAAATACTGTATTTATTATGAGAGAAAATAAGAATTTGTAAAATATAAGAAGAATTAATTTTTTTTTACCTCATTTGATGTAAATTTAGAACATATTAGGAAATTAATATTAACTTTATTTTATAAGTAAAATTTAGATTAATATTTTTTAATATAGATTGATGTATTCAATTTTCTTTATATTATTAAAATGTAAAATTGAATAAATAGTATAAATTTATTATAAACCCACTTTTTAAGAAAATATAAGTTTTTTTAACATTATTAATACTCCAAACTTATAAAAAATTAATATAAACCCACGTATTAAGTAAATAATATAATATAATTTTCATTTTACACAAATTAATTCTATATTATGTAACCTTTATTTTCTTATTTAGTAGGCATCCTAATGTACAAAAATCCAACAAAACAATAGAAGTAAGCCAATATTAAAATTTAACAAAATACGTTAGAGGATCCATATTAAGAATATAAAGTGATGTAATTAAGATTTAGACATTCCTTCATTTTTGTATCATATAATTGAAGGAACATGAAATAGTGATTAATTTTTTTAATTTAATTAATGCATTTATTAAGGAAATAAAGAAATTAATAAAATTGATTTAAATATTTTAAATTAATATTTTTCAATTAATTTTTTTAATATTTTTATTATTTTATTATTTTTAAATTAATAATATGATCTTTCCATTTAAATATAAAGGTGAGGATTGCTAATTTTTGTATATGGACATATAAATTAATAATTCTTTCTCAATATATAAAAAAGTTTATTAATATATGGACATTTTTATTAATAATTTTTGTTGCTATTTTTAATAAAAAGTTTAAAATAAAAAAGGTTATTCTATTTTAAGGTTAGAAAAAGATGCATTCGGATTTTGCAATTCCAACGACTGATATGAGAATCCGTAAGCAACAAAACCAGCAAACCCAAATGTTTGCGTGCACACACCAATTGTTTGTGGAAATGTCTCAAACGACAAACCCACACCACTATATTTTGATAGCCCACTATCCAAAATTTTAATTTATATGTTCATATACAAACAGAGCTTGCCGAACACTTCAACAGCAGCATGGGGAGGAGGAGCAGAAATAGGCACTGTGCAAAAATAGGCACCGCACGGGAATGGAGATCAGGTGCAGAAATAGGCACCGCACGGGAAGGAGTAGAGTAGGGTGAAGGGCATACTAGCGCGTCTTGCACTGTGCGTGAGCAACGGAAGGGAGATGACGACTGCCGAGCAGCAACAAATCTTGCCGGAGTCTTCAACAGCAGCACCGGAAATGGAGATTAGGTGCAGACACAGGTGCGGCACGAGGAGGAGCAGCGTAGCGCAGGGGGAAGGGCATACCAGCGTGGGCAACTTTTGTTGTACTGTACATTCTTCACCCGATTTTCACTGCTAAACGGAGGTGAAAAAAATATTGTAGACCTACCGTACGATTTCTCCTATATTTTCACTTTCCCTCTGTTTTCTCCGCCTAACCAAACAGGCGAAATTGCATTTTCTGCTGTAATTTTCTACTCTCTTTTTCACTTCTCCTCCATTTTTACTCCATTTTTACCGGTAACAAGCAGGTGGTAAAAGTTAAAGTTAATATATATTCCCTTTTCGGACTTGGAGGTACGGAGAAAAATATGTGCTTTGTACTTTATAAAATTCAGGGTACCAAAATCCAGATTTGTTGGCCCACTAATATCGCAACATGTGTAAGAATCTTGATTTGGTATGAATTCATTTATACCACCACATCTGAACATTTATCAACAAAAGGCCCAGTTATCTTTCATTGCTTTATCAATTTTTTCGCTACTGTTGCTTTCTCAATTTTATGTTGGACAAGTGATTACAAGGTCTAATGTTTGATTTTAGTACCGCACCGTCTTGGGGAAAAGAGATTAAATTTATTATGTGACAATAATGAACTATTTTTAGGTGAATATTTGGCTTCCTTCAAAAAAAAATTTTAAAAAATTATTTATTTATATATAAATAAAGAAATAATATGTAACTTGCATTTATTGATTATAAAATTATAATATCTAGTGATATAATAATAAATTAAAATAATTTTCTCTTTGAAATACAAAATATTATTTTCTAATACACTTTCACATTTAACATAAAATAAATATAAAATTGTTCATTATTCTCATATTTTATGATTATATCTTATAGAAGATATTTTTTTATCAAAATAAATAGACCCTAAATGAAACCAATTACCTTAACTAATTATGCAATGCAAATAATTTATTATAATTATATTTATATTTTATAATTAATAAATTATATTTATTATAATTCTTAAAATCATGATAAGGATAAAAAATTAAAGTGGTTATTAATTAAATTAAATAGGATTAATTTTGAATTTTATGTAAAAAGTTCTTATTAAAAAAATGTTGATAAATAATTTTTTATAATTTGTGAGAATTAAGAAATTTTTTATTTTTATTTTTATTTTTAGTGACCAATTAAATAATTTAAGAAAGTCCTCTTTCCTTGAAAATTATATTTTTCATACTAATTCTGCCAACCAATCAATTAATATTAATGATGTAATGAACAATAGAATAAAATTTCTTAGGAACTTTTTTTTTGGGGGGGGGGGTGTGTTTAGAAATCCCTTAGGTACTTAAAACCTGTTATTTCATTAATGTGACTTAGCATGACTAATCTTTTTAACATGCATAATATAATTTGCGCAATAGGTGAATTAATCAATTTTAATAATTATTGAATTATATATCACAATAATGCATATAATGTCATAATAAACAAATATTTTAGATTTGTGTTAAATTGTTATTATGGTATTAAAGTTCCTTAGGTAAAAACGTTTCCCTTTTTTTTAATAAAAAAAATGAAAATCCTTTGTTCACAATCAAGGATACTGTATAGAGGTCGAAAGTTTCGGAGACGGGTGACGATTTGCAATTCTTCATTCTCAACATACAGAAGTCCATTTTTACCTTTTTCATTAAAAAAATCTAATACCTGTTATTCCATCGATTTAGTTTGAACGGTACCAAATAACAACGGCAGCTCAACCTGAATTTTGGAACCCAAAATTTTACTCATGGTACTATAGAACTCACCAGAAAAAAAAATACAAAAATTATAACAGTGACGAGGCATTTGGTGCAGAAAATGATGATGACATGTGACTAAGGAGGCACGACTTTTTATGTATCGCGTTTAAATTGATTGATGGATATGAATTGTACTATAATTTTTTTCGGGCCATTAAGTGTACTATCATCAGTGATATAACTTTAGGCAATTTAAAAAAAGGCAGGTGGTTATACGGTACTCATGTTAAAACTATGAGTATCAATGAGTACCATAAAAATAGGCTCATCTGAACCGTTGATGTATGAAGATAAAATCGCAGCCCTTAATGGAAAATGACATGACACTCTTTCATGCAACGGGAAGGACCGCATAAGAGGACGAAAATACCGTTTTATATTTCACCAAACCTGGCGTTGCAATTGCTATAGAAAAGGGCAAAATCCCTCTGATCGGGTTTCAGCAGCGGAGGAGCAAACAATTGCTGAGACATTGTAGCATCGCCGCACATGATCGCATTGCCCAGGACTGCAATAGAATCGAGAACGGAAGTAAGTATGGTTTCTCCAAGTGGTTTCTTTTGTCTTGGTTGAATTGAAGCCTGTTGTGACAATGTTCGTCTTGAAAATTGGGAGGTTTTGGTTCTACATTGATTTCATTGTTGAATTTTATGGGTGTTGGTTCTTCCCATGAGTATTCGATGCAATACATGTTGCATTTACATCTACAAGGGGACCAAGTTCAATTCACGAAAGGAAGATGTTATGTTATTCGCGCGGTTAGTCAGTATGACCAGCAATCATATAAATTTCCAAATTGTATATTTAGGTTTTTCAGTCATCCGATGGGGTCACATTAAATTTTGATTATTTTTTTGTCGCTGGGTAATTTGATATGAGTTTTTATGAGCATGCCGATTCTGAATATATGGGCTTTGAAGTATTAGGACCCCAAGAGTTCATACTCAACATCTACTATTAAAAGTGGTTTTAACTGCTAATTTATATGTTGCTTTTAATTATAGACTTTCCCATTGGTATTAATACATTGAATGCTGCTTTTGATGAGATTTGAAGTGGGGTACTCAATAGTCTGAGATATTATTGTCCTTTCTTTTGCAAACATATCCGAGAATTCAAATATTCAGGTTTTACTTAAATGCACCAAATGCTCAGCTGAGCTTACAGTAAAAACCGATCCTCAGAATTCAGATTATGTTGTTGAAAGTGGTGCAACAAGAAATTTTGAGCCTTAGCGTGCTCAGGATGAGGTAAAGTTTTGTTTCTCTACAGTCACTTGGTTTTTCTTTTTAGAAAACTGGAAGACCTGATATGTTGACCCTTTTTTGCTTTTTTTATTTTTTCAAGAAGAAAACAAAATAAAAAGGAAATGAGAAGCAGAAGAGATGAGAGATGCAATGAAATCTTTGGAGAATAGAACCTTAGATTCTAAAAGAGAGATGGATATCCCTGCTGCATTGGATGAGATGAAGTCAATGAAGGTATTATTGCTAGAATTGCATATTATAATGATTACCTTGATTTGTATATTAAAATATAGTGCATGTGTCATATTTGAAGACATCAAAGTTTCTGTTATTTGATATTTTTGTTTAATATTTATGGTTGTACAAGGTTAGAAGTTTGTGTACAGAAATGTTAATAAAGTTTGTTTCATTTTCCAGTCTAGGCGTGCAACTATCTCTGTTAATGCAATGCTAGAGGCCTTGCAACGTACAGCAGCTGAAAAGGTATGATAAAATTTGCTTCGCAGTTATGCTCCATATGAAAAACAAAAGCCTCTAATTTGAACGTTATTGACTGGATGCCAAAGTATTTCATTTAGAACTTAAAAAAAAATTAATTCTAATTTTGTTATTAATTGGGCATGGTTAAATCTTGTATGGGAATATCAATTATAGGTGTTTGTTGGATTTGATGTTTATCAATTTAGAAGTATCCTCAATTTAATTTAAAACTAGGTATATCTAAAGAGGTTTTATAAAATATTCTTGCAATGTGTGAATTGCTAACCCTGGCACATTGGTTTTACCCCTGGACTTTTAACATTGGATGAGACTCATTGAAACGTCCTTGGTGCAAGTGTGAGTGTTATTGTCATCATTATTGTATTTTTAAAATTAACTGATGGCATTTATCCAACTTGTGGTTCTGATAATCCGGTGTGTTAACCTTTCAATGATGTGCAGGACGAAGACACAACATTATCTGAGGAGGAAAAATTGGGAAGAGCCAATTGCATCTCTCCCCAGGATGAGGTTAATAGCATTTAAAACTTCTTTCTACATTACACTGCCATTATGATTAAGAATTCAACTTATTGGTTTTGTTATTTGGAGACTGCATTGTTGCAAAATGAGAGTGACATTGATGCTGATGAGGTCCTTGGAAGGTATTATAAGAAGATAGGTAGCTTTTGCATCATTGTATCCCTATAGTTGTTACTTGTGGCTTATGTGACTGTTAAATTTGATTTATGTTTATGCTGTTCTGTTTGATATGACCCCTATGAATACAAAGATGGGGAGGAGGAACTTGACTATGCTTCTGCTTTGTCAGAGGACCTTTTGGATATGCCAGTCCATAATGAGGCTAGCTAGGAAGATCCTGGCGGTTTTATTGATGAACATCCTAAACCGGATGAGTGCTTTGCTGTCGAGCAAAACCGGGCAGAAGATCGTTAGACAGCAAGTTAGAAAACTCCAGAAGGGAGGGAGGGTGACAATATAATTGTTGCTGAGCACAACCATCTGGAAACACCTTCACTGCTTATGTGTGCCCAACGCTCCAGTAAAAAAACACTAAGCAGTGCCAATACAAGAAAACACAAATTTGGAGACTGTCATTTGGAAGGTTAATATTAAGATTGTAATTAATAAAATATTATTTATTAAACTACAAAGTTGTGTTTTCTTATTTGTGTAATGACACGTATGTTAAATACCTATTCCTATTTTATATTCAAATTAATTACGGGGGGTTCTACGGTACTCATTCTAAAATTATGATTACCAATGGGTACCGTAAAAATGGGCCGATATGAACCGTTGATATCGAAAAACAAAATCGTAGCCCTTCATGGAAAATTACCTGATACTTTATGAAGCAACAAGGGGGTCTGAAAAAGAGGAAGAAAATGCCCTTTCCATTTCACCAAGCAGTAGCGCTAGAATTGCTCTGGAAAAGGGGCAAAGTCAGTCTGGTCGGGTTTCAACATCGAATGAGAGATCAACTGCTGGACCTTATAGCCTCGCCGCACATGATCGTATCGCCCACGACTGTAATATAATCGAGGACGGAAGTAAGTATGGTTTCTCCAAGTCGTTTATTTATCTTGGTTGAATTGTAGCCTGTTGTGACAATCTTCGTCTCGAACATTGTGAGATTTTGGTTCTATATTGATATCATTGTTGAATTTTAGGGGGTATTGGTTCTTCGTTTCCAACAAAGTATATACATGAGCTAGTCGAAATCTTGTAGCAATTGGCCTTTTGTGCATCATGTCGTTGTGGGAGATGTGGTCCAAGCCAAACATGTAGGGGCGGAGGAGTAGGATTTTCCCTCTTGCATCATGACTGTAAATTGTATATGCATACAAATCAACCATTGCGATGCTGATCTTATCATCTTTGTCAACCATGTGTAGTTCATATAAGGTCCTTAAGAAGAAGAGGGGTAGATAGGAGAAGAAGATATTCAGAAACCATGGTTGTGCAATCACAACTGTGAAAAGGTAATCAAATTTTCCTTTCTTTTATCCTCCTTTGGTTGGAGCAATTGCATAATTTTTTGATCAAGAATTGAGACTTCATTGTAATACCAGGCTATGTTTTGTGGTCATAACTATTTATACCTTTATGATCCATGGAAGCCATCCATTTGCTTGTGTTTTTTATGTATAAAGCAGATCTCATCATTATAAATAATTTATGAATGTATTCAGGACAGTGACACTCGTAGTTTAACAGGCTTAAGTAATTTGGAGATGTGAGAACGTGTGCATTTTTTGCTTCATATTTTGATCTTAACATGAATTCCTTTTATTCATAGCTCTTGCTCCAGTGAGGAGACTTTACTATGTGTTGATGAAGAGTTTATGTTAGGGATATGACAATGAAAAGTAATAATGAAACGTTAATGGGACAACAATAAATGGTTGTGTGTTTTGAATATTCAAATGTCGAAACCTGCCATTGTGGAGTAATAATATTATTTTGAATATTGCAGATGCACATTGGGCTGAACAAAATATTAGGTAAACCACTTGCAGTGTGCGCCTGCAATCTAACATGGACACTAAAGAAGTTTGGCAGCTATGGCAGACGTGGTGTTGATAACCATGCTGATGACTTCTGGGCCGCGAGTTAATGCAAACTAAATGTTAATCTTGCAGATCATTATCACGAATGCTTTGATCCCCTAAAGGGACATAATTTTAGTAGAGACTTTATGGAAGACGTTCTTTTCAGCAGAAGGTCAGAAATTCTATTTATGTTAGATTTATGTTTAAATCAGAATGCATCCTTTCAACATCCTTTGATGAATTTGTAGTCTGTAATGTTCTGGCATTAATGCTGCCTATCTTAGTAGCTTTGTTATTTCTATTTCTATCCTCAATGATAGATTCCAAATAAGGTACATCGCAGTAAATGCTAAAACCATGGGGGTTATAATTCATAAATAACATCATTTACATTAAGCGTGTCAATGCTGCATTCTGTTGCCATAGCTTCAATTGCCTAAAAGTTGCAGAACTTAGGTGAACACGTCAAATTAAACCACAATCGAAAATTCACTCAAGCCATTCAGATTGGATTGATTTTATTCTGAAGAAGTCAATAGTGTACAAGGCTTGAGAAATATACCCACAATCCGTCACTAGTAAAGCTTAATTTGATCATGAAAAACATGGATTGGCGAAACTAGTTTCAAATTGTTCAAAAAATTGAATAGAAAAATAGACTAAAAATCATATGTGTGCCCTATAAGATTGAGTTTCTAACAATTTCATCCTTCCCTCCAAATAATTATTCAATAATGCTGATTCCTGTATAGAGGTTCTAAAATTTAAGGTGGAGTTAAACTTAAATGAGCCACAATAATACAAACTTTAGTGAGGGTCGAAATTGATAAAAAATTAATGCGACAAGAACCACCTCTAAAAAATTACTAACACCAATATGGATAAATGGATAATTATCTTAAAATCATACTTAAGAATAGAAAGGGCCCCCGTTTCAGCTTATGCTGGAAAACTACATGATTCATAACTAATAAAAACAGAGGGATAAAAAAATATAAAACAAGAAGGATAGGATTTTATTTTAAAAACAGTTATAGTTTATTTTAAAAGGTAATTTATCAGACAACCTGATTCAACGAAACATAAACTAAGTAAGCCCCAATTCAGTTCAAAAATTTGGGTAAGGAAGATGAATTTCTGTAACCTAATACATATTGATCCCCAGAAGAAATAGCTAAAGTATAGAAAACTGTTTTGGTTTAGTATGGAAAATAATTAGAGCTTCCTTTTCCATAACCATTGTTACACACTTTTATTGAATGAAAAACTATCCAATAAGCAAAACAGAATGCAGGGGAATATCCATAACAGACTAACTGAAAGACAGAATGACTATTACGGTTTGGGGTACATGAAAGCTCATCCGTAGAACCTGAGTGATTTCGAGGGGTTAGATTTGATTCCCACTAGCTATTTACACATATTCAATATGTAGTGTACATTTCGTCAATCGTCCTTTCCTAGAGTTTTTTATTCTTCTTAGGTAAGATTCTTACACTAGTACTCTTGTGTAGGAACTTCAATGGTTGAGGAGTAAGCATGATCGCACCAAGGATGACAAAAATTGTATGAAGAGGGCTCTCAAGCCAGTATGACTCTACCTTAAATCCATGCTTATAAGCCACATACAGTATTTGAAGTAGTGTTCAGCTCTTCAGATTCTAGAATCTAGATGATGATGAGAAGGAGAAACTGTTTCCCGAACTTGAGGAATTGGAGGTTAGGCCTTTTAGGTTAAATCTAGTGGCCAATTTTGGAAGCTCCTTCACATGCATTTAATTTTAAAGCTTTCATTGCGAGCTTGAAAAGGAGAAAGTGTGAGCCGATCAAAGAGATACTCAATGCAAATGCCTTGAAAAGGAAGAACAGAACAACAGCCTTACTATGTACTTTTTTTTTCTCTCTCTGGTAGGTATGTTTATTATGTACGCGAGATGTTGACTCTTTATAATGATTGATCATAGCTCCATAAGACATGCAGGCAAGTAATGAAGACTGGTTATCAGAACTCTCGCCTTGCTCATCACATACAATCTGTCTTACTTCCCTTGGCTTTTTGCTTTTCATATCCCCAATTTCCACACCTAACATCACTATGTTCCCATGTGGTTGGTTGATTATCCTGTCTGCTAGAGATTTGTGCTAATGAAGTTCAAATAACATGCAACTGTAGACAAACTTATATTTATCAGAACAAGGCATAATGCCTGTCTAGCAATAACAAGAAAAAAAATGAAAAAATCAGCATGGATTATTCTCTGGTGTTGGTGTAGATCACATTGTGATAAGAAGTTGGTTTTGCTCAATGCTGATTGTCTTAATAAATTTGGGCTGATGCAGGTTGAGAGATTTGTGGGCCTTTACACTACTAATGTATGCAACTTGGGCTTACACTTCCAGTCAAGTGCTATTGACCCAGTGAAGACTTCATGCCCTATGCATATGACATTCTTACTTGTGAGGCGTGTGAACTGGAGGTCTTGTAAGTTATTGGAATCTGATTTGATAACTATGATATTTTATTTTTCATGATTAACTGCTGACTATTGTGAAATTGGTCTGAAAGGCATGCATGTTCGACCCATGTTTACTAGTCTTATGAGAAGTTTAAGGAATGGTTTAGTAATCCTATATCAGGGATGGTAGGAGTAGAAGAGAAGGTGAATAAGGAGGTAATTTGTTGCCCTCATATTGTCCTTCATCCATCTATACTCCATCGGTTGAAGCAAGATGTGGAGAAGCAGCTGCCAATGAAACACACGGTGTCATGCACTGTAGTATTGTCAAAGTGACAGCAGAATCTGTATGATGATTTCATTGCTAGCTCAGACACACAAGCTACTCTTGCAAGTGCTAAATCTTTTGGGATGATTAGCATTATCGTGCAACTTAGCAAGGTTTGCAGTGACCCTGACCTCTATGAGGCTCGTTCTATTTTTAATTCTTTTGATATGTGGGGTATTGATATTTAGTTAAGTTCTTCTGTATGTTCAATGTTTTCATCTAGCCCTTTTTCAACCGTAGGTCTGAGAGGTCTTGGCTTTTCATTTACTCATCTTGATTTTAATATTAGTTGGTTCTTGATATAAATACATCACATTGGTTGTTTGAGGATTATTTTGTCAATTTTGTAACACTGGTTAATCATCTTCAGTCCTTTTTAAGTACCTGTTGTCTGTGCAATTCAAATGTTTGTATTTCATTCATCTGATGATCTGTCTTAAAACTTCATAATGCATATCAAGTTCATGTAGGTCAACTTCCAGGTGGTTTTACGGATGGTTCTGTTAGACTTTATGATGTAAGGACACCTCAAATGTAAGCATGACGTGAAGATTACTACTACTTTTGTGTAGCAATCATATTAATGTGGTTTAGTTCTTGCTTTTACAAATTATAAACTGAGGGAGCTAGATTCACATTCGTCAACTTCTGTCATAATTTCTTATCCATCATCGTTCTCTATGTATCAATTTTTATATATAGACAATCTAGTTTAATATAGGATGTCTTTGTCAGTGTCTAATAATAGATGGTGATTGTCAGGCTTGTTTGTTCGGCCCAGCCACATACTAAGAAAGTAGGAAGAGTTGTTGGGATTAATTGTCAACTAGTCCAGGCAAGGTAAAGATAGCATATTTCTAGTTTATATTTAGTTCAACATCTGAAGAACTCACCTGTCTTGGTATAGATTTTGACACTAGAAGCGGATATATTTACATGGCATCTATTTCCCTTGCAGATTGTGAGTGCCTCTCAAGTAGGAGACATCCAATTCCTTCACTTAACGTATATACCCTGGAAGGAGATAAGCTAGATAAAATAAATTATGCTCTCGTTAAATATTACCATGTATGAGTTCGGGAAAAGAGAAACCTAGTTTTTGTATTATAAAATAATGTGAAAGTTATTATGTAGATAGAATACAGTATACATATGCAATTAATTTGATCAAGTGGCATTGATAACTTATGAAGAGCAACTTTATAATAAAATAAAATGTGCGATCTATGGAGCAAATATAACATTAAATGGTATAATAATTCTTTAAATGTGCTTACAAGTCACGGTATATACTAATATCCGTTCAGATGTATGGTTGGTCAGAGTTATCATATATATTGAGAAAACAACAAAAAAATAAAGAAGGAATAACATGGCTCCACCGAGTAGCCAAAACCAGAATGTTGGCGGAATACTCCAGGCATGCCATCATTGTTTCAGGACCTACGCCCCTTGCTGCCATGTTTCTTCCCAATGTGGTCGGCCTCCTTTGAATCCACTAAAATCGGCAACCCTCTTAACATGAGCATTGCCCTTGTGTGACTGCCGTTGGATGAAGGAAAATTACCTTCCTACTGAAATTTATATACATATATATATGTGTGTAGAGACAAAGGAATAAAATTATATTTATGAAGTTTTGAAAAATGGATGGTAAAATTTATTTTGGTTAAGGAATTGATCACATAATCTATGTATAATTGTATAAGTTGTACTCACGTTAACGGTGGTTCTAGAACCCCTTCTTAACTTAAATGGACGATGTATGATATAAACTAATAATAAAAAGGTAAATTATTATTATTCAATCTGATAATTATCATCTAAGTGATCCATCAAGACTTGATTTCCAGTTTTCTTTATATCAGATAAATTGAAATTTCGATAACTATTACATGTGGTACTTGTGTAGGTTATATAACGTAATTCTCTAATATTCTCCCCTCTTAACTATATATCTCTATATTCTCACTAAACTGATTTATAGTATATCTTAGTGGAAGGTACATCATCATTCACCTTCAAATACATATAATGGCTGATATTAAAACTCACAAATCTTACTTTATATTTTTTGAGGAATGATCTATATGATCCATTAATATAACAGCAACATTTAGGAGAATACTAAAACAGTAACATATAGAGTATATTGTTCAATTTAAGCATTTTCTTATTTAATGTGTATTCCCTTCCAACTTAATAGGTTGCCAAGAGAAAAATCAAACCCCATTTTGTGGCCAGTAAAACGAAGTTGTTCTTGAATAATGTAGGGTCCAATATTCCACTGTGAAATGGCTACTTACGAATGCACATTACGAAATTCGTTTGCGAAGGTGGACTTGTGATGTATATGCAGCGAGACATCTTAGGCGCACACCCATGTCAAAACTGCATGCTCTACATGTCAACAAATACATTACAGGTAAACATAGAATCGTGGCATCTCTGGGACAAGGAAAAGTCAGTTGCATAGTTTCTCCCAACTCCCGCCAATTCCACGCAGTGTTAGCAAGAAACAAAAAAGTGTTAGGGGATATGATAAGACACCGCTGCGACTGTGTCTCGGCAATCGTCCATGGTGGCTAAAGCAAAGCAATCATCTCTAATGGGCTGGCTTCTCACATCACATTAAATGCTTCTCACATCACATTTTTTATTTAATCAAATAAGAATATTAATATATTTCTTACGAGTAAAAAACACTCCCCTCCCTTATATTTTTGTCTTAATTACATAGATTCTCCCTTTAACTTGAAAACCTACACACTACGCCAATTAACGGAGATACATGAATAATATTCCAAATTTGATTCCATCATTCTTAAAGAAAAATTTATGAAAGGCCTATTTTGTGCTTTCTTTTAGATGCATATGAAGCAATTTTTTTTATCTCTAACCACAATTGCTTGGTTCATTTGCTGGCTCCCGATCCTCCATCCTTATCTTTCTCTCTCTTTTGCTTACTTTTTTTCATCTCTTCTGCCGTGGGAAAGATGCAAATTTGAAAACCAAAGCCCTAAGTATATAAGTAAGTAAACTAATATTGTGTCACTGGATTTATTTCATCTGATTGGAAACTTAAACTAAGTACTTTCATCGAAAAGCCTATTTGAATGAACGAAGTTTTAGAGAAACGACAATAGCAAATAAAACATAAAATGGATACTACAATTATGGAATTAGTATTCTCTTATCTCACTTTCACTCTATCCTTTATCAAAATTTTATCTTAAAACATAAAAAAATTTAATTTGTTCTTCTAGATTAAATTGTCGTTTTGAGCAAAAAAAAAGTGAACGATGGAAAATGGCTTTCTATAGATAAAGTGTATCTACCTATGTTGGGGCCTGGGAGGGGGAAGTCTATCTACTTCTTATATTTATTTTTGATTAGACACTTACCTAAAAGTATGCTATGCCTATAATTTGGCCTCGCAAACTCTTTAGGTGACTTGTCAATGAAAAAATAATTATGGGTAAGATAATAAAAAACATTAACAATCATTCCACAAGCATATAATGCACTAAAAATGATCAATAATTGATAATTATGAGGGAGGAATTTGACACGTCTAGTTATCATATTCGTTCCTTATTTCTTTTAAACACTCATAGTAGCTTGTGACAAAACAACCTCTGTAGAGGAAGGAATCGCTATCAAGATTCCAATTATACAATGGCATCTGAAGTTCGTTGTCTTTCATTTAACTTTTTCATGGTTCCTTGGCTGCCGGCCTAATAACCTCTTTTTGACAGTGTTTGCTTTCTTATGCTCCTCAGTAAAATTTTTATCGACTTTTGAAAATGTTGTTTGACTTAGCCATTAATTTAGCTAAATGAATGAATCAATGGCGAATTAGTTTAATCGGTATTTGAATTGATTGTTACTTTTTTATATATAATTAAATTGTATATTATGCATATATATAAACACATTTATTTAAATAGTATAAGTTTATTATTATATTTTTAAAATATAAATAAAAATTAATCTCACTGTAATTATGTGTAATAAAAATAATTAATAATTAAAATAATATTAAAAATATTTAGGATAACTGAGAAATAATATCTTGAATTCAAATTGTAAAACTATTATTTGCTAAAAAATTATATTTTAGTAGAGGTTAAATATATTAGTAGGATAATGGGTTGGTAGTTTAACTAGTTTTCTTCCCAAGTTTGGCGGACTAACCTGAGTTTTTGCCCAATCCCAATTTAAGGATGTAAACAGTTTTGTCAGTCGGGTGCTAATGGACAATTGGAACTGGCTAAGCTAGTCTAAGTTCAAAAACATTGCTTGGAACACACCTTCCCTAATAATCTGAGATTGTTGATTGCAATCGGTTTTGAAATTTTCTTCATAACTTTGTTAAGTACTCATGTATATCATACTCTTCGGTAGTATGACTATATATGTGATGGTAAAATTTCGACGGTTGAGGTATAAAATGTTCCTTGAAAGTAATGAAATATTAGAGATTAGGTTAGGTTACATTTTCACCCATGCTTATTTTTTATAAAATCATACTACTAAACTATAATTGGAAATGAGATAAGAGACATGTAAAGGTAAGCATAAAAATTTGGAAATTATCATATTTTCAATTTTAATGTTAAAAAAATAATTATCAATTTTTTTTATCGTCATTACTTTTTCTTTAGTGTTTATTCTTATTGTATCTCTAATTATATAACGTATTTTTTATGCTTATTATTTTGCAATTCACATACACCTTCTCCTTTTTTATGTGTTTTAATGTAATTTTTAATGAAGTTAATTCATTGTTATTGTAAAAAACTTTTACATTATCAGTACATAAAGAAATAACATGTCATTAAAAAGTTAATAATATTTACTAATAATAAGAGTATGTTCACGATTTTTAAAGTAAAATTAATTTATGCTGACAATTCATTAAATTCAACTATTTTATATTTACTTTTATTATTTATAACCTGGATTCCAATATTACTAAATAATAAGGATGTAACAAATATATTATATTTGTTACATAAAATTTTTTTTAGTTGTTCATTAATATAAAATTACCAATTGAATTTCTCAATGGTATTCTCTATTATAAAAAATGTAAATATTAAAAGTAAAATGATGTTTACTTCTAGTAATTAAATATTAATTTGTAATGAATGTAATTTATTTTTACACTATCACTTATTCATGTATTACTATACCAATAAAAATAATTGAAACTTTTTTATTTTAGTCAAATTTTTTTAACTACTTATTTAATTTAGTTAACACATCTTTATCTTAATTATTAATTGTATAAATTATATCATATTATTATTAAATTCAGTTTAAACTCTTTAAAATTATTATGAAATAATTTTAACTAGAATAATGGATACATTTAAATGAAATTGCTTAACTGTATATCCTATTTTTTTTATAAAAGCATTTCAAATTTTAAATGACATTTAGGTATTGTAATTTTCTTCATTGTTTAGTAATCAATAGCTTAATTTATATTTCAAATTAAATATGTATTAATTGAAAATTTTTCTTTATTTTGGAGTTATGGTCTCTTTTTGTATTTTGTTTTTTCTCTTTCTGGAATGGAATGAGAATTTATACTGAGGTCATGTTATCATTCACTTTTCAAGAGGTTGATTATTTTTATTATTGATTTATCTTTTTTTGAATATTGAAATAAATAAATTAAAATTAAAAATATAAATATTATTATGTTAAAAGTTAGCTAATAGTGCAAATACTCAAACCTTCTTTCCCAATTAGTTATCGCATTAGCGGTAAATTGATTAAATTACTTATTAATTGATAGTAACTTAAATTTATTTTTTATATGAATATGTTTAGTAAATTTATATATTTATTACTAATAAGTTATCAATAAAATAATATATACAGATGTATTCATATAAAATGAATTTGTTTATATATTTTTACTAGAATAATACCTTAGATTATAATATAATATTTATTATATTAAAGTTTTGTAAAAAATATATCAACATACTTTATCATACTTATTTGTTTTTTATTTTAATAAATGAACCCATATAATTTCAAAATTAAAGTAAAATTTTAATAGATGCAATGAATTTTGAAATTTATTTTGTAAATATTTTTATTACTAAAATTAAAATTCATATATTTGTCATTGAAAATATTGACAAATCACACATTTTAAATATACAAAATTTTCTTTCACAAGTATTATTATCTTGTTGTTTCTTTTTTGGGCAATATGTATTATTCTTTATTTTAAACAATATCAGTCGATAAAATTTTTTTTTAAATATATTTTAGATTATTCTTTAAAATAAGAAATATCTAGTCTCTCCTTCTTTTATACATTTTAGGTCGAAATGATATGATTAGATTCATATAATTTGTTATTATTATGTAAATATTTTTATGCAATTTATTATTATATAATTTATATTTATAATATAAATAATTATAAATTATTATCTGTGTTTAGATTTTCCTCAAAGAAATAATAGATTCGAAATACAAAGTAAAATATTGATTAAAAGTATATTTTATTTACTAAAATTACAATAATTATTACTATCAATTAAATAGTAATCAATATAGACAGTAGAAAAATTAGTACGAGCATAAATATAAATAATTATAAATGGTATCGTCATATCATAGTATGCATGACTATGATATTAATGCAAAATGAGATAATAAAAGTGATCCTTACATTAATGCTAGCTAGTTTTGAGCCCGTGCTAAACAGGGCAGTGGAACAGCATTTTAAGTCATTGTAACAAAAGATAAACAAAAACAGTAAAACAGAAGGGCAGGAATATAAAAACTAGAAAATATATAGCATGAGACGTGTTCTTGTATATGGAAGAAGTAAGAGCTTGATTCACAATAGAAATACATCTACATCTATAAAATATTATAAAGGTTAAAAATTATATATATAAGCACATTATAAAGGATAAAGATAAATAAAAAATAATATATAATTGGCGTTAAATAATTTATGAGTTATAGAGTAATAAAGAGATCAGAAAAAAGAACATGTAATTTAATATATTAAAAATATTTAAATAGTACTTAAGTTGTGAAGTAGCACAATGGTTAAAAAATGTAATCTTAATTCATAAATCCATAATAAGTTCGAACAATGAAAAATTTAAACACACATAAACCTGTGTAAGATTTAAAGCAAAGGTCACCTCTTGTACAAAATGGTAGCCAAATTGCCAAAAAAAAATTGTATTCATAGCAGATATCTTATTGGAAAAGGATGAATGAAAAGTTTGGGAGGGTTGGATTTTCATACAAGGTTGACATTTGTTCCTGAAAAAAAAATTGGAGGAAAAGCTTATTTTAATAATTAGATATAAATTGGAGGAAAAGCTTATGTAACAATTTAAAATTTATTTCAATACTATCTTATCAACCCTTATTCTCTCCTTTATAGAATGTATAACCTTCCACAAAATTTGACATATAAGAGAAGGTTTTCAAATAAATTATGCAATCCATTTAGAAACTGCAAACATAGTATGAGTGCTCATTATACACTTTATCCTATATTATCAAGCCTTTTACAATATGCTAAATGATGTCTTAATTTTAAGAGTAAATATCTATTTTCAACCTTATGAAATGTCATTTTTATTAGTATCATTACAGTGAAATATTTTATTATTAATGGCGTTCCTTACTAATTTAAATTTTTCTAATTTTATTCCCTAATTCCTTTTTTAAATTTCATTCCTTACTTATTCAAATTTATTCAATTTCATCCTTCATTTTCAATAATTTGCACTTTTGTAATAGGATGAAATTAGATCTAAATAAATGGAGCACAAAATTGATAAAAAGAAATAATATTGGTATAGGCATGAAATTTATCAAATTTGAACGAATGGGAAATGGTATTGATAAAAGAATATTTCAAAAGGATGAAATTGATACAAATATTATTACAGAAATACAATTACACATTACTTAATACATATTGATTAAAAGGAACATAGACTTATATTTGGAGTAGCGACATTTTTTAAAATATGAGAGAATTTTACAAATTAGTTCTTAGAAAAAATTATTGCATTTTTTCCCACAATATTTTTGATATCGATTTTTAAAAGAACTAATGTTTAAAATAATGGGAATAGTGACATTTTTAAAACCAATTATAATAACCATTCATTTATAATTCATATTAAACCAAATAAATTATAAGATTTAACCACCTTCAAAGATTTAAGTAATTTATTTAATCACCAAATTCTTAAAGAACGTAAAGAGGAGACAAAGTTAGTTTGATTAATGTTTTAGCCTACCATGATAAAATCATTTAAAGGTAAAAATCCTTAATTTTCCTTAAAAGTGAATCATCCAAAATCACTTGGTAGAGTTAGGGTTTAGATAGAATTACATTTGGAAAAGATGATAATTACGGAAATTTTAAATTCCTTTAGCAATTTGCTTCCAAAAATTGACAATTTTAGGATTATAAGGTTAAGTGGAGAAAGGGAACTGAAGGCGAAGCGAAAAATGGAGAAAGGAAAAATAGATTTTCTATTTTAATGCCTTTAGACATGTTTTAGTAATTTATAAGGTTGGTAAGGGTAAAAATAAAATATTTAAATTCTAACTCTCCTTCATACACCCTTTATCAAATTTAATTATATCAAACTTTATATTTAATTATATCCCACCTATTTGCAACATAAATTTATATTTTTCTCAATTTATTTATTATCCTAAACCTATGCATAACTATGCTAATTAGTAGTAAAATCTTATAATAACTAATAAAATAAATATGATAAAATCGTAAAATATTGGGGGTGTGATAGGTGGAATCTTTGGCTACAATTAGTATTTGAACATGTATTTATCTTAAGATCTTATGATCTCAAAAGAATCCTATTGATTTAAGTGGTTGCAGTACAGAATTTCCTCTATTAAATAAACCTCCAGGTTTTAATTACTAACATTACACTTATTGCAAATGATGGATCAAGGATCTTCTTAGAAGCCATTAATATTTACATATAGGAATTGATTAAAAAAGGATATAATCAATCATATAAAATATCAATAATGTTATATTATGTGTTAGTTATGAAATTTAAATCATAATCATCATTTTTAGAAATAAAGAACTATATATTATGTTTATTCTATTAGATTGTGCGACCAACATATAAAATATCAATAATGTTATATTTTTAATATTTCAATTCATTTAATAAATACAACAATAAATTCTAAAATACTACGTAAAGCTTAGGCAAAATTTAATAATATATAGATTCAATTATAAATTTGACATAAAAGTTAATTAAAATAATTAACGCATCCAAATAATCAAAGTAGTAATGCGTAAGTATTCCTTAAAATAACTACTAAAATAATTTAATGGCTTAGAATATTAAAAAAAATTGATATTATCTATGCAAATTACATAATTTATTAATCTAAACAATTGGAAATATAAACTTTAATTTAATGAAAGTATTCATATTTTCTTGACTATAAGCTAAATGTTTATTAAAAGTTCAAAAAAAATATTTTGCAATATTTATCAATAATCGTAATGGTATATGTGACATGCAAAATATATAAAAAGTTCCAATGATTATATTTAATAAATATTTTAACTAAATTTATAATATTCTCAAAATATCATCTTATAAACTCTACTTAAATGATTATTAATTTTTAAGTAAATTTATTCATTTAAATAATGTTTATACAAATATTGTAAGTATTATAATATATAAAAGAACAAAATTGGTATAAGCAAAAAAAGTCAACATTTCGTGTTAACAAAAACAATAGGAAACAAAGCATCAACTGCAGTAAGTGACTCCAACACAGACTTTAATTTGAAATTATTCCCTGGATCGGATCCTTAAGTAACCCATCCCAAATTAACAAATTCAAAGCTACAGTGAGCGATCTAGAAGAATGTAGGGTTTTGGACGAATTTGCCGACTCAGACGACGAAGACGGAAACGAAGGGGTCGACTGAGGAGGTAAGTGGCTGATTATTGACGAAGCAAAGTCCAGGCGCGTGGGAGTTCACTCTGTTTTGGATTCGACGAAAGCGTTGGATTTGGCACAGTAGGACGAGGTAATAGCGCTTCACCGTCTACTGCAGTTATAGAACATAAAACTATAATGTTCTATGAGCGCGGGTAGTATTTATGTTTCCACTGCTGGGTTTTTGTTGTTATGCTTTCTACGGCTAGCGTAATTACCAATTAACGCATTTTCTCTGTGAAGTTTCCAAAGAAATGAAATTAAAAATCAGGGTAAAATTCAACGCTTTCGTCGACATGTTCTGTTTTGCTTTATTGTTAGATGTTTCTCTTCCACCTGAAGTGACAAAGAAGTCGGTATTCAACCCAAGCTTTAAGAAGTTAAATAAGTGGACACACTAGCACTGGGTGTTTCAATTCTCTTTAGCTTGTCTAACGACAGTGAAAGTTACAATTGAGCACTAACTCTAGAAATACGATTAGTATTCTACTGTTATATATATTCGTAAATGACTTTTCACTTTCCACACATACAAACTCAACATTTTCAGAACTGCATATTTTGCATCAACCCTTGTTCATTCATCTGATGATCTTTGCTTAAAAATTTAAAGTAATATCAGTAATTAGTTGTGTTTCCATATGATTCATTCTTTTGAATTAGAGAGTTGCTCCCACTAAATACTTTCATCTTGTACTATGTGTAGGATTCATTTGCCTTTTCCCTTCCATGAATGCTTGGTTCTTGTAATTGTTAGCCACTGGAAGAATAAAATATAATATTATAATTTTCGTTGGGCTTTTGCAGTAATATCAATATTCATTATAATTGCTACTTTTCATTGTATTTGTTATAGTAATATCAGTATTCGTTGGACTTTTGCAGTTCACTCAATTTTCTGAGTTTCCTTTCATACGTGCAATGTACTGTTGTATGCATGGTTTCTCCTTCTACCCAAATCTCCGAGCTTTGTCTCAATGTCTTTGTTCATCTATGATTCTTTTATGCTAGTTTGTGGCAGGCTGTTTGCATATATTTCTGTGTGATGGATTGTCGACTTTTGCAGTTAGGTTTAATTCCTTAAACAAAAGGTCGAGGGCTTTGTTTGGTTTGCTGCAGATGTCTAACCCGGTGAAATTCAAGAAGTTTATACTCCCCCTTTCGCTCTACCAAAAACTTAAGCTGGTAAGGTGTAGGTAAATACGTGCACTCACATAATTGTGGCATTTATGCATAAATTGTTAAGTACATAAATTGAGAATAATGTACTCTATTCCTGTCCATTATTGCACTGTTTGACTTGATCTTGAATGTGCTCATGTAATTGAGAATAGGATCCAGGAAGTTTGCCGGATGAGTTTTACGACAGTTGCAAATCTGCATTGGTTGAGGGTCCTATCAGGCTGCATGATGGGCACAACGGTGAACATATTGTAAAACTCGAAATCAAGGGAGGCAAGGGGTGCTTTGGTGATGGGTGGATGAAATTCTTAGCACATGAACATGCCAAACCAGGATTGTCGTTTGCATTTAAGTTCACCCCTCCAAGGTCCTTTCTGTACAGGTACTTGCCCCCACATTCTTTGACAGAGCAGTGGTTAGCTAGCACTGCTTTAGGCCCTCTCCATGCGTATCCACCCAACCTTGATGGGGATGGCAATAATGTAAGCTTAGAAGACATTGACTCCGCTGGACATATGCATGATAGTGTGTCTGTGGTTGTCATTTCATCAGATGACAGTGATAGGTCAGATGCTAATGCCATAAATAATTCAGCCAGTGCATTCAGGTCGGCCAGGGGCCACAGAGGAGAGACTAGAGGTAACATGTATCCTATAACAACTCTGCTGTGAATAACTTTCGTTGTTTGAAGTAATGAGAAAGCTTACCATTCTTATGGGTGTTTATGCTTTCGTCTTGAACATACAATGTGCCAGTGCGACGACGGAGTCATGCTAGGTGCCCTACTGGTGGTGCACAGACTGAGATGCGCTTTTCTGGTGGGATGGTCCGGGAGTACTCAGATAGCTACAGGCACTTCATGGTGAGTGTGACAGTTGCCCTCTTGCCTTACTGTGCAATATATTCATTTTACATATGAACTAATGGTATGAGTCTAAAAAATTTACTTGTAGTTTATCCCAAAGATGTTCGCTAGGAAATTCATCTCGCATAGAAGGCAGCTGTGGAAACTATCAATTGGTGATGGAAGGATGTGGGAGGTGGAGTCAATTAAGCATAAGAACGGGAAGGGTCATAGCTTCAGCAAGGGGTGGTCAAGCTTTGTGGAAGGCAACGGACTGCGAGTAGGGGACTGCTGCACATTCCACGTAAAGAAGGGTGATCATATCTTTGTTAATATAAAACGTAGGTGAATACACCCACATATGTTATGACATGCACTATTTCACAGCCATGGCCCTTTGGCAGTGGGAGGTTTTAGGACACTATGGTTATATGGACATCATCTCAACTTTACAATTTAAATTTTGTCAATGTGTATGCTAGCGTTGAATAGACATTATGTGTATTTATGGACGTCTAAAATGGACAAAGGGGCCTTGGTTCTTGATATTATAATTTTTGTTTGCAATGTCACTTGTTTGAATGCTGAGTTACAGTTTAATGTATAGTTAACGTGTCGGCGTGCAAGCCTTATTACGATATTACATAAATGCGGGTGGATTCTTAAGAACTGGTGCTGGAGTCTCATGGTTTGTCAAATTGCATGACATGGTAATCTTTCTCCCGAAGTCCACCGTTTGTCAAGTTGTAGCGCAAACAGGTGTTGAATGTAGTTGCTGTCACACCAATAGACCATTAGCGTAAAAGTTACTTATGGGCACTTAAGGCCACGTGTTTTGTCATTATATTTTCTGCTGGATGATGACTGCACAACGCGATTTAGCTGCCTACTGGAAGTCAATTGCACATTGTGAATAAGCTGTCGTCACTCTGTGCCAAGAGAAAAAAATGGGGGCCTAATGTAGGAGCCTTTTTAACTGACGGCATTTACAATAGAAGGAAAGGTGTGGATGTAGTGCTGCCTACTCGACTGCAATATGTGGCTTCCGTAATCTCTCTTCTTGTTTCCCTTTTTAGCCGTGACATGTGAGGAGTTTTGATTTCCCAGTGCACCATATGAACCTAAATTCTAGAATCAGGGGAGTGTATATAAATATAAATATATATATACTATCATCCCTCTAAGGGCAAGACACGAATGAATGCATGTCTGAAAATACCATTACTAATTTTGATGTTATAAATTGTAATAAATTAGAGACCTAATTAAAAAATTATAGGTAAGGAATTCTGAAGACTTAATAAACAAACGGATTTAAATTCTAGACTGTTAAAATATGAACATTATTTCCATTTGTATAAAAAATTAAATTTTATAAGAATTTGAATTTTTCATATAACTAATTATATAGACATGTTAAAAGTAACTCAAACATGATATCAAGATATTAATTTGACATAACTCACATATCTAAAATTTAATTTTGTAAAGCATTAAATTAATTCTAAACTTTATTTATCATCTTCATGTGAATGAGAAAAATTTGAAAATATGTATTACATCTCAATATACATTATTAAATAACATAGTTATGTAAATCCAAATTTATCACATTGAAGTTAGTATATGAATTTTTACAGTATGTCATGAATTGTATATAATAAATTAAAAATTAAGATAAAAATAGTTTAAAGTAATTTACATTTGAAATTTATAATTTAAATTTTGTACCATTTTAGTATTATTGTACTTGTTAATATAGAAAATTGATAAAAGATTAAGTTAGGGGTGGGAAATAAAAGTAAAAAGTTTTAGAACAAATTAGGCTATGTACGGGGTGAGGATAGACTTACCCTTTCATGTTTGGTTCAATATTGTAAAGAAATGAAGATTTAAGATATTCACCTCCTTGCATATAAATTTTTGGGAGGCGAGTTAGACTCATAATTATTTTAAAAAAAAATGGTGCAACATCTTATTTTATAAATTAGATATAGATTATTTGGTGTTATTAATAACTAAATCATCAAAGAGACTATTGCAATGCAACGAAAGAATAAGAGAGAAGTAATTAGTGAGTGCAACAACTATGAAAGAAAGGAAAACGTTGCTTTGGGCTGGGAGAAGAAAAGAAAGGGAAGAAGCATAGTTGGGCAGGAAAATGAAACAAAGAAGGAAAAAGGTAATGACACATGTTCCTGTGCATTGGAGGAAAAAAAAACCTCAATTTGGTATTGTAGAATAGACTAATTTCCAAACCCATGATACGCACGGTTAATATGTAATAAGAAATAATTTCTTTAAAAAATAATAATATTTAATTCATAAAAATATTTTTTTAATATATAACAATAAATTAGCTAATTTTAAAATTTTTATTTTCAATGTACGTAATTTAATTATATAAACATTTAATAACCAAAAATTGAATAGACAAAAGAAATTATATAAATGGCATATTTGGCATAGCTACTGCAATAAGATTTAGAAAAAAATAAGAATATAGTATAAATTCTCTCAATAACTTTAAATGGAATTGAATATTTAATAACATTTATATTTTTAATAAAAATATAATTTTCATTTAAAAAACATAAAAATACCATTTTTAACCTAATATATATTAAAAGTCATCAAATATAGTTCTAATAATTTCTATCACAAAAGAAACAATGAATTGTTAAAATTACTCTATTTTCACGTGAGTTTTTTAAGATGTTGCAATAAAAAAAATAAAAGATATTAAATCATATCTATAGTATTTTACAATTGTCATAGTTAAGTTTTAAATAATGTGAGTGAACACCAAAGAGAAAAAACATGTAATAACATAAATGACTATTAATCTAGATAATTTTCGGGCTTTAAAGTAATATGAGTTAAAAAAATATATAGTAAATTAATTCAAGTGTTAAAAAATCATAAGTAGAGTTGAAAATTTTATAGTAACAACAATTAAACTATATTATGCCTACACTATTCAATATATTGCAACCGAACTTTAATTAGAAGAAATTAATATGAAATATTTAAGTAAAACATGTAGTAGAACGTATTATATTAGATTAGGTATTAGATACAAGACATGAATGATTGATATATAATTAGTAAATGAAGATCCTTAAGCTAGCCTAGCAGTACGACGTTGTTTCACCCATTGACATAAGGCCTTGCATTGGCCACAGATAGAAAACGCCAACATTGCCTCCTTTGTTGTGTTACTTCGTAGTCTGAGATTTAAAATGTTATTACAGTAAAAAATTTTGAAATAATTTACAGAATATGTAAATATATTTATATGTCATTTTATATATAAAAAATTAATAATAAATAATTAATTTTATAAGAAAATTTTATAAAATTTACTAATATTATTAGTTAACCAGATTATATAATATAATTAACTATTAATACAATGAACTAATCTAATCGATTGATTGTCATAAAAGATCTTCAGCTTTTTCCACTATTAATTTGACTTTAATATAATAATAATTTTTAACCTTACATAAATTCGTTTATTTTACTCTTTGCGAAGAAAAATGTTAACCGCTTACCTATTGTTGTTAAGTACAATATTACCCTGGCATAAACTCCCATTCCATTTGAGAAAAAGGAAAAAAATATAGATAAAGAACATAACTACAAAATTACGCAAAGAATTTTAATTGATATATATTAAACTTCAAATATAAATCAAATCACTGATTAAGAAATAATGTTGGAGACTTAGGTAAAAATTATTTGGTTTCAAATTTTAAATGCTTTTATAAGAAAGTAGTATACGTTATTAAGTACTTTTATTAATTTATATTCTTCATCTATTTCAAATAATTTTATAGTAAAAAGAAATAGTTCAAATTTGATTCACTAATAAAATAAAAAATTTTACACAATCAATAAGGAAGCTATGTTATTAAAAAAATAAAGTAATTAAATTGTCTTGACTACATAAAAAAAGTTTCAATGGTTTTTCTTACTATACTAACGCATTCAAAAGTGAAAGTGTGAAGATAATTTATATTGATAATAAATTAAAATTAATTTAAAAAATAATTTTAATTTTAATGTTAAATTTATTGTTTTATTTTCCAAAAAATAGGGAACATAATTCAATATTTCAATCCACAAATTATACATTGAAAAGTTGACAAGTAAATTATATTTTTGTAATAAAAACAAAATATATTTGTTATATCCATAGTATTTAGTAATATTAGAATCAATGTTATAAATAATAAAAGTTGATATAAAATAATTTAAATTTGATTAACTGGACCGAATAGAAATTAAATTTGCATTAAAATTTGTGTTGATACTCTTATTATTATTTAAAAATAATAATTTTGTATTGAAGTGTTATTTCTTTGTGTATTAATAGTTTAAGATTTTTTACATTAGCAATGGAATTAAGTGTAAATTTTATATAAAAATTTGTACTAGAAAAATAAAAAGGAAGGTAAATAATTTTATGAAATATAAAAAAAAAGGTGTCATAAATAAGATACGTAATGGGATATACAATAAGATAAACCATTGAAGTAAATGCAATTTGATCAGGCTTCATAATATTATATCGTTAACAGCAAGTATTTCTTCAAATACGTGAAAGCATTACCATAACAATTTTGGTCTTAGTACTGCAGAGTATGATATACATGATATATATTGAGAGGATGTAGTATAATATTCTTGGAAAAAATATAAAAATTAATTATTGGTGCAAGCATGACAAAAAATAATATGTAATTGATATTTATTTAATATTAGGAGCTAACAGGATGATGACGAGGAATGACATTTTATTTACTGGATGGTATAGGAATTGAAAATCTATTGGCTTGGTAAATAAACCATTCGACCCGAGCCAACAATTTATTTATGTTACTATCATGGGGGATTCTTATATCAATGAATGTTACACTTTGTCCTTATTTGTGCATATCAGATAACTTCTGATATTTAATGGTTAAAACGTAATGACAGAAATGCTAATGTGTCTAATGAAGATCATGACGTATATCTCACATGTAATTTTCCAACTGTAATCAACTGTGAAGAATTAGTCTGCACTTCAACAATCATCACAGGGGTATCCCCTACAGATTTCCTGCCTTTTTAGACTGTTCCAGAGCTTCAGAGAAATCATTAAGTACTACACTTCTTTCTCTATATTCATGTGGCATAAGCCGTTACTTTTCTTCCCTTTAAACCATACATATTCTTGTTCTCCGTAAAAGAAATCATAGGGTCGATGTTTACATAACTTCAAAAAAACCAAGTCATCGTTCATCTTTAAATACATACAACACCCGGTCTGGTCTGTAGACGCACAAATCTTGTAATCGCACAAATGAACATTGGCACTAATAGGACTGGATTACTGTTTCCATGGTTTCTCCCAACTCCCGCCAATTCTAGCGGCTTTCAACGGGACACAAAACATCTTTAGCGGGAAGGATAGATCATTCTGCCACTATGTTTCACGAATCATCCAGGATGGTAGGTGGCCACAACAGAGTAATCATCCCTAAGTACCTGCCTTCTCACATCACATTAATTGCATGATTTGGACTTATGGCACCACGGTTAGTGGCGTGTGTTGCAATGTTGCCATGCCTATTGTAATCACTTCCCAATTGGGCCACTCTCAGGTCAAAGGGCAAGGTGTCAAGTGGTGAGTAGCTGAGTCATACAGGGAAAATGCTGAATCAGAGCACGTGCCTAACAACATTTACTACTTCTCTACTGTTAGGTCATGCAAGAGCAATTCGTAAACAACCTGGAACACTTCGACAAGTGTTAGGCTGCCTTTTGCTCCGAGCATCTTACTGGACGAAGCCATATCCACCCCACACATTGGCACTATGGGACGCAAAGCCTCCGGCAGGAAATGTGGTGGTCGTCTTAGACAACAATGCACTCCTCCTACAAGGCTTTCGGCTGCAACAGGGTTTGTCCCCAACACATGCACCACCATTCACAATGGTCACTCCAGACAAAAAACCACTTCCACCCACTCACATTCAATAAGGATGGCAAAGAAGATAGATTCTAGTGTAAACCTTTAACCACCGGAGGTACGTAAATCATGTGGTTGTTAGTCTTGTTGTTTGGTATGCTGCAGACCACAAGAAGATTTCAACAGGGTTTTCTCCGTTTAGGCTTAGATACAAGTCCTGTGCTTTTACATTCAGTAAGGCTTGATCATAATCCATTGACTGTGCAGGACCCTGTTCTAAACATTTTTTGTGATCCTGGGCGCTTAAGTAGACTGATTTCTACACTTTGCCGGCAACCAAACAGCGATTATAAGGCAGCTTGCATTGAGGAGATTGGACTGGGTGCCCTCATTCACCTTAGTTGCCAGCATATTGACCGTCACCTGTGCAAGTGGCTTTGTCTCAACTTTGATCCCCAACGGAATATGTTGAACGTGCACGGAGCTGGAATTTTCTTCAGAGTTGAAGATGTGAAGACAATTATTGGTATTGGTAATGGAGATTTGGATCTGGATGAGAAGGAGTATTGGCCCGAACAAGCAGGTAAATCATTCGAGATATCCTTAGCTGACCTTAAAGCAGATCTTCAACGAGAAGACATTGAGGGGAATGAGTTCAAGGTTAAGTTTGCCATCTTTAGCATTGGTTGCTTTTTGTGTCCGTCTAGCAGTGACACCGTGTATACCCGAAGCCTCAATTGGCTTGGAAGTGTCAACTCCATGAAACGAGGTCAATGGGCTTCCCAAGTTTTCGAATTCTTTGTTGAGTCAGTCAGGCAGCTGAAGCTTGGGTTGGTGCAGGATATTTGGGGTTGTGTGTACTTGCTCTTGGTATGGCTCCTTTACGTTTGACTTGATTTCAAAAGACTTATTAGCCTCGTGATAATGTTTTACATTGCTATACGGTTACAAATATTATATGCAGACAATGTACAGGTTGGTAGAGCCCTACCACCACACTTATACGTCAGAGGGCCAAGGACTTTAAAGTAGGGCACCAAAGAACTAGACCAGTTCATGAAAGAACTACATGCAATTGGCGGCATTGGAAGTTCAAGAGTACGTATTAAAGTCATAAGACTATTGTTTAAGTAGTCATTACTTAATTCCTGTTAATGTGCATCACTAAGCAGTGCACGTGGAACAAAAACATAGCAATATGTTATTGCATTTTCTGAGTAATAATTCAACGGTGTTGATGTAGGTCTTGTTGCTGTTACGAGATGAAGACCACCCATATGCTACAATGACACCTCAATGGCAGGTATGCCTCTGCCTATACTATAAAGATCTTTTATATAAATTTTGTTATGAGGTTGCCATCTTCTCGGTCAACCTGCAATAAACATGCATCATTGACTAGTAATATAGCCATCAAAATGATATAAGGCTTAATTGTAGTAGGTGAATTGATTCTTCACAATTAGTGACTCTAGAAGTTTCAAGGGAATGAGTGTCCCCTGACCAGTATTATGTAGCTCCATACTGCTCCGAATAGCTGGTCCTCTTGGGAAATGTATAATCTATAACTATCATGTATTCCATTAAATTGGGAACAATCATGGTTGAAGGGTTCTCTAAGATTCCGTGGAGTATTATAACCAGCTTAGTATTTGTGTATGAGTAAGGAAAAACACAGAAACAAAACATGGCTTGGCACTCAGTTTCTAAAATGCTTTGGCCAGTACAATGGATTTCAAGACAGATGCTTAAATAGGTGAGCAAATAATAGACTTTTAACTGGATATAGTTTCAGAGGCTACAAAAACAGAGGGCAGGTAATTATGCATTAAACAATTTTACATTCAAACTTAAACCCATTGGCACCAATTAAAAAGATGAGTTACAAGAAACACTCGAATGATGACAGTTACACATAATATTACGTCGTACAAGAAAATGGCGTTAAAGTCATGTAATGATAGTATTGGACATTTGATTTTCAGAGACACATAGGACACATCCCCAGTATTATAATCTGAAAGTTGAATGACTAACATAAAATCTGACCAAAATTTTGACTATATTATAAATATACGTCGATGACTTATATCAACTTTATTGTTTTATATGGGCAGGATATGTGCAAGCAAATCTAGAAGTTGGAGACTGCGGTGGACTCCCTCATAGGAGAGATGCAGATGTTGTCAACATTGTTGGTTGCACATGCAATGGGACACTCGATCAAGTTTGAGTTGATGTCCTTGCTAGGTGCTAACAAGTACCAACAAGATATCATATTGGAAGAATGTAGGTTATCACCAAACCAAGCACATGTCAGGAAAAAGGTCACTAAAATTTGTAAGGCACTTCTAGAGGTTCAGAATTGGGCATCACCAGCCAAAAGACAACGCACAAGCGTCGAGTCACATTCTGTGAGTGCAAAGAGCACAAAGGGAAGCAAAGCCTGTCCTAAAGTAGTAAATGATGCCAACAAGGGTGCAGCAACCCCAACCACGCAACTACTCCCTGGGGAGGGTTCGGAGCCACCATTGATTGACAGAAGGCAAAGTAAGTTACCTGGTATGGTGGCATGCCCATCCCCAACTGTGGACATGGCCTTCAAGGTAAGACCGTATATTATATGCCTTTCAATGACAATGAGATTAGTAAAGCAATTTATTTGATATATATTATTTCGATGTATCTATATTTTGTGAGCAGCTTAATATAATTTCGCATAAGCTATTCTCAGGAGATAAGGTAGAGAATACCTCACGAAGGACCAACAGTGGAGATGATCCTTGGAAGCCCAGGGAAATCCCTAGAGTATGTGCACATGATGGAATTACCATTCATCATACATACATCAGTTCACTCAACTAGTTGCATGTGGTAATACCTTTTTAATGCCATGTTGTGCATTATAGGGAGTACGGGTGATATTCAAACCACCACAAGGGATGAAATTGAAGCCTAAGGAGTTAGCAATTGCAGCATATATATTTGGAGAGTCCAAGGATATAGAGTAATAATTCTTCAAATAAAATGTGGATTAATTCCTTCACTGGTTTGGCATTGTAGGCCACTGACACTATAATTACCTATTTGTGTAATTAGAGAGACGCTAGTTAGTGGTACACACGTGGAGTTGCGTAGAAGACACTTATTATCTTTATGCCCAAACACGTACGTTGATGGAGAGGTATTTTTTTGTTTGCTTTAGATATCCTGCTGTTGTGTGTCATAAGCCTGACTGTGCTATAGTTTGGTTGTTTACTTGTTTCATAGATTCTCATTGTTTACTTGTTTTATAGATTTTCACTACCTACTTGTTTTGTAGATTCTAACTGCCTGGGCATGTCAACTGACTTATGAGGAGAGGGCTAAACACGGAAGATCCGAAAAATGGTTTCTACCCGCCCACTTCACAGTAAGACTTCACATATGCACTATTCATAATGATGTGGGAAAATGCCCCACAAACAAGAATATATATGTGTGTGTGCACGCGCGCACACATTGATAATATTGAGTGTTCTACCACATTTAATATTTAAATGTAGTTATCTTGTCCTCTTCTATTGAAGAATAAAATTCTGATTTTGAACTGATGCTACCATTTTTTGAACTTATTGGGTTATTTGTGTAGAAGGAACAACAGAAATACTTATCAAGATGAAATTTATTTTCACTCATATATAAACATTAAAAAAATTGCATAATAATATTATTAGTATTCTATTATTTTGGATTTTATGCACATAAGACATCTGCATCCACCTTAATTGCTTTAAAGCAATTTAATTGGTACAAGGTAGAAGACGTAAACCTATAAGTAATGGAACAACATACCACGAGTGTATCATTGTAGGACTAATATTTACATGTAAATATATTTCTAATACGGTCGTTAATTGTATAGCAAGTGGCACTATCACCACAGATGGATATGAGATCCTTGGTTGGTGGCTATAAGCACCGGTACATGGGATGCATAGGAACTGTGGACCAGGTATGCTGACATGACTAAAGTAAAAGTTACTATATCATTGTGAAATAGGGTAGACCTACTAGCTAACCAGTTACACATGGAATCCTTAGAGATATGAAATATGACACTGTTAATATTGTTTATGGAACAAAGTGCCAATGTTAGTGTGAGTGACATATATATCATGTAATGCTCAAAGAAAGTAAGGACAGATGGTCAATAAGGTTAGTACTTACTGTAAAAATATGCATTGCGGAGACGGTCAACAAACTTATTACTTGCTGTAAGAACATGAATGTGCTCGTGACAAATGGATTCCTAATAAGAGCTATTGTAAATTTACAATGACCTGTGGGTTGTGCTGGTTTGCAGATTTTTGTGCCACTCCATCATGATAACCATTGGTTTTTAATGGAGGTTGATCGTTTAGCCAAAAAAGTATGATATGTGGACTCTTTGCCATCAGAAAACCACCACCAAAATAGAGTGCACCAAATTACGAAGATGGTAAGACCTAAATGTTGCATCCATGTTTGGCAAATGCCTTATTGAGACTCGTAATATGATATTGGACCCTAGTGCCACCATTGATAAGTTGTATTTATTGCAGGTGGCATTTTTGGACAGCATGTTGGAGGATCCTTGTTTTTACGAAGAAAAGTGCATGACACATCCTCACTTCACTGGGTACCCTATTGAAGAGCCACGATGGGTCCCAACTCAAACCGGGTGGTATGAAACTAATATGTCCGTGTTATGAAATGCATATTACCAATATGGCTTTGAATGGATGATTCAATGGCGTTAACTGGTCGTGGATCATTTACCCATTGTAGTGATTGTGGAGTATAGGTGGCTTGGTGGATGGCATTATCACATTTGACAAATTCCTATGAGATTGTGGTAAGGATAATAACTATAGCTTATACTATAGTTCCATTAATGCAGTTTGTAAGATTGACAGTCTAAGAAAATCTTGTTTGCTGGCATGACAGCCTGAAGGAGAATACAGAAGGATGCAACTAGCATTAGACTTAGTCCTTAAGGGGTACAATCTAATTGGGAATAGACTGGTCGACAAAGCAACATCAGAGATGGAGCAATACATGCAAGTTGCATTAGGCTTGCACTTCGTGGATTGAAAATGCCACCAACGACGGACTATTTTGGTGTGGTGGATATTGGCATAGGGGAGTCCACTTTTTTGATATTCTAGCTTCAGCCTGGGGTGAAACTCAATCATGAATAGTGGCAGGCACCAATGCAGACGCAGTTCTGATATTGTGGTTAAAGTGTCATGTGCAGGGTGTTCTACTCAAAGCCAAGTGGGAGATGACACATTTTGATGTTGTATAGTTCACAGAAAGCAACCAACATTATGTATTCCACCCCGATCATTTTGAGTCCATGTACGTATATAATCAAAGGGTTGAAATGTCATTTTGAATCCACGGATGTACTTATATTCCCGGGGATATATTTCAATGCATGTTTGGACATGAATCGATAGCCAGAGCAACTGTAATGGACTCAATACTGATAGGTTGACCGTGGACAAGGTAATATAACCCCAACACTAAGAGTATGCTTCGTGGGGGGAGTTCTGCCGATAATAATAATAATAATAATAATAATAATAATAATAATAATAATAATAATAATATTAATAATAACTCCCCCTTCAATCATGAATTACAAACATTCAGAAAATATAACATTATCTCAAAATGAACCTTTTTTCAAGCTTATGTTTTAGTCTTTTATTATATCATAGTGATACCTTTAAACAGGTTAAGCACACACTAAGATACCGCATCTACTTCAACCATATTTTTGTGGCTGTAACTTTCGTCAAGTTCATCTTGTCCGGCAACATTTAAAAAAGAGTAGGATTTAAACATATCTCTATGTAGAAAACATTTGTCACAGCATTTCTCCTTTACACTAGGAGAGTGCAAAATTTGTTTGGCATACAACTCAATATTTGGAAACAAACTTACGGATGGATGCAATCTGTATTGAACATTGAGAAGGTGATTTTGGTGACCTAAAATAACCACCCTTTAGAGTAAACTTCTCCCAAATACAGCCTTTTCCGAGGTCTGCAAATGAACAAAAGTTTCCTTGATGTTGATAATTTCATATGTGCCAAAAAAAGGAACGTGGGACTCGTAAAACCACATAAAGACATGCTTGCATAACGAAACAGGGAAGACTGAAACAAAACCTTGCTTTTAACTAGTGCAGTCAATTGTTTCTGATCTCCAAAAAGCACAACATGGCGAAGAAGCTATAAAAGTAGAGTTGGCTCACTTTCTATAAGCTGGCCTACTTCTTCAACAACTAACTCTTCCAAGGTATGAAGTCATTCCACAAGCAATCTAGCAGAACTTGAAATAATACAAAAAAACATGCAAGCTCTCTTAAAACAGAAACAATTAATAGGAGATTTATCAAAAAAATCAGGAAAAACTAAAGCATTCTGAAGTTATTTAAGTTTTTTAAGTCGTTCTTTCTAGGGTATACACAATTTAGACTCCCAAGTATTGTGAAGAACTCTATGTTCATCGTCATTATCATCAGACGTGGCAACGGGTAATTGATATTCTTTATCAATAATTGAAATGGAAGCTAGTAAAGTACCTACGAACTTCAGCAAATCAAGACAATCAAACAATGATTTCACTACTCTTAATGAGATAATGTTAGTTAGCAAATGAGTGCACATATTCATTGAAAATGTCCTCATTTGCATCCTTCCAGAATTGGATTCTTTCTTGACAAGCTCAAAAAATGTCAACCGCATAATTTTGATAGTATCTAGCAAAGATCCCTAGTTCTCATCTTTGTCGTAATTTACTCTCCTTCCCTCCTCAGAGCAGAGATTCCTGTTTTCTCTTAAAGTTTGAATAACTATATTCTTCCAAACAGCTTAATTTAAAACTATTAGGTCCTGGGAGTAGGTGTCCCTTTTCAGCTAATTATTTTGTTGATTTAACTCTGAAGCCTTTTCCATCTCAAGTTCTTTAATGCTATCATCATCATCATCTTAATCATAATCCCTCTTTTCTTGACTATCCAAATACAAAAGGTACTGCTTTGTGGATTTTGAAGAAGGAATATCATCATCCGTAAATTATGCTTCCACCAGACAACAGTGCAAAACAGTTGGCATGAAAATGTGCAAGGTAATCAAGCAATACATTGAAAAGATGATCATGAGTGTCAATCTTCATCCGCTCTCCATTGCCAAATAATACTATGTCTCCGAGGCCATAAGTTTGATAATGAAGTGACTCCATTACTAACCCAAGCAACCATGATGTAACCTCAAGTACTGCCACATTGGTTTGGGTACAAGTAAGTGTTATGCGTTTCCTTTTCAAGAGGGGAAGTAATAATGAGCTGATGGATTTAGGTTTCCCTGTTCCAAGAGCACCCCAGATCAATTTCATTATATTCCTATGAGAACACTCCTTAGCAACTATGCAGCTGACAACTGTCTCTTATTGAGACTTGTTCAAATCAAGGGAGTGAATACCAACACCTAGGCTTGATGCATCAAGGTTATACTTTTCACTAGAGAAACAAACAGTGCAATTTTCTCCGAGCTGGAAGAAATGCCATGGAAATTAATCATGTAAGTACGTTCCTCTAATCGAAATGGCTTCGATATTGTTAGACATAAAATAGATATAATATGATAACACAGATAAGTTATTTGTTTGAAATTCAATACCAAGCAATTTTGCATTAGTTCTTATTCAATCATGGTATAAAAACTTTTATATTAACAATAAATCAAATTATAACTCTATGGGAAAACACTATATATATATTTAATCAAATAAGAATATAATGTATGAATTACACAATAATTATTGTTAAAACTAAAATTAGTTAATTATATAGGACGAATGGACAGTGGAAGATGTATACAAATAAATTATAAAACATAATTTTATATTTTTACACAATTTATTGTAATAATAAATTTAATATTGACATTTAAAATAATATAAGCACAAATATCAGTGCCTGTCTTTGCTTAGTATATTTTTAGTAAATAAAAGGGTAAAATGGTGACTACTCAACTCACGAGCTGTACTGCATTACTAACTTTGAAAGGTTATTCCCTTTTTCTTTACAATAGGTCGCCATAACTTGGAATGCAGACTGCAAAAACATTAAATACATTGATTGGAAGCACATTATTTCAGATGCAATGTGCACTATTCACAAGCAACTACCAAGGAAGATGTAATCATGGAACTGACATATCCAGATGCTGACAGACAAGAATTACATTGAAAGCAAGTAAGATACTAAGATGGTATTAACACATACTTCACTAACGCAGTAGAATTAATGTTGGAAATCATCCCTGCCATTCCAACAAGGTGTCTAGGTCAGGATTTTAAGTGTTCCTCTCTACATGTTGATTGTCAATCTTTTCTTCCAATATCATCTTATTAGATTTTCCCCCTTTTTCTTGTCTCATTCCAAAATGTTCTATTGTTTGTGTTTAATTAAGATCCACTTGTAATGATCTACAACCATTTCCCTAAACCAGACTAAGCATCCCTTCTGTATCCAAAAAAATTTAGCACTACCAACAATTGAGGAAGAAAGAGGCAACAAAGATGTAAGAGGAAGAAGCCTTTGAAAACAGACGTCAATTAATTGGTCATCTGCATAACTAACCTGGAAGAATAATGGAAAAGACAAGCCACAAACCATGCCTATGTGCAACGCAGCCTAGCATAAGTACTCTAGGATTCAAATTAACACCATGACAGCATAATTTGCAAACACTGGTGTCGGCACACTCCCAATCAACCTGTGACATCCATCTGGATACAAAGTCCAACATTGAATTTATCGGTGTGCAAAGGTCACTAACTGTTGTCGTTCACATATAGGATAAGTTTTGTGGTCTGAGAAGATCAGCTAGTAAGAATGTTTTAAATAGGAATATTACCATTAGGCTATTAGTATGTGGCCACATATATAAACTAGAAATATTGCTAGGTGGCAGCACATGAAAACCAGCACTAGCTGGGTGATGACATCTGTGTAACACTTGTCTACAAGAACGTAAATAGCAACATGAGTCATCGATTGGATTATATAAATGTCAACAGATGTCAACTGTTGCACTACATTGAGCATGACTACTACAGTGGGCCCTACGAACTACATGTAAAGGGGTTCTAAAAAAAATGTTGGTGGTGGAACAATCGGAGGCGGTAACGAGGATGAGCAGTACTTAAATCAGGTGGTGCCGTCTCTTGTCCCGTAGTCACCACTTTCATCCTGCAGGGCAGACTGTCTGACAAACCATGAAGGCATTCCAATGTAGTTAATGAACTGCAAACACAAATCAAAGCACGGTCATTGGGAGCCAAATTGGATAGACTAGCAATAACTTAATGGCAGTTTAACAAGTCCATACATTACATCGGACACAGAACCATTTACATAAATAACATGCCACCTAAATCTCAACAAAGTAAGGTTGAAACAGAAGCAGATGACAGACATTTATTGTTGTGCAATAAGGATTACAACACTCCATTTGGCCGAAGCAACTTACAGAAGATTGACCAATAGACGATTGGGCTTCGTCAAGAACTGATCTTAGGTGACAATGTGACTTGCATTCTGTAATGAATAGTAATAAGTCAGAAATATAAAACACAAAGATAGAAGATGAAGATAGATAGTGTGAAAGCAAATGATAATCTTCACCATCACATTTACACCCACCTCCCTTTCACCTATGGTCGGGATAGAAGGTTGAGACCACTGTGAAACTTGGCTTTGACTTGCATGAATTTCATTAGCAAAATTCCTCTGGTTTCTATGTATCTAGGGGCAGGTACTTCTATTATGTCCAGTCATTCTACAAGTAGCACACCTATTTTAACGCTTTACCTTGGGGTCTGGTTGCGAAGGCCTTCCCTTTGTCCTAGCATTTACTGGGTCAAACACAGATGGCATTGAAGTGGGGCTCATGCCATTAAGGCGGGCTCGTTGTCGATTTTCAAGTGTATGTATATATTATGCAACCTTTATCCTAATTTCCTCGTAATCCTGTTCATCCTGACAAGCTAAATGAGACATCCAATTACAACTAGCAGTCAAGGTCCCATACCATAGCAATTGAACCCCCTGTGCATTGTCTTGTAGCGTAGAGGAAGCAACTACATTAGTTTTGGCTGTGCGTGTCCACCTTTTGCAAATAAGTGATTGAGGAATATGGTCCACATGCTCGTGCTTCATAGCACAAAGGATATGACAGCAAGGAAAACCACGCGATTGGTACATGTGGCAATCACAAGTAAAGGTATCCATTTCCTTGTTGTACAGCACTTGCCATTTTGAACCAACATCCAGGAACTTCCCTATTTGGTAGATGGTATGATTTAATATTTCACTTCGATGCAACAAGGTTAAATCCCCGGATAACATCACTTGCTCATGAAATACAAAGAAGGCAGCACGTGTGTAAATGTTTGCAGCTTGCTGCTCAAGAACCCGGAGGGAAGAATTTAAGAGTGGTGCAGAAGTCAAGCACTTGAAATCCTCTACAAATTCATTATTACGGAGTTCTATGAGCCTTCGCTCAAAATGATGCAACATGTCTACTAAGGTGTCGTGGCCTTTTACAAATCCAGCTATGAACGAATTTAAAGACTCACACCGTGAGGTTGTGCGCACACCAGCAAAGAACTTATCCCTTACGTATGCAGTTGCCCATAACTTGTGACGTCGATATGTCTTTTCAACCTAAGCATTTCCATTGACGTTGTTCTCATCAATCATCTGCCTCCATTTCTCTTCAAATTGAGGGATGGAGATATTCATGTACATGCAATCACGAAAAGCTTATTGGAATTGGACATTGCTTACATTGCTGCAAGCATTTCGAGCTAGATGCCATGAGCATAATCTATGAACAGCATTAGGGAAGACTGATTTGATAGCTTTCCTCATCTGTCCATCACCATCTGTGACGACTGCTAGGGGTTTACTCCCTTGCATGGCCTCTGTAAATGTATCAAGCACCCATCTGTAAGTATTTTCAATCTCGTCAGCTAGGATGGCAGCAGCAAATACAATGTTTTGCCTATGGTGATTCAGGCCTGAGAATATAACCAATGGCTTATGGTATAAATTCTTCTTGTATGTGGTATCAAATGATAGGACGTTATAGAAGCATTGAAAGTCAACTCGACTTTGACCATCACACCAAAATAGATACTGCAGCTTGTTATCTGAATCAGTGGTATAACGGACAAATGACATAGGGTCAGTATCCGCCTTTGCTTGCAAATAACATAACGCCGCTACAACATCTCCTTCAGAAATTTTGGCCCTTCTCTCTCGATCAAAGTGGTTGTACAGGTCTTTACGAACAAACCCACACTTCTCATAACCACCGGCTGCACGGACCATGAATCCCATGATATGAGCAGTTGTGATTCCACATGAATGCATATTATTTGCTTCAGGAATGTCAGCAGTGCTTAATGCACGGTGGGAAGGGAAAAGATGACTATACTTTTGGCCGACTACCACATGACCAGTATGAATTTCTATAAACTTGTCTACATGCCACTTTGAGCTACTTTCATTGAGCCGAACACGGAAGTAAGCAGCACAACCGCACCGAGTTACATCTCGCTTTCTTCTCTTCATGTCAAGGTTTATAAAATGCTTTTGTGCTCGAAAGCCCTGCCGATCACACACCCAACTGCGCCATATGACCTTCCCCTTCACATTTCTACCATAACGATCCCTCCTTACACCAAATCCAACCACTATTGCATACATTTTATACCATTTTTTAGCTTCAGTTATGCCGTCAAACTCTTTTGAAAGGACATTGTCGACCATACTATCCAAAGCACTAGTATTTGCACATTCGGGATGAATCTCTTCTGCATGAGGATTATTGAGATCATCGTCGGAATCACTTGATGATACACTGGAGGGGCGTCCTTCATTAACAGAATTATTGTCTGCGTTGGCATTACTAGCATCGTCCCCATTGGAGGAGAACTCCATATAGCATTTACGCTTGATAGGTTTAGTAATAGCTTACCTTGTCAGGCAAGAACTCAGAATTATAAACAAGATGGATAACTTATCATTTATAGAATTATAAGGAAGTAATATTAAAACTAGTTTATTGAACTCCACTTTAGCTTTCAACCAAAATTTAGACTATTGAAATCCAAAGTCCCTCATACCAAAGTTTGGGAAAATGCCAGATTTTGCAGTAAAACTTTCAAATTTTTTAGTCTCGGATCACTATAAAAAGGAACCCAAACATAAGACTTAGGTTTGTGCTAAAGTTAGTTATTGTCAATGATGAAAAAACTTATAGAAGGCAGAATGAAGGAAGAGAGCAGACATTATTCTAAGAGACATCCACCAATCTTGTATGAATATGAAATTTTACAGTTAACATCCAAATGTGGATTCATAACATATTGGACATGTTCGTAGGGTAAAAAATCATTATGATACTCAAATAATAGGCAGTGGTGCTCACCTCTAGTTCCTCGTGTGCCCTTGACTAGTGTTGAGGGTGTTTTCCACCAGGCCTACCCCATGCATCTTGCCATGAGCCAAGCAATAATAGTATTTTAATAAATACTTACAGGTCTATCTACAATATACCAACACATGTATTCCACGTTAGATCATAATAATTATGTGGAGAAAGAACAAAGAAGGTAACTTAAACTAAATACTGAATGCACACTAGTAATGATTCATTGCATCTACAGTGCATCAACCCCAATGGATTTTGTGTCAATTGGTGAATATAACCCTAAACATCTACATAATTTACCAAAATGATATCCTAATATAATATAGCATTGAATTCAAGTAATAGAAAAAATCAGCTAAATAAATAAAAAAATCACAAGAAAAATAGAAAGTGCTTGCAATGTGCATGCTTATGTAAGAAAATATTGTCAAGGAGTCCAAACAAAATTGCTTTAGTATCAGTAAGACACAGAGCAACATTCAAACTGTAGTGGCATCCCTAGGCCAAGGCGTTAATGTTAAAATCTCAGGCATACTTGAGCTATTCCAACAAAACAGTAGTTTCTTTTGATAATAACATTTAGCCTTAAATATACCTTCTCCAGTGAGTCTTATTCATCAAATATCCTTATCATACAGAACATTCTTAAGATTAGAATAAGCACAATGAAATGCTATGATACATTGGTAGTAAAGATGCAATAATCTAACCATGTTAAGTGAACTACAAATTCTAAGAACAATAAAACTTTCTGGAATCATTCCATGAAATCAGCAAAAGTAGCGAGAACAATTGGAATATGTTGCAGCAAATGCACAAGTTAAGAATGCTACTATGAACTCTTTCATTTTTTGATGTCATGCTAAACCCTAAATGTTATATGCACTGCACAAATTCACAATGAAGAAAAAAACCAATCACAAACATAATTTTAGTCTCAGATACTTAATTTAAGTTGTTTTATACATTCACCAAATGGAGGACAAGAAGGGAACAAAAGCAGAACCAGTCTTTCATGGAAAGAAGAATTTAAGACAAACATTGTTGCAAATGAGGAAACGGAACTAAATACGTCTGATGTTCTTCAGAAGAAAGATCACTTAATTCATATGGTATCAGTTTAAGTACTAATATCTTTTGGGTCATTGAAGTGTATGAACTAATGTTGACTTACATTTTGCGCATCACCTATTTCTTACAACTAGTTATCCTTGACAGAGCTTATCTGAACTGCTAACACGATTCACAGAAACTAACATTAGGATTTTCATAATTCTGTGTCCACAACACTGTAGTACAATGTCTGAAAAAAGCATTATTATGTATCTTGTTATTTGGCATTTTCAAATTTTCAATATGCTAGTAGATTTTATTTGTATAGGTCTTTGAGCTCTTCAAAGCAGTAAAAACACATTCAGGGAACTAAGTAATAGATTTGAAGATACGCTGATTATGTGAAAGTCACAAGAAATCTAGAATTAAACACTTCTTTAGTCAAGTCCTCAAGGCCATAAATGTTTTCCACAGAAGGGTACATGAGTAGCAAGTTGAGAAGTGGCAGGAAGAAATCAAAGAAATTCATAAACTTGATGCTCTAAGTGAGGAAGCTGATGCTTGTTTGCATAAGGCTCAATATATACTTCAGCAAAGTCATCTTGACTACTAACGGTAATTGTCTTTGTACTTCTATTTTTTTCTTTTGCTGTCTCTTGTTCTATTAACTACGTCGTGAGTATGGGTCCATAACACTGGCTTTTTCTTTAACAACTATGACATGGTAATTGTCTTTGCACTTTTAATTCCTAAACATCTTATGTGTGCACAATGTTTCAGGGACCAAAGCAGCAGCTCGCCACATAAATCAAAAGCCAAGCTTATAATACTATAAAGGTAATAGAAGAATAAAGGGATTGAATAATCAAAGAGAAAGCTTTTAAAATCTTGTTATCCATCTTGTGGACTCTCATCCATCAGTTAGTATACACTAATGTACCGAAAAATATGCAAAAAAACCAGGGAGCTGCATCAAGCTGCATCTTACTGCTAGTTCACTAGTCATGCAACAACTCAATGATGAAGGCATTTAAACATAGAAACAGGCAACAGGATAGGATGTATTTCCCTCAAACGTGTAAGCTCTGTATTGGTTCACACCCATGAATACCTAAGAGTATGGTAAGAAAGATTACCCAAGAATCCCCCATCAATCAATTAATGTCTGATTTGGACACCACAATTAATTCAAATATATTTGCCACTTGGCTCTTGCACCTATAAACTTAAAAAAGCTTGCTGACGACTAGAATAAAAACTTGGAATCCGACCAAAGCAGTTTCAGGTGCTAAATTATTTAATAATATATATAGAGAATTATATCATTTTTAAATGCTAGAAGTGTAACTCATGTTTAGCAGACCAACGCATCCAATTACATTTGAAGTAACCATCCTGTACTTTTAACTATTTTAACAAATACTGACTTGGGTCGTCCAATCCCCACTGACTTGAAGACTAAAAATTAATGCAGGACTAGCATTGCCTCTGCATACATAATAAATTTTCCTTCCAACCTTAATTAAGGTCGCGTGTTCTCTTCTAAAATCATTTATCTATTTTAAACTTCAGATACCATAAATACAAATCTTTAGAAGAAAAGGAAACATGGGATATCTTGTGTTTCATACAGTTGGGCAATAACCTATTGCTTTCTGATGGCACACTATCTTTATCCAATGATAATACAATATCTGTTACCTGAAAAGTGGGTAAAATGCGTAAGCTTTGTATCTATAGAACGGTATTATTTTTGTCTCTTACCTGATGCATGAGTTAAATCAATTCAAATAGTACGATATATGTAAGGATAAGACATAGGGTGAGATTTTGATTAGAGTTGACATTATGGGTTCCAACAAATACTATACAATACAGTTATGGAGAGGTCAGGACATTTAAGAAAGGGATCATGCAAAATGCAGAGTTAATAGCAAATGTGGATAGGGGTCATGAAATAAATGAATCCTCTCCCTTTTCATGATTTTATTCACAGTGAAGATGAGATTGTGGTTAATGTAATTGCATCTTCTCAATAGTAGTTTTCACTTTTGACTGTTGGCATGAAGGAGCTGAATCTACAGTTTGTCAATTTTTTTTTATAGAATTAGAAATATATTAACGCAGTCAAACAGACATTAACTAGTCCAAAGAAAGTTACAAAACAAACTAGAAACCACCAGGGATGTTGCTCATAGAGTTTAAGATGCAGAGTAGTATAAGATGCAGCAATGTGATCAGCAGTCGTCTTCCAAAAAAACACAACCACCAGAACGACACTTACAACAAGACGTAAGGAACAGCAAAGGTACAGACTTGCAACATATCATAAGCTTAAATGCTAATTTACATTTTTTGGCAATTAACTCTACCGCAAATTCCAAGTCAAGTTTCAAGAATATGGCATAATACAGAAACACTAATTGGACCACCTTTTAAAGTGAAAATACAAACAAGAAGGGGAAAAACATATGGGAAATCAATCTCCAAACGGATTTTTCCGTCTTGAAGAGCATAGGCAAGAGAATTGGCAGCATCAATGATCAAAACTTCATAACATATGGGTTTGTAAACAGCCACCCCGGCTTCAGGATTGGAATCTGCAGCTGTTGGGGCTACTTCATTTTCAACCATTAATTAAATCATTCTAGGTGAAATGAAAACCACAATGCATATTCCTATTCCAAATTTCGACAGTGCAGGAATGCATGAACACCAATCTTATAGCCGTGACCAGTTTAATCTAACCAATGGCTTGAAGCAATCCACCAACATTTCCTATAATAGCAAGTACAGACAAATTAATTTCCTCACCTTACAGGTCATCCACCTCCAGAAATGTCTGCCACGTAGACGAACTCCACCGATGACTATGGCTTCCCTTGGATGGCGTTCTGCAGTCGATAACGGTCTCCGCTTCAGTCACCAAAGTATTGATAGAACTTACTTCCCTCCTCTGGCCTTGTGCTTCCTTCAGTATTGTCTCCCACAATGCCGGTTGAAGCCGACGATGCTCTCTTCAAACTAGCACGACTTCCCGCCTTTGTTAACAGGCAATATCGGCAAGAGACGAAACACATTACTCATTGCCATTTTAGCCAACAGGAAAGAGCCGGTTCCTTATCCACGTGTCAGCGTGCAAGTGGCGCTCTTGTATGAGTACCTATGAGTACTATAAACAAGATTACTCAAGAAATCCCCTTAAAAGGCACAGCTTTTTATGTATTGTGTTCGTATTTATTAATATTGAATTAATGATTTATTAATTGTACTGATTTATCTGTATAACTTTATTCATTCCGGAAGATCTCATTGGATTAATGATTAATTTGGAATGGAGTTAAATTAAACTTCTTTTAAAGTTAAAATGATTAAATTTTTATTTGAATTTCTGTGAGATTAAATTTATTTTAATATTATTTTTAATTAAAAATTTATATTAATTTAATTTTTATAAAATTAAAAATTTTCATATTTTAACTTTTTCATATAATTTTTTTAATTAAGAATAAAATTGAGATAAACTCAAATTTACAAGATCTGAAATAAAATTTTAATTCAATAAAATTCTTCTTCTGATAATAATAATTTTTATTCATAAAATTTAAATTTAAAATTTATATTAAAAATATTGAATTCTTAATAATTAGTAACTTTGCTCAATTTTTAAGAGTACTTTATATCAATCGAACTTACCCTTTGAAATAAGCGCCCTAAGCGTGATTTATGAGTATACATTCTTTTTTGTTTATCGCATCGGATTCTTCTCCATTTTGTATTTCCCTTTTTTTTTTTTATTCAAAGGAGAGTAAAACAGAAACTTAGATAATGGTCTTTACATATATGCGAGCTGAAAGCCCCATTTTATCATATAATAAATACATATTAGTTCCTTGAGGAGAATCATTATAAATAACAAAATGGTTTTGGAAACCAACAAAAGATTTAACTAGAAAATCTGTCACATAGTTTACTTCTCTGTATATATACTTCAGCTCGGAAACTTCAATCTCCTTCAAAAACTTTATACAATATTCAATTAGGCTCCTAGCATACGTGGAAGAATCATAATTGTTTAACATGACAGAATGTATAATAGATGAAGCTTCAAGTTCTATAAAGAGAGGAAGTAAGCCTCTATTCTTAGCAAGTAAGAGGCCATCTCCTAATGCAGTCGGTTCTGCAATGAAATTAGAACAAACACCAACTCCTCTAGTACAACCAACAATCCAATCTTCATTAGAATTCTTGATAACTGCAACAGTATTTTTCTTTTCATTCGGGGGCTATTTTATCTTTAATTATGTTTCGTTGGAGTGAATATAATAGAGAATTTTTTTGAATTTTAAATTAAAAAAATTGGTTTCAAAATATATTTTATTTTTAATTTTTTCTCTTATCCCTTTATTCAACTAAAACAAGATATTAAATCTTAAAAATTTTTCTCTTCCCATTCAATCAAAATAATGTTGAATTAATTTTTTATAAACATCTATTGCAATAATAATTTGCCACGCCATCTATTGAAATAATTTCTATTGTTTAAGGTGAAAACAAGTTAAGTGAGGTCTTAGTATAAATAGGCTAAACTATTTTAAAACTTATTAGCTTGAATTTAATTTGTGATCTATTTGTAAGTTAAAATTTTAGTTTGACTTAACCTATTTATAAGATTTAAAAAGCCTAATTTCCCTTGTTGGTTTATTTAAGTCTAATTATTAAAATTTAGATAAATTATTGATAGATTTATAAGTTTAGGTATATATCCTAAATAAATTTCTTAGTGAAAAAATGATTTTGTTAAATAAATAAGACATTGAATAAATTTTATCTCCACTTTCGTAAAAATTTTAATAATTCAATATAATAAATTATAATTATATTTATTTAAAATGAAAAGATTAAATAATAAGATAATATAAATTCATCACTCACAAATTTTAAAATTTAAGAATATTGATGACTAAATTGAAAAAAAAACATAATAACAAAAGAGTAATATTAATTAAAATATAACTAATAAATTAATTTAAGAAAATTAAATTAGAATAACACATTGGCCAAATAAGTTGGCCTAATATGTTAACAAACCAAACCTAAAATCAAATAAGTTAAATCTATTATTAGATAGACTAATATATTAACTTAAAATTAATTTATTTAATTAAATAAATAAATCAAATCAAATCTTTAGCAAACTAAATTATAAACCGTTCACTTTAATTTATTTTACTTTTATTTTTTTCCTCTTTTGGTTAAGAATATTCGAAAAGATCCATTTTAATCAAGTTGGTTTGGAATTTGAACTCTTCTACTTTATCATTATTTTCCCTTTTTATTCCCTTTATCATTCCATAAGTCCTTCGGCACCATGTGTGGAACCTCATGATTGATTCGGTGCAATTAGTCATTACTCAAAGCAATTCATGACTTCTTATTTTAGATGAAGAGGTGAAACCCTTCTTTCCAAGCAAGCAAGCTACTTTATTTATTGAAGGAAAAAGTGCTTGAATTTCATTCAAAATATTTTATTGGATATTTATTTCAATATTAATAATTTTTATTTTAATTAATATATTTATTTAGTTATAGTAATAATTTTATATATATTTATAATTATTATTTTATAAGTTTTAAGTTTTATGATGATAATTTTATTTACAATCTTTATTAACTTTTTTAATTTTAATATAATTATTTATTTTAATAAATTTGTAGAATATATATATAAATTCATTAATTTTAAGATTAAAAATATCTATTATTGTTTTTATATATAATTTTAAAAATTATATTTATAAATATTAAAATTATAATTTTATGATATATACATATTAATTAATTTTTTATTATTTATTATATATTACTAAATTAATAATTAATTTATTATTCTAATAAAATTATACTAATTGCACTAATTCAATAAATTAATATTTTTCAATTTTTATTAAATCGGAATAATTAATTTTATTTTCTCACCAAATCAAACTATTATTTTTATTTTTTGTACCAATACTAATATAAGGTATAATAAAGTTACGCTAACGTCGTATTAATTCGTTAAATCCAATCAGTCCCGCCCCTTATTTAGAGTAGGGAAATAGCGCGTTAGTTTGAATTATTATAAAAATTTTACAAGTTAAAGTTTAAAAAAAATAAAAAAAATATAAGTGGGAGAATTTGGGTTGTGTCCCATCAGGAAAAAGAAAAAAAAAAAAATATATATATATATATATATATATATATATATAAAGGGAAAAAGGAAGCGATCTCGCAACTTGGGACTTGGAGGTAGAGAAAAATAATATAAAAATATAAAAATTATAAAAGTGACACGTGGTGGAAAATATGGTGACAGTACGGAGATTTAGATGGCACGGCATTTTTTATATTACTCCCTCCAATTTTTTTATTTATCATTTATTTATTTTTTATTTTTTATTTTAAAATTTTAATAAAATATTAATATTTTTTAAAATTTATATTTTTTTAATAAATATTTTATTATTTTATATATTAATTAATTTGTATTATTTTTTATTTTTTATTTTTAATTATTTTAAATTTTATATATAAAAAATAATTTTATAAAATTTAATAAAAATAAATAAATTAAATTATTTTTTAATATATGTAAAATTAATTGGTAATAACATATAAATAAAAGTAAAAAGAATATATGTGATAATATAAATTCAAGGCTTAAAATTTAAAGAAATTCTCTCCGTGATTGCAATTGTAGTCGTGAAAGGGGTCGTTGATTTGCCATGGCATGGGATCCGATGGCAATACGAGAAGTTCATGGTATATCAACGATTTTCTCTAGCAGTAATTATAGGAGCGAAGCCATTTTTGTGATTGATATTGATTGATTTATTAATTGTGCTGACTGTCACCCCTATAACCTTACTCAATTTTTCAAAGTATGTCATATCAATCGATCTTATCTTTTGAAAGAGGCGCCCGAGGCATGATTAATGTATATATATTGCTTATTTTTTTTTATAAATTATACTGTTTATTGTTTATAGCATTGGATTCTGCACTCTACAGCTCCGTCTCCTTTATTAATCGCCTTTTTCATTGTTGTCTTTTTCCTTTTCTTTTGTCATTGCCTGTTCCTATCAATTCGGATTTCCGGGCACTTTTGGATGGAAAAAAAAAAAGAAAAAGTAGAAGGGAAATATTTTAAATTTAAATTAAAAAAATAAATTTTTAAAAAATTTTAAAATTTAAAATAATTAAAAATTAAAATTTTATATTTTATTTAAATAAAAAAGAAATTAAATTTTAAATTTTCTTTTCTTTTTTATTTCTATCTAAACAAAGCTTTACTGTTGGGATGTTACGTGACAAAACAAATTTCGCAGTCACATTCTTTTTAATTTATTTCGTGAGATAATATTATATCATTTTTTATAAACATATACTAAAACAATAATTTGCTGTCATCTCCGTATACGTGGCACTCTGGACCCTTTTTTTTGGATGAAGATGATGTGGGAGCAAATATTTCTCCATCTTAATATTATTTTAAAATTATTTCTCAAAACAATTTCTTTTGAAAAAGTTAAATTATAAACGGCTTAATTCACAATAACGCCACCCATTTTGCCACCCTTTTTTTTTTCGTGAAGTTTCAAGGATGGCGTTATTCACAATAACGCAAAACTCTAATTTAATTTTTTTTAAAATAAAATTATTTTAAAAAATAATTTTAAATAATATTATATCGTTATAAGAGCCGCACTCTATTATCACTTCATTTCCTGTTATACATCACTTCTTTTCGTGCCCAGGCTCCCCTTATTATCTTCTATGCCTTTTTTTTCCCTTCTAATTAAGTTGTAAGATTGTACGACGTAGAGATTTCAAATTAACTTTTTATCTAAATTGAAAGCTATTTATATAAATGAATTTTATACTATAAAAATGTTATAAAAATATTAATATAATTTGTCATATTTATTTTACATTCATATATTTGAATTTGTAAATTATAAAATTTTAATTTATATACTACTTTATTCAAAATAAATCTTGAAAAATAAAATAATTTTTATTTTCAAATATAAGGTTTTCACATCTTAAATCTTTAACTAAATGAAAATTTTCAACAAAATAGAGGTATGGTGAAGAGTAAATAGATTCTAAGTAAATGTGAATTTCCACAATTGTTTTACTCCTTATTTATTACATGTAAATCGTCTTTGAAGAACAATTTAATTAAAAGAGATATCTTTCAATAAATGAAAAAAGAATATATATATAATAATGATATATACTTTTAATGAATTAATGTTTTATAAATGGAAAATGCTGCATCACCTGACAAATAGGGGCGAAAACATGTTCCGGAATAATTACTATCGTTGGATTTAAGCTTCAAAGCAACCTCCTCTTCGAATGAACGGTGGATATATTAATTTTATAAATATAAACATATGTATATATGATGAAAGATCATCAGAAATTTAAACTACATAAATTAAATTTTTTGGTAAACGGATGAGTGGATAAATTACTTGATGCATATACACAAAAATCAAGAATTAAATCCTAGATACAACAAAAAATACAAAGTTTTTAAAGAATATCATGTGCCATTTGAGTCAAAGATTACAAGCACATAAATTAAATTTAATAAAAAAATATTTATTCTTATAACAAATAACTTTTCTTGTAAAGTTCTAAGGCTCCATTTATTTCAAAAAAAAAAATATTTTGCATAAAAATAGTTATGGAATATTAAAATTGAGGAAAATATGTTTTCTATTTAATATTAAATATGAAGAATTTATGATAAGTAACTATTTAAATTTTTTTAAAAAAATTACTTTCCTCTATTATTATGCATTTAGATATCCTTTTTTAACTACTAGCACAAGTAATGTATAACTCCTCTATGTGTGTGTATGTGTACAAATGATATTTTTTTACAAAAATTTCTTTTCAATGAAATAACCAAAACCTAAGTGAGAAATTAAATTCAACATAATAAAATTTTCAGATTTCATTTCTTATGTTCTTGAGTCATTATGTAATAAACATTGACATTTAGACCATAAATAGTAGGAATGAATATGAAAAAAATGGAAAAAAAGGAAAATTATATAATAGAATAAATAAAAATAAATATATAATAAATTAATTAAATTAAATAAAATATTTAAATTTTTAAATCTATTTTATGATAAAATATATTTTTATTATATCAATACTACTAAATAGTGACAAAATTATAATTAATAGAGGCGGGTAAGAGAAATAATAGTGCAGAAAAAAGTATGAAAAATATAACGTAAATTATATATCCTTGATAAAAATCTTATAAGTTGATGTATATTTAATTTGAAATATAGCACGTAAAAAATGATATGAAGAAAATACTAACACATTTTAAATAAATTTAATTTAATTTTCAAATATTTTATTAAAAAATAATTCATAGTTAATTAATTCAGTCAACATATATCTTCTTTATTAAAATTTTAACTTAAAATATTTTTACAATAAGTAATGGTTTGTTGAAAGAATTTTTTTTTTAAGGATCAATCTTCTAAAAGGAGTGAATTAAATTAAGAAATGATGTCACTCTCTCTATATGAGAAAGTATATACACATTTGCTTTAACAATAATATAATATCAAAATAATATCAAAATTACTATAATATTAGAAAGTTTTAATAATATTAAAATTTGAGTTTTAAATAAAAAGAATGTATATAAAAAAGAAAAAAAATAAAAAATATGTAATTAAATAAATAGATGGAAAACAATATATGAGTGTTAAAGTAATAAGAATAAAAAATCAAATACAATGTCAAGCAATTCAATTAAATTAAAATTTTAACTTATATAAAATTATCTAATAATAAATATAAAATATATCTTATTATATTTTATCACTTTGCATGATTCTAGTGTCCAAGAACCATTGATGTGGGCATGAAAAAGGAAAAATTGAAAAAAAAATGTAATTGTGTATCTGAAAATAAAAGAATAATAGTGTGTGTAAAACATGGCAATGAAATGAATAAAGTAAAATGGATCTATGCTTAAACTATAAAGTTTTGACAAAATCTTAATTCTCATAATTAAAAAAAATGAAATTGATCTCAAATTTTAAATATTTTTATTCAAAAGTAAAATATATAATTAATAAATAAAATTAATATCTTCTCTATTTATAATAAAATTAAAATACATCATACAATATTTATACTACTTAATAATATTAATACATGAAATATAAATAATAGAAGCAGACATAAAAAAATAAAATATGCAATGGGCAAATAAGAAGAGAAATAGTGCATAAATAAAAAATAATAAAAGTTTAAAATAAAATATATAATTTAAAAATTAAATTAAAATAAATATTTAATTTATCTAAAATATTTTTATAATATAAATGAAATATATTATGCCATATTTATATTATTTTATGATATTAATATTTGAGTCATAAATAACAAAATATAGGCAAAAAAAAAGAAAAATATGCATGGAAGAAAGTAAAAAGAGAAAAGCACGTGAGTTGTTCAGTAAAAAGGGTTAAAAATAAAATATTTAATTAATTTATTCAATTAGATTAAATCTTTACATTTTAAAAATATTTTACTAATAAGGATAAATATATCATGTTATGTTCATATTCCTTAGCAATATTAACTTTTAAGTTATAAATAACACATGTGAATATGAAAAAAAATAATAATAAACAAAAAAAACGTACAATTGAGTAAAAAAAAAAAAGAAATTGTGTAAAAAAAATGTAATAAAATACATAAAAGAATGTAAAATAGTGCATGAAGTATAAAATCTTCGTAAAATTCCAATTGAATCATATTTAATTTGAATCATAGCACTTTATGATTTAAAAAATATTAGTAAAATTTAAATGAATTTAATTTTAGGTTTAAATTTTTTTAATTAAAATTGGGATAACTTATAGAACTCGACATAAAAAAAATGAAAAACATATGATATTGCCAATAAAGAAAAGAGAAAATATGTGTGAGTTATAAAGTAACAAAAATTAATAACAGAATATGTAATTAAGTAATCAAATTAAATTAAATATATATATTAATTAAACATTTTTATAATAGAAAAATATATCAAAGTATATTTATATTATTTTCTGATATTATCATTTGAGTTATAAATAATAAAAATTAGTATAACAAAAAAATAACATGCAATAAAGTAGATAAAAAGAAGAGAAATAGTATAAAAATTGTAAAATAATAAAATATATAGAATAAAATATTTAGTTAAGTAATTTATAAAAATTAAATATTTACTTTATTTAAAATATTTTTATATTAAAAATAAAATATTTCTTTCAAGTCTAAAATATTTAAAAAAATTAGTGTCCATGTTGTCAATGTGGATATAAAAAAAATAAAAAAAATAAGTGATTGAGCAATTATAAAAATGAAAACAATTAATGCGTGAGAAAAGATGCAGTGGTATAGATAAAATGAAGTAAATTGGGGCGCGTAAGTTGTAAAGTCATCACAGATCCAAGTACATTAATATATGTTTAATTTAAAATATAATTATTAAAAATTGATATGAGTAACATATTATCAACATTTAAATAAATAAAATATTGAATTTTAGGTTTCAAATATTTTATTATAAATAAAATATGTAATTAATTAACTAAATTAATATTTTCTAGATTAAGTATTTAAGTAATTTTGAAAATTATTATAAAATAAAATATATTGTATTACGTCTGTAGTATATAATGATATAAGCACTTAATTTTTAAATAATAGGAATATATATATATGAAGAAAAACACGCAATAAAATCATCAAAAAGAGAAGAATAATGTGTAAATTGTAAAGTAATAAAAGTTAAAAGTAAAATAGGTAATTAAATTTTTTTATAATAAAAATAAAATGTATTTTGTTAGATTTATTCCATTTTATGATTTTAGTATATGAGATATAAAGAATAAGAGTGAATAAAAAAAATAACAAAGCAAATCAAAAGAAAATAAATAATATATGAATTATAAAATAATAAAAATTAAAAATATTATCATAAAATAATAAGAATTAAAAATATAATATGAATTTAATTAAATTACATCATTAATTTATTTAATGCATTTATACAATTAAAATTGGGTTTGAAAAATAGTCCAAAATAAAGCTTAGATGTAGTATTTCCTCTTCTCTAAATGAAGTAGTAAAAACAATATTTGAGGGCAAAATTGGAAACAAAAAGAAGGTAAAAAATTAGAGGAAAATTTTTCTCTAACGACACTTGTCCACGGAAAAAGAAAAAAATTAACTGCCCAAAATACCCTACATTATTGGGTAAGTAGAATAGAATTGATAGATGGAGATACAGGTTCATTCTTTCTTTAATTGTTCAAGACCTTCCTTTTGTTTCTCAAACTTAATATCAAAATATTATAAATAACTCAAACTTTTGATATGAAGATATTAATATTAACTCAATTAATTAAAAATCAATCATAGTCACCTTTTTTATATTTATTATAACTACATTTATTCTCCTTTTATTTTAAAAAATATGAACTAACCTTTCATTTTATATACACCCACCTCCCTCCTTGTTTATTTTACTTAAGAGAAAGACCATAGTATATTATTGATATAGATGTGTATTGATATACCACCAAAATTTATTACATATTAGTATTATTTATTTTAAAAGTTAAATTTGATATCTTATATAATAACAAATTAATGATTAGATCTAATAATATATCAATGTAATATATCATAAAATTTTTATTAATTAAATATATATTCACCTCTCATACTTTTAAAAAATGAGAGAAAAGAGTGTGCATTTTATAAAATACAACGAGTGTGAGTGGAATTGAATCGAGCTTCAAATGAAATGAGCATAATTTATTCAATAAATATTTTTATATTCTACTTTTAACAAATAAATAAAAATTAATATTATATTATTTATTTATATATTAATATTTAATTTTTTATATTTGTTTTTAAATTTTATATTTTGTATTAAATATATATAATTGAGATTATGATAAGGCTTTTATAGCCGATACATTGTTTTTATTCTTTTTCTTTACTCTGTCCTGTTTTTCTTTGTTCGTACCTTATGTTTATTATATAAATACTAATATCATTTAGTAATATATATGTAATACATAATGATATTTTTTCTTAAATATTTTAGATAATTTAAAATTTTAATTTAATTATTTAATTATATATTTTATTTTTTAACTCTTATTATTTTACGGCCTATGCATTTTTTCTCATTTTATTAGCTCCATCTTGTATTTTTATTTTTTATTTTTAATACTTATTTATATTATTTACAACTTAAATATTAATATTATTAAATAGTATATAGATATTATACGATATATTTTCCTTTTAGATGTAACTCTTATTTTTAAATTCCTACACGGCATATATATTTTTTTATTCACCCCTGTCGTCTATGACTAGAACTTAGTAATAGTAATATGAACATGACACGATATATTTTCTTTCATAATAAATTTTTTTGAATAAATTAAAATTTTAATTTAATTAAATTGTTTAATTATATATTCTATTTAATTCTTATTACTTTTTGTTTTTCTTCTTTTTATTTATCACATTGCATAAATTTTTTTTATATCCATTATTGTTTATATCTCAAATACTAATATCATGAAATAGTATAAATATAATATAATATATTATATTTTTATTATATAACTATTTCAAATAAATGAAGAATTTCATCAATATCATTTTTAAATATTATATTTCAAATTAAATACACATAAATCAGAATGTTGACAAAGTTTCACAACTCACACCAAATGTAAGAAATGTTTAAAATTTCTTTTTTACAAATTTCGGTGTATGATTGTAAAATAATACATCAAAGTACATTCTAACACTATTTATAATATTTTTTATTTTTGTACATACATATTAATTTTCGTTAATAACAAAAAAAAATAGTATCCGTGAGAACACAAAGGACAAACGCTTGTTTAAGCAAAATTTGGCCGGTAACAATGTCTCCTCTTTTGATAGAACTGCACCCTACAAAATTTTTAATATATTAAAAATTAAAATTACAAATTTTAAGGTAAATAGATATTAAAAAATTGCTACTGTCTCCTTTTTTGGGCCTGTCGTTTAAAATAAAGGCAGAAAAATTAAAGAGGATATAAAATGACTCAATTTCAAAAGAAAAAGGATATAATTTAATAATTTATCTTATGTTAAAAATTAATTGATTTATAATATTATTGAGTATTTATTAAGATAATAGAACAGAATTAAAAAAAAAAAGATAGCGAATATGTTTTTAATTTTCTAAAATGACACATAAATAGAAAAAAAAATCCCCCTAGATTAAAATGCTGGATACGAATGAATGAAAGGAGTACATATACAACAAAACTTACAATTAAATTCATCTTCCTGAGGAAGAGTACGAATGTATTATGCATATAGTGTATAAATATTGGTGCTATGGCTCTCTTTTATACTTCTTAAGTCACTCCTCGCAGATTAGAAGTACATACACTGATTTCAAAAAAGACTTACAAGATGAAGCTATTTATTTAAATTAATCTTATGAAATTAAAGTAATTGGGATTGTAATGGAAAAAATATATAAAAATTATTTTTATATTCTTATTTTTAAAATGTAAAAAATACTAATAAAATATTTATTTAAATTTATGTTCATATTTATAGAAAAACATAAGCATGTCCGTTACAAAGTTAATTGAATAATAAATATTACAAAATTAACTATTATATAATTTATTTTTATATAAAAATATTTTAAAATGAAAAGAAATTAAATTTTAACTAAAGAAGAAGTATTATATATTTTTATATGAATTATTTTAATTTAAAAATGCATATTAAACTAAATGTTTATTATATATTATATTTTATCTACATATTTTATTTTTGGATAAAATTATTTTAAAATTAAATAAATTACTCTTCCTTTGAAGTTTAAAAATATTAATTAATTTCCATTTTTATTACTTTAACTAAGATTAAAAATAAAATTTTTAGCTAAATAATTCAATTAATTAAATTTTATTTTATTTAATATATTTTTATAATAAAATTAAAATATGTTGTGTTATATTATATTATTGAGTAATATTGATATTTGAGTTATAAAGAATAGAAATATAAAAAAAGAATAAATTCAATGATATAGATAAAAAGGAAGCTAAATAGAGTGCGAACTTAAAAAACTTGACAAAATTCCAATTCTTAAATATTCACTTTAAAATATAGTCTTTTAAAAGTTTAAAAAAATTAAAAATACAATAGGATTAAACATGAAAAAAATGCAATTGAGCAATCATAATGCTATATGCACCAAAAACGGGATCTAAAATTGAGTTTCAAATAAAAATCAAGAATTTTTATTAAATATAAGATGATAAAAAATTTATGAAACTTAATCTAATAAATATAAAAAATTCAAAAATTAATTTTAAATTACATTTTTAACACCTATAGCATTTTTCATTGAGCAAATTAAAAGTTGGGAAATATTGCATGAGTTATAAAAATAATAAAATTTAAAAATAGAATAATTATTTAAAAATACAATAGGAATGCATATAAAAGAAAAAAGGAATACCATGCTTTTGACATTATATGAGCCGTAAAGTAATCAAAATTAAAAATAGAGTATGTAATTAATTAATTCAATCAAACTAAAAGTTCATCTTATTTAGAATATTTATAAAATAAAAAAATATATAATACTATATCTATATTAGATAATAATATTTGCATTTGAGTTGGAAAAATAAAAATGAATATAATATATGTAATAAAGTAGAGAAAAATAGAGTGAGATTAATAAAATAATATAATATACAATATAATATAAAATAATATTTAATTATATTATGATACAGTACAATATAATAATATTTATATAAAAAAGCATATCTATGCCTATGTGTGAAAAGCAAAAACAATTGAAAGAAAAAAAAATGGAAATTGGGCGGGAAGCAAGCGAATGAGAGAGTGACGGGCGGAAAGCAATATTTGAAATAATATAGTACACTCAAGGTGTTTTTCATATAGAAAATATACATAGATACATAGATATAGAGAGATAGAAGATGCCGAAGACTTACTATTCGAAACTTTTTGGCGTCAACCCCAGGGAAAAAATCCATACAAAAATTTCTCAGTTCCTCTATATAACTGGTCATTCGTTGCATCCAGGATTAGAGATCGTTTCGTTCAGAGAATATCAGCCTATGATATTCTATTTTCTCTTTCTATCATGAAGAACACGCAACAACTTGGTCTGATTGCTAAAGTTTGTCTTCCATTGATCGTTGTTGTCTGTCTCAGCAATTCAAGGCCTCTGGTTGATGCAGAAAACGCTGAGCGTCCAAGGAGGAAGCTTGCTGAGGATAATTCAGGTAATCATACATAAAAAAATACTTCTATTCTTTCTGTAATTGTGTATGTTGTTGTTCTCAGCCACAAGGAGAAGGTTGATATCATTTTTGTTTGTCTGGACGTCACTCTTACGAAAATAATATGGGTAAAAAATTTTACTTTTCAATTTTTAAAAATTATACCTCCCCCTTTCTCAGTAAGTGTAACGATATGTTATGATTAGAGTTTATAAATTCTTAATCATCAAAGTGGAAACCAATTATTACAATAAAAATATAAATATATTTCCAGTATTCATTTAACTAAAGTTATGATAATTTGCGACCAACCTCTAAGCTATATATATATATATATAGCTGATGTGAAGAAAAATTATTGCATCTTTCATTTTTTAGATAAAAATCAATATCTTTTCTTTTAAAATTTATTTTTTTTACATTTCACTTGATTTCTTAAAAAAATATAACATAAAATATTTATATAATATTTTTTATGTCACTTTTTCTCTTTCGCATAAAAATATTTATAATAAAAATTGTATAAATCTATAGCATTCCATTAAAAATATATAATTTTAATGGAAATTTTGAAAGATCACAATTTCATGTTTAGCTGTTTGTTTAAGGTGAATTTTTTTATTTCATATAATTTTTTAAAATTTATTTATTTGTAAACTGCCTTTGGCAGTTTTTAATTCCTTAGGATTGCAAAAAATGACTATTCTGATTGGCTTTCTTTTCACTTTTTCTATCTCATTATTATTCAACCAATTTTGAATTTTGTTGTAATATTTTATTAATCATGTAATTAACATACAAAAATCAAATACAACCTGAAAAATTAATGAAGCACATATATCTTTTAAGAAAATTTGTGCAAAAAAAAAAAATGAAGTGAAGATAGAAGAAGTAGAAGTAGAAGTACAAAAGATAACTTTTATATTTGGAACTAATAGTTTGGAATATGATATTCATTTCATGTTTAATGCTACTAAAATGCATATCGTTGGATCATTAATGTGTTATAAAAGATAAAGTAAAATTTAAACTTCTACAAAGGGAGGTGAGCGAAAATGGAAATTAAGTTGGAAATAAGAAAGAAAAAAAGTGAAAATAATAATTAAAAAAAAGTAAGATTTACTTTATTTATAATATGAGACTTTATATGTTAGTTTATTTATATAAAATTAATATGTAATATAGACGTTGGTTCACTTATAAAAACCAACATTAAAAGCAAAACACATCAATTTTTTTTTAATGATTGATGTTAGAATTTTTTTTATCTAAATTTTATAATTTTAAATATCGATTATTTTAAGAATCAATATTTATAATCAATTATTTTAAGAATCATGTGTGAAATCCCCCCCCCCCTTTTTTTTGAAAGAAACTTGATGATTATCGTATTTTTAAGCGTTGATTCCATATAAAACCGTCGGTTTTGCCGGAAGCTGCTGGGAGGCTCAAATTTCTACGCCTTTTCGAGTTACTAGTGCTCACAAAAGCAAAACTTTGAACTTAGGAATTCATATTAGTATTTTAAATTTCGACGCAAATAGAAAATCCACAAATACTTATGTAAGTCTTCTTCGAGTACTCGTCCACTTAGGCGTGGTCCTTCCGTTGGTGGAGCCCTTGAACACCTTAAGAATTCTTGTAGGACTCCCTGCTTCTTCTCCTGTACTGTAGAGGATTAGTATAATATATACAAATTAAAAACTCAATTGACATGTAAAGTCAAATAAACTATACGAGTCACCTTTTATATGCTCGATGATAGGCATGGAACCCACTATTACTCTATCCACTGGTCAAAACTTGGTTCTTCTTGTTCTGCTCAGAGACATGCTGGTAGTTTTGAGCATCCTCAGCCACCTCAACCTCGATCCAAGCCTTTATTAATCCATTAGGGCTTTGGCCTTTTTCCCATGCCTCCCTTATTATGTGTCTTATTTGTTTAGCAGTCTTCAACTGAAAATTCCTCTTGATGGTAGCTTTATTGCGTGCATCTCATCTATATTTCCTCTACAAAATAAAACAAATTAACTCACCTCTTGTTAGTGCTCAAATAGATATTTAGTTAATTTACAAAATAAAAGAAGTTTCATTCCTTACTTAAACATATCGCACCACATATCCTTCGCCCGTATGTCCACCTCCTACCAACAAGTCCACGCACCCACGAACATGCTCTCTATAATTGCGTGGTTAGCTTTAATAGCGGAGAATGGAGATGGGGTTGGTGAAGCTGTTCACGGAAAAAAAGAGAGTACATTAAGGATCTAAATTAATATATAAAATGGATAGATAAATGAAATGTAATAAATGTAAGAAGAATAATTACTGAATCCTCCCGGCCCAATCTAAATCCATATATCCCTATATCCAGAAGGGAGAAAGCTGCTGCTGCGTAGATGCGGCCAACAATTGAATTGTGGAAGAAAAGGCTACCGGAGAGTGTTGTTAGTAGAGTTCGGGAGTAGGAATGGAGAGGGACAGGCCACCAGCAAAGAACTTTGGGCCCAATGTTAGGGATGTTAAATTGGTCAGCCCTGCAAACTAAACTTGTTTAGGTCCGTATAAATTCGCATTTTTACAGGTATATTTTTTGATAAATTTGATCTGTAAAAAAATTTGTAAGAATTTGTAAAGTCAGTGAGTTTTGCATTATAAACGCATCTACCCCATGAGCCGACTTGTAACCTGTACGAAGCTAATCCGTGTGGATTAAGCCCATTTAAACCCGTGTTTTTACGAATTAATTTTTAGTAGGCCCAATCTGTAAAAAATTTACAGACTAATCCATCAAGCATGCGGGTCTTAAGCCCACCATCCTTATTTAGTGTGGATGAGGTGGCAAAGGAGGGAGTGTATTGATACAGGAAAAGATTATGATATCTCCAGGAATTTCAAACTTTGAGTGGTGTGGCATAATTTCATTCATTGGATGAGATTATCTAAATTTTTAGTAATCTCATCTAATAAATAAGATTGTGCCACACCACACAAAATTTAAAACCCTTTAGAACACCTCAGAATTTTCCATTGAAACAAGGTGGGGATCAAAGAATGGGAGGCTGGGGTAAGGATGCAGTGGACCCAAAGAACCATGCACTCCGTTGGTCCCACCCGCACCTTTGTTGTATCACGACTTCATTCTGATGTTGCTACTACAGAATTGGTCGACAACATTCGTTATATAAACCAGCGTGAAAAAAAAGGTCAATACATGGGTTTTTAAGTCAAGAAATCTACATCTTTTTTTTTTAAATATTTAAATTTATTATATTTCATATTAATTTTTAGTGAAATATTGATTTGGAATGTTAATATAATAATCCTTTTAACATTGATTTTTTATGCTTCCAAAATATGTTTTAAAAATCAGATTAAATAATAAATTAAAAATCCTATAGGATTTGAGTTCAATTGATCCAATTGATTGAATCAATGATCCAATTGAAAAATACCATAAATAAAGAATTATATAAACTTATTAAAAAATTAAATAATAATTAATTTATCCTATACTTATAAACTCATAATTTATATAAAATTAAAAAATAAAAATAAATAAATTAAATTAGTAAATTTTAGTTAATTAAATGTTACATTTATTCTTTTATTATTTCATAATTATGTATAGGCTAATTGGGTCAATCTATCCTTAAAAATGAAATCCTAAAGCCAAAAAAAGGGGGGAAATGAAATGAGCAATTTTTTAAATTCGGATTGATTTTTTTATTTTTCTTAATTCTTGTCGGTTTATACTGGTTTAAAATAAGTTTTTGAGTTAACTCAAATCAAATAATATAATGATTAACGGTTGAACTAGTCCAACCATCAATTCTAACTTGATTTCTAAAACACTGATTTGTAATAAAAATTGAATAAACATATTTTTGAGTTAAAAATTCTCAAAGATTATAATTCTGTACTTAATTATCTATTTAAGGTAAATTTTTTATAACTTTTTTTAATCTATTCATTTGCAGAATACTGTCTCCCAAAAATGCAAAAAATGATCATTTTTATGAATTTTTTTTTTCACTTTTTTCCCATCTTTTATTGTTGTTTGACCAATTTTGATTTCCCCTATACAATATTTTATCAAACAAATAATAAGTATCTAAAACTCAAAAAATGACCATAAAAGTTATACAAAGGAAATATAAATAAATTTTTTAAAAAAAACATGTGCATTAAGCATCTCTTATCATTTTTCAACTAGTTTTAGTTTCTATTGTAATATTTTATCAAATATATAATAAATATTTAAAACTAAAACATAACCATAAAAGTTATACAAAAGAAACACAAAGAAAATCTATTAAAAAATTTGTGCAAAAGGTTGGAGAAATGGAAGAAAGACAATATGAGAAATAGAAGTAAAAAAACTAACTCATATTTTAAACCTTCTTCATGTTCAATATTGGTAAAAAGAATATGGGTAGTTTATTCACATATGATGGAGAACAAAGTGAGATTTAATATTTTGCAAAAAGAGTTAGAAAAAGGCGTATATTGAGTTTGAAAATAAATAAGGAGAGTGAAAATAATAATGAAGATAATAATAAAATTTGCTTTATTTACAGTGTAAAAATAACACTTCTCACATAATTTTAGATGATAGTTGTTTTATGAGTCGAGATCTAAAGTCTTGTAGAAAGAAAAAATGATAATTTTTTTTTACATAATTTTAGATATTAAATATTTTATGAACCTATATCTAAAGTTTTACAAAAAGAAATGACGATAATTTTTTTAGAATTGAAATATAAGGTTTCTTTATTTTTTTTAAATGTTTAGTCTTTATCTAAATTGAAGTAATAAGTTATTCATATTTTTAAAAATGTTGCTACACTATTATAAATGTTAGTTTTCACTGTAACCGATCTCAATATATCAATGGTGTAACCCGATTTTGGAGCAACGTATTTGTGTAAACAAAAAACTAACTGCATGATGTCAATTTTTTTTTCTCTAGCTGAAACTAGTTTTGATATATTTTTCGTAACTTAAAATAAAAGCTAATTATATATCATATGCTCTTTACCTAAATTAAAAGTTAAACTAATTTTGTAACCTAACTTTTTTTTCCCAACCTTAAAACCATAAATTAGTTTCATACCCTATATTTTTTTCTTAATGTAAAGCCAATACTAGTTTCATATCCTCATTATTTTCCTAACTTAAAATCAAAACTAATTTTTCCCAAACTTAAAATGAAAACCAATTTCATATCCTACTCTTTTCCGTAATTTAAAACTCTAAGTAATTTTATATCGTAACTTTTTCATAATTTAAAATCAAAGCTAATTTCATATACTAATTTTTCTAATAAAAAACTAGTATTTCATATATTATTATTTTTACCTTACTTAAAATGAAAATTAATTTTATATTGTAATTGTTTATTTAAAATAAAAAATTTCATATCCTAGTTTTTTTTGGAATTAAAATCAAAACTATTTTATCTCCAAATTTTTTATTAATTCAAAATCAAGACTAATTTCATATCTCAGTTTCTTCCTAATTTAAAATAAAAACTTGTTTTATATCCCTTTTTTTTCCTAAGTTAAAATAAAAAATAATTTCATATCCTTTTTTAACCTAACTTAAGATCATAACTAATTTCATATCTTAATTTTTTTTGCTCATGTCAATATCAATTCGATATCTTAATTTCAATCAAAAATAATTTCATATTCTAATTTTTTTCCTTACTTAAAACTAACAGCATGTTTATCGGAAATATTCACTTATTCAACTCAAAAATAATAACGTCACTAACGTTTACAACACAAATAGATTCAGCATAATAAAAACTACTTAAAAACACTTTATTTCGTGTAGGTAACTAATAAATTAGTTGATAATTAATGAAATAACTAGCAGTTAAGAAGTTAATTAATAGTTAATAGTTGATAAATTAATTAATTACATAAGAAATATTTCATAAAATTAGTTGTTAAACTAACTAAAATTGTAAAATAACATAAAAAGATATATTAATAAAAATAGGTTTATAAATTAAGATAATTCATATTTATTTAAAGATTAAATTATATTAATATAATTAAGATATTTAAAAAAATTAGACTTTGTTTCATCCAAAAAGTTGATGAGCTAATTGATAAATTAACTGATAGATAATAATTTATCTAAAGATCAAATTATATTAATGTAATTAAGATATCCAAAATAAAAATATAATATCTAATATTTAATTAATTATATTTTATAAAATTATATATTTATTTACTTACATAATTTTTTATTATTATTTGTAAAAGAAATATAATTAATTATTCTTATGATATTACATATATATTTACATATGTATTTTTATATATTTATAATATAAAATAAAAATATAATCATGTTAAAATTAAATTAATTATATTATGTGATATCATAAATTAATAAAAAGAATAAGAATAGATTTAGAAAAGAATTTAAAAAAATAACTTATAAACTAATCAAAATAACTTATTAAAATTAGAGTTTATTTTTTTAATAAATTAGCACATCAAATGCTCTAAAAAGTACCTTATAATTTATTGACCATGTTAATATGTTATAAGTTAACTTATTTATTATGTGAAATAAAGTCATAATATCTAATATAAAATTAATTATATTTTATAAATTTACATGTTTATTTACTCATAAATTTTATTTTATTATTTAAAAAAATTATAATTACAATTATATTTTATGATATTATATATTTTTATATATTTATAATTTAAAATTATGATATAATTATGTTAAAAATTAAATTATTATATTTTATAATATTGTATATTTATTTATTTTTATTTGTCAAGGGTTTAGTATAAGAATATAATTACTTAAAATTTAATAAAAAATAAGTATATATTTAAAAAAATTTAAAAATATAATAATTTATAAGTTAGAAGTTATTCAAGAGCTCCATTTCGTGCAATAAATAATTTAACTTATAAATTATTGATTTGGTTAATAAATTATAAACTAATCTTTAGAAGTATTTTATACACTAACTTATTAAAAAAAATAAATTCTAATTTAATGAGTTATATTGATTCTGTTTTGCGTAAATAGTTAATAAATTAATTAATAACTAATAAGTTAACTAGTAACTTATTAGTTACTTGATAGTTAATAACTTATAATTGGTAATTGATGGGTGATAAGTTAACTAATTATGTAAAAAATTTTATATAATTAGTTTTAGAACTGGTTAAAATTATAAAATGATATAAAAAGATATATAATTAAAATAATTAATATTTATCTAAAGATTAAATTAAAATATTTAAAATAAAAATATAATTATTATTTATAATAGAATCATAAGTATTCAAAATATAATTAATTATATTTTATGACATTATATTGTATACTTATTTTTTATATATTTATAGTTTAAAATTAATATATAATTATGTTAAAATTAAATTAATTATATTTTATAAAAAATAATATTTAATTTTATATTATGGAGGATATGAGTTATAAATTAATGAAAAGAATAAAGATAGATTTGAAAAAAATTGAAGATAGAGTAACTTATATATTATAAATTACTTAAGATGATTTATTAAATTAAAACTTATTTTTTTAATAAAATAGTACACGAAATACTTTCATAAATTAACTTATTTATCATGTTAATAATTTATAAATTAGTTTATTTATTATGTGAAACGAATCCCTTGAATAATTTATAACTTATAAGCTACTATTTCTTTATACTTTTTTTAAATTTATCATTATTCTTTTTATTAATTTACAATTCATGCTCTTTATAATGCAATCATAAATCTATTCTTATATTTTAAGTAATTATAATTTTATTATAAATGATAAAAAATAAAAATTTTATAAGTAAATAAATATGTAAGTTTATAAAAATATAATTAATTAGATATTAGATATTATATTTTTATATTAAAAGAATTAATTACACTAATAAAATTTAATCTTTTAATAAATATGAATTATTTTAATTTATATATCTATTTTTATTAATATATTCTTTTATGTTATTTTATAATTTTAACTACTTCAATAATTAATTTTAAAAAATATTTCTTATACAATTAGTTAACTTATTAATTATCAATTATTAATTATTAAATAACTTATCAGCTATTACTTAACTTAACTAGTTTATCAATTACTTGTACGAAATAAAGCAAGGTAACTTATTAAATTAACTTTTTTAATAAATTAATATATGAAATACTTATAAAAATTAATTTATAACTTATTAATTAGATTAATAAATTATAGAATAACTTATTTATTACATAAAATATAGAGTTATAATAGAACATAGAATATAAATTCAATATTATTTCCAACACCATAGCTATCATAAAATATACAAAAATCTAACACCATAACTATCGAAAAATATGCAAAAATTCAATCTAGGACAACGATTTCACCGATTCAAGCAATACATACAAATCCACAAAATTGTTTTAATATCTCAAATTTTAACTAAAAATTAAAGAACAAATTGATGAAAATACCATACCTTTGATGGAGAGTAACAAAAATACGTTACATGGTCAAACAGAATCTCTAACAATGGTGGAGACGGCAGAACGGTGGTGTCGGAGTGCCGAAGGAACAAAAGAAGAAGAAGAAAAGAGAAGTGAGAAGTGCGACTGGATTTGTTGATATAATTAGCTTTCCTACGGCAATTTTAACGATAAAAGGTGTCGAAAAATTAATGAAATTATACATTTGATACTTTTCTATATACGATAGTTCTTGGAAATGCAAAAATTGATCTTTCTCGTGGCTATAGACAGTCTGTAACTGTGAGAAGGCCAATAATATGAGGCATTTCAGGCCCAACAATTTGTTCGTGTGAAATTTCGGCCATCTCTAAAATCGTGGAAAATGCCACAAAAATTGCGATACTAGATAATGCTGTGGTGAAATCAACATCTTCATAAGTTATGTATTTTTATTATTAGACTTAAAATTTATATTTTTAATTTTAATTCATTTTATCATTCAAAAAGAGATAATTTAACATTAAAATATTTAATTTCTAAACAAGTCTAACTCTTTATCAAAGGTAGAAATAAGTCAAGTTGGGAGGCCTATAACATATTCTACTTTCAGCTTACCTTAACCTAATTTTTTTATCTAAATAGGCTAAGTTAAGGCTGATATATAGATTTATTTAAATAAATAAATCAGATTTATCTTTTATAGGTTTAGTTCATAAGTCTATTATGTTGGCCTATTTAATAATTAATAAGCTTATATGTATAACATCATATATAATACGTACAATACAAAATACACATATATGTAACATTAATATATTTTAATACACACAATTATAAATATATATCAAATATAATTTTTTTTTTGCCTTTCTTATTAGTTTATTTACATAAGCAGACTTGTACAAGTTAATAAATTAAACTTAAGTCAATAATTTATAAAGTAAGCCTAATTTATTTAATGTAAGGCCCAACTTGGTGTCATGATCCAAATCTAATTGTGGCTAATATGAATCTCACTACCTAATTTATACTAGTTTCAATATTGATTATGCTAAATATAACTAACATAAATTTCCTTATTTCTATGATTATTCAAATTTATTTCAAAATTTGTAGAAAAATAGATAAATTTTTTTCTATTTTTAAATATTTTTCTAGAGTCATGTGCCTTAAATTATCAAATTTGTGATTCTTATATATGTGACATCGCAAATTATACATAACAATTAAATAGTTTTCACATTTAAATTACATAAATATCATTTACTTCCTCTAATCCAATTATCAAAATCTTCTAATAAGACGGTTTTTTATTTTTATAGAAGTAACAAATTTCCAATGGATTAAATCAACTTGAAAACATTGAAATTTGAAAAGGAATGAGTTATAAGAATTTAGTAAATATATATCTATTATAATTGCACTTAGAATCAATTAAATAAAAAATGGTAACTAAGTATTAAAGTAAAAAATAATTACAAATTCAATTCTTGGATTTTTTTAGCATGCAATATTAATTTTTTGGTTTCATATTATAACCTATAATAGCCTTATTGACTAAATTTATATAAAACCATCACAAATTTAAACGCAACCTATTTCAACCAATCATTAAATTTCCAAATAGCCATTAGTGGCTCAACTATAATCAAATCATCACAACCATATTGTATAGAAGTGTCCAAGGACACTAGTTTGTAACTTATAACATAATATACAATAATTTGTAGTAAAGAATATACATCTACTAGTAATAAAAATAAGTAAATTTTTTCGTAACTCTTGATCAACCTGATCCCTCACAAGCTCCCTTGTGCCTTTCAAGTCAACTTTATCCCATGCAAATTTATTATTGTGCATTTCCTGTTTGCTTTTCACAACATTTCCTTATAATATTTCTTAATTTCAATATCACTCACGATATAATTTACAATGTAATTTATATGCTAGAGCTCAAATTCTACACATCATAACTTTAATCCAATCACAACATAAGATATATAATTTATCATTGCAAACCATTCATAATTAACCAACAGTAGATAATAGCACTACCATGCCTATTAAACATGGTCAAATAACATTTACTCAATAAACATACATATCTATAGTTTATTGTTACATCAAACATAAGTACCACTAAACAATATTAAGTAACAATGGTGTCTTGCTTTTATTACAAGGCCTCAAAATATGAATAACAGCATCTTATAAAACAAATATATCAATATATGAGTATCAATGCACTAAGCTACTTTAGTGACATCTTAGTAAAGTAAATGGTCATAAGTACCAAGATTAAAGCTTTATAATTGTAAGTATATTCAAATCTCGTACTTTATCATCCTATATCATCATATTATTATATTTTTTAAATTATCATAAAGAAACTGAAAATTTTTATAAATAAAGGCTTTTCTAAGTCATGTGTAGAATAATTAAAATAGTAGAATCTTATGATTTAAGAAGACTTTAATCACATTGTTTTATACAACCATGCAATTATGTTCTTATATTTTTAGCTACATCTCCATAAAACCGAATTCCACAATTTTTAAAGGTTTTTGAAATTAAGTTTAAATCATCAAAATATTAAGATTTAAAACTCCAAATATACTCCTCTAACATTCTATAACATAAAAATATTATTTTTCAAAGTTACCATCAAGGAAGCATAAAATACATAATATAGATTTTTTTTTCTCAAATTAACCGTAAAAACGTTAGAAATGGTGGAGTTTGGTCACACAGAAGGGCTTACCCATTTCCATGGAGGTCGTCGGTGATGCCGGATCTAGACCAGATTGTCAACAGGAGAGAGGTTTTTCGATCTACCCCTATGTGCAAAAACACGTAGCTCCAATCGTGTTCTTTGTGACCTTCTTGTGTCGTCCAGAGCGGCAGTCATCTGGAGACCGGCAGGCGGTGGTGACATTCTACTGAGAGAGACAAAGACAAAGCTTGGCTATGCACTTTGTCCTATTCGAAAGTTGCTACGGAACCAACTAGAGAAGGGAAGGAAGATGGCAGCACGGTGATGCTTCGCTGGCGGTGTGGGAGTGGCTGGAGTGCTAAGAAAAAGAAGAAAGGGTGAAAGAGAAAGAAGAAAGAGTAAAAGAAGAGAAAAGGAGTTAGGACTCAGGATAAAATGGGCAGGGAGGAGAGAGAGGGAGAAAAAGGAAATTACATGCTATTATCCAATATATTATAATGTGTTATAAGCTCTCTTCCTATTAGATTTCAACCTCTCATTTTCAATTTAAATTAATCCTTGCTATCAATTTAAATTCCTATTGTATAAAATTATTTTCTTCGAATTAAAATTAAAATCCTCAAAATTAAATATTTCAATACTTTATAGATATTAAAAAATAATTTATTAAATTATAATTATATATATATATATATCATAATTCATCACATTTTAAATTTCTAAAATATATGCTTGATAATTTACAAATTTACGAATAAAAGTTATTTAACAAAATTAGTATATTTTTCAAAATTTTTCGCTCCCAACTTCTAAATGTTCCAATAAAATTTGAATAATGTTTCCATTGAATAAAATCAATCAAAATTTATAGTATTCATATTTCGCCTTTGAATAAATATAATTTAACTATCCTCATCAATTAAAATAAATATTTTGGAACATTTTGAAATAATAATATTTTAAATATTATTTTAGGGTGTTACCATTCTTCCTTCTTAAAAGAATTCATCTTTAAATTTTAAGAATACTATACTATGACAGAAACATACTATTCTTAACTAATAAAATGTTCCCTAATTCTAGATTAGGTGTCCAAACTCACTTTACTTATCCCTTTGCACTAGATCAATGACAATATGGTAATTTAAGCATTTACCACACTACCAATCATCACGTAATAACCTCATGATGATTATTAGATATATAAGCCCTTAACAATTCCAAATGGAGTTAATTTCTAAAAACAAGACAAACGAAAAGCTTCACGAAAGGCTCCGCCTTTTCTAGTAACATTTGGTTAAAGAGAAATACTTCACAAAAGGCTAGCTATGTGAATTTTGAGCTCGAGAAGTGTTTTGTGAAGCACTTTAGGGCTTTCAGTAACAAGTCATAATATTTTCTTGTAACAAAGAGCTTTGTGACCTAAAAATACTAAATCATAAAACTATTCTAATATTAATTCATTACTTTTTTATTTGGAATAACTCTAATCATCATAATGTAACCATATTTATCAAATTTTGGGACCTTAACGAGGCCACAATCCAAACCCTACTCTTTAATCCTATATTTGACATAATTTAAATATAATCATGCAAATTCCAATACTTTGATAATTAATAATTCTCCAACAAATGAATAGATTCAAGTCAACATATTCACCCATACACCAAGCATGTTTAGGTAAATCATATATATACACGCATCTCAAATGTAACTTAGCATTTAGCTAATTCAAAGGGCAAACCAGCCTTATTTTGTATAATATTATGAAGTAGCATGCCTTCCACTTGCCAACCATAGAGTTACTGACAACAAGGGATTCCATATTTTATCATACAATCTCAAGCACATTCATTCTCTTAACTAACAAAGGAGAAATGTTGTCTATATCAACATTAGTCACTAACCAAACTTAATACATTCCACATAGTTTAAATCATCACATAGCTTCAACATACAAACTAGAAGTTGTTTACTAGGGAAATAGTTTATCCCTAAAAACAAAATATAAAAAAAATTAACAAATTAGGAAACAATGGCTAATATATAATAAGAAATCTATAGAAGTCTCAAAGACATGCTTGGAAGTATATTCAAATATTGCCTTGTTCATGATCAATGTTACTAGCCATATTATCATGAACACCACTTGCCTAATTAGATTTGACACTTACATTATTAAGAATTTAGACTATGCTTTGATATTAACTTTGTTATTACTTGAACCGAATTATCACTAGCATAAATCTCACTATCCGATTTCCACTAGCCTTGACACTAATTATATTAAATATTCTAAATGAAAACTTTCCTATTTTGGTGATGATTCAAATTTACTTTAAAATTTTACAAAAAAAAATAGTCTTTCCTATTTTTAAATATTTTCTAAGGGTCACACGCCCTAAATGATATATAGATATGACACTAAAAATTAGTCATAACAATTAAATAGTTTTAACATTTAAATTACATAACCACTCATTTACTTTCCTTAATCCAACTGTCAAAATCTCTTAACAAGGTAATAATTGATTTCCATAGAAGCAACAAAGTTTTAGTGGATTAAATCAACCTGAAAACATTAACATTTGAAAAGGAATGAATTACAAGAACTTAATGAGCATATGTCTACCACATTTATACTTAGAATCAGTTAAATAAAATAATTAAATGATAATTAATAATTAAAATAAAAATAATCACAAACTCAATTGTTAAATTTTTTTTTTGTATGTGATATCAATTTTTTAGTTAATGTATTCATTTGTCTACCATATTTATACTTAATGAGCATATGTTCACCATATACTTAGAATCAGTTAAATAAAATAATTAAATAATAATCAATAATTAAAATACAAAATAATTACAAACTCAATGGTTAAATTTTTAGTATGTGATATCAATTTTTTGGTCAATGTATTCATTTGCCTATAGCTGAAGTTCTTGGTTTCATATCATAATTCATAATAGACTTATTTACTTAATTTATACAAAACCATTATAAATTCGCATGCAATCTATTCCAAACAATCATTAAGTTTCCAAGTAGCTATTAGTAGCTCAACTATAGCCAAATTATCATAACCATATCAAACAGAAGTCTCCAAGGACACTAGTTTATAACTAATAATACAATATACAACAATTTGTAATAAAGCATATACATCCATTAGTAATGAAAACAAATAAATTTCTTTGTAACTTTTGTCAATTTTATCCTTCACAAGCCCTCTTGTGCCTTTCAAGTCAACCTTATCCCTCACAAACTCATTACCAAAAAAATTTTGCTTGTTTTTCACATCTCCTTCATCACATTTCTCAGTTTCAATGCTACTCATAGTATAAGTCATTATATAATTTTTACACTAGAGCTCAAGTTTCATAAATCATAACTTCAATCTTATCATCGCAAGCTATTTACAATTAAATAACAATAAATAATAGCACCAGTATGTTTATTAAGTATGACTAAACAACATTCACTTAATACAAATATACATCCATAGTCTATTGTTCCATCAAACATAAATACCACTAAGTAATACTAACTAACAACAATGCCTTACCTTTATCACAAGGCTTTAAAATATGAACAATAGCATCTTATAAAACAAACATATAAATATATAAGTATCAATGCACTAAGCTATTTTAATGACATCTTAGTAAAGTAAACGCTCACAAGTACCAAGTTAAAGCTCCCTAATTTTAAGTATATTCAAACCTCATATATGAATGTGATTGCAATTAGTATAACTAATAGGGGGATTGTAAAATATAAGATTCCACAATTATAGGTAATATATAAATTTTGAGATAAAATATATACTCAATTGATAATGTGTATTCACTTCAAAATTTTCAAAGCATTCCATTCTCACCTTTCTCTTTCCTTTCTACTTAATAATTTCCAATGACAAACTATAAGAATATCGATTTTACTTATCTTCTTCCTAAAAATTTATTATTTTATCTTTTTTTCCTAATATTCTAGCTTTCTAGATCATAAATTCTTTATTTCTCTCAAGTTAACTCATAAATTAAAAAATGTGCCATAATATATAAATTTTCGAATCAAGATCATATAGGCAAAAATATTAGAACTTGATGCTATAAAAAATGTTTTACTCTTACCATTCTATCATACTATATTATCATTTTCTTATATTTTTAAAATTATTAAAGAGAAATTAGAAATTTTCATAAATGAGAGCTTTTTTTAAAATCAAGTATAAAATAATCAAAATATTAGAATCTTATCCTCTAAGGAGACTCTAATTATATTGTTTCTAGAACTGTACAATTATTTTCTTATATTTTTAACTTTATCTTTATAAAACCAAATTCCACATTTTTAAAGATCTTCTGAATCAAGTTTAAATCATATGAAATATTAGGATTTAAACTTTAGGAATACTCTAATCATACTCTTCGAACATTCTATAGTATAAAAATGCTATTTTTTAAGGCTTAACCATTTTCATAGAGGCTTGACCATTAGAAATGTGGAGTTTGATCACATAAAAGCCTTAACCATTTTCATGGAGGTGATCCATAGAGCTTGCCATTAGAACTAGACCAAATTACTGATGGGAGAAGGGTTTTCTAATGTACTCTTATGTGCAAAATTGCATACCTTTAGTCACATTCTTCTTGACCTCCTTGTGTTGTCCATAGCAACTGGCGGGAAACCTCTTTATGTTGTCCATAGCAACTAGCTGGAAACGAGCATGCTTTGGTGACATGCTATGGAGAGAGACAGTGATAAGGCTTAGTCATGAATCTTCTCCTTCGTCCCATCCAAGGATTTAAAAAATGATTCATGACCATAATATTGCCTGCAATATTATAGCTATGGACCATATTGCATTTATAATTTCACCCTGTGACAATTGTATTTTTTCACATCATGCAATATCACAATTATAATTGCAACTGCAATTTAAATTCCTGGTCCCATCTACAAGCTGCTATTGAAACCAGCCAAAGAAAGGAAGAAAAATGGCAGCATGGTGCCTCTCTGTTGTTGGTGTGGAAGTGGTTAGAGATTTGCTAGGTCAAAAGAATAAGAAAAATGACAAAAAGAAAAAGAAGAAAGAGAAAGAGGGATTAGAATAATTTGGGGGAGGGAGGAGTGTGAAAATAAAAAAAAGGAGCTATGGGCTATTATTTAGTAGTTCATGCTGTACTATAAGCTCTCTTCCTATTAGATCTCAACATCTCATTCTTAGTTTAAATTAATCCTAACTATTTATTTAAATTTCTATTGTATAGAACTCCCTTTTCCAATTAAATTTAAAGCCCCAACTCACATATTTCAATACTCCATAGATATTAAATTTATTGAATTATAAGTGTGTATATCATAATTTATCACATCTTGAATTTATAAAATATATGCTCAATAATTTTTAAATTTATCAATAAAAGTAATCTACCAAAATTAAAATATTTTTCAAAGCTTCTTACTCTTAACTTTTAAATGCTCCAATAAAATTTGGATAACATTTTCATTAAATAAAATCATAATAATATTGCACAATCAAAATTCAAAGTATTCATATTTTTTCTTGGCATAAATATAATTTAACTATGCTCATCAGTTAAAATAAATAACTTAGGGCATTTTTGAAATAATAAAATTTTAAACATTACTTCAAGGTATTATACTTAACCTAACCATTTCTACCCTTACTCCCTATAGCAATATCCATAGTTGGCATTTAGTTTGCAAAATCAAACATTTCTAAGACTATAATTCTTAAGGATTTAATTATTGAAAATACAACATTATCATATTTAGTTTCAATTAGAAATATTTCTAGAAATATTATAATATTATATTTTACTTATTTTAAATATTTTTAAAAATAATGTTAGATTATAAAAAATATCCTTATTAAACATTAAGTTATTAGTTGTGGTGAGTAGTAGCCAACGGTGATTATCAGCAGTAGATGGCAGTAACAGTAGTGATGGATCATGATCACTAATAATGGGTAATGATTGATAGTGGTTAGTAAGAATGGGCGATAGCCAATGATGATTACCAAGGATGGGTGGTAGTTGATGATGAGCAATAATAAATGGTGGTGAATGATAGTGAGTGGTAGTCGATAGTAGTCATGAACAATAAATGGTAGTTAAGAGTAGATTACGGTGAACGTTGGTTACCTTTGGTAGGTGGTTGCCGATAATAGTCATTGATAATGGAGGACATAATGATAGGTGGTGATAATAGTGGTGGATGATACTAGTGGTGAGTGGTGTGAGTGGTAGTCATCCACGGTGGCTAGTGATTATAATGGGCATAAAAAATGGATGATGGCCAGTAGGAGTTAATAATAGTAAGTGGTAGTAAAATGATATATTAATAGTAGTAAGACTTTAATAGAAAGGTGAACAAAATAATTTATTTATATTAATTAAATACTTCCATATTATGGAAATAAAAGATATTCACTTTCCCTTATGAGAATATTTTGAAGAAACATTTAAAAATTTCTAGGAATATTCACATTTCCATTTCCTCTCATGAGAATATTTTGAAAAAATATTAAGTTAAAAATATTTTTGAAAGTGTTCAGATTCTTAAACTTTTTTTAAATTTGAAATAAATATAAAAATTTCATATTTTAAAAATATTTTTAGAAATATAAAAATAATTTTACAAATCAAATGCCACCATACTTCTATCGTAAAAATTTAGGGACATAATATTTGATCAACGCTCCTATAAATCATAAAAAACTAATTATTATATTTATTTAAAAGGAATTTTTTTTTTTTTGTACATTACCTTGTCCTCGCGGCCTTATTATTCGTACTAAAAGGATGCAGAAGTGGTGATTAAGTCACACTAGTGTAGTAAAAAAACAACAAAAGATAGTAAAAAAACAACAAAAGAGTGTAATTTGAATCCGATTTTTTGTCTTCGGAAAAAATGATAGAAATGACCAGAGGCTAGAATGACATGTTAAGTTTATGTTGGGTCAAAAGATGATAATAAAACGAGAGTGTAATTTGAATTTGATCTTTGGTCTTTAAAAAAAAAAAATAATGATAGAAATGATAGACTTTATAAATTATAACTTGGATGAACAAGTTATATTAACTTCTGTATCACTTATTAAATTTAATTATTTATTATTATATTTCATTAAAAATATTGTAGTCATCGATTAAATAACTTATTAAATTTTTATCATTGTTTCATTAATACTCAATACCTTTATTATATAATTATTTATAATTTAAATAATATTATTTCTTAAACTATATTTTTAAAAATATTAATATAAATTTTTAACCGAATTGATAGATTAATTATCTTTTTTTTATTAACCAACCTTAATCCAGTTAAGTTATTTAGTCATGTTAAACTTGTTGCTCGTGTTTGTATAAAATTATTGCAGCATGTGATAAAAAATTATCATCGAGGATGTGCGAAATGGCAATGTTCTCTGTAACATTTGCTATATGTTTATATTTTATTAGCAAACATTAATTTAGTTTGGCATAAATGCACTGACATGTACATGTTTATAGACTATATAAGCATTGATAATGGGGCAGAAGCAGATTATTTTGAGGGTTCCACCAGAATTTCATACCACGCAGATGGTGGCTTCATATCAACTGGCGGGAATAACGAGACAACCAATGATGCCGAACTGAAAGATGCATATTTTGGAAGACAATTGAAAACAATAAGAAAATTCCCAGATGGAAAAAGGAATTGCTATTCCCTGAAACCCAAGGGGGGCAAGAGCTGCAAGTATCACATCACCGCTCTCTTTCCAGACACAACACAAAGACCAACTTTCGACTTGTATATTGGGGTCAATTACTGGGACACCGTTGGCTTGAGCAGTTCTGATTACCCATACGTTGCTGACGCCATCTTTTTTGCCGCTGCTGACAACATTGATGTTTGTCTTGTGAGGAAAAACATGGATGACGACGATGCACCTGTAATTTCACTGTTGGAATTGCGGCTTTTGAGGGATTCCGTACATGGGACGGCATCCTATCCGACGCCCATGGCTCTCAAGAAAAGGGCAAACCTTGGCATGTTTGAACATGATAAGGATTATGTCAGGTGATTTCCTTAATATCCATTTCTAACTTTGCAAATGCTTGTTCGAGTGTCTGTGCGCGCACACATATGAAATGCTTGCCAATTGTTAAGTACCGGAGAGTGTTCGAACTTTTTTTCCAGCCATTTCTTCATTTTTGTTTTTGTTTAGGCGCGCTCTCATCGTCATTCAGTTGGTAATCTTTGATATTAATATAAAAATCATTGCTGGTAAACTTTACGATGCTCTTATAAGTTTGGGAACTATACCTTTTGTTTGACAAAATTAAAATAAGATTTCATTTTATTTTTAAATATTTTTTTAAAAAATAGTATTTAGCTTCAAATAAAAAAAAATTATTTCATTTCATTTACAATTCCTATTTTAATTATATTTATATCATTATAAAATTTATTCAATTTAACAAGAATTTCATTAGAATTTATTTTATTTGACTAAAAAAATATTTTATATAAAAATTTTAACCTCTTTCTAGCATTACCATTAAAATCTACTTTTTAATTGAATTTTATATATTTTCTAATGCATTTAAATTGAATTTCATATATTTTCTAATGCATTCCACATAAGAATAATTGATTTACAAATGAATTAAAATCATTATTTTTGATAAAGTTTTCAAATAATAGAATTCACTTATAAATAAATTAAAATCATTTTTATTGAAATGAAATAAAATCAATTCTAAAAATATTACATGCTAAACAAAACAATAATGAGATGGCCAAATGACAAAGTGAAGTGGTTAAATGAAAGATTTATTTGACTACTTCATTATGGGTTCCAAACTTATAAGAGTACCATAAAAGTGACTTTTATTATTATATTGATGAGAAATACTTCTTTAGGTATTGATTATCACATTATTCTTGAGTATTATTATTTAAATACAAGAAATTAATAATGTGTGAATCTATTTTATTCAATAATTAATTAGGAGTTAACATGATTTAAAGTTATTCACTTCTCTTTCATTATAATTAGCAATAAATAATTATTAATTATTGGATAAAATAAATTCAAACATTATTAATTAATAATATTTAAGTGAAAATGCCTAATAATAACATGATAGGTAATGCCTACCTAAGTATTTATCATGTTTGTTACAGTATTATTGCTCTTGTGTCTGTAACAATCTTTTGGTTTAACAAAATGATTAAAATTAGGCCTACTTAAAAATTAAGGAGAACATAATTAATTAATTATTCCAATTTACGAAGACCAATATCTTTCAATTATATTTGAAAAAGATTAAAAATATCATTCAATATGCATATCAAAACGACTAAACTTACATATATGAATTTAAGAAAAAATACTGCCATCAAGTAATTGAAAAGAGAAAATTTTCTTGCAAAAAAAATCGAAATTTTGGAGGAGAATGGCGGCAGTGCAAAAGTCTTCTAAAGGGACGAGGGCATTGGCACTGCTGCCATTCTCCTCCAGGTTACTGTAGCTAGCAGGTATCTATGCTGTATTATGCAAAATTTATTATAAATATTTAATATGCATTATTAAAAAGTCTCATAATTGATTATGTTATTTCAATAAAAAAACAGTTAAATTCAACTCACAATTTTTTAATTGATAATTAGTTACTTTTTATTCTCTTAAATATTTTAAAATAATTTTTTAAATTAAAAAAAATTAACTAAATGAGAGAAGAGAAGTAGACTCAAGAATTGTAAGAACTTCACACTTATATTACCTACGTATTTTCAACTTTTAACTACATATTTATTTCTCTCATAAAATATTTTAAATTATAAAATATGTAAAATTGGTTATATAAACTATTAGGTTAACCAGGTAATAATTTGCGATCAAGAGAAGCTGTTACATTGACTACCATTATAGAACTCTTATATAATATTTTTCCTACAAAAGCGTGAAGGAAAAAAATTCAACTTATATACTAATTAAATAAAATAATACTCTATATATAAAAAAATTTAAAAACTACAACTGTACTTAAACAAATAAAATAAAATTATATAATATGTTCCAATTGTATAAATATTATGCACACACACATACACTAAATATACAAGGAAAAAGATATTATTTAATAAGTAAAATGACACATGCATATCAAATTTAAATATCATAATTCTAATTAAACAAATAAAATAAAATAATCAAAATTCTTATGCATAGAGTATTATTTTATTTAATCAGTTCGTAAATAAGTTGTATTATTTTTTTTCTTATGATTTTAATAGGGAAAAGTATTATATGACAGTCCCTCAATGTTACAGCTTCTTCATGATCCCAAATTTCTATTTGATTTATTTGATAATTTATACAACCAATTATATATATTTTTAAATTTAAAATATTCTATGAAAGAGATAAATATATATTTAAGAGTTAAAAATACATGTTAGCACCCTCGTGGTGTAGCAACATCTAAAAACTCCTTACGAGTTTTACTCTACTTATATTTGAAGTTTGAATCAGGACTTTACATGTATGGATTAAATAACTTATCTCTATTATTTACCTAAAAAAAGTTATGAAATATGTAGGTCCTATGAATGTGGAGGTCCTAAGTCTGTTCCTCATCTCTTGTTTAGTTAACATACTTTTAAAATTTAAAAAAAAAAAAAAGAGATTTAAGAAAATAAAAGGCAGAAAAATGGTGGCAATGCCGACGTCCCGCCTTTGGAGGACGGCACTCCCAACGTCTTCCCTTAACCCTATTTATCTTAAAGTTTGCATTTCTTGGGGAAATATTTTAACTTTGGCATCACTCTGAGAAATTTTCTCTCTCTCGGCAGTAAGCATGTCAAAATGCCTCATTCGTGAATCTTAATTTTTATTTTATTTTATTTGATTAATTTTTATACTTTTTTTTTCCTCATTATATGCAGGTACGTTGATGACATCTATAGTCGCGTCTGGCATGTAGAGTCTAACCCCCTCAGTTCCCAGTGCGTTTGCTCCGCTGCCTATGTTGCATTGAATACATCAGTGGTTTTCGACATTGGTGAAATGAAAGATAATTTCAAACTACCAAGGGAAGTGTTGAGCTCTGCAGTTTGTGCATCGAATAAATCCTCTTCTTTAAATATCTCTCAAAGCATCGACGGCATTGGCGATGATGATGAGTTCGTGCTTTACCTTCATTTTTTCGAGTTTGAGGAGAAGGCCCGATATCAGAACAAAAGAATCATGAATATTTCTTTTATGGATAAAAGCATCTACCCGGAGCCCTTAACTCTTCAGTATTGGCAGCCGATGACCATAGCTCACACTTTCAATGATTCTGGTGACATTTGGTTTACGATTACATCAACTTCGGATTCTCATTTTCCAGCCATGCTCAATGCTTACGAAATTTATAGACTGCTTCCCCAATCCAATTTCACCACAGCTCAAGAAGACGGTGCGTAATACGTTAACTATTCTTTTCCGAATGTTTGGAAAGCCATGAAAACTCTGAAGATTAGAAACAGCTCAGGAGAATGATTATTGAACTGGATCATGATTATATTATAGATAATTTTTCTTAAAAATTTTTACTTGATCAACTTGGCAAATTATAAACCAGTTTTATAAATATTTTTTCACTTGACTCAAAATTTTAATATATTATACTATTTTTATTCGATTAAGTAATCACAAACATATTTAATTAGTGAATTAGTAATGTTATATATGTAACAAAAATAATATTCAAATGTAAATTAAGCATATTATTAAATATAGAATAGTGAATTAAATTTTCAAAAATCAATCTAAGAATTGGAATGCAATTTCAGATCTTAAAAACTAATCATAAACTATATCCTCTTTCATCTTCTTCAAGCAAGACCTTGGCAAAAAGAAACATGCATTACTTTTTCTCTCCAGTCTCCACCTCCTTTGTTCAAACATGGTATAAGTCAAACTAACTCAAGTAGACCGCAAATTTCCAACAGTTGAGGCTATGTGGAAAATCAAACATACGTATAATATCAGCAAGAGCAGTTGGCAAGGAGACCCATGTGTTCCCAGTGAATTCAGATGGGATGGGATCAATTGCACTGATGATGACACGCCCCCAAGAGTTACTGGAATGTGCGTGCAATCCGTTCAATGACTGCTGTCCATTTCAGTTCTTGTTTCTTGTATTACTCATTCTTAATCGCATATGTATACATGTAGATACTTGAATTCATGGAATTTGGCAGGAGAGATAGCTGCCGCATTCGTCCATCTCACCAAATTGCAGAACCTGTAAGTACTAATTAAGTAGTCTGTTTGCTCCCTCATATATCTTAAGAAAAATGACAAAACGCATATTATATTTCTTCATTAAAATATTAAGCTTATGATTTAATTTTTCAAAAAATTTGAAATAAATCAGAGGCTTAATTCATGCTTTGGGCCTAATTAGACTTTTAATGAAGCATGTACAACAAATCTATTGGTTTAGGATCGTGATTAATAGCACAGGGGAAAAGTAAAATGTATTGGTTTTAAGCTTCTCAAAATACAAGGAGATTAACTTGTCAGTTAGTAAAACTTTACGGATGTAAGATGTATTTTTCTTTGCTATATTACAGGGATTTGTCAAATAATCAATTGACAGGAAATGTGCCAGCAGCTTTGGCTAACCTGGATAGCTTGTGAGTAATTGAATTTATCATTTTGGCCACATATAGTAACTTGTTGGGCCATTAATTTATATATCTCCAGCAATTATATTGCTAAAATATTTATATTATTCCCACATGTTTACAGAAATTTGGCAAGGAACCGCCTCACAGGTTCACTTCCCAAACGCTTGAGGGAAAAAAATGATGACGATAAATTCAGGTTGCAAATGCATTACTTGACATTAATTGTGTAGAGCTGTTGTCACACTCATACCAAATACACTAATAATCAGTAATATGATTACTGACACTTTCATACCGCAATACTGTGACTATTGCTAGATTTGCTGGAAATCCGAATCTCTGTCAGAAACATTCATGCAGAAGCAAATTTCTAATTCCTGGAATCATAGCAGGAATCATAGCGTTTATAGTAATAACAATCATAATAACAATAATTTGGTGGCTCGCCAGGAAAAAACAAGGTATTGTCCCTAGCTCTCTTCATCAACCATTAATTATAAATTAACCTTTTGAATTAGAGTAAATTAACTTATTAGTAGATATGAGGTCTTGCAACTTAATCTTTAAAATAATTTTGCGACTTAATTTAGTCTGAACGTCAATTGAGTCCTTCTCTGAGATGGGAAAGGAAAAATTACCCAGAATCTTTTGTGACATTGCTAATTGATTACCTGTCGTATTGAAATTGTAGAGTTTTACTTAATTTTTGTGGAAATTGCTTTTTTATTCCTTCCAACTTTGCCTGTTAATTCAGAATGTTCTGTTTCTAATACCACACATTTCATTTGAAAATATATAAAAATACTTGATGGCATCTATATCAATGCAGTGGCTAGCAAAAATGAGCAGCTTAAGTCAAAAAATCGAGTATTTTCTTATGCTGAGATTGTGAGTATTACCGACGACTTCAAAACTATAATTGGAAAAGGTGGGTTTGGAAATGTGTACCTTGGTGCCCTACAAGATTTTACGCAGGTTGCTGTCAAGTTGCTCTCTAAATCATCAATGCAAGGGTACAGAGAATTTCAATCAGAGGTCAGATGCAACAATTGTATTACGCTTTTCAACAGTTGCTTTGTAACATGATTTTTCAGTTACCATGAAAGCTATACTTTGGAATGCAGGCACAATTGTTGATGATTGTTCATCACAAAAACTTGGTTCCTCTTATTGGTTATTGTGACGAGGGTGACATCAAAGCACTGGTTTACGAATACATGATTATGGGAAATCTCCAACATCAATTATCAGGTTTATAATGACTTGCTAAATACTTTGGTTTATATAATTGTGTTGGAATGGTGCCAGTTGCACAGCTCTACTATTTCCAGTTGTCATGTTTTATCCTAATGTCTCATCCTCCATTATCATGGGTTAACATAGATTATATGACATCGATTTATATTTTGATTTCAGATAAGAACCCGGATGTTTTGAGTTGGAGGAAGCGACTTCAAATTGCATTAGATGCAGCACACGGTATGCAGGCTATTATCATATATTCATATTCCTTTGCTTTTTTGTCTTATCATTCATCTTTTGCTGCTGTTAAAGTAGAAATTGGGTTGTTGCTAAATGGAAATACAGGATTGGACTATTTGCATAATGGCTGCAGGCCACCTATTGTTCACAGGGACCTAAAACCTTCCAACATCTTACTAAATGAAGACATGCAAGCCAAGATTGCTGATTTTGGATTGTCTAAAGCTTTCACAAGCAACATTGACACTCATATATCAACTCGTCCAGCTGGTACAGTGGGCTATCTTGATCCTGAGTAAGTGACTAACAACATAATAATCTCCACTACAGAGATAGGCATAGCACAATGGCAAGTGTGATTTCATAAAATTTGTATTAGCAACTGCAATGCTTTGAGGAATAATCAGTGTGCTATACTTTAGGGGATGTTCTGGGGCTAACTCAGTGATCATCTTTACAGGTTCCACAAAACTGGAAACTTGACCAAAAGGAGCGATGTTTACAGTTTTGGGATCATCCTACTAGAGCTGTTGACCGGCCAACAAGCAATAATAGAAGCATTATCAGGCAATGCGGAACACATTCTTCAATGGATTATTCCTAGACTAGAAAGCAAGAATATCCAATCTATTGTTGATCCAAGGTTACAAGGAATGTTTAATCCTGCTTCAATATGGAAATTTATTGACATAGCCATGTCTTGCACTCCATCTAATGCAATTGAAAGGCCTGATATATCTCAAATTGTGTCAGAATTAAAGGAATGTTTAGTTCTGGAGATAGCCACTGAAAGCGCTCCAAGTAGCAGCAAAAGCTCAATTAAATCTTTGGGAACATCGCTGCCTGAATCAGAAATTGGATCACATGGAAAGTTGGCAACTACAAGTTAGAGGGTGATATTTGATGTTGTGTATACTTGTGATTTGAGAAACTAGAAATTTGGAGTGAATTTGGAATAACTTGGGGGGGATTTATGACTTGATTATCTTATTTGTTGTTGGATTAGGATATTAATACTATGGTGTTTGAATCCTATAGCCAAACTACTTGGTTGTAGTTAGTGGTCTTAGCTTTTATTTTGCTGTTCAAATATCTTGTTTGTTTGAATCAAATTAACCCTCACTTATTTTAAATAGGTGAGGCTAAGCTAATGGGGTGATGTTCTATTAGTATGCTTATTAATTTGTAGACGTGAAGGCGGGGTTCGAATTCTCTGCCTATCATTTTCCTTTCTTCAATTTTTTCAATCAGGCGCTATTTCACTAGTGATATTCGGGGCCTCGACAAAAAGGCCCTTGGAGTATGGATGGCTCTCCCGAGATGTCCGTTTTCCCACGGTTGATAGTGAATGCTTCAGTAGAGAAATCTTTAGAGTAAGGATGATTCTTTCCAAATGTCCAAATAAAAAACACGACTCCAATAATTAATTTAGACCAAACATATATGAAACTTTTATACATTTCATTTCACCAACCACAACTCATGAAAGGTCAAACATATATAAGACATTTGTCAGCATAGTTAAGATTCGATTCAAATCCCAATTTACAAGGACACAAGTGGTTTTCTGTTATTAATTATTTTATTATTAAACGCTTTGTTTGGAGATGCAAACTATTCTATTAAGGTGATTGTAGGAAAATATTTTTGTAAGAAAATTTTATTTACTTGTATACAAATGAAAGTAATATATTATCTATCTAGCTTGAGATTAAGAGCCATAATGTTAAACATATTTTTTTTATCAAATTTCTTACATTTAATATTAGACATATAAAATAATTTCTATTATTTTATAATTATATTTTGATAAAAGATATTTTTTATTAAAACAAACGCATAATATGCGGGCTTTAATGATGATGGATACCTTGTATTAACATACACCCTTCTTTTAGAAGAGGTGGATAAATATATAGCATACAAAATGGAATATATTAATAAATAATGTGTTTTTTTACTGGAAAAGGAACTATGACCCCATCTGTCAGGCAAAGGCCAGCCAGCAAATGCAGATGGCAATTGATACCAAAGTTCATGTGTTTCATGTGTATAAAACTCTCCGAAGTTAGATAAGGTGTAACCAAACGCTTAAAAGTGTAAACATTGTGCAAAAGGTCTCTCATCATTATCTCTCCATCTAAATTTCTAATGGCAATTTTTTTCTCATAATTTACATAGTTTGAACTAATTTTATTGGTTGTATAACCAAAACCACACTATCCAAGTGAATTAAAGATAAATGACTATTTATACATTTTCACTGCTAGACTTAGTAGTGTATATTAATAGATGCTTGAATCAGGATCAACAAAAAAACCTTCCCTCTGTATCATTAAAATTATTTCCTTCAATGAGTTTCATACAAAAATTTCTCTCTCTTATCTTCTCCAACTATTTTCTGTACTTGACATGGCTTAAGTACAAGTCAACAACTTCGAAATTACAGTTATTCTAAAGATTCTTAGAATACAAAGAAAATTTAAAAGGTGTCCATAGGCTCATGCATATATGTAGGAGTATGTGTTCAATAAAGGCGAAGGCCTCTGACATTGGATTGCCCATCATTAATTTCACCGTGAAACATTACAGGTTTTGTTACTCATAAGTACTGTGCACGGACGATCTTCTAATAAGATAACGACTCTGTGTCTTTTGACAAATAGCTTGCTCTACCTTTAGTAGTAAAGTTTCTCTCAATTAAAAAACTATGAATACTTGTATTTCTTTAGAAAATAGTAAATGCTAATGGAGTGGACATCTTAAGGGATGAAAATGTGTAAGTCCAATCGTCAAAATAGAATCTTATCTCTACCTTTGGAAAAAAAAAAGAAAAAAAGATAGTGAAAATAAGATTTAGATCTATGTTATTATATATCAAAGATAGCAAATCCAATTACGATTCAGCATGGTTTAGCTATTGTAAATAGCATTGCTAGGGAATTATATGAAGAGATAATCAAAGGACTTTTTGTGTAATATGTATAGTGTATGTGTTTAAATACACTTTTATAAATAATAAAAAATTTTGTGTATATGAGATATAATTTAAGGGTTTATGTATATTTTACCGTTTGAAATTCAAATCAAAATGGGGCAAGGATATAAATCCTATGTGTTCAAGTTTGGATGTTAAAGAAACAAACAATACCTAGAAATCTCAATTTGCCCAGAATTTGAGGAATCACATGAGGATCGTCTTGCAGGGCAGAGGATAGTACGGAACAATGATAGTAATTCTCATCCTCTTGTGCTTTACCTTGTCCCGAAATTTAAAAATTATTATTTTACTTTTCACTTCATAATAAGTAATATATATTAAATAAGTATAATTTAAGTGTTTACAAATAATATATTTACAAATTTATTATGTTTTCATATCAATTTGAGATAAAGAATTTAAAATTGTTAGTTACAAGTAAATTTAGAAATTTATTTGTGTTTCAAGTTATGTAATGATTATGCATGAATAATTAGAACTTAATTTTAAGATTTATATATATTGTTATTATTTTATTTTTTTAATCACTTTCCAAAGGCCTTTGTAGAGTTTTGTCACTCCATGAAACGTGAAGATCGGGCGACTTTATCTTGATAATAATGGGACAATACAAATTTTATTGTAGATAATGAGGCGTAAGACGTAAGAAGGGTTAATTTACTCCCACCCGCACAACATTTGTCATTCCTAATAATACCTGTATTAGTAGAACAAAGTGTTACAGAGTATTGATAATTACGAATAGTAAATATAATAATTAATATTATTAATTTTTATTTTTATTTTTATTATAATTATTTATCTATCTATTTATTTACAATGTTCAAATAAATAAAAAACACTGAAATTGATTGTTCAATCTCATATTAGTATGTCAAATACTGATTTACTTTTTAATTATATTCGTTCTTTTCAATTTTTATAATTTATTTTAATATTACCAATAAAGAAAAATAAATAATTAGCATGAAAATAAAATTAAGAAATTAATAATATTAATTATAAAATTTGATAAATATAACATTTATTACTTAAAAAAATGAGAAATTAATTATTATGTTTATTTTTTATAATGAAAATAATCAACCACCTAAGGGATTGAAGTCGAGCGAGTCAAACGTGAACAGAAATACTAAAGGTCATTTAATAAATTAATCCCTTATTTTTGTTTTGAATAATCCTTTGTTCGTCCAAATAAGAAAAATCTTAAAGGTCAGGATCCCCCCCGGCGGGGGCAACTGCAACGGAATCCTTTCCCATTGTTTGTCCTGCATTTCCACCTAGAACTATAGGTCAGGCAACCTACATCTACATTTGGCGATGTTTTTTGTTGCAATTTACGTCTATTGTTTCCATTCCAAATAGATGATATCCTGGATGTAAATAAAATAAACATCTACATACGATTATAATAATAATGAAAAAAAATTGTATATTTCAATTATAACACATTTTTTTTTATTTGTATCGAATAAAAGAAAAGTGATTTGTTGATATTCTTATCCGTATGCCCCGGGCTACGTGTACCTAAGATTTTCGAGAGCTCTCCTGTGAGCAAGATTATTACAGCGCCTCCCTACTCACAAATTCTCAACCACTTCGCCGGCGCCCTCCCTACAGTGAATGAAGGATCTTAAGGTCATTGTATAGTTTTGTGGTTATAGGAAAAAAGTAAAATACTAAAATATTACCCTCCTTCATGTTTTCCTTTTTCACAAAATCTCAACTACTTTACTCCCGCTATATAGTAAATGAAGAAAACTAAGGTCATTTCATGGTTTTTTTCCGGAGTATAGAAAAATAAATTTTTTAAATTACAGACATATTATAATCAATATTTGAATTAGTTTGCCAGTTTTACAATTATCAAATTAATTTGACTTTAATGATTAAGTTGTACCATGTAACAATTGCAAATAAACATATCTGCAAATAGTAGTATCCTTGGAGGTTTTACCATGAATCACTTAAAAAAAGGCTATACAAAGATGACAAAAGTCATCTATATAGATCTTATTTGTTGTCTTTGTATGTATTGCTAATGACAAAAGTCACCTATATAGACCTTACTATTTGTATTGGGTCATGTCTATTGCACCCTACATAGATGATATTTTTTGTGTCATCTGTATAGGTTAGAATCCTTTGTATTGACATGTATTTTAAAAAAAAAAATTCAAGGTGTGATTTTTTTAATTTTTTTAACATTTGTATTTATAAGTTAAAGAGTGAACAATCAATGGAAAAGAATTTAAATCTAATTAATATATATAAATAAAATAAAAATATAATAATTATTTAACATAATCAATTGTAAAAATAAATGAAATAAAAATTAACTCCAAAATAATATATAATAAAATAAATAATACACATGCATACATACTATAGATTATCAAAAAGTAGATGCATAATATATACACATATAATAATTATATAAAATAATAATCCTCGTTATCATTGTTGTTATCCTCATTATCATGTAAAGGTAGATGTGAGGGTTGGGGTGAAGGTAGGTGCAATTGTGACTAGAATGGGGGCAAGGGTCACTTCAATTAAGGGGTCAACGGATAAGGCGATTCAAAAGCAAATATGGATGGTATTCTTAATCAAAGGATGTTCATCTGAAGAGAAAGAGGAGGAGAAGGCACAATATGATGAGGTAGACAGAATCTCATGAATTGTAAAGCAATATGCATGCCTTTAAGGATAATATAGGTTTATTGCAACACTTGATCATAATAAAGAATCTGTTGTTCTACCACAACTAAAGCGTATTGACTTTTAGTGATATAGGTCAGTACCTCTTTTACAAATGTTGTATCTTACTATTGCCTTAAACAAAATATTGTAGTGGATGAACTAGTACTGGAGGTGTTGTGTGTCATCCTAGCAAACACACAACTAATTACCTTTCTATACCCTTGATGAGTGCCCAACATCTTATCAACAATAATAGGCTCATCAAAATCAGCAAAGCTATTAAAGAGCTGCTAGAAGATACATTGGACTATAAAGATTGATGGGTGACCAATTTTAGCATCTTAGCCTTAGTTTTTTGAAAATAAGCATAAAGTTCAGTGAAAAAATTTTCCTATGATAATTAAAATTATTTAATCAAAAAATAGTTACTTAGATAAGCAATTTAAACATCCAAATGCACTCATTCCCTTGTATATGTATAATGCTCATGAAAATTCCCCCTCACTGGCTACAATTCACCTATGTCCTAATTTCTCTATACCAATTTTAAAACATAGTATTAACAATTAGTAACAATTAGTAAGATTTTTTATAATAGCACCATGCGAGAATATTAAATTAAAATACCTTATCATATCAGTCATTATAAAAGGCTTTGATCCATAATGATCACTGTACACTTTTTTGACTTGTTATTTGAATTTCTTCTAAATAGCTCCTATATATTGAAATCAAAATATTTTTAATTAGAAGACAAATAAATCAAATGTTAAAAATGGCAAGTTACTAATTTTACTTCAACTTTACTTTATGCTTGTTACTATTGAAGTATATGCATAACATATCCTAATAATTAGTCGAGATATCAATGGGACAAGCTTACCATGCACTATTAAGATCACAAATGTGATCATGACCACTATGTTATAAGAAATGCTAGTGGAACACGGACTTCCAATCTTTGTATCGATTAGTTGTTGTTTGTTGAATACTGATAATCATATATCCCTACTCCTTAAGCTTAACATCTACAAAATTAAAATGGAATTGCATTGAAATACGTGAAAAATATTTTTGTTATTATTTCCATTAATCTTAATATCAAATAAAAAATAATATAAAAAATACATGTTATAATACTTATACAGACTCCCTGCATAATATACTCTCGCTGCTCCTTAGATACTTGCTTCCAATTTTTATGGAAAGGCTTGCAATGCTACCTAACCAACACTTTTATATCATGTGCAAAATGCTTTGATTTCAGACCAATTAGTTGTTATGTACCTATCTTCTCAAATTGGATAGGTAGTGGCCTTTTATTATTCTTTCATATTTTTTTATGGAGGGTTAAAGACTTTGATTTACTACAATAACATCCACTCAATGTAGCTTTCAAATATAATACACTGTTAATAACATATATTTATAAAAAAATGCAAAATAAAATACTTGAGTATAACTGATTTTACCTGTCTTACACTGGAAAGGGATCTGAGTAAGGTCTCATGGTGGGTTGTGTCCACTATCTCCTCCATGATAACGTAACATAATATCAATCATGACTATCAAACATTATTATATATGATCAGACACATACAATAATTATTATAACAAGAAATAAGTAATACTTATGATAAAATGTCACAGTTTTTGTATCCATGGCAAATTATATTTGCACGTATAAAATGAATTGCTTGAAATAATTAGTATAACAAGACACAAATGATAATTAGTACAAAGTCTCAAGTTGTCAAAAAATAATACTCAATAACTACTTGAAAAACTAAAAAGTATTGACCCTGATCAGACTTATTGTCAATGAATGTTATAAGGTCATCTTCTTCTTCATTAATTGAATCATCATCATGGGATTCTAAAATCTCCTCCTCTATGTATTCCTTAGTAGTTTGATCTTTTATATTGTCATTGTCATTTATAAAGTCATTAAATATTCATGAAACAAGATGAATATTTCTAGAAGATGAAATATAATAAAAGTAATGGTTTTGATCCCGTAAAGTAATCAAGTCAAAATCTCCAAGATTAACTGTAAGAGTAAAGTTTGTAGAGTTATTATCATGCAAATAGAATACACCATTGATACTAATATTATCATCATCAAGGAGATCCCATACATTATGATGCACAACATTATTTATAACTCGTTAGTTTGATCCATTGAAATAATCATCAATGTAAAAAACTTACTGTGTTTAAGATACTAGTATATATGGATCATCTCTGTACCACTAAAAATGATATAAATGCTTGTTATTTTTTTGTCTGTGATAATTTTCCTTTTTCTATGATTGATGTCACATCATTTACATTTGAATAAAGTCACAAAGTAATTATGTAAATAACTTGACTCTATGACTTCCTCCAAAATATAGTAAAATGTGTTATTTTTTGTTCTAAGCATAGAAATTTCGCTATTCTGCATCTTATACTTTGCATCTTGAGAAGTAGTTATGAGTTGAACTTTATTTACCACACACATTAAACATGATACAACCATAAAGTCTATCAAAAATCTAAAGATAATAACTCATTAGTCACTTTAAAGGATCCACTTTTATGAAGGTAGTAAATCTATACAATTTTTTGAAGTGAACAATAACAACATGAACAAGTATAAATAAAATTATCAAGCATTAGATTATAACGAAAATGATAAAGAATTACCTTAAAGTAAAACCATAAATAAAAGTGGGTTCTTTGCAAATGTTTAATGTTCTCACCATTGCATTCTTGTAGTCGTCCTTATATTTACTATACAATACAAGTGATTCATTAATAACATGTTTCTTTCCATTAAAATCTTTATAGTTTTACCAACTGTGGCTTCTCAGAAAAGAATTAATGATGACTGACATAAGTTATTTTTCTCCTAATTTGCATTCATGGCAGATTTTCATTGCAAGTTAGATATACTTTGTATTCTTATTCACTCCACCCAAAAAGACTGCTTTGGGCAAGAAAGTCATTCACAATCCATAGTAATGCCATTCACACCTTAAACATGTTATTCATAGCAACATCTCAAGTTTCAAGTCCAATCTCTCATAATTATTTCAATTCCTCAACAAGTGGTCTTAAGAAAATATCTATATCTTTTTCTAGTGATTATTGTCCATGGATCAGTAGTATTAATATGAAAAATGACTCTCTCATATAAAGTTAGGGTGGCAAATTAAAAGTAGTTATCACACAAGCCACATGTTATGTGACAGGCTTATGTTACTAAAAGGATTAAATCCATTTCCACTTAAACTTAATTGCACATTCCTCAATTTTGCTAAGGAATCAATATATCTTTTATCAAAATCCTAGCAAGCTTCTCCATCAACAGGATGTTATAAAATCCTATTTTTGGTGGATTGTCCAATCTGATGCCACGTTATATCCTTTGTTGTGTGCCTTGATCTATATAACTACTTTATCATAGGGGTCAATGAAAAATATTGTAACACTTTCTGAGGAACCTTTTTTGCTTTTGTAATTTTATCAATCTATCAACTCCTCCCCCCACATATTAGATAGGTCTCATCTTTAGCGTGCTCTTTCTAAAAAAATGCACAATCATCCTTAAAAATATAAATTGATTCATACCCTAATTATAATTTATTGAGCTATTTCCTTACATTATAATGTGATTCAGGTAATTTGTTATCCTTCAATAATGCTCCCTTTAATAATTTCAGTAGGAGTCGAATGACTTATTAGTCCATTTATATATTATTTTTAGATGCATAAGCTTAACTAAGAAGTTAGCCTTTAGCCACGAGATGTGTTCCCTCTAAAATATCCTCACTTTGATCTATATCATTGCTATTAACTTGATCAATTACATAAGGGCTAATAAAGTCATGTATAATATAAATCATTTTCTTAACATCATTAGTGGGTGCCCCACCCATAACTTCAACCTTTGATACATATCTTTTATTGCGATGGACCCTATTCATGTATAACAGATCAAATTCATTATTTATTAGGTGTGCCTCCATGGTCTCCAATGTTTAATACAATACATTCACACATTTCTTGCATGGATATCTTATTAACCCCTGTCATCAATAAAGTTTTTGGCTTTATCCATAAATATAGTAGCACCATTCTAATATGTATCAGATAATTGATCTTGCAAGGTTGTTTAACTTTTATCTAACTTATTAATAGACATGGTGTAACTAGCCTACAATATCATGAATCATTATATGATTCAATTATGCGTTTATGTTTGCTATATACTTTAAACCCACCTTATCATTCCAACTCTAATAAGTATGGCATTATCCCATTCGAAATATTCTTGCAGTTATTATCTCAACTTATCTATAATGCATTTCATAAATGATAAAATTTCAACAACATCCTCATATAGTTCTCCAAATGTGTATACTATACACCAATATAGTAAACACCTAGAGAACAATGAAAAAAGGAAGAAATTTTGATAAGGTAAAATAACAAGCAGATAAGTTCAGTACAATAAGTAAATGACATATCCCAAACTATCTAAATTCTTAGGATAATTCAAGGGTTAGTTCCTTTAGAAAGATTAACTAACCCTTAAATGGGTTTAAGGTTATAGTGCAGATACATTTTAAACTTAATATAATTTCTTATTACAATAGTTTTTGACAAAATCGTATACTCAGCCATTTACGTAATGTTATAATAATAACTGAATTGTATACATTATAATATTAAATGACAACATTTAATATTATTTGTTAACTTTTTACTATTTTAAATGATTTATTAATAATATAAATATTCAACTTGCATAAAAAATTACACTCACTTGATTAAATTAATTGTTAAAATTTGTTATATTTTTGTATCCTCTTAATACAACATTCATCTTAAATAACATAGTAAACTAGATAACATTATATGACTAAATCATAATATTAAATGACAACATTTTTTGTCATCTAATATTTTTATTTCTTGGGCTTTACATTATTACTTAAATTATAAAATATTTCACATCACAAAAATTCTATGTATTAACTGTTATTATTGTCCATTATTAGTTATATTTTTAGTGTTTTAAATTCTTAAATTATAAAATCATCGACATCTTAGAAATCTTTCTATTTACATTAGTGTAATTATAACATTATTGTGCTATCCTTTATTATTACTTTCATTCTTATATAATATTATTTCATGGCAAAAAATGATTGTTGAATCTTATATTATATGAGAAATTACTCTTATATAATATTCTTTTATAATTTTACTTTCATTCTTATGTAATCAATTTTAGTTATCAAATAATAATAAATAATATCATTATATAATAGTTTATATAATATTATATGATAAAAGTTTATATTATTATATAACATTATGGAATGAAAGTTTCACATAAAATACTTAATAATATAAATAATTATCAAATTCATTTAATTTGAACTAAAACAAGTATCAAACAAAAAATTTACCTATTTTCAAATATTGTATTTTTCATAATATATTCAAAATTTACTCTCTGACTAAATTTCATGTATATTTCAATATATTTCAAATAAAAATAATTTATTTATAAACAAAGTGAAATCATTATTTTTAACATATTGTTCAAATAATAGAATCTATTTGTAAATAAATAAAAATCATTTTTATCAAAATAAAATAATAAATTTTGAAAAACTTTGCTAACACGTAAATACATTAGGTATTTGCCTAAAGTGAGACTTCTTTTTCCCTTTTTTGTGGAGCTATTTTCAAGTTTTGTGCATCTTCCTTGTGTGCTGGCAGCAAGGACATAGCTTTGTTTGTTTGGCTTCTTTCTTTGTACTGCTTGTTGCTAGCAGTGAAGCATGCAAAGTCATTTTATTTATATGAATATATTACTCTTCCTATTTTATACCTCATTTATTTATTAAATATGCAAGTTTAATCTAATAAGAATAAGTTTCATTTAATCTTTTTTTTTAATAATAGAGGTGAGAATTTGACCACAAGTCAAATCTTGGTTTATAACTTCTAATATACAAATTTGTTTTGTTATCGTATGAGCACCAATGCCCTTTTGATTCTGTAATCATCTTGTAATGATGTTTGTCTCTCATGACAGTAGTTAAAACTTAGGTGAATAAATCTCCAGAAGAATGATATTGATAATACTTGGGTGTAAATTTCCCAAGAATATCAAAACAGAAGCCCTCAAACATTTTTTATTTAAAAGCAAAGTTTTACCAATCCTTTGCCATATCCACTTTACATTCATTTATTTCATCATAATCCCAAGATTTTTTAAGTCTTTTCTCTTATTACAATCCCTCTTTCTTGTTTAGCTTATTGGTGGAACCAGGCTAACCAGTATTCCCAATTATTAATTCCTTATAAACTTTGACAAAATTAATTAAATAAGGTTTCTTGTACTTTGGGAATTCTATTATCACATCCTTAAATGCAAAGCACACTAAATTACATAAAATATCACCTTTAATCTCAAATTATACTTTCCATCAACCATATTGATAAGATTAAAATTTACTTTTTATTAATTAATTATTGGAATCAACTAAAGAAGAAAAGCCCTCTTCCTAAGATCAGAGACAATAATCCATAACAAATTATTTAGAAAAATAAAGGCTTAACAGAGAACCTAAATTTGTGTTTTGTTTCATTCATTCTTGAAATGGCTAACTTCTAATTAGACACCAAACTAGTTTTATAAAGCCTACAATACCATTACCAACAATCCTATTGTTTTTTGTGTTGGCACAATTTGACTATGAGAGATTCGCTTTTTGAAATAATTATGCTCTTTAATTGAAGCACACCACTAAAATAACACCTTGCAGCATTCCAAATCTCACATCCAAAGCCATCTCTAGTGTAGAGTGAATTGAGTTTTTATTAGATATAGCAAGTGGTTAAATCTAGAATCACCAATGATTTATCAATTGAAATTTTGATTAAAGGCTTAAAATGGAATTGCAAGGACATAAAAGTCTTAGGGGATTGAGTTTTTTATAATTGAATTATATTTCATTTTTATTTTTATATTCTGGTAAAAAAGGAAAAGCTTTCCAATCTTGCTGACTAGAGCACCAATGGAATATTAAGATGCTAGCAAGTGCTATAGTCATACTAGAGAAAAAATTTCTAGTCCTATTATAGTATTAAAATTCTTAATATTACTTGCTGTAATTTTTTTGACAAATTAAAGTTTTACTCCTTTAATTTTAGTGGTCACTTGATTATGATATTAAAATTGTTGTTTAGTCAAAATACAATAAGGAGCAGTATTAAAATTTTAGTTTTATGGTGGAATCAGAAAATCTTTCCTTACTAGGGTTGCCAATAAAAGTCTGCTTAGATGTTACTACCAAGTCAATGAGACAGTGACTCAATTAACCCTTAAACAATAAAGATCTCTTTAAAAATAATTATCTATTAAATAAAATGATAAGCAATGACGGGCATTTGAACTCATAACTAAGATAAGTCACAAGAATTCTATTCAAATCATTGCAATTAGTTCAGTCAATATGTGTTGGCAAATTCCTTTTCTTTCCAAATCCCAAAATAAATGAGTTAAATAAAAAATATAAATTCTAATTAAAATAGTTAATATAATGAAATAAACACTCAACATTATAAATTCCTCAACTTTAGTAAAATTAAAGTACATACAATATTTAATCCCTCATTTATAAAAGTAATGACTATTATATTCTTCAAATTTTATAATTAGTACTATTATTTTCTAATTTTTGCTTTTGTTGTAATTATTCATCCCATCTTCTACATATAACACAAATAAATGGCAAAAAGAAATAATATAACAAAAAATTAAGTATATATTTGATATTACTAAGGTAAATGAGTTTTAATATTTTTTATTTATTTTAACATTATAAATGAATAAAGGGACAAATAATTATAATAAAAATAAAAATAAATATGTAATAGTACTAGTTATAAAATTTAAGAAATGTAATAATTACCATCTTTATAAGTGAGGAATTAAATTTTATATTTATTCGATAAAATTATCTCTCAATAAAAATTTAGAGGCATAGGTCAAAAGCAGAGAACTTTATGTTTTTCACGTATTCTTTGAATGCAGATATTGACTATTATGCAATCTCTCATTTTTTTAACAGCTATACTCAACTACCATCTTTCTTCTTCAATTAATGCAGGCTTCCAGTCTTCATTTCAAAAGCCATATATAGATGCCATTCTCAGCTCAGCACCTCAAAAAAAAAGATCACATTGTTAGCCACAAGAAACTAAGATGAACACCTATAGCAGAAGAGCGTTTGTTCTGTTCTTTGGATTTGTCTTTCTGAAACACGGGGGTGCACAAAACACTCTTGTTCCTGCAATCATAACATTCGGAGATTCTGCGGTTGATGTGGGGAACAATAATTATCTTCCCACCATCTTCAAGGCTAATTACCCTCCTTATGGGAGGGACTTTGTGAACCACCGACCCACAGGAAGGTTTTGCAATGGCAAGTTAGCTACTGATATTACAGGTACGTAAAATGCGTCAAAATTTGAACTTTTTATTCCTTTCTTACACACCCAACTTAGAAGTAGTTAGATTTTGTAGTTTTGTATACTTTGAGTTGACTCAACTGGGAAGGTTCATTGTTTTGACTATCCATATCTCATATTCAATTCCCACTACTAGACTGATTTTTGTAAATATAACTATAGTTCTCAAATCAAAAGATTGGTGGCATATCCTGATCTTAAAATTGGAGTAATCTTTCTATTTCTAAACTTTTGTCTACCACAAAAATAGGTAATTCTATTCATAAAAGCTTCTTTCTTATTGAAAATTTATCTCCCTTTTGCAGCTGAAACACTGGGTTTTAGGAGTTATGCACCTGCATACCTTAGCCCACGGGCATCCGGGAAGAGCCTTCTTATTGGAGCAAATTTTGCTTCAGCTGCATCTGGTTATGATGAAAAAGCTACTATTTTGAATGTAAGATTCGGGATTGACTAAAATTAAATAAATAGCCTAGAGTATAATTTAGTATTTACAAAGTTTGATTTCCCTTTTTTTTTTATTATTATCATTTTGGGCAGCATGCGATCCCTTTGTCTCAGCAATTAAAATACTACAAAGAATACCAATGGAAGCTTGCCCAGGTTGCTGGAAGGGGCAAATCGGCATCAATCATCAAGAATGCACTTTATATATTGAGTGCTGGCAGTAGTGACTTTGTGCAAAATTACTATGTTAATCCTTTGATCAACAAAGCCTTCACTGTTGATCAGTATTCCTCGTACCTTGTGGATTCATTCAAAACCTTTGTTAAGGTATTTTGCTACTGTTTTCCATGAGAGAGGCCATAATATATGGTATGAATGTCTTAAAAAAATAGAAACAAATCAAAGGTTTGATTTATTTTTTTTTTGGTGGATTTGCTGTAAGCACAGGACTTGCATAGATTGGGAGCCAGGAAACTCGGAGTGACTTCTCTCCCACCATTGGGTTGCCTACCAGCTGCAAGGACTTTATTTGGACATCATAAAAATGGGTGTGTCTCGAGGATCAATGGTGATGCCCAATCATTCAACAAGAAAATCAACTTAGCTGCATCCCATCTTCAAAAGCACCTTCCTCGCCTCAAGATTGTTGTCTTTGATATTTACAAGCCTCTCTGGGAACTTGTCAATGGCCCCTCAAAATTTGGTACACAATTCTCACAACTAAACATATACGCTATACAATCCAAATAAAAGTGACCTAAGTCAAGTATGTGAAATTAAGGTAATGCCTTGGTAGTCCCCGACTTAGATTTTAGTCCCTCAAAAGATTTTCCTTTTAACTCAGGAAAGTCAGTTTAATTCGGATTACGTTATGTACATAAAGAATTTTATTTTTTTTATTTTTTTGCATTAGACTGATGTAACTTTTCTTGTTTCTTACTTAATTTCTTATGATGCTCAATAGGTTTTGTGGAGGCACGAAGAGGTTGCTGTGGAACTGGGCTTGTGGAGACAACATCCTTTTTGTGCAATCCAAAATCAGCAGGAACTTGTTCTAATGCAACCCGGTATGTGTTTTGGGACAGTGTGCATCCTTCTCAGGCAGCTAACCAGGTTCTAGCAGATGCCCTGATTGAACAGGGCATAGCCCTTATTTCATAGGCACTCTCAGCCATTTATGTATCCTCTCATGTATTCCATGAGGAAAAGTGAATTCTATTTATTATAGTCCTGTGAAATTTCAATAATAAGCTGTCTCGGGGTTCCTAGGTTTAAGCAGTAAAAATGGTTACATCAGAAAAAAGAAGGAAAAAAGAAATGGTTATGAGTTCATTTGGTTCGGCTCAGTAATGTGAGAAGTTCTATTTTCTGAAAAATAAAAAATTGGTGAGTTATTTGGTTGGCTATTATCTCACAAATTGTAGGAAATAAAACTTTTTAGAAAGTTCTACTTCTCACAAAATATAAGAAGTTACTTATCCACCTCCCCTAGGTAAGTTATATTTCTCATGTTATTTATAGATACAATAACAAAATTATCTTTATTAAATTTAATTAATAATAACTAAAATTTATTATTTTATATTATAATATTATTGAGTATATAGTATTTATTTTATTAATACTTTTTAGTATATTCAAAGTTGAATCAAATAAGATATAAAAATTTACTTTTCAAAAAATTTCACTTTTTATGTTTTAATCAAACAATTTTGAGTACTTTCTAAGAAATTATTTACCAAAAAGTTCAATTCTCTACAAAAAGTTACTCCACATGTAAACCAAACAATTCCTATATCAGTTCCATAACTTATATATGGGAAGGACACATTGTATATCAAGTTTTGCACCTGCATTTATTTCTCATTTGGAAAAAAAAAGTAGATTTTAATAAACTTAATTCAAGATGAATTCTACTATTTTTATGGTTCCAAAAATAAATTAGAAGTTCATGTTTTGAATTTTGATGTCCTTTATACTCTGTATCTAAACTAATCTTGTATTTAAAGTTAAGTAATGTAAATGCTCCACCAGTTCAGTCAATAAATAAGAAACTATTAAGCTCTTTCTATCATTTTCCTTGGTTCCATCATGTTGATATAATACTAAACTTCTACATAATTTGGAATATGAAATTGCCATTTTTTACCGTGTATGGAAACTATCAAACTATATATGCTTGCCATGCCCCCAAAAAAAAAAGTCAGGTTTTCTTGTCTCATTTATTATTTGCATAGGGTTCCACACCAACTAAACTAGAATAGCAAAATTTATTCCTTTCTACGTTAATACTAAAAACAAATGCTAGAATGGCTTGTTTTGTGTCTTGGCCGAAAATCAAACTATATTCCCTCTGTGAGCCTATCTCTCAGGTTCTGGTCGTCCCTTGAAAAAAATCATATCATTTTCAGGAATTAATTAATTTGTACTAAACTGAACAACATTATATTACATAAAAACATGCATTACCTAATGATTTTAAATTTTGTTTTTCAGTTGTAATATTTTGTATGTCATTTTTTGGAATTGCAACTCGCGTGAAAGATTATTTCGTAATAGCTGTAATTTTTGAAATTTTAAAGCAATTATCATTGAAAGTTGTGATATAACAAAAATATATATTTTTATTTTTATAGATGAAATATATTAGTTCAATTAGGCAGTTTGTTCTTGCATTGAAATTCAACTTGTCTCAACTTCCAATTAGTTGGATTCAATATAACTACCAAATATTAGGAGATATAAGATTTACATAGAAAATAAATTTTTGTAGGAAGTTAAATTTTTTTATAAATTAATTTTTTCAATCATTTTAGAAAATATTCAAAATCATTTAATTAACAGTTTGAAATTCATATTTTATATGAATTAACTTTTTATGTTGTGTTTAGTTTATTTATGAATTCCTCAAAAAAATTATCAAAATAATTATTACATTTTGTAATACAAAAAAATAGGAACATTAAGGAACTTCAATTAAGATGATTTTTTTAAGTTTGCAATTTCTTATTTTTAATTTATTTTAAAAAAATTAGAATTATAATAAAAAATTAAAAATATCAATTCTTTTTCTTCGAAATCATGTCCCTATCTCTCTTCGATCATATTTTTTAACTTGCAATTTTTTATTTTTTAATTTGCCAAAACATTTAAATAGTGATATGTGTGTGTATATATATCCAAACTTATGGCAAGAATAAAAGGGGATGAGGATCATTAGTTAAATTACACAAAGGTAGTTTTGTATTTTTATGTAAAAATGATACAAAAAGTTTTTCTTATTAAAAGAGAGATAAGTAAGCCATTCATATATTTTGTAAAAGTAGAACTTTCAATTAATGATTAATCAAATCATTCAAAAATTTCTTATTTTTTAGTAAGTTCTATTTTCTAAAACTATTGAAATAGGCTTAAGTAAGCAAGCTGGTCCATTTCCTTGTGAGAATTAAAATTTATACTAATCTAATCCTTACTAAAATTTTATTAAAGTTTAAAAGTTGGATATAATTTATGTAAATCAAATAATTTAAAAACTAAAATAAGGTTGTAGTCTAGGATTTATAAGATAAAATAGTGATATAGATTTGTTGGACCAACCATGATAGTAATAAGGAGTAGTTTGATTCATACGAAAAGTAAATTCTCATAGGAAGTTGAATGTTTTAAGAAATAATCTTTTATGTGAACTTTTTAGAAAGTACTCAAAATTATTTAAATAACTTTGAGAAACTAATACTTTTCAAAAAATAATTTTTTATCTCTTATTTGGTTTAATTTTAAATTTTTTGATAATTATTAATATAATGAGTAATATATTCTCATTATTATTATAATATATATTAATAAATTTTAATTATTTTTTATTCCTTTTCTTTGAAATTATACATGTAGTATCTTTTGTATCATAATTTCTATTAACTCATAATTTTATATTTTTTATTTTAAAAAACTATGTTACTCTTCTGTCTAATTTTTTCATTCATTCATATATAATATTATACTTGTTATATAATTTAATATCAATCATATTTTTATAAAAGAATTTATTAGTTATCCTATTAAAACTGTTTACTTCCAAGTGAAATATAAGATATAAAAGGATGAAATTTAAACTCTAAATTATATGAATAAAGTCACAACTTTTATATTAAAATTTTCAAGATTTTAACTAGAAGTTATAGACTCATTATTTAAAGATAAATTTTTAAATTCTTTTGTTGCAACCTTAATAGGCAGAATAACAATTTTGTGTATATATATAAACTATAAACAATGTCCGCATAAAATTGTAATATTTTTATTAGAAACAAGAAAGTATAAAAGTTTTTATCAAACTTATAAGCCCTCATAAAAAAATTCCAAAAATTTAAAAATAGAAAAAATACATTAAAGCATTACTAATTTAAAAAGACAGAAATTATTTGTAAGGAGAAATGGAGAAATTACATATTAGTAAAATGTAATTTTTTAATATTTATAACTTACATTTATGATATAATATTTAATTTTTATTTTAAATAATTTTATATAATACTTCTTTTATTTATTATATAATTAATAAAATAATTATAATTTATAATTAGTAAATTATATTTATTATTAATAAATATTTATTATAATTTTTAAATGATGATTATAAAAGGTGAAAGGAATCAGTTGATAAATTAAATAAAAATAATTTTATATTTTTAACTATAAAAGATATGAGAAGTTTTTCTTATCAAAGAGGTACTACTTCATCTATTTTAATAACTAGTGATCAATTAAATAATTTAAAAAAATTTCATTCTTGAAAAGATTATACTTTTCATAGTATTTTTGTAAATTAAGCAAACACCAAAGTGATTATTTTAATGATCGAAACATTGTCCGGGCAATTAAAACCTAGCCGGACTTCCGCGTCCTACCGAATGAATGCCCTGATTAGTACCCCAGTGGGTAGTGGTTTCTTGGCCACAGAATTGAAGGGCAAGGATGCAGGCAGAATAGGCCGGCGGACGGAAACACCGGATAGTCTTGTATTGTACAAGTTAACTGATAAACACTTTATTTGGCACGCTAGTACATAAAAAGTTGATAATTACAAAATTGTTCAAAAATTTTTAAAGTGAAATAGCGGTGAGGGGATGAGGCTTAAAAAGAAGATGAATTTATTGTTAAAAATGTGGAAGCAAACACACAGTTAAAAAAATTCAGTTACTAATTATTTAGACTTTTTGTAAATGTAAAGAAAAAAAAAATGACAAGTCTTAATTATAGAATAACATAGTGCATACTTTTTTTGTGAGAATAAATATACTTATATTTATCTTTGATATAAATATCCTTAAAAATAATAATCATAAATATATTATTTTTGAAATAAGTCAATTATTAGTATTAAAATTAATATGTTTACCAATGATTATTACATTTTGAAAAAAAAAAACTTTGACTTAGTGAAATTATGTAAATTTTTCATTTAATTTTATAATCAATATAGATGTGTCTTACAATACAAAAATAATGTTAAACTTAGATTGAATTTAAATATTTTATTGTGAAATAATGAGAGAAGATGATTATAAAATTTAAATCTAATAATCAATTATTGTAGCTGAAAGTAAAGTGCCGTTGGCGTGCCTCTATAACTTTGTGTTCAAATACTTTCTTTATTAATTTTCCTTTTTTAAATGCTCGTACGTGATGATAATTACGATGTATAAGCAGAATTCTAAACATGATTATTTGCCAGAAAACCTTGGGTGGGCCGTCCGATGGGAGCAACGCTAACTTAAACCCTTGTGGCCTGAGAAAATATAATATAACTGAATTTTGATTGATTAAGAAAAATAATATATAAATTTTAAAATTTTATATTTTATCTTTTGAATTTTGATTAAATTATAAAAATAATATATGAATTTTAAAATCTTATATTTTATTTTTTAAACTTTTAAAAAAGTAAAATTGTTGATTTTGATTTAAGTTGAATAGTAACATCTATTGATTTTAATTTTTTATTGTATCAAGCCACTTTTTTTTCAAACAAATTATAAAATCTCAAATTTAATGATAAATTTAAAGAAAAATCAAAGAAAATTGAGAAATTAAGATTCAAAATTGCTATTAAAATTTAAGTTAAGATTTTTTAATCATATAATTTATTTTAATTATATCAATTTGTTCAATATCTTAAAAATGTGTAAAATAAATTAAACATTAAATTTTAAATCCATTGTATCACTGAATAGAAGATTTCATTTGTATACTAAAGTTTCAGATATAATTTTTTGAAAAAATTTAAACAAAACCTTCTATAATATTTTTAAATTGTGTTATTAAATAGTTTGGTTCTCAACTTTCTAGATTGGACATAATTCATTAAACTTTCATAAATATAAATTTTAAAAAATTTAAAAAAAAAGCTTCTATTAAATATAGGTAGATTAAATCTTTATATTATATATTTTTAAATTTTGATGATTATCACAATACCTTTATAATTTTATATAATTCACTTTATATGGTACTAAAATAGTTAAATTAATAAAAATTTAAATTTAACTTAAAGTTGATATTTTCACCTCTTTTTTAAAAATTTAAGAGATGAAATATAACATTTTTTATTTTTATATACTCATTTTATCACTCAATTAATATTTAAAATATATAGTGCAAGATTTTAAAAATTTATATATTATTTACGTCACTCGCTTAAAATTTAGAGCAATAATTTGTATTTTCTCCCCAGAGACCAGAAACGGGGGCAGCCTCCTAATTACCGACGTATGTTCCGGCCATTTGAACTTGGCGGTCGGGTAATATCATGGTGTTCAGGATCGACATTTTCTTTTTAACTTAAATCCTAAAACATAAACCCTGGGAAAACCCCACTCTGAGCCTCATATGAAGCTCAAAAATGAGAGTCCTCCGAACAACCTTCGCCCACAAACACCTTCTTAAACTTAACCCATGTTCTTTAACCTTTCGTTCCCTCCAAAGCCATCAACTTTTTCGCCGTTCTTACACTGCCAACTGTCCTCAGGAAGAATCAAGCTTCTTCGATGATAACCCACGAGAAATTCAAACTGAATCAAGCTACCCAGTTGACAGATTTACTTCCAGGAATAGAAAAACTTGGACCATTTATAATCATGTTCACGCTACACAGACAGTTAAAGATGACGGAGTTGTGCAGGAGTTGAAACAGAGCCAAGGGAATGAAAAACACACAAATTTGTCCGATTCTGATGATAAAGCTGAAGACTTTACTGAAGAAAAGGAATCTGGGAGACCGGAGGAAGTGAACCCAGTTCAAGCGACTGAACATGTTGGGAGGGTTGGAAAGATAATTCGGAGAAAGACAAAGGGGAAGAAGAAAACCCACTGGGTTTGCTCCAAATGTGGGGAGACGCTGGCGCAATGGTGGGCGAAATGCCCCTCCTGTGGTGTATATAACACAGTGACAGAGTTTCATGAGGTGAAATCCAATGATTCTGGGAAGGTAACTGGGTTTTCGGTTTCGGAGAATGCAGTGAGGTCGTGGCTACCACAGGAGGTGGGTGAGTCACAGCCGGTGAGATTGAAGGATGTAAACAAGGGGCAAATGCAGGAATGGAGAATTCCTTTGTAAGTGAAAGCTAGCCACTTTGTTCCTTTGTTTGTAGTGAAGGCTTAGCTCTTCTTAAATCGTTCTAAATGGTGGTTGAGTCATATGAAGTTTGTACCATCTAAAACATTCAATTGATTATTAAATAAGCTCTTTGATGGTTGGATGGGGAATCTGATGTTAAGAAATTTAAGAAAGTATCCATCATCTTGATATGCTGCTTATGTTGTGGCAATTAATTGCTGTTATTATTGGGTTAGCAAGTGTCTGCTATCATATCTAGTGAAATCTGTTTATGTGCATTACACCTGCAAGTAGTAGGAGAGGCTATCGAATATAAAGAGGTCTTTATCTCGCTCTGCTAGTCTCCAATATAAAGCTGAATTTTGCTACTGGGAAAATTGTCCGTTTTGCTTCTATGTTGACTCGATGTAGTTGTTTAGATCTCTCTTCTTCTTCTTTTTCCGTTTCCTTCTCTTAACCAACTAACCAAGTTTCTAATCTCTGCATGGTATTATAAAGTTTCTAATGCTGAGGGGATGTTGACAATGCTGCATAGGAGCATAGTTTAGCTGAAGGAACAGTGGGTTCATTTATTTATTGGCTGGGGGGATCTAATTGAAATTGCATAAATTCTAAATTTCCTAGTGTACATGATCTTTTTTTAGGCACATGCTATACAGGCTAAAATCTGGGTTATCTTCTGAAGGACTTGTGCCATTTGGTTGTGTTTGTTTGTAAGTGGCCGTTTCATCCTCAAGGAAAATGCAGTTTTCCTCCAGAGTCATATTATGTAGTTTGCTTTGATTTCAGATCTGGTGCTTTTGGAAATGAAGTTTCTAGAGTTCTTGGTGGCGGTCTTGTACCAGGTTTGATTTAATTGAGTTATATCTAGACTAATGTTTCAATAATTGTTGAGAGTGTTATGTTTTTTCTTTCATCTTAGTTCTTTGGGTATCATGAAACTTTTCTCAGATCAAAGTTGTCTGATTTATTCTTGATTGAGGGTGTAGATACACTGGTCTTTTGTCTTGAACTTTTAGTACTACTAGTTTTGCCTATTCTGATCAGAACTGTATTTCATACATTACCATTTCTTTTCATGATTAGTGATAGTCATGCACCATCACACACACACTACAACTCACACCACTTCCTCCATTTACTATCTAGTTTTAAGAAAATTACTTGTCTTATTCAGAAATGTTACTGTCACATATTACTTGTCATTTGTTAAGAAAGTTATTATTCAGTTGCCATCAGATTTTAAGTTTGTAATAGACCTTAGAAAAGTTACTACCCATTGATATATGATGTGTGTGGTGGCGTGTGTTTAAGTGTGTAATTATTATTACTCTTCTTTTCATCAGGTTTGGTTTATATGACATGAAAGCAAGATAGCAAGTACAACTCTAATATCTATGAAGCCTTTTTCTTTATACAAATATTTGCTTTGATGGGCTTAATTTGTAAAATTTAGTTGTAATTTGCACAAATCAGTGTTAAATTCTTATGGTGATTTATCTTGGTATGTAGCAGACCTTGCTTAGTGGGATAAAGCTTTGTTGTTATTGTTGATTTATCTTGGTATGTGGATTTATTGGTCTGTTGTTTTCATTGGCTCTCTACAATTCAAAAGTTCAAACTCTGGATGAATGCTTCCAGCTGGATGTCTGAGAAGTTATCTGTTATCAACTGTTTGTCCTGGTTTATTTGAACACTCACCCTACGCTAATTTGAATATTCATTGCTAACACTATCCATCTTCTTGGATTTGAAGGCTGTCTGGTTCTAGTTGGTGGTGATCCTGGTGTTGGTAAGAGTACACTGTTATTGCAGGTATAGATTATTTATGTTCATATAGAGCTATACTTAGAAATCAGATGGCACTTTGTTAACTTGATCAACTTTTTTGTTATTTTACCTTTCCATCTTCAAGTTTGCTTATAATATTTGTCTTGGAAAATTTAGATTGCTGCAATGATAGCAAAGGGATGTGGTCACAGTAATGCAGTTCCAGTTTTATACGTCTCTGGTGAAGAGGTTTGCTTTTGTTGGACTTTCTGTTGTTTATATCATACAGTTGGAAATTTAATTAGTTTAAAATTTGGTGTGCAGACTGGTTAAATAGGATTTTGAGGACAATTGTAGCAAACTGGAGTGTATGCATGAGAAGGAAAATAACATGTATAGGCACAAACTACAAATTATCCTTTTTCATTGAAATTTTTAAAAAGATGGTTTTACAGCCATAAAATTGAAAAGTGTTGCAATTTGACCATAAGTTGATCCACAGAAAATTGCAGGTAAGCCTTACTTCATTGTTGATCATTTTGCACCCTACCCTAATATGTCATTATCCTAACCTTTTAACTATTATTTTGTGAACAGTGTTAATTTGTTAATTTTGTTTTGTTTGCTGTTGAAAGTGGATATTGTAGTTTCATTTTTAATTTACAGCTGTTCTTTGGGCTTTCTTACTTCTCTGGTGCAGCTTATCCTCTAATTTTGTTGTCTTTTTTGAGGAAGAGTGAGGAGCAAATTGGTAATAGAGCAGATCGCCTTGGAATTGAAGCAGAGGAATTGTATTTATATTCAAGTACCAATTTAGAGGTGCGTAAGCTTGTATTCTGCTAGCTTTACTGGTGGCATTGCTCTTTCTTAGATGAGCAGACTTCTAATTTGCTAAAGAGGATATTTACAGGGTGATGTCCTAATAATTATGCCTTTTCTGTGGTATCAGGACATATTAGATAAAATTCAGTGCCTTTCGCCTCGGGCTCTAGTTGTCGACTCAATACAGACTGTTCATTTGAAAGGAGTAGTTGGAAGTGCTGGAGGAACTTCCCAGGTTGGAAGCTCCCCTACGAAAATATCCCTGCAGAGAATGTACTCATGAAATGACATAATTCAGAAGCTGTTATTAACTTCAATCTATTTTGTAATTTTCCTCCACTACTGATTAGCTTTTTCCTAGTAACTATCATAATCAAATCAAATGTACAAAAAAAAAAAAAAGGATAAAATTCATTAAGTTCTAATTTGCTGGTACTCATTATTATTCTTAAGTATTTATAAAAAAATTGAAAAAATCTGCTTTTTAATGTTACACCCTATTATTCATACTTGGTGTTCAATATTTAAAATTGGTATTCTAATTTTCTATCAAAATGTCAAAAGATCATTAGTAAGACCCTTTAACAATGAAAGGTCCTTGATATTTTATGGGTCTGTAACAGGTAAGGGAATGTACTTCAGCTTTGCTGCAGTTTGCAAAGAACACTAATATCCCTGTTCTTGTGGTAAGCATACCATGTCTACAGTTATTCCAAATTTAAATTCAATAAATATATAATGCAGTGAACCAGATATACATATGTACTAGCATCTTTTAGATCAATAAAAACTTTGTAAAGAAGACAATCTAATGGATATTTCTAATACTCTCCTTCTCTTGGTTTGATTTCTTTGTTCCTTGAACTTCTTTTATGGTCATGGAGAAAGTCAAGTGCTTAATAGCATCCAAAGTAGCCAAGAAGAGCAAATGGTATTGTTAGAAAGTAATCTTAATGATTAGGTTATATTATGTGTTTAGGTATATTATGGTATCTCGTGTCTTGCATCCAAAGTTAAGAGTATTAGTGGCTTTGTGTTTCTTAGTAACTCTATATAAATGGAGCATTAGGTTTAAGTCTTGTGAAATTCAGATTTTTTATTTGTATCAATATATATTAAGTTTTTCTGTCTCTCTCTAGTTTCTCTCTGCAACAGATATGAATATTATCTTAATATATGACTGCTGTTGCTTGCTTGTAATTCAATGACTCTATAGGTGGCATTTTGTTGAAATTTTCCTTTAAATTAATGGTTTATAACTTAAGTTATCCTTTCTCACCTTTCCTTATCTTCATTTTTGTTGTGTATTTCAGATTGGACATGTGACCAAGTCTGGAGACATAGCAGGACCTCATGTCTTGGAGCATATTGTTGATGTCGTTTTGTATATGGAAGTTGGTGTCTCTTTATATTGTTCTTTATTTGGATAGTTGACATAGCTGATTTGTTGCTTGTCGTTATATACCCCCTACTGGGTATGTAGTCAGTTTCTGGTTCGTTTTTTCCCTGTTAGATATATAAAATAGCACTATTTTAAGCCTCCATTCAGCTGCTGTTTCTTTGTACTGTTTTGTATCTTCACTGCTGTACAGCATGGAACATCATCATTTTAAATTTTTGACATTGCTAGTTTTGCACTAATCTGGTGGAAATTTTGGAAAGAGAAGGGTAGAATGATCTCTTTGTGACATGTCAAGATGTCTATTGCCAAGTTTGCCTGTTTTTCTTAGAGCACTATTGTGTGTTTTGTTATGGAATTACTAAGAAAGCTTAGGATTTTGCTCGATCCCAAGCAATTTATTCTTGGGTTTTCTGCATTGAAAGTGGAAATTTTCAGTTATGCTTTTTCTTGTAACAGCAGGCTGTCTGGCTCAACTATTGAAAATTATTGCAATTGCTAATTATTTGTACTTTCTGTTGTAAATAGTAAAACATGGCAGTTCTGTTTGTGACTTTTTTTATTCTTTTTTTCATTTTTTTCTTTGTGCACATGTTAGGTGTAGTTGCTGTGCTGAAATGAAATCACTGGTTTTTATTACAAATATTCTCTATGCTAATATCTTCTAAATTTTCAGGGTGAGAAGTGCACTTCCCATCGCTTACTTCGATCTATGAAAAACCGGTTTGGATCTACTGATGAGGTCTGATGATGCTTTCCTTTTTTTTTTTTAATTTGGGGGGGGGGGGGGGGGACAATTTTGACAATTACAATACTTCTCAGTCTCTCATCACGTATATTTCTTGATGGATTTGAACTTTAGTTCATGGCATAAGTGATGTTTGATTTGTGCTGGTTTTCATGTCTGCGGTCAGCTAGGAATTTTTGAGATGTCACCATCAGGACTTCAGGCTGTTTCAAATGCCAGTGAAATGTTTCTCACTGAGCAGTGCTTAGATTCAGAAGTTTTAACTGGATTAGCTGTTGCTGTTGTAATGGATGGGACTCGAACTTTCCTAATTAAAATTCAGGTAATTTTCTTTTCTCCCTTCAGTTCATTAATTCTTTAAGTTTACTGGTTCCCTTTAATTTTTCCAGCAGTTCTATTTGTCAGAAACCTCAGCATCTTGTGCCATTAACTATGTATATTATGCTGCTCTTAGTAAATCCATCAATATTTTGCATTTGCCAATAAACACATTAATGCAGCCTCTGGAATTTGGATGAAGGATAAAACTTTGTGGTCTTTTAAGTTTCGCATTACCCAAGTCTCACCTTTTGACTCGGCTTATATATTGAGTTCAATGCCGACAAACCAGTAACCTCAGCATCTTTGTGTTGCTTGTTGGTTTTACTGACCTTTCAACTACACATTCTGTGTTGTTGTGTTTTGTGTGTCCTATGTTCATCTTAATTCTGTCAATTCTTTCATAGTCAAATGAAACAATGTGAGCATGCTGTACATGGTTTAGGTTGTCATTGTCAATATTGACAACATATAATTAGGGGCGAATTAGAACTCTCACTGGAGTTCAATGAACTTCTTGCCAAGGTTCTCATTTTGTGGTGCCCATGTGTGTGATGTAATTGGCTACCTTAGGTCAATGCCAAAAGCAACTTTTAGTTATACTATTACTGGCTCATTGGCATCCTTTCTGGCCTTTCAAACTCCAAGAACCTCCACAGAAAGTAGTTAGATTAACAGTAAGTCATATTTTGCAGGCACTTTGTGTTTCTGCTTCATCAGTGTTTAGGCAAGTTAATGGGATCGCAGCAAGCAAAGCTGATATGATTATAGCTGTAAGTTGTTGAAGTTTTTAATATTACTCTTGTACATATTTCATACACTATGAGAAACATTCTATCTTCTATATCCCAATGCAGAAAATGAAACTACGAGCATGAGGGGAATATTGAATTCTAGCTTAGGAATAGAAATCTATTGCACTGCAAGATTTACGTATTTGCATTTATCATCTTATAATTTCTTGAAATGTAGGTTCTTATGAAGCAAGCTGGTCTTCATCTCGAAGAAAATGTAAGCTAATTTATAAATGTGATGTATTCATTCAAGTTTGTTCTCTCTGTGTATAGCCTGCGAATAGGTTTCCAGAGTTGTATTTTTTTATTCCTTCACTGATCATGTAAATTTTGGCATCATCACGAGGTGATAAATTAAATAAATGGATAGGGAATCAACAAATAAAATGGAAGTTTGTCAATATGAAACTTCTGGTTTGTATATGTCCAAGTGGAATTTTCCAGCAAAAAAGTGTGTCTAAATGCAATTGTTTTGAAGATCATTTTTTCTTCACATAATTGCTCTTTTGAAAAACAGAAAAAGGATAGCAATGAATCTGGAGAATCTCTTTTACCCTTATAATCTATTATCAGAAGAGAATGATCTATTTGATATTTGTGTTGAATCTGTCTCCTGCTTTCACCTTTCTACAATAGGGTGTGTTTTTGAATGTTGTTGGTGGGTTTATACTGACTGAAACTGCTGGAGATCTTGCAATAGCCGCAGCTATTTGCAGCAGGTTTGTATCCTAGATTTTTATTATATTCATTATTGTTGAGTTGGTTATGATTATTAATGTATGAAGAAGAATAATTTACACATCATTGTATTCTAAATTTTATTTTCATTTCATTATTTATTATTTTCTGTGTTCTTTCTTTTTCAGCTTCTTGGAGTCCTCTATACCCAATGACGTTGCATTTATTGGCGAAATTGGCCTTGGTGGTGAGCTTCGCATGGTGAGGCCTTTTTTTCTTTTTAATATATATATATATAACTATTAACGTTGCTATTTATGATATTTAAAGGCCAAGTATCTTGAACAAAAATCAAGGTTGCACCTCATGTCTCTCGTTTGTTTATTTTATAGGACAAATTACACTCACCTTCTCTAAAGTTTAGTGTAATTATATTTATACACCACTTCTATTTTCAGAAATAGACATACACTCACCTCCCTTCTACCTTGTTTTAAGCATACATTTATCTCCTCTACCTTAAGAAAATAAGAAAGATGAGTGTATATTTTTTAAAATAGAAAGTGTGTGAATGTAATTAAGTTAAACGTTATAGGACGTATAGGACGTGAGTGTAATTTGTCCTACTTTATAAAGCCCCGTGACATTGGTTTTAAGTCTCATCTTTATGCTTGTGTTTATATTTTTTGATGATGATAAAGGTTCCTCAGATGGAGAAAAGGGTGAACACAGTGGCCAAATTGGGTTACAGAATGTGTATTGTGCCAAAATCAGCTGAAAAGGCTCTAGGAAGTGAAGTTATAGGAGAGGTGAAAGTTGTAGGTTGCAGTAATCTGAAAGAGGTTATCGACACTGTATTCACTACAAATTGATCAAGCTGATTGGATTGTGCAGATCTCACTCATAGTATTCCTTTTGATTTCTAAGATGTAAAACTTAATTCTTCAAAATGGTGCAGGTTTATTTGTAGTATCCGATGTGCTAAATGTAGCTTTTGTACCAACTAGAGATGCACTGGATATGGCTATCCTTGTCTTCTCCTGTCAGCTACCATTTGCCTAGTAACTTGAATTTTTACATTTTAGAGGTCATGTATTTTACATGAAATGACGTGAATTCTAACCGACATTTTGGTAGTGTAGGGATTCTTGATGTTGATTTAAGGAAATCTTTCTCTCACCATGTTTAGAGTTCATATACAGTGCTTTTGTGTGTGTGTGTGTGTGTATTATAAATGATTTGTCATTTCTACTATTAAAAAAAAAAAAAGAGGTGAATTCTAATTAATAGAAAGTTAATTCTTGAAATTTTTAGTATTTTGGTGGGGAAGTGATGATTATAGACAATAACTTTGATTAAAACGAACAAAAAAAAAATGTGTTATTTCTACGATGATGTCGAAAGAAGTAGGACTAAGTTGATTGGATCACTTAGAGGGGAAGGGGGACATTACATTTGTGGCTTATTTCTTTAAAAAAAAAAAAAAAAACAAGAATGAGTGTTGAATATGAAATAATGAAATGAAATGCAATTATAAGAATAATCATGTAGGGGCAAAACAAGCACAATTTAACCGTGTAAATAAAAATGTTGAAAGGGAAAGGTCCGGATACAAGAATCAGGTTTTTTTAAAGTGCATCTAATCAGATTATGTTGAAGCGGAAGATATACTTCAAAAAACAAAGATATTTCAATTATTGATGAGAAAATCAACAGTTTAAACTTTAATAAATAGCAATCAATTAAAGAAGTAATTCCTTGATTTTTTTTTATTAAGAAATATGATGTCTCATTTTATCTTTTAAAGTGCATTAAAGAATATGATGTCTTATTTTATTTTTTAAAGTGCATTTTGCACTTTAAACAAGTCATATACTCAAATACAAAAAGAAAATATAAATTAAAGCATGGAATATTTTAAACCAACAATCATAATCATTTATCATTATTAATTTTTAGATATAATTACAATTTTGAGTAAGATCTTAACTTTGAATTTTATGAATAGAAAAAATTAATGTTGGAAGAGCTCTTCCCAACACCCTCAAAGGAGTTTAACTTGATTTAAATCTAAATTAGTTGAGATTCCAATATGACTTATTAGATGGCAGATAATTCATACAAAGAAAAATTAAATAAATATGATTCTTTTGAAATATAATATTTTATTTTAATTTTTTTAATATATAAATTGATTCATATTTAATTTAGTTAGTAACTTTAATTAAATTAAAAATTGAAAATTTTTTAATTCTAGCAAAACTCCAAATTTAGTAATCATTGGGAAGGAAATTATTTAATTGGGCATGGATATGTGATCTTTTTTTTTTATGAGATTTCCATGTTTTTTAATATTATAAGATTGGTTTCATTAAATTTTCTACTAGTGATTCTTAACTTTAGATCTGTACGTAAATTATAATTTTTTATCCTAAGTTCAACAAAAATTATCAATTTAGACATAATTTGATCCAACTTATATATTATGAGATCAAAATAAAATATTTCATTTAGAAGGGATTATATATTGTAAACCTGCATATTAGAAAACTAAAGATATAATTAAAGATTTTTATTACAAAGGTGACAAGGCACACACGATGGACTTCAACCTAAGACATAGATGGGGGAGTGTTTCAAGGTAATGTTAAGCCAAAAAAAAATTGGGTGACAAGATAGAATGTTTTAACATATGCTGATTAGTGCTTCCTCTGCACATTTCCAGGTTTTCAAGAAGGAGGTACAGAGGTTCTTAGTGTTGAACCGGCAGGACACGTTATTTACGTTATTTACGTTATTTTTCAATAATGAGAAGAATGATTAAGCTACTAAATATACATACATAAAATCTTAATATCGGGTTTAAGATATGAAAGAATATAACATTTTTAAATAATATTATATGTTATCTGAGTAAAAAAATTTAGATAAATTATTTACGAAAATAAATCGAATGATTTTTAAACCTCCTATGATTGTAATTTCAACAGATTATTCACATTTTGAGGTAAGGAAGTAAAATGGCTGGTTTTTTTAACTTTCTTTGATCGTAATTTCAAAAATCGAATTCAGGATTATTCACATAAATCCTAGGATCATAATTTCTTTTAACCTCCTTTGATTATAATTTTGACCTTGGCATGTATACGTTTACTACTCTTCCTTCTGGTTGAGGAAATATTTTAGTTGAAAAATATTCGGGTATTTCATTTTTACGCTTTACGTGGGTGTAATTTTCTTTTGCACTACCAAAAAAAAAAAAAAAGGTAAAATTGCTTATCTATTACCCCTGAGATGCATGCTTTTTTAACTTTTAAATATATTTGTTGGATTGATAATATTTTCCTATTATCATCGTAACTAACTTTCTGACTGATGTTACAATATTACTTGTACACATCATTACATTATCTACAATATGGATCAGAATGACTCTATTTATGTAAAATAAGCAAGTTGATATAATTTAAACTGATAACTCATTCATTAGGATTTTATGAAATTACCGGTGTCTAAGATTTTTTAATTAATAATTCAAGCCAATGCATTGTTACACCATTAGGATTTAAAATATTTTATGTGAAAATAATTAATTATAATAGGTTAGTAAATATTTTTTTTGAAATGTTTTATGAGACAATAAGTAAAAGAGAGATTTAAGGCCAAATATAATTAAGAATTAATATATAAATGTAGAGGAGATTTTGTAAGCCTTTTTCCCATTTTGTCCTCAGGGTCTTTGCCGCCCTTATTTTTCCATTTTTCAATTACATTCCTCATTTCTCCAACAAAACACATACAAATTTCTTGCTTTTTCTTCTTGCAAGCTAAGGCACCAATATTCATCAACTTTCCAGACTCCTCAATTTTGGTTAGGTAATGATTTCCACATTCTAATCTTGTAAAACTCCTATTCTCTTTTTCTATTTAGATTATAAATGGTTAAGAATTTCAAATTTCAAAAGAAGGGGATTTTAAAATCTGATTTTGAATGATTAGAGCAAATAAATCATCATTTCTTTCACCTATTGTTTCTTTCATAAGTGGTGAGTAAATATTTTAATTGGATTTGTATGATTTTGAATAAATTAATTTGATTTAAGTTATGTTCTTCCCATATTTTTGTATAACTAGAGGAATGTTGTGATAGAATGGTTTTATATGTGAATATCTTGTTGGATCTAGTATATATAATGTTATACTTGCCAATTTTGCTCAATTAATTAAGTGATTTAGCTTTAAGGATACGTTTTGAGTAATTCCCTCTCAAGTAAATAGTAAAATTCTCTAGAATTTGCAAAGGTATTTACAATATAATCAAATATACAGGATATAGAGGCTAAATTATAATCAATTGCTCTAATACAAGGAATTAATATTATCGATTATAAAAAGTACAAGTTCACCTATACCCAATTATAATCAATTACTATAATATAGAAGGTTGATGTAATCGATTATAAAGGCACAAGTTAATGTTTGCTTACCCATAATTGATTATGCCTTGTTACTTTTAAATTTTGCTAATTTTAAAGATTTTAAGAGTTATGATTAATTTTATAGTTGTAACTTAAGCATATATACCTATAATATGAGATATTTATGTATGATGAGACCATATAAAGAATCATAACAGTGTTGTGATTTGTGAATTATCTTTGTGATGCAATATTACAATGAATATGTTATATTTGCACCACTAACATGAAATGTTGAATGGGGGCAAAATTGATGAATTTTTATGACTTATATACCAAAATTTGGGTAAATGCTTTTGAGGGATAAGGATGGCTTAAAAGGATAAGAATAGGTTTCTAAGAGATAAGGATGAATAAGGGTCATAAGAAAATTTACTTGCTTATTTTCTTATTGATGAAATTTGAAATGTTTTGTTTGAATTATACAAATTGTTGGAATGAATTTATTATGCTCTTGTAAATGATGTGATGATCTTAATGATTTTGAATTGATTGAATGTACAAAACATAATTAAAGGCTCATGAAAGGTAATTCAATTGGTAAGATTTTCTATTTTATTTCATTTTCTTCTTTTTTAAATATTTGCTCATGAAGCTCCAAACTTACTTCATTCTCTATATTTTATTTTGCAAATATTCATTATAGGTTGCTTTTACCATCATCATTATAGTGAGGATAACCCTTTTTAGACTTTCTTTTTCTTGAATGTGACAACATATGGATAATTTTTTTAATTGTAAACAGATATGCATAGCTTAAACCTTTTTTGGGAGCGCTTTGAGTGTGTGACAATGGTTTAAGTAAATCTCATAAATCATAAAGATTTTGCTTAATATTAGTTAAACCAATTTATATAAGGAGCAATCATGTCAACTATATATTGATACTTTGCTATACAAATATTAGAAGTAATTTACTATTTATAAATTTCATTTTAGTACTTAAGATTTAAGTATAATTAGCGTAGGTTGGTGGAAATTGGATGACTGAATTTTACATCGACCATGATGTATGAAGAGTCATAATAAAAATTAGATTAGATAACTAGGGTGGCTCAGTATATTAGAGAAAAAAAATAATATAGATACAAATAAGATGAGCCAACAACTAGTTAGTTAAGTGAAGGTAAGGTTAATTTCAAAACATTTTAGATTTAGTAAAAAATTTTAAATTTGATTTTTGAAGGCATTTTGTATTAGAAAGAATTTATTGTCTACTACCTCATACCTAATAAAAATGGTGTAACTTTAACAAAAAAGGGATAAACCTTACATTTTAACACTAAATATACAACTCACATCAATATTTATATCACAAGTCTTTATGCATGATTTGTGATATTTTTTTAAAATAAAATATAGTGAAGTAGTCGGATATGAAAGTGAACAATAATCATAGGGAAAAAAATAAAAGCGAACAATAAAACACAACTTACATATCAAATTAATCTAATTCTATTAAACTAATTCAATGAATAAAAATGGTATGCCAACATAATTTTAGATTAAGTTTTTTTTTTCACCAAATAGGAACCATATCAAATTGCTATAATTTCAATTGAGCCTAGTTTTAAGTTAACATTATTAAATGGTTTTAGGCAATTTTTACAATCCATTATAATTTATTGTTATTACATTATTTGTTTATTTATTACTAATTTTACATTATTAATTAAATGAAATAAATCATCATCATTACTTAATAACTTATATTATGATTAATATAAAACTAAAATAGTATGTACAACAATTTTTAAGCTTAAAAATCTCTAATTAGATGAATAAAAATCATGAAACATAACAAAAAAATTTCTATTAAATAAAATAAGTATAAATATTTTTTTAATTAAATATATATATATACCCTATTTTTTATTTGTCTCATTCATTTGGTGATAATATATCTTCTTTCACATTATTTATTATTTATCTTTTACATCATACCAATCATTTGAATAAATAGTTATCTTTAAATTATCGTGACCCATACATAGACATTTGTCATTCAAAATATTTTATGGTACATTTATTGTAATACTAATAATTTATTACTTTAATTAATATATGTATTTAGTTACATTAATTACTTTATTTATGTATATTTAATCATAATGATTATTTTATGAAATTATTATTTTACTAATTTTCATTTTTTAATAATTTTCTCACATAATTTTTATTTATTTTTCATTTTAATGAAATTATATATTTTAAAAAGTTTGTGCAATTTTTAATGATAATATTAAATATTTAAATGCATTAATTTTAATATTAAAAATTATTTATTATTGTTTCTTTATAAATATATCAATATATTAAAATTAAAATTTTATATTTTATAATATATACATATATTAAATAATTAATATTTTATTATTTATTAATTATATATATTATTAATTAAATTAATAAATTAATACTTATCAATCTCAATCCTTTATCAAGTTAGACTATTATTATCATTTTTTAAATTAATCCCAATTCTAGGTTAATCCAATCCAATTCATTTTGATATCTTTAATTTAAAGTAACAAAATTTTTAGTTTTATTATCATTTTAAATAAATAGAGAAATGAATCAATAAAAGTGCGCGTACACACACAAAGATCGTAATTTTTTTTTCTTTCATTTCATTGTGCTGGTTTGATAGCTCTCAATACAACAACTTACTTTTCAATTTTTTTATTTAATCTCTCAATAATTTTAAAAAAAAAACTTAACTTTGGAAAAAAGCTAAATCAAATAAGCCGCGATAAAATGTGAATCCAGTCCTTTATCAAATCACATCACCATTATCATTTTTCAAATTAATCTCAATTCTAGGTTAATCCAATTTAATCCATTTTGATACTTTAATTTGAAGTAACAAAATTTTTAGTTTTATTATCATTTTTGATAAGTAGGGAAATGAATTGATAAATGTGCACACACACACGGATCACAATTTTTTTTTCCCTTTCATTTCGTTGTGCTGGTTTCATAGCTCTCAATACAACTACTTACATTTCCATTTTTTTTCCTTATTTAATCTGTCAATAATTATATATATATATAAAAAAAAACACTTAACTTTGGAAAAAGGCTAAATCAAAGTAAGCCACGCGGATGAATAAAACACAGTGAAATGTGAGAGTAAACAGCAACGGCAGCGAGATCCAATTTTACAGTCGCCCATATTTTGAAGCCTGTCGCGGTTATTCCCCCGTGTAACCACCATCCTTTGTTCTTTCAGAAAACCTCAAAGCCTGTGTCAAAGAGCACCTGCGACGTAGACCGCCAAACCTTAGCAAGTCAGTCTATTTGAGGTCGTCATGTACCGAGCAGCAGCTTCACGACTGAGGCATCTCAAGGTCCGTGACAACACTACCTTCAACTTTTTATTTAGATCCCAGCTGAAATCTTTCAAATGTTTGGAGAGATGAAATTTTTAATTTTTGAACTGAGCCGGAAGAACAGTCGGTTATGTCTGGCGATAATACATGTGATGTATGATGTAATGTTTTGATTCATTTTCTGGATAAAAAAATTAGGGGCTTTCGATCAAAGTTGTGATTTTTTTAGCTTGTTCATTACATGGATGCTGATTTCTGGGATATATAGGCGTTTTATTTCTATTTCTCGTAATAATTCATGAGATGTCAATCTTGCATAATAGACCTATTATCATCGATCTGATACTGTCTTATATGTTTTTTATGTTTTTCTTTTCCTTTTTTTTTTTAACGAAGAATGTAATCTCTATTTTTTTTCATGTAGGAACTATTTTTTACTTGGGCTGCTCTTTTTCATGTTAAGAATTAGAAAAATAGCTCATTTTTCCATGCTTTTGCAATTCTAATCGCGGAAAATTCATGTGGTGATTGCTTGACAAGTCTATTCTATTTGTGCTGTGTAAACCATGTGAGTAGGACCATGTGGGCAACTTGGGAGCAACTAGGTTTGCAACTTCGAGTGCAGTAGCAACAAGGCCAGCCTCAGGTAGCTTGTTTACCTGGCTTACTGGGGAAAGTGCTAGTTCTCTTCCTCCTTTGGACACACCACTTTCAGGGGTTTCCCTCCCAGATACTCTACCTGATTTTGTTGAACCAAGCAAGACCAAGATCACAACTCTATCCAATGGTGTTAAAATAGCATCAGAGACCTCACCAGTATGTGCATGTATCTAGTTTTCTGTACTTTTGGATATTTCCTGGCGTTTTTACTTTAACTTCCGAGTTCTGTGTTGCAGATGTTCAGTTTTCTGAGACTATCTTTGTTTCTGTTGTTTGTTGTCTAGAATCCTGCAGCCTCAATAGGATTATATCTTGACTGTGGTTCCATCTATGAAATGCCATTGTCAAGTGGAGCATCGCATTTGCTAGAGAGAATGGCTTTCAAGAGCACTGCAAACCGAAGTCACTTTCGCATTGTCAGGGAAGTAGAAGCAATTGGTGGTAATGTAGGAGCATCAGCTTCTCGAGAGCAAATGGGCTACACGTTTGATGCTCTAAAAACCTATGTTCCACAAATGGTAGAACTGCTAGTTGATTGTGTGAGGAACCCAGTTTTCTTGGATTGGGAGGTGAATGAGGAGGTAAACTGTTTTTTGAATTTTTTTTTTTTAAATGAAATATGGCTGTTTTATGTTACCTAGACCCGTTATTGCAAAACGGTGCTAGCCATTCTGATCTTGTTGAACTATCTTTTGGTACAGCTGCGAAAGGTTAAAGCAGAGCTTGGAGAACTTTCAAATAATCCTCAGGGCTTGCTTCTTGAGGCAATTCACTCTGCTGGTTATTCTGGTGCATTAGCTAATCCTCTTTTGGCTTCTGAATTATCTCTTGACAGATTAAATGGCACCATTTTGGAAGAATTTGTTGCTGTAAGACCTGTTATGCTTTCTTGAACTGCATGTAGAGTATGAGTGTGTTTGTATAAAGCTTAAATTTTGATATTTCTTCTGCTAATTTTCTTATTTGCTTGTTTCCCCTGACAAAGTTTGATGTGTGAAATTCAGGAGAACTACACTGCACCTAGAATGGTGCTTGCTGCATCTGGAGTTGAGCACGAAGAACTTCTGTCTGTTGCAGAGCCACTTCTCTCTGATCTACCTAGTGTTCTCCGCTCTGAAGAACCAAAATCTGTCTATGTTGGAGGTGACTTTCGTCACCAGGGTGAATCAGGGGTGTGTATTAGGTCACATTCAGTGCCATTTCTGATTACCATTCTTTTCATTCCTTTCCATGGTTTATCTACCCCTTCTCAGTTCCCAACAAATGAGATGTATTGTTACTTATATGATAAGATTTGATGCAAGGGCAGGGTACACATATTGCTATGGCTTTTGAAGTTCCTGGTGGCTGGCAAAATGAGAAGGATGCAATAATCTTGACTGTTCTTCAGGTGCTCATTTGTTGTTTTCAGACTATCTGATGTTTATGGGATACCTTTCTTTTTTTATTTATATCATTTTACCATTGCTTTTTTTTTTTTTTGGCTGCTTGAAACAAATTCAAGAAACAATGAATGGAATTAATGATTGTGAGTGCTGCAGATGCTTATGGGAGGAGGTGGTTCATTTTCTGCAGGTGGCCCTGGAAAAGGGATGCACTCTAGGCTCTGTAAGTTCTATATGAATCTTCTAGTCTACAGCATACTTAGGTCATTGCTCTTCTTCATCTTAATTTCTTGTTTGTTTATCAAATTGTTTGCCCTTTGTTGTGCATTGTTTCTACTTAGCTCTATGTTTCCTATTTTGATTTATCCTGTTCTTATACTGGTATATCATTAGACATTTTCTAGTGTTTTATTTATTTATTTGTATCCATTTGTACCCAGATCTTCGAGTCTTGAATGAGTATCAACAAATTCAATCTTTTTCTGCATTCAATAGCGTCTTCAACAATACAGGATTGTTTGGCATTTATGCAAGCACTGTAAGTCAGACTGTTTATCTAGACACTCATTTGCAAGGCTGATATTTTGTTGAATAATAGATGTGATGCAATTTTATCCAGTTTAGTTTTTCTCAGTACTCAGTTGAAGTTGCCCTTGATGTGCATCTGATGATTTCTACACGGTGGCAATTGTTTCTTTATTGTTACTTATACCATCTTTATAATCTGCATGAACTATAGATAGTTGTATCTTCTACTTCCTTTTCTCTTTCCAGCCTCCTCTCTTTTGTTGTGGGTAATTGATATTCTTTCATTTTTCTTTTTTTATTGTTTTCTAATTTGCGGGAGTAGAGCTCTGATTTTGTGCCAAAAGCAGTGGATATAGTAGCCAAAGAATTCATTGCAATTGCATCACCTAGACAAGGTTTCATATACATCCTATCTTTGTCTGTTTTCTTTGTCAGTGTCCCATTATTAGCTGACTTAAACTTCTGTTTCCTGCAATGGCAGTTTCACAGGTACAGCTTGATCGTGCAAAAGAATCCACAAAGTCTGCAGTGCTAATGAATCTGGAATCTAGAGTATGGTCCCTCTCACATATTGAATTAATTTAATTCAGATGAGTTTAGTACTGCAGCCTGTAATTCTTGTTCTTTTACGGCTGGTTTGGAATAATTCATTTGGAATTGGACTCCTGAACAATTTCACAGCTTGTTTGTAATTCTTGAATTCTCAATTTTTTAATTGTTCAAAATGAGGGTTACTACACCCTTTTTCCCTGTTTCTCCACCCAAACATGAAAATTGTAATAATCACGTAGCGTTAAACTGCCATAGAATGCTTCTGTTAATAGGGTGTTCCTTATCTTCCCAGGATGTCATTTGGCCTTTATTCTCTAAAATATTATTGCTTTTGCAGATGATAGCATCAGAGGATATAGGAAGGCAAATTTTGACTTATGGAGAGAGGTATACCATCAGTAAATGGACCTTTTTCTTCTGATTCTGTTTATTTATTGCCGTGAGTTGTACAAGTTTTTCATTTATGTCACCATTGGTGTTACTCTTTCATACAAGAGAAATGTGAATTGCTACTTTGAATTCACAGTTGTGTCATATTTAATTCTCAAGGACATGGAGCTAGATTTATGTTTGCTTTTCTGTACTCTGCCCTCTTGGCAGTAAAAACTCTTAATGTTTCTCACATCTAAAAATCTGCTGCTTTAACATGTAAGAATTTCTTACCGATTTTCAGGAAGCCATTGGATCAATTCTTGAAGACTGTAGATGAAATCACTTTGAACGATATAACTAAAATTGCTCAGAAGATTATTTCCTCACCTCTTACAATGGCATCATATGGGGATGGTAATCATAGATTTCGCTCTGAAATATTTTTAAATGGTTGATATTGCTAGTATCGAGCAGGCATTTATTTTTCCCCTCATTTTCTGGCAGTTTTAAATGTCCCCAGCTATGACGCAGTTAGGCGCAAATTTCATGCAAAATGAAACTCTCTCTGCTGTTGGCCACAGCACTATTATCATGTTTTCTGGAAAACAGACTGGCTTCCAAGTTTCCAGCACCATTGACCGTCTCATTGATGCTGAAAATAAAATCCCGGAGAGAGCTTTGCGTGGTGCTGAGGAGCCCTCCAGCAGGAGCATTTCTTTCTATTTGCCAATTCATTTTCTTTGAAAATTAAATGTTGTACAATCTGATGGTTAATGATTGTCAGAAATTTTGATCATTCATCAAATAGTGTTTAACTCTTAGCTGAAGAAAGCCGGAAAACATTAATAAGTTTAAAAAAAAATTAAAAGAGGACATGAAGGGTCTGTTTGGTTATCTGATTTTAAACTGATTTTTGTCTGTGAGTACGCTAAAACCATCACAGCTGCTGCGGATGCCAAGGATGTGTGGATTATGGAATTTACATTATGGAGTACATGACATATATTTGGTTAATATTGTGGCGTATGACAATGACAATGCGACTCAAAATCTGGTACTTGACATCCATAGTAGCATGAGGGCCAACAATCCTGCAAAACAAATTTATGATTAGCAGAGCTACGCGCCAACTTCCAAGTGCTAGATTCGCTAAAAATAGGTAACGAAGGAACAAAGATATAATTATTCCGAGTCTCTGTCGCATAGTTGAGTTCACGGGCGACGTTGAAGAGATCTCAATGACATGCATTGAATTTTGTAAAGAAAAATATTATAGTCAGCAGAAGTGAATTTTGAAATTGAATTTTAAATTTTTTATATTTATTAGATTGAGTTTTATAATTTTTTTCTACCATTTTGTATTTAATAATTGTTCTTAATTTTTGTTTAAAATTTAATTTTAAATTTTATTTTTAATACATATAGCATTAGTTTTTTGTAAATAACTATTGGCCAGTCGGTCGCTTTGGTTTTATTGATAACATGACATAAAAGCCACATATTCAGTCCAAAAGACAGAAAAACAAGTTATAGTTGGGTCTTATGTTTTTTTATTGATCTCCTCCTTTGCGGAGAGAAATTGCAAAATCTTATATTCAAGAATCAATTTATTCAAATATTTCCCGTTAATAAATTAGTTATTGCCTAGATTAGAGTCTCTATGGCTGTGCGACAGTGCGAGGCCACGTGAATCTGAAATCAACGATCTGCCAAAGATAACAAATAATCAAAATCCTTAGTGGAAATTGGAACTTTCCCTTGAAAGTTTAGAAATTGGACAGTTTCCCTTGAGTCATTAGACCTCTGCTAGGCTATTAGGTCACGTTAGCAAAATCCTTAGAACTGGAATCTTGAGTCAAGAAAAACATCAAGCGTGTGAATTTTGTAGAATTGCCACAGTCACCCCAAGAAATAGTGGAAGTGGCCATCAGAGACGTTCTCCGAGTATCTACAAGTCTGTCTATTGATTGTTTTTAAAAATAGAACTTCTAATTTGATAAATTATTTCCATAATTTTTTTAAAAATTATAATTATAAATGTGTAATTTAAAAATAGAAAAATAAAAATAAGTTTTTTTTATGTTTTCTTTACTTATTCTCCTATTTTTATATTAGTTTTATAATTAAATGAAATTTGCTTTTATTTACTCATTCAAATGCCTTTTATTTATTGTTTTCTTTAAATTCAAAAATAATTTTTGAAAATAAAAAATATTTTTTGAAAATTTTTTAAAGAAAAATAAAAGCATATTCAAACCAACTCCATACATACCTCTATATAAGTTGATCTGAATACCCATATATGCCTTTATATACGCTCATTTGAATATGTTTATTATAATTATCATACCGTATGCTTATTTAAATATTAATATTAAATGTAAAGAATTTGTTTAAAGATAATTATATTTTTTTTTACGAAAGATATTATCTAAATATTATTTTTTAATTATAACATATGAAAATATATAATACTCCTTCGTTTATATGAGAAAAAGTGAGATTTTCCTAATATATCTTTAAGGAAAAGAAAAAAAAGAGCAAACGGTGATTAATATGGCATTGCATACTATTCAATGTTGTCTTAGGCCTTTCTCTTTTAATACCTTGTATCAAACTAAAAGGGGATAAATGGATTGAAAGGCATAATTGAATGAATTGAATCCATTGGAGATGAAATTGGGATTGAAATTTAAACCAGAATGAAATTAAGAAAATGTATATTTTTCAACATTTGTAATGGATAAAAAATAAAGTAGGACTTTCATGGTGAGACACTTTTTTAATCCATATATGTTCCCCTCCCCCCCCCCCCAAAAAAAAAAAAATAATAATAAAGATAACAAGGAATTTTATTTCCTCGAATATTGGATTGCACAAAATTTTCAGATTGCATGAATTTTTAAAGTCATTATAATAAAAGGATTTCAAACGGAAGAAAAGATCGACGATTTAGTCTTCTATTTTTTGTTTTAAAAATCTAATAATTTAGTAATTTATAACATAATCGGTTGTCTTGAGCATTTAGACCATTAAAATTTATTCCAGTGTCATAGTCTTGATCTAAAATAAGATTTATGTATACATTTTTTGTCTAACAGCAAAAGATCAGAAGCTCTGTTCATCGTCCGAGAGGTCCTCCAACGAGTGAAATTCGGGGACAATTCTAAGGGATCCATTCTTAATTTTCCAGTGACTTTTTAGGGGTATTTGAGCAGTTTGATTTTACTAAGTTTAGAAAAAATGTAGATATCTATTGAAGATGATGTCAATCACATAATTTTAAGGGTTCCATCAAACTGTTTGGAGGCAAGCTTAAATTAGATTATAGCTATACACATACTACATATTCAAATTTTACAAACGTGAATAAAAAAAATTCACATATTTTTTTTCTCTTTTACTTGATACTCTTTGAATATAATTTATCTCTAGCAAAAATAAAAAAAAATTGTATTCAATGTATATTTGAAATAATTATGACTTATTAATATAAATCACTTTTACATAAATCAACTCATAAATTATAGAACGTTTGTTTCGCTGGATGTTAAGCATATATATTAACAAAATAATAATATATTACTTATATTTATAATTAAAAAAATGATACTTATGATTATAATTTTAAGGGAAAATAAATTCTTCTTTGAAATACAGGAAGTTATTTTTTTAAAAAAATTAGATTTAACATTAAATAAATAAATTTTTTAATAATTATATTTTATAAAAAATATTTTTTTTATTATAGCAAACAAAGCAAAATCCTTTTCTCTTTTCCCGAGAACTTCTTAGTATACATTAACACAAGAGCAACGGGGACGGTTTGTACAAATGTTTTTTGTAATAGTTTTATTGATTGAGTTTTTTTAAGAGAATGAGTATCATATTATAGTTATAAAAATTAGAATGAAAAAAGGTATTTTATTTATTTAATATTAAATATAAAAAAATTAAAAAATAATTTTTTAAAAAAGAATTATTTTCCGTTATTTTTCTGATTGTATAGGTGTCATGAACAAACATGAACTTAATGAATGAAGTCAGATTATTGTTCATGATATTAATGATATGAAATTATTATAGAAGATAAATTAATTTGAGTTAACATTGTAGTTCAAAACAACAAAAGGTAAGAATATGGATCAAAGCCAAAAGTAAACCAGACAAAAAAGAAAAAAAAACTTGAGTACAATACTATATTATTAAAATAATTTTTTAAATACTAAATTATTTAATTCTGTATTATTGATTAGAAAATTTTAAAAGCAATTAATTTATTACTATGATTGTCAAATAATTACATTACTTAACTTAGTACATCAGCGACAAAAACGACTATATGGATGGCAAAGTGAAGATAACTGATTGAATCGCATGAATATTTGGTTGCACTTTTTCTTAACAGCCAGCCATTATTCTCTCTTCCAATTTCTATTTTAAGTATTTTTTTTTCTATTTACGCATCACTCATCTCTGCTTTATAAACATCAAAACCCAATCAAATCAACCAAATTAGAGAAAACAACCAAAGCAAAAGCAATCAAAATGTCGAAAATGTCGTGGCAAACCTACGTAGATGAGCACCTCATGTGCGACGTCGACGGCAACCACCTCACGGCCGCCGCTATCCTTGGCCTCGACGCTAGTGTTTGGGCTCGTAGCTCCTCCTTCCCAGAGGTTCCATTTTCCATTCTCAATTCTTGTACTACATTTCATTGTCTTTGCAATTTGATCACTGATTTTTCTATCCCCGTACTGATATTTAGTTGATCGACACAACCATCGGAAAAATCATTTAGTACTATATCAATATTAAAAATTCTATACTACTTTTATATAAATTTTATTACATATATTATTTTTTAATTTAAAAATCTTATTTTTTAAAAATGATTGATTTTTTTAAAAAAAAAATTCTTAGATTAAATTGTGAAGTTGAAAAAATAATATCATTAATAATATTTGTACAAAATAATATTAAATTTTCAATATTAATATAACATTAGAAATTTTTTCCCACCATTGATCCAATCACCTTTTTTATTTTTGGTGAGGTTAATTTAATTTCGTTTTTCTCCCGATGTTAAGAATCCTTCCCCCACACGTGTGTGTTTGTGTTTTCTCTCCTTTCCCTATTTGGCATCCATATCGATCAATCTGAATGGGTGTCCTCATGCGTATTTGCGTTGAGGAAAAAAAATGGACCAAAAAAATTAATATGATGAATTAAGTAGATAGATTTAAAATTGAATTCATGTGTACATTCACATTCCTGAACTACTTTTCCATAATAATTTGGGTTTTGTCTAGAAAGATCTAGTAAAGTATGAGTAGATTAATTTTTTTTGCGCTCGTATCCTAATATTAGGGATAAAATATTGACTTATTACATATCTTATTATTGAAAATAAAATTTATTAAATTTTTATATTCAAAAATATTAAATTAAGAATTATAAATTTATATATAATTATTACTTAATTTAAAATGCAAATAAATAAAAATTTAAATTCATATAGAATCATTAATCATTTTAAATTTTTTATTCCAATGTATCCCCATTTTGTGATTATTTATATTATTTGATGCATATAAAATGTAATAAGTTCATTAACATATAATTTGAAAGTTCTCAAATATTCCTATTTTAAATATATTAAATACATTATACATTAAGTAACAATAAGACTATATTTTTTTAACCTCGGGTGAATATAAAGATTATAATTTTTATCCCATCTCCAAAGCTTTAAAAAAAATAATAATAATCTCTCCATCTTTGCATCCTACGTACTAATTCTTACAAGATTAGGGCGAGTTGTCATCCCTAATTCTAATGAAAAATGGAGCACATGGAAGGGGGAAGAAGGGGGAAATTAAGCAATATGTTTGTCTTCATTTTGACTTGGACCAAGCATTGCATTTGCCTTATATGCCATATGAAGTTAACTTCAAGCTGAGATTTTTACTTGTGCAGTTTAAGGCTGAAGAAATTAATGAGATTCTAAAAGATTTTGATGAGCCTGGCACCCTTGCCCCAACCGGGTTACACCTTGGTGGTTCAAAGTATATGGTTATCCAGGGAGAACCGGGAGCTGTTATTCGTGGGAAAAAGGTAGGATCCTTAGGCTTCGGAAAATGATAGATAAATGAAAGAGCATTACATATCTTTATATCCGGAGAAAAATAATGTTTTTTTAAAAATATTTTTTAAAAAATTTAGTGTATTTAATATTAAATATATCAAATATTTTTTTATCATCTTAATAATTTACAATTAAATTTTTACAGAAGATATTTTTTTATTAAAATAAATGAAGCCTTCCTGCTTCTCCTTTTTCTCTCCTGTATTCTTGCATTCATCAATCTATGTTGTTTGTTCAAATTTGCAGGGTGCTGGAGGGGTGACTGTTAAAAAAACCGGCCAAGCACTAGTAATTGGTATATATGATGAACCTATGACTGCAGGACAGTGTAACAAGGTTGTTGAGGGACTGGGGGATTATTTGATTGATCAGGGGATGTAGATTTTCATATTTGGTTTATGGTTTGGGGCTTTCATTTTTCTATTCTATTGCTTTGGAATGATGCCTTCTGCCCCTTTTTTCGTTTTAGTTTATTCATTTTGCTGTATTTATTCTGGCAATTGGCAAGCAATTTGCTGATACCAAAGCTAAAATTAAAGTGTTTGATGTATGTTAACGTTTGATATGATGTCACAAATATTATATTTTTGGAATTAGTATGATATTGGATGCCCGTTTCTTCGATTCAATTTTGCCCCCATCTTGTCTTTGGTATTAAAAGAAAATCAAGTAAACCGTCATGTGTGAAATATTTATTACCTTCCAATTTTTTTATGCTTTACAAATCACTTATTGAAGATGAAATTTCAAAGAGAATACTACATTGGAACAGGATAACAGATTAATAAATGCCCACAATTTTGATAAAACTAAGCCTATCATATTGATGTCCTAATCTATAAAACCATTTAGAAATATCGTCTTAAGTTCACTTATATATAATTCATTCACGTGAAATTTCTAAAATACTTTATAATTAAAAGAGCAAGCCTTTAGAGCTGATATCTGTCAAGACATGTATCTTTCTATTATTGGTAAATAATCACATAATAAGTACTATATATCAAGATTTACAATAATAGACTTCATAATTACACTTTTGAATATACTGACCTTAATTTATAGATCAGGATCATCCTTATCCAACCCCCTCTTAATTATTAATACTCTCTACTCAGACACTTTTTTGTTACTTATCCTTCTTCGGAATCAATTCCCTTAAAAATGGTTTTAATATATTTGTAAATTGAATTTTGTTGTTAAGAATATATTAAAAAAATATATGCAATTTATTAAAAAGTTAATTTTGATGATATAATAATAAATATAATATTAGAAATATGATAAATTTTTATATAATATATATTTTAGACTAAATAAAATAATTTTAGTGAAATACTTAATAAATTTTACATATTTCATAATGATACAAATGTAAGTAAAATAAGAGTCATAAATAAAATAAAATAAGATCTCTCCTTATTTAAATTCAAAAACCATTTAAAAAAATTCATTTGAATATAAAACATAATCCTGCTTTTAATAATTCCAGATTACTATATTTTAATATTTAAATTTTGTCATATTTCATGCATAACAGCCAATTACTATATGCGGTATACTGGTGAAAGAGTTCGAATAATACATTAATAGTCTTTAAGTTGAAACTGTTTTCACTGTTATTTGAAGTCATATAATATATAATTATATAGATATAGTGAGTTAATCATCTTAAGCCTTTGCATGGTTGAGCAGGATAATTACTTCGAGAATGAAAGCAGTAATAAAAATTTTTTCCTGGCACCAGTTATCTTTAGTTTTTGAAATTTAAATCTCTATCTATTTACAAGTAAAACTCGTTTAAAATCAATATATTTTTTACTAAACCAACGATTTGTTATTATAATTATTTAACTATAGCACCCCAAAGAAATCAAGGATAGTTTACAAAAGCTCACATTCAAGCCTCCATGTCATTATTGGATTAAAGAGGCATGCAACTAAACGATTGACGCCTCTGAATTTACCCACAAATAAGTGCCTTTCTATTTAATTATTCATTTTACGTTATTAGTTGGTTTACTTAGAATCACTTCTGTGGGAGTAATTTAAGTGATACCAATATCTTAATTCCACTTATTTATTGTAAGGTGGATCAAATTCAATAATTATTTGTTTTTGTTCCATAAGTGATTTTAGACACTAGTAAATAATTTTACTATAAATAATTAAGTACGGAAATGATTGATAGTTTTCAATTGTATGATCATTATGATTGATCAATGTTTCTTTTTATACAAAAACCTAATACGATATCTCAAATATAAGTCCTCTAACGATCAAATTAGCTAAAAGATATAGAAAAAGAATAATATGGAGAGTTTTTAAGAGTTTTGAGAGAAATTTTTGCTTCATACCTAATTAGAATCATGATCGAAGATTTTAGAAAAGGGCAAATCAATTCTTTGATACTAGTAGGAGGTCTTAGAAGGGATAAAATGAACTCCTCATTAAATATAACATTCTAGACAACGACTATTTTTTAGCTGGAAAGTCATATCGTTACAACCAGTATCTCTAATTAGACAAGTTCATGATTGCCTTCTTTTCCTAAGCACCAGAAAACTAGGCTCATGACTAATAGGGATGCTCTTGATCCAATATCCAATTCAATAGGGGTCGATCATTTCGTAGTAGGACGATTGATAGAACGGTATTTGTCAAGTATCTTATAGTATAATAAAATTGAAACATATCTAATTAAAAAACACAATACATATCTTAAGTATTAACTTCCTCATATTTCGATATATGACTGGTATAATGATCACAAAATTCAATTGTACATTAAATTTATTTTTTTAAATCAAAATTTTTCATGTCATATAATGATATATCAACAATTGGTGCATCTTAAATTTTTTCAATTAACTTTCCATGAATAAGGAGGTAATATTTTGTTGTTCTTCAGAATACAAAGAAGCAACTAGCAAACGGGTCACATTGAACGAGACAGTTTGAGAATAAGGCCCATCAGCCTTCTTTTGTCCATTAGATTCCGTCGGCCCAAAAAGAATAGGCTTTAGGGTTTCGATGGCTATATAAACACGCCAGGAGGTTCCTTCTCCTCCAGTCTCTCAGCATCAGCTGCAGCAAGCTTCTTCATTGTAGAATCTCTCATCCATTTTCTGTAACTGAGGTTAATACTAATAGGTTGTTGTTAAGGTTTGAATATGTTGTCTGGGAGTGGAAGCAGGGGTTGTGTGTATCGGAGCTGTGCTGCAATCAATGCACTCTTCCGAAAGAGTTCCCTGCAACATTAATTCTGGGGAAGGTGGGCAGTTGTCTTTCAATTTTTTCCAATTGAAATTTCAACAATCATCTTCCCCACATTTCATTATTGGTTTTCTCTGCAGAAATAATTGCATTTTGGTCTTCTTAATGCAGTTGTTATTCCTTTTAGAGCTTTAAATTTTCTCACATCCAGAATCCTTAATTCATTGATAGAAGAAGCTTTGATAAAAACATCATGGTATTTTCGTAATGAAATTGAGTGCATCTTACGGATAAAACTAAACCTTTAATTCAGTAATTGGGTTAAGATTTCATTTTTAAAAGTAAAGAAAATGTTAGTTCTGCTTTGGTCTCAAAAACAACGACACAATTCCTCGATTATGGCGTAGTTGGTATGTTTACCAATTTATCAAGTAAGCATGACAATGGAAGTTCGAATCCTCTTCCTTCCATTTTTTCTTTTTATTCCTTTCATTTTATTTTTCATTTCTTCTATTAAGCGTGTTTCTTCATTAGTGGCAGTGGATGTTCCAACGAAAAGATTTTTGAAATGGGGATGACTCTTCCCGGGATGACTGGCTGCTGATAAAATGGCACAATTCTAAATTATAGGTTATACTTGAAATTGCCGATGGACCCAAAAAAACAAAAAGGCAGTGTTATAGTGTACTGTAACAGCAATATTAGGAACATTGTAATTGCGCAGTCTGATACCTTTAGAAATTGATATAGATAGATTAGCCCACATGAGTGAGCTACTCTTAATTTACATGCCAACCCTTAATTTCAAAATTGATTGACTGCTATCAACAATGGTGAAACATAACATTAAAATGTTTACCAAAAAATAGAAAACACTAAAATCAATGATCGATCAAATAATGAAGTTACCATGGAAAATAAAAAGCCACAATTTTAATTGTTTGAAATTATAAAAAAAGTTCAGGCTTTAATTTACTTAAAATTGATTCATATATAAAATTGTCATTACTATTTTTTTATTTTTTCTAGGAACTTTACATCCATATTAGATCCCGACTAATTCAAAATCTATGTCAAAATCTTGCTTAAGGAAATCAAATTATCAACCGCTCTCGCGGGTAACTGTCATGACTAATTGAATTATAATTTTTCATGATTCGAAATGGGTAACAAGATGGAACTCCAAACCCGGGCCCTAACTTGATCCGAACAAATATAGCTTTGTTTTTCATTCTTCAATGAAGGATTGGGCTTCATTAACTGGTGTGGATGAGGTCTAAATAACTATTTAGGCCAGGGAGGACTAACTATTTAGGCCCAATACTATATATATATTTTACAACATTTGATGCCTCCTTGTTACCCATGAATCAAGCTATAAAAAATGATCTGAATCCTCCCTTTCTTTTAATTTTTTTAAAAAATATATATAATTTTTATTCTTAAATTTATTATTTTTTACTTGAATTTAATATTTTAATAAAAAATAGTATTTATCTCTTTCCTAAAATTGCTCTCTTCTTTTTCTTAAAAAACGAAAAATGGAAATGAAGTTCGTTGCGGGAATATGAAGCTCCCGGAAATAAATTTAGATTTGCATCAAATTATTTTGAGATTTGTAACTATGAACTACATAAATATTTTTCAAAGAAAATAATTATTTTTATATTGAAATAGTGAGTTTTCAAATAAATGGTTATTTTTATCTTTTCCAAATGAAAAGAAATTAGCAAAATAGAAAATTGAACCCCATGAAATTTAATGATAGAATAATTACATTCACATTCTTCGAAATTAAATCTAATTATATTTCTACATCTTTAATTTATAGAAATATATACTCATAATCCTTTTTATTTCTGTTTAAGAGAGATAGGTGAGGGTGACACTCAACATAAACTATTTGACTGCTTGACTCTAAAAATTGCTTAGTTTAGTTTGACTTGGAATTCATTTTCATCATGTTTGAATCGAAAATTAGCAAAATGAAAAAAAAAATTGAATCCTATGACATTTAACGATAGGATAATAACATTCACATTCTTCAAAATTAAACCTAATTATATTTATACATGGAAATATATACTCACAATCCTTTTTTTCTTTATTGAAGAAAGATATGTAAAGTTGGCACCTACACCCAAGTGCCCAATGAGCTTAATTAAAAAATAACTTGGTTTAATTCAATTTATGATTTGTTTTTATTAAGTAACAAAAAATTAACAAAATAAAAAATTGAACCCCATGACATTTAAGGATAGAATAATTACACTTACATTCTTCAAAATTAAATCTAATTATATTTATACATCTCTCATTTACAAAAATATATACTCACAATCTTTTTCTTTTATTAAAGTAGGATAAGTAAGGGTGATACTTGAGTAACTCGACTGTTTAATGAGCTCAATTCAAGAATAGTTTAGTTCAACTTAACCTATAATCTATTTTTATTAAGTTCAAGTAGAAAACTCAAATCATTTAACAATTTGAGCTAAAAATAATTTATTTTTATTTGACTTGTTTAACTCACGAGTAGCTTATTTACATACATACATGTATATTCTTTTAAATATATAATAAGAAAATGTCAATAATTTAATCTCTTTTTTTTATTAAGTATTAATGTTAATAGCATTTATGACTTTATTTTCATTCAGTGTATGAGTGTTAATAGGATTTTAATTTAATTTTTAATTAATTTATATTTTAATTTTGTATATTTATTGAAAACTTAAATCTTATGTTAAAATGATTGATTTCTAACAAATGAAGCATAAAGTTCATTTATAATTTAATAATATTTTTATTATTATTGAATTAATCATTGAGTTTCAGTATTCCAAGTCAAGCTAAACATGAGTTAATTTTTTTGTTATAATTTAAGCTTGAGTTCTTATAATTTTTTATTAATCCATGTTTAATTATGTTATAACTTAACTCGACTCAACTTATTTCCACCTTAAAAAGTAGGTAAACATATGTTTAAAATAGGAAAAACAAATAGACCAATATATGTAAAAAAAATTAAAGTATATTTTTAAAATAAGAATATAGCAAATGTATTAATTATGTTAAATTTTAGTGGAGGATGTTGTTGTAATTTACACTACTTTATATATAAAAATAAAATAAGAACATACTATTTAATTGTGATATGATCATATTTGTAATCTGCTCACCTATAGTTTAAAATGTTAAAAAAAGCCTTATTAGCACTAATGATATATATGAAATTAGTTTTTATTTTTAATACTTTATCCGCTTGTATTGTGTTTTTGTATAAATTTAATAAAAATTATTTTATGCAAGTTACATAATACCCTTATTAACTTTAATTTGATATGATTTTATTTTAATTTATCTCTAATTTCACATACCATCCTTTAGGAGTTTGATATTAGAAAAGAAATAATGAAATTAATGATATAAATTATATCTTTAAAATTTCATAGATGTGAAAGAAAAACACATAAGAGACATGTACTAAATTTTATCATATTTGAAGAAAAGAAAAACTTAAATGGATAAAATATCAATTATGTGAATAATTAACAGCCTCTTTCTAATATTTTATCACATGTGAATGTATTGTAAATAAAATAATATATATTTTTTCCTATAAACCTCTATAGTGCAATGATATTAACTTGGAAATTTATTTTTTATTATATTTTTTAGTATGATAATCATTCAGTATTTAAACACCATATTAAGCATTGATTAATTTGAATTTGAGTTAAGTAGGATCATATTAGGCAATAAAGCCTTCCTAATCGAATTTTGACATAACTGCATTGGCAAGGATCCAAACTCCAAAACTCTGATTAAAATAAAACAACCCTCTAATAATTGATTTATGCACTCAATAATTTTTTGATTATATTTGAAGTTTAGATTCAATTCAGAATATTATATTTGCATTAGATAAATTATCATTTTTATTATTAGAAAAATGAGATTTATGCATTCGGTATTTGAACATCATATTAAGTATTGATTAATTTGAATTTAAGTTGAGTAAGATCATATTAGACAATAAAATCCTCCTAACCGAATTTTGACGTAACTGCATTAACAAGAATTCGAAATTGAAAGCTTTGATTAAAATAAAACAACCTCTAATAATTGATTTACGCACTTGATAATTTTTTTTTTATATTTGAAGTTTAGATTCAATTCAGAATTTTATATTTGTATTAGATAAATTATCATTTTTATTATTAGAAAAATAATATTTACATAGCTGCAGAGATGACGAAAGCCGACAACAGCATTATTCGCCCCTCAAGCAAACAGATTGGACCTCAAACTTATCGAAGTTTGCGATTCTGAAATCCATTCTATCTATGGTGAATTCTAAGGTGCCCCTAGGGATTTGGTACACGGGGTGGTGTGACAAAATACAGGCCATTGGATGAGATTACTAAGTCAATGTTAAGATTTTTGTAATCTCATCCAATGACTTGTATTTTACCACACCACTCTAGACACCAAACCCCTAGGGGCACCATAGCAAGCACCTCTATCTATACACCAATCAGAATAGACATTATGCTTATTTATTTAATCCAGGAAGCACTTATTAATTTAATCTGCTTGGCCATCTCTCAACGTCTCTTTCTTCTTGTTCAAATTGCACGACCCTCTAAAATAGCAATTTTTAATTTTATATATGTTAGGTTCAAAGAATTCATAGAATGTAGTGCATTTTAGGGAGTATAACTGAGGACTTCGGAATAAGTTTTACAAGTCTATAACTAATTGAGTTATTTTGAGATGTTTAGCTCATTCAAAACTAATTATGTTATCAAAAGTCTTTAAAACGCACTTTTTAATATAATAAAAGTGGTAAGCTAATTAATAAATACTTTTAACATTTTAGATTGGAATTCAAACAAAAAGCTACTAAATTAATATCAATAAAAATATGTCAATTTTAGATGAATTTTATTTATCAATAATTAATATTCAATAAGTGTCAAATTTTTGAAGTGATTTTTTTACTTGATGTCTCATCAAATAAAAAAATTTTAAATTAATATTAAATGTCCTTAATAGTATAGGTAAAAATATCCTTTTTCCTTGTAGTTTGTCTTAAAATTTTTTAAGAGTTAGTTAAAGAATAAATTTTCTAATATATGAAACCGATTCATTAATATTAAAAATTTGCAAAATTAATTACGCAATGTCAAACAATCATAAAACTTGATTTTAATTTTGAAAAATTCTACTTAATATAATAATATATTAATATATTATTAAATTTTATTTAACATATTATTATATAATATATAAATTTTAATAAAGCCGCAGAGTGGTTTTGGATTTAGGTCCAACGCGGAAGACAACGGAGAGAGGAGGACCTCAGCTGCACTCTGCACGAAATATCGGCCATGATGTATGGATGAGGTGAGGTATAATTATTCGGTCAAAGATGGATTACATTACCTAAATTGCCCCTTCAGATGATGCTTTTTACCCTAAGTACAATCAAGCCCAAAAAAATAAAATAGCTACACGAATTTTAAGGAGGGAAATGCTTCCAAACTCATCAGTCAAATGAAACCCTAATCATTAGTGATGTGAAATCTAAGATTCAAATAGAATCCATTACGCCACGCTCCTTTTCTAGCGCGTGGAACCTGTTACGTGATTATTTGATCAAGATGAGGTGCTTGCTATGGTGCCCCTAGAGTTTGGTACCCGGGGTGATGTGGCAAAATACAAACCATTAGATGAGATTACAAAAGTCTTAGCATTGACTTAGTAATCTCATCCAATGGCCTGTATTTTGCCACACCACCCTGGGTTTGATACCACTAGGGGCACCTTAGAATTCACCTCAAGATGATAAGATCTAACGATGGTTTCAGAATTAGATTAATGTTTTTTTGTCAGAAGATTAATGTTAGATAATATGATAATCCCCACTTAAAAACGCCTCATTGCATACCACATTTTAATTTAGATTCTACAAGAAGTAAGTTAAACTTTTTTAAAAGTAAATTTTAATGTGAATTTTTTATAAGAATTAAATTTTTTAGAAAATAGATTTTATATGAAATTTTTGAAAAATATTTAAAATTATTTAATTAATAACAAAAAATTAACACTTCTTATAAATTAATTTTTTGTGTTTTATTTTGTTTAATTTTAATTTTTTTAAGAAATATTATTAGAAAGATTACTATATTCTTGATAATTGTAATGCAAAAAATTAGAAATATTAATAAATTTCAATTAATATGACATTTTTAAATTGTAATTTTTTATAAAAATAAAATTAGAAATACCAATTCTCTGTTGGAATTGTCTCTATTCACTATTTTTATGATAATTTTTTAAATTTATAATTTTTCTTTTTAAATTAATTATAAAAGTGTAAAATTAACTTATATAAAAAATAAAGATTGTGCATGCACCCACACACACACACACAAATACACATTTCCGAACTTATAATGAGAATAAAGTATTAGAATAATCATTAATTAAATTATATAAAAATAATTTAATATTTTTATTCGTAAATCATACAATATGTTCTTGCCAAAAATAGTATTAGTAAGTAGAAGTAAGAGATATTGACATCTAATGAACAACTAATCAAATTACCTATTTCTTACATTTTAAGAAGTTGCAATCTCCATGTACCTATATACTCTTCACTTTTTTTATCAACCAACCAAAGACCTTGTAGTAATTTTCTTGAAGTCCAAGAATCTCCCGGTCTAAATTGAAAATGACTATTACATTTATCATTTTTACAATAAATTGAAATATTTTTTGCCATGGTTAGAATGGCTCTAAGTAATTAAAAAGGGGCATTATGTACATGAAATGCCATTAATGATAAAAGTAACGCTAAACAAGTAGTGTAGCATCGTGAATATTGAAACTATGTTGCTTACTATAATAAGGAATCTAACCAGATCACAATGGGGATGAAAAGACAATAAGAGGCATTTGATTAAATTTAGCGTGGTATTAGATTTCAAATTTCTGCAAAATATGCGTCAAACTCCATAAACTTGCTGAACAACCAGGTGCTTCCAAACATGTAATCAAACATCAATTGCAAGTTCTGTTTGTGCCACAGACCTTCGCTCATGTTTTTGGAAGCTACTTTTAGAAGTTGATTTCCTATTGTTAGCATAGAGACAAAGACATTTCATGACTTCAGATTGTTTTTTTTTTCTCTCCATTCCAAAAGCACTGCAGCAAATGAGCACTTTGCAGTCCCAATAGGGAATTATATTGTATATACCAGAAACCAAACAAGCAATTACAAGACAATTTTTGTTCAAATCTTCTACTGTGGGACTAATTCATTTAGCTCGAGAGAAAAGGGCATGATGGAAAAAGAACATTTGACAAGAATGTACACCAGCAAACTTTTCTGTCCCTATAAAGATCTAAGTTGTAAGCACAGGTGGAAAAGAAAAACTCCAAAAGAGCCCTAACTTATGCCTTCTGCTTCTCTTACTAATAGGATAAAAACTTCCTAGTTCCCACAACCAACTTGTCAAAAATTCCAGGATTCTTGAACCTCAGAGTATGAAGACTGCTGCATCCTAACACTGCTAATGCTGTTTCTTGCTGCCATTATCTCATCAAGTGAAAGCCTTTTCTTAGCCTCAGGTCTTTGCTTTGGAGCACTATAAGACCTCAGTTTTGCATTGAATGACTGTGTGTTAGCCATATAGTTGGGGAAATTTGAGTAGGCTCGAAAGCAGGCATCGCCACAAATACTCTTGGCTGGCGTATGCGGGGTACCGTTAGACTTCACATAGTTTGTGAAACGAGGAGTGTTCTGAGTAGTGGAGAATCTACATTCATCTTCATTGTGGTAGCAATCAAAATCTTTAACTTTCCTGCAATCAGGAACAGAAATTCGGCCAGAAACTGGACAGGGAAGAGGGGATGATATTGTTTGATAGGGAACTTCTTCCCCACATTCAGACATTGTAGTGGTAATGCGCCTGGATCTCGATTGGGTCCTGCATGTGTCAATTTCAACAATTTTTGGACTATCATCAAATCCATTGAAACATGCCTCGTGGGATGTAGATAACCTTTTACTATGGAATTCACTTCTTGTATCATTAAACCTTTCCTGTAAGAGAAAATGCATAAATATGGGCAACAAAACATAAATTGCTGTAGGGAATGAAAATTCAAGCGAAAAAAAAAGGAAAATGCTATTACCAAATATTTTCTTGCACGAAGTTCAGGTTGAAATCTATACTCTTTGCTGATGGAACGGCGTGCTCTCTGTGCTCGGACAGCAACCTGAGCTCTTATTAGAGCTTGCATACTATGAAGAGTTGCAGCCGCTCTTTTGCGAACCAAATAGCCTCTAAGAAGTGCCTGTATCTTAACCAATCCTTTGAGTGCTCTAAGAGCCTTCCGGGCCTTAAAGTGTCAAAAATTCAAAAATTCCATGTTAAAGATTACCAAGGGAATCAAATTAACTTCTGTAGAAATTGAGGAACAGATTGACAGGCAAAGTCAATGATAGCTCGAATATAATGAAATTGTAGTTGACCAAGGAATCTAGAGGTACTGTTTCATCAAGAATTAAAAAAAAAAAATTCCCCCCTTCAAAAAGCAGACATAAGAGTGAGAATCAAGCAAAGCATTTTCGTAATACCAAACAATATATTTGCCACTGAGACAAAGAAACAAGCCTTACAGAACCAAATACCAATTTCAGAAACAGAGACAACGGACATACCCTTGTGTGAAAACAAGTAAAGAGAACCAAAAATTTAAACTTCCCTAGAAAAAATGCACATACCAAATAACCCCTGAAGACTGTTTGAATCTTCATTGCAGCCCACCTCTCTCCGCCTCCACTAAACAACGCGCCTCTTCCATGGCTTGTAAGCCTCACGACAGCCACAGCAGCTTGTGCCGCTGCCACGGCAGCATCAGCAGCGGCGGCAGTAGCAGCAGCCACGGCAATTGCGTGCTTGTTCTGCTCCTTTTCTGATTCAGACATATAGGATCTGAGCCAAGCATTATCAGAGACTGCGACCCTGTTTGGAATGAGATTCACACCATGATCCTTCTCTGACTTGACAAAACTCCATCTTTTCTTCTCCTTCTTATCAAGAGCCAATGACCCCGAATTGTAACTGTGTTCCGTGTCTTTCTTCATCCCCAACAAGCCCTTCAACCATCTCGTAGCCTTTCCCATAACGTTGTCACTTCCACTTGAAAATTTGGGTCAAGATCTAAAGAGAGACAATTCCAAAGTCAAAATAACTCGAATGTGCTGAAATCAAGTGGGTTTATATTTTCCCCCTCAAAGGGAGAAGAAGAAGCTTGTATGTGAACAAGTGTAATAACCTAGTGAATCCAACTGTTTTACAATCATGACAATATAGTGAAAGGGTACAAAATGTTTGAAAAAAATGAAGCGACAAACAGGTGGAGTTTAGTGCAACAAAGGCTCTGAAAAATCTAGCAGAATCTTTACAGGTTGCAAGCAGAGAAGTAATGAGAGCAGAGTGTGTGTGGGGGAAAAGATTAATAAACAGTGATATGCATCCAAACTTCACAAAAAAAAAAATAGAAATCGGATAAAAATCGAAACTTTTTGAAAACGAATTTCTGATTCTGACAAAACCTCGTGAGGAACTGCATTACAGGACAAAAAGGGGCCACAGAAAGTGAACAGAGGCTAAAATGGCTCAAAGCCAATAAAATATAAACTTCAAAATCCCATTCCAAGTAAACAGACAAGAATTACAGACAAAGAATAAAGTGAAACTGTAACGAGAAAAAAATGGTAATTATCACTGGGGAAAAGCTTCAAACACCTTGAATTCAAAAAGGAAAAAAGAGCGCCGAATTCCCTCTCACTCACTCTAATAACAGTATCAGCCAACCTACAGAAAGCACTAACAAATAGCAAAATACCAATTCCCCTCACTCCTTGTTTATACCAGTTTTCCTATCACTGAAAAGTTTTCTCAAATTCTCTCTCTAACTTTCTGGAGCAACGTGTAGTACAAATGAAAGATACCCACTGACAAGTCCCGTGAGTTTTTTGGTTTTATGGTTCAAACCCCTCATTGAGTAAACCCAGTGTTTCTCTCTCTCCCCGAAAATTTCAAAAGCAAAATAAGAAGACTCAGACTCTGATAGCTAAGTTCAGAAACCGTATAACCCTTCAGAAAGCTAAAACTTTGCTCTCATTACTGATGCCCTGTTTGCCAGTACTAGTCGTCTGAAGCAGCCATTAAAGCCTATACCCACCAAAAAGTTCTCCTTTTATCATCTTTTTTGTCCCAAATAACAAGCCAAAATGAAGGTCTTAGATATTGCTTTCTCTCTTGGGTTGTAAGAGATTTTCTTTTCAGTTTTCCGTATCTTCTCCACAGTGATTCCAGAAAAGTTTTCTTTTTTTCTCGCTGACCATATAGATGATTCGTAATCTGAGCTCACCTTCTATTTCTTCCCCAGTTTCTGGCAAAAAAATCTGAATACTTCAGAGGAAATGATGGTTTCTAAATAGGGGTGAGAAATTGAAGAGTCAATCAAATTGGATTCGTAGAAAAACAAAGCGCAATAAATTCTGGCTTTCGAATCACCTCAATCTTTGGGATTACTCATATAGATTACCGGCACAGACTTAATAGCATGGGGAGAGGGAACTGATGTTGAGAATCTGATCTGCCTTATTCGGTCGAAATTCAAATTTGAATCTGGATTTGTTTTGTATTCTCCCTAGATGGAAATTCTGCATTTTAAATCTTAATTAATTGTTTTAAAATATAATAGGAATGTTGATATTATTTTACCAAAAAAAATTGGAATGATGATATTATTTAATTTACTTCAATAATAACAGTTTCGATTCGATTCATTATTAAATTATTATTGTAAAATATTTTAGATTAAAAACACATAATTAAAATAATAATAATAATTAAACATTTTTAATAATAAAAAATATAAATAAATAATAATATAAAAATAGTTTATACTTAAGTAAATTAAATTTAAATCCATCACACCAAGAGGATCCACCCATTAACTAGGTTTTATTTTCAATACAAGGACAAATTTGAGGACTTTTAAATTTGTGCAATTTTTTTTATTTTTATTTACGTTAACCATGCATAAATTTACACCATGGGTTTCATATTTAACTACCATTAACACATGATATTTAAATAGTTTTTTACTAATTTGTTGAATTTACTCACTATTCAAATTTCACATTTTTCACTTTTACTTATTTGCATATTTTTAAAGATTTTTAATATTAAAACATTAGTTTTTTAAAAATGATTACTAATATAAAATACAAAGCATCAAATTTTTAACTTTTAGTCTTTAAAATTTTTTAAATTTTGTTTTTAGAAAATATAAAAATTAATATTTTTTAAACTAAACTACTTAGTGAAGAAGGCCACCAAATTAAATATGTAATCTAATCTTCATAAATTGTTTATTGCAATCTGATCTGCGTTGTTAATTTGCCTTGAAATTTCTTATGTTACTTTTCACAAGACTAACCGATAGATAGATAAAAGCCAATCTATTTCAAGAAAAGGTCACCATAAGAAGAATTAAATATTCAAATTTAATTTAATTTTATATAAACAAATAAACTTGAAAAAAAAACTCCTTATATTCTACAAAAGATACAAACTCTCAAAAATAAAATAAAATCATAATCTTAAAAAAATTGGCAGATTACACCCTTTTTATAAATAATAAATTCTGAAAAAATCATGTACATGATTTATTAAAAAAATAATGTTTAAAAAAATAAAAAAATGGTAAAGTTAGAAAAAACTAACGTTGCACTTTTTTATAGGCAACAATTTTAAAAGGAATTATTTTTTAATCTTCTAAAAAATAAAATTTTAAATAAATAAAAAAAGCTTAGAAAACTTAAAAAAGTGGAAAGTGCTTTATTGATAAATAAAAAATATTGGTAAAAAGTAGAAAAATTTTAAAAAGATAAAAATAAGAAAATTGGAAAAAAAAAGTTGAATATGAATAGTTAATAAGTTAAAGAAATTGATAAAAAATAAAATAGTTAACTATTTAAAACATTATATCATAAAGTCTGTTTTTGAGAGCACTAATCAACATTTAACTTGAGAGGTTATTTAATTTCTAGAAATAGCATGAGAAGTATAACGTTTAAAAGATTAAAAACTCTTAAGTCAAGCTAATAATTCATTTGATTTGTTTATTATAAATACTAAATTAAATAACAATTTACTTGTGATGTGTTTGAAAATACTAATTGATGATTAATTCAATAAATTCATGCTTAAAGTTAAATTTGTCATGAAAATAAAAGAATAATAGCAAAAAATTAGAAAAATAAAATAGAATAGGAAAATGAATTTTTTTATTTCATTTTTAAATATATAGAATCCTTCATATCACATTTGTATATATAGAATAAGAACCTATTAATCTTGATAAGTATCACTAATTGATACTTGCAACTAATTGATTAGTGGATAAATCTCAATTATAATAATTAATTAATAAATTGATAAATTAAAAATATAATATATATATATGTATCGATATAAATAAATATTCATTACAAAATTTCAATTGTTTGATTTATTATGACTAATCATTAAATGTAGCAAGAATCAACTCTATTCATTCAGTAGCAATTATCTAGGTGAATGTATTCAAATTATTAGCAACTACTTTTATTTTAATGAAATTTTATTAGATAAACATAATCAGTGTTATTTCTATTTTTTATAATATTATATATATCACATTATTTAAGAATTTTTGGTGTAGAATTTTTAAAAAAATAATCATATAAGATAATTTTAAAACTACATAAAATTTTAATTCTATAAATGAATTCATACTTAAAATAAGAAATTACTTAATTGATATAAATTTATCTCTTATTAAATTTAGTATTTAAATTTTGTGTTTATAATTAAAAATATTATGAATAAATTATTTCAATTAAAAATATTATGATTAAGTATAACATTAAAATTATACGAATTTTTAATATTTCAAAATTAAATTATCAAATTAATAATCAAATCAAAGCTTAAATAAAATTATTCAAATACTATAAATTTAATACTTAATAAATTTAACATTTAAAATTTAATACTTAATTTTAGTGCTAAATGTTCTAATATTATTAGAACACATGCTTTATAATAATTAAGTATGGAATACATAGCATAAAATTTTACACTACTAATATAAATGAAATTACCTAGACTTTTATGAAATAAAATTTTTTCGTAAATGACAAAATTTCAATAAATTGAATTTAATAAACCCTAACCTCTTTATATTGTTAGAGGTCATTTAATTCATCTCAATAATATAAGAAGTTTTATTTCTCAAAAAATAAAAAATTAATGGATGCTCGATTGACCATTATCTCATAAATAGGTGAAAATAGAATTTTCTGGTAAGTCTTACTTCTCATAGAACATGAAGAGTTATTTACTCTTCTCCCTCTATATAAGTTATATTTCTCATGTTATTTACAGATACGATAATAAAATTATCCTCATTAAATTTAATTAATAATAATTAAAATTTATTAATTTCTATTATAATAATATTGGAGATATAATAATTATTTTATTAATATTTTATATAATATTCAAAGTTAATAAGAAGTTACTTTTCAAGAAGTGTCACTTTCTATGTATCAATCAAACAACTTTAAGTATTTTTTAAGAAATTTATATAAGAAGTTATTTTTTAAGAAGTTGAATTTTCTGTAGGAAGTTATTTTCTATACAAACTAAACATTCCTTAATTATATACAAGTTTCTCTCTCTCTCTCTCTCTCTCTCTCCCTCTCTTTTTCTTTTCCTATGCAACACTTTTTTTCCTCTTTTAGTTTGCACTAAGATAATTCCTCATCTCATCGATGAAAGACTAATCTCCTAAGATATTATTAGATGCCAAAGATGAAAAGCCCTCCCAATTGATTTTTTTTTATGCACAAGACTTGAATTTCTTTCTTTCTTTCTCTTCTTATGCAACACTTTTTTCCTCTTTTAGTTTGCAACAAGATAATTCCTTATCTGATTGATGAAAGACCAATCTTCTAAGATATTATTAGATGTTAAAGATGAAAACCCCTCCCAATTAATTTTTTTTTTTGCATGCACAAGACTTGAATCAAACTCAAGACATCCTATTTAATGTACCTAAGCTTCTTCTACTTAAATCAACTTATACTGGTAAAATTTAAGGATTTCCAAATTAATAAATTTTAATAAACTATATATTATTTCTTTTACTTGTGTTGCTCCAATCACTCATTATAGAGAATATATTTATTTCAATTATAACAAATTGCATTTACTCAATAAAAATACTTAATTCTTAGTTTCAGGAAACTTACATATATTAAAAATTGTATTTCTTAAAATTTGAAATAACTAAAAATTGTAACTATTTAAATAGCAATAAGGATTAATGTTTTAGTTTGAATATAATAACTTAATTACAGCTTTTTTTTTTGTTGTGATAAGGATAGATAAATCACTAAATACATATATATATACCATCAAATCAAAATTGTAAATCTTTCCATCAACATCATAACCTAATTCAAAACTCTTAGCAACATAACTAATGCAATTTTGAGAATGAAAAAGTAAACAAACTTCAAATAGAGAAATGGAAAGGTGGGTTTTCAAATTTTAAAAGCATTATAAGTATAATTTTATAAATAACAAAAATACTTTGAACTTTTTAAATGTTAATAAAATGAGTTTAAATTTGATTAATTATTAGTATAAAATTTACATTATTAGTTAGTATAAAATACTTTACACTATTAGTGAATGAAAAGGAGAAATATTATCTCAAAAATAATAATACTTAAGAATTTTTAATAATAATAAAGAAGTTTTAACAATTTTTATTAACATAACAATATATATATGGGTGATAATATAAAGTTAATTTATAAATAGTTCATTATATTTAAATCTAAATAAAATTACATAAATTTCTTTTAGGCCTCATCTAGTACACCATATAATATACTATAAGCACAATTGAATAGTATAGGATAAAGCAATATATTATATTATGTCTGATCAATTACTATATAAATGTTTATATGAAATTATTTTATCTTTCATTTATTGTCATGTTATACAAGAGTTTGTATACTTCAAAAAATAATTTATTTAAAATACCATAAAAAATTAATATAATGATCCTAAATGAATTTAAAAGCCATTTGATTCACTTATGAGAATCGAAATAGAATGTAATCAAGTAAAGGGAGTAAGGAAAAAAATTGTAATATTTTTAAATTGTTTAGTTCATTCATGAAATAAATCATGTTATTTGTGATTTTTTTAATTGTTTACTTTATTAATTAAAGAATGAGTGATAATGACAGTAGTAGTGACAACATTGTTATTAGAGGTAGTGATGACAATGGTGGTTCTAGCAATAACGGTGATAGCAAAGGTAGTAGTGATAAGGGTTAATGTGGTGATAATGGTGTTAGCGATATAACGATGATAATGTTGGCAGTGCAATGGCAACAACAACAATAATGATAGCAGTAATGGTGGCAATGATGAGATGGTGATAGTGGTAGCATTATTGACAATAGTAATGGTAATTGCAATAGTAAAAATTACGGTGATAATGGTGGTAATGATAACAACAATGATGGTGGCGATTATAATGAAGGTGGCAATTGCTATAGTAGTGGTTATAGGTGATGGTAGTAAAAGAAAGGTGTTTTATATTTCCATTTAAAAATGTAATATAAAAATTTAGGTAAAGGAATGAAATTAAATGAGGGAGTTTGTTAAAGGTAAGTAAGGGTAAAATATCCTACTATACATGAATTAAATGCTTAGTTAAATAATTCATTTTTTAATTCTGTTTCTAACCCCTTTAAATTTTTGAATCGAACACCACTTTAAAGTACATAATTAAACCAAAATACCTTTTAATAACAATATCTTCCAAAAACATGATAATACATATAAGGGATTGCTAACCTTTATATTGACATATAGGATTAATAACCTCTACTCTTTCAATTGGATTAAAAATTATACTACTAATTTAATAATAAAGAAAAATATAAATTTAAAGAATTTAAATATATTTCACTCATTATTTCTCATCTCAACAATAAACACATTCACTAATTAAAGAAATTGTTAGTTATGTCAAATTAAACTTGACTAAAACCTCATTTTGCTAATTGTAAAATTAAGTTTGTATCAATTTGACCCTTACTAGAAATTTATATCAATTTAATCCATGTAAAATTAACTTCACTCTAAATTAAAGTTACTAAATTACTATATAGAGGGATTAAAATTTGATGTAAAGTTAATCTTATGAGAATTAAATTGATACAAAGTCAATCTTGTAAGGACTAAAATTTGATGTGAAATTAATCTTGTAGAAACCAAATTAATACAAACTCAATCTTAAAAGAATCAAAATCAAGTTTTTATTAATTAATTTTATTATTATTTTTATTTTATTATCATTAATTTAGCTATAATTTTTTTTCATCCAATTGGAAAGGTGAAGGTTGTTAGCATCAATATATAGATATAAAAGTTATAATACTATAAAAACTAGAAACAACGTCACCTAATGTACATTGGTTAAAAGAAATATTAATGTATAAATTGGAAAATTGAAAATATAAGAAAATTTAAAATGTTAGTTTTGAAAAAACACGAACATATTTATTCACATAATAATTTAGATGTCAATCCCTAAAATGACCAACACCTCAAATCTTTGGATTAATGGCAATTTTGTAAATATGAAAAAATTTTGAATCCTAGTTCTTATAAAAAAAACAGGAATGATTTTTCCCAAGGACTAGTAAAATTGTTGTAAATAAGAGAAAAACTTTATATGTCAATTTTTAGTAAAATTGGCATGCTTATTCTTATGGAACTTTAGATGTTAATTCTTAAAATAACCATCATCTAAAGTCATAGAATTAATGACATTTTTTACCAATATGAGCAAAACTTTAAACGTTAACTCTTTAAAAAAAAAAACCAACATGTTTATTTTTGGTGTCAATTCCTACAAGTGAACTAATGTTTAAAGTCTAAATATTAGGCATTAGTGCTTATAAGTGAACCAATGTCAAAAGTCTTGTAGTATAATAAAGATTTTTTTTTAATTATCATTCTCACTATCTTTATTATTTATTATTTAACCTCAATCTTCATCTCTTTCTCTATCTAGCTCCTTTTGTAAAATCTTAGGTTTCACTCCATCCTTCCCTATATATTATTAAGTTATCAATATTCTTTTAATTAATATCAAGTATGAAGTAAATATTCTATTCTAGGCCACTGATTTAAAATATTAAAGCCATTTTTCTAATTTTGTTTCTTGTATTTGCATAAGTTTCCTTAAAATATTTTTATTTGTGGTTCTTTTTTATAAATTTTAAGATTGTATTTATATTTAAATTTTAGATATCTATTATAGGTATGAAAAATATTATAGTAGAACCTAAAGCAGGTCAAATAACGATGAGGGATAAATAAAAATTAAAAAAAACTTTATTAAAACAATTTTTTTTTGCAATTTTGAAAGGAGAAACTGCTTTTAACTATTTACAATTGAATAAATTTCAAAAAGTTAAATAAAAGAAAAAAATGATAAACAAATAATCAAGCTTGAAGTTATAATTATTCATAATTTTTTTACTTAAAACACAATTTTTCTTATAGAGTGCTAAGTTCATTTCATTTTTACTGTAAATATTGTAAAGGAAGTGAAAAATCAACATTTAAAAAAATATTTTGTAAATATTTCATGTTAATTTTTTAATACTAAAAATTAATATTAAATATAAAAAATTAAGAGAAAAAGATATTTATTTTTCAACAAATAAATTAATATTATAATTTTTTACCATATTGACTAAAAAATTGATGTGTAATAGTTTAACATACAATGTCACTCATGTATATAGTGATTTTCAAGTGGTAGCAGAGGTAGAAATTTTATACTAAGGAGCCAAGAATAAAATGTTATGAAGCTTAATTAAGAAAATTAAGAAGTATGATTTTAATGATAATGCACAATATGTTAAATAAAATCAAAGCATTGTAAAGTAATAAATATAATGAAAATTATATATAATAAAAACAATATAAAATGTGTATTTTTATATTTTAAGTTTTACTTGACATTTCTTTAAGGAATAGAAACTATTAATTATCTTATATACGATGAATTGTCTAGCAATCTTTGTTTTAGTATAAGTAATCGTGTAATATATGAGAAAGTCATCGCCTATCTTATTATTAAGTGTTGTCAATTATTTTTCATAACTAAAAAACCAAGTTCAAAACTAACCATTGAACCTAAAATAGTTAAGATAAGTAACCTATTAATAAAAAGATAATTTTTTTAAACTTTTTCAACTTTAACATATTTTTAACAAAATTTAAAGATAAAAGAAAATTTTTGTAATTTGTGATCATTAAACATGTCAAGCTATACTATTGTAATTTATATCTCAATTGAAGCTTCTCTTAATTTGAAAATTTTGAAGTATAAATTATATTCATTTTTTAGATTAAAAGTTATGCTTAAAATAAGAAGCTCTACTACTTACTTATTGAATTTACTATTCAATTATTTCAATTGATAATCTATCACACCCATAAATGCTTCTATCCAATAGTGATGTTCTATTGTAATAGTATTCTTTTGGCAATGAAAATAAATTATGTTAAAAAAGTAAACACTCATATTGGAAACTTGGATACTTTAATTTTGACAAAAAGAAGTCACATTTGTTAAAAGATTGTCTTAATCACAATCCCTTTTAACTACTAAATCAGTGACTTTATATTAAATAGCAAATGCATAGCATTTAAAATATCTATGCTTTTTGTAAAGCTCAACAAAGCTTATTAGTGAATCCTATAATTTCTCTTCATCATATACAAAATAAATGCAAAATCAAATGAAATCAATGACTTCAAAGTAGAAGTGATATCACTTTGTTAAGAATATTTAAATCCTTTAATAGCTAAATTTTAAGAAACTTAAATAGTTACATTAAAAATTTATAAAAAGGTACACATTGAATTGAAGATCTCCCTCTAATGTCTCTAAGCTTCTTTAATATGCCAACTTAATTAACTCTTTTTCTTGTTACTCTCTTATTGTCACAATCCATTCATAAGGCACATGATTGATGTGAGAAGCTACTATCGGTAACTACTTACCAACCTTCTCTAAACATGTCTAATGTAATATTTCATATACAAGTAGGCCATACTTGTTAAGAGTATATAGTTTCTAAAAGATTCAAATATAAGGTATATGGATAAATCATCATACAAGATCATTTCAACTGTCTTAATACCAAGGTCCTCATATGGGCCATTTTCATCCTATTCAATGGTAATTGGATGATGCCTAAGGGGAATGGTCCCTAAAGAAAACAAACAAAGAAAGGAAAGGATTGAGTTTCCCTAAAACTCATTGAGTAAGCATGTAGGAATTTGTAAAATATGATAATTTTATGTTATACTAAAATAAACTTAAGTTTACCCATACTTATACATATTCAATTAAATGATGAGGTTCCATATTAACTAAAATTTACACTTTCATACCTTTATTAGAGAATAAGTGATGGTTCCCTCAAAGAATAGTTTGCTTAATAAAAGATTAAGAATAAGCCTACACTACATTAGTTATAATGATGAGTATACTAATCTTTTTATTTATTGTTTTCCTTTATTCAACATTAATCCAATTTATAATGAAGGATCACTTTTTTAAGACAATCTCATATATATCCATAATTTTGTATAATCAATTATTAAATTATAACAACAATAATCAATAAAGAACAAAAGAAAACTTATAGATCTCCTTTGTTTAAATATTGAGTAAATAATTACCTATAAGATAACACCTATCAAATTTAGCAGAAAAAAAAGAACATATAGAAACCATTAATAACATTAATCGAGTATAAATATAAACAAGTACCCTCCTTGTGACTTTCTTCAATCTTATCCCTTATAAAATCTAACCATATCCATTCATGGCCACATAATAACCTAACCATAACAAGGTTCAACCTTGTCTTTCTAAGATTACTAAGTGACCTAACTATAACAAGATTTGCACATAAATCCAGTGCCCACAAATTCATCATTTGCCTATTATAGCATAATTTACATAACAATTAACCTATTCATCAATTACAATAAACATAAAATCATAATAATCCATTCATAATGATCATAAGCTCATAATGTCATATTCATAATAGGTTTATATAAACAATCATAAGCCAATCCACACATATCTTACCATAGTCAATCAATATCAAATAATAACCTTGTTAAGATGTATGAGGTAACAATATCGTGTACAAATATTCTTGCACTCTAAGAAGAAAGCTAGTTAGTTTACTATTCATATTACTCATCATTATATGTATATGAGGTTATTCATTCTTAGATTACGTGCTTATGATAGCCCAATGCCTTGTAATTTCATAAAAAGTATGATTTTGTAGTGAAACAAGGCTATAACCAATTATGTAATTAACTATTAGTGTTTAGAAGTGTATATAATACTCATAGTCGACTATGTAATTGAATATATAATTCTAAAGGTAACTCTAAACAATTATAATTAACTATTATTGTCTAGAGACAAATTCTAGGCTAATAATCAATTATATAATTGACAATGAGGTTCCTAGGAATAACTTAGACCCATATAGTTAACTATAGACTAATGTTTTGCAAATTTTTCTATGTGAATGCTATTCATCCAACATAAATAACCTTCAAAGATCATTTAATGCATACCAAACTTCAGTCAATCCACTAAATACATTAAACACCATTTTTAATCATCTTAACTTATTATAAAATCCATTCATTTGATGCATTTAGCATCATTTTTTTATATATGATCTCCAATATACCATAGAAACACAAAAACTCATCAAAACATCAAATTCAAATGGTAGATTAAGTAGAATACTACTCATATGATTAAACAAAGTGAAATGGAGTGTAGAACAAGTTGATAAAAGACTTGAGAAGTTAATATTAATAAACAAATAAAGAATCTTTTTTGAAGTCTCTAAGGTTTTTCTTAGAGGACTGTTGAAGGTAAGAATGAGAAGTGAAATGGGGTAAAAATGATATCTTTAAGGTATTTTAAAAACAAATAGATTAAGGGTTATCTTTGGAAAAGGGTGTAAATTATAGCCTTTACTCATTAGTTAATCTTATTTGATCATAGTGGACTATATGATTGACTATACTTACCTAAAAAGTAGCCCAAATAGACATAGTCGACTATTACCCTACTATTCACATAAATTTTATTATTTATCTTTCACATTACATATGTTTCATATATTCTCATATGTCATGATACCATTCATTACTCGCATTTTTTCCATCATATTCATTTAATTCAATTTATCGATAAAAATTTAAACATATCATTGAATTAACCAAATACATCAAATAAATAACAATTAATACCTACGATACTAAGGTTTAATTTCTTAGAAATGTGAAGCTAATTCATTGCAACTAATTATGTAATTTTATTTGCATAAGTAACTTGTAATTTATCATTACATTTACAAGAAAAAGCGATAACATTAACAATAAAAGTCAAGTTATGAAAAAATATATAGATATCAACTAATTCTTTAGTTGCAGAAACAAGAGTTAATTATGATTAACAAGTAAAACAATGCACAAAATGTGCATATAAACATTCTTAAAAAATTAAAACTTGTAACACATATCACTTTCCATGGATATTACTTTCTCCATCATTAACTTGCCATTAAACATTTTGACTATTGAGATTATGATAAGATAAAACTGAACAAATCTTTTATTTAAGAGTAAATATAATGGTATCTTTAACATGTACAAGATCTGAAAATCTATCTTTCATATGTCCATAATACATAGAACCATTTATTCTTTTTCAAATTCCTCTTGAGCTTTATTAGCAATTAGATAAAATTTTGCATTATAGATCTCATTACAAATTTGGTTTTGCATATTTCTTGCAAAAATATTTAAAATTTCTTTTTTAATTATTAGAGATGTATCTTTCACATTTTATAAGGCATTAGCTAACATAACTTCACCTAATTTTTTCTTGTAAAAAGCTAAATTTTTTATCATTTCAAGAAAGTTACCATAGTTCTTTGATCCCATGCGTTTATAATAACCTTTTAAAATGCATGCTTCAAAAAATAACTATCTAACAACATTCATAGATGCTTTTAAGGCATAAGTGATTTTTCAAAAGTTGTTTCGAAGTTTGCTTATGCATAACTTAACCAATATAACATAATTTCCTCCAAAAATCTTTATCACATCTATAAGTTACATTGTGAGCTAAATTAAGATTTTTGCTAAAATGATATAAAAATGTGTAATTTTTTCCTATTGTTGACTTTTTTCTAATTTTTGAATCTTTTTGAAATGAATGCGTTATAACTTAAATGTCCACTTGATTTTTTTTTAAAGAAATGATATGGAAAATAAAAGGCAACATCTCTATTTAGCGAGTATTCTAGCTATGGAAAACTTTTAAACTAATTAGATTAAAGTTGTCATTAATGATCTACATCATTAGAAAGTAGATAAATATCTTAGTAAGGCTATCTATCTATCTATCTATCTATCTATCTATATATATATATATATATATATATATATATATATGTATGTATATATATATATGTATGTATATATATATATGTATGTATATATATGTATATGCTTTTTGAATTTAATTCTATTGATTGAATAAATAATTCTAAATTTAAAGGTGCTTGTTAATTTCTTCTTATTCAAATCTAATGTAACTTTAGAAGAAGGTTGATCCATTATATGGTGTATAAGTTGCTTAATAAATTTTTTTTCTTTAATCTCTAAATATCGCATGATACTTTAGGTTATGTGTCTTTATTTATCTTTTTTTTTTCTTAAAAAATGAGCTATAAAATTTTCTCTTTAACCATTTCTACCTAAAATAATAAAATATCATATAAATGGCACTTATACAAAATTTATTTTAGAACTAAGATAAAAAAAATCCAACATAATTTTTTAAATATCAACCGGAAATTATTGAATGGAAATCCATTTCTTCATTTAACCTAAATTTAGACATTTCTTAATTACTACAAGTTATATATATTAGATTTTTCATTATGAACCTATTAATTCAATAATAAAATAAAATATAAAAATTATAGCCCAATATTAAAGTGATTATGTAATTTGGGCCTAATGATAATTTAACCTATTAATGTGGTAATGGATGGTTCTTAGCAATGGGTATAGGTCGACCCATTAAATGTTATAATATAAATAAGGTCACTACACTAAACCTTAAGGTTGATTTTGATTACTTTCCATCAATACTAAAATATCTCCCCAAATCAAATTCATAACTAGGATTGATAGTAGCAATAACTTTTATTGAAATTTGTGATTAAAATTGATTGTAAGTAATTCGTGATATATTAAGAAATTCACATTCATCATACATCATGAATGGATTCATTAGGCAATTACCAATTTATTTCATCTACGTTTTAATGCTATTCTTTTTATATGTTTCAATTGGAATTTTAGTAATAAAATTTAATTTTAACAATTAGTATCAAAGCTAATAAATCATATGAATTTGATATATTATTACATAAATTCATAATATAATTTTATTTTAAAATAATTTTATATTTTATGATAAATTTTTCTAGATGAAATTTGCTATAAATCTCAAAATTATTTCACAGCACTCATATTATTTATTTAGTACTTATATATATTATTTTTATTTTTCATGAATGTTATACACATTGTATATGAAGAAAATTTTGAATATGATTCATCTATATTTAGCTTTTGTATGTGTTTTTGGATGAATTTCATATGTTTTGTTTGAGTGTGAAATATTGTAACTTATACTTGAATATGTGTTTCATTTGCAAATCATGATGCAACCATATATGTTTATATATTTTTTTCAATTGAAATTTTAGTCTAGAAATTTTAGATTCATTATCTTTTTGTTTTCTTTTAATAATTGATTCTTAAAGTTATATTATCATTTTTAAGGAAAAAAAAAAGGATAGTAGGCTTTAACAAAAGATTTTTTAGATTTTTCCTAGAAAATTTTCCAAATGAGTATTACATTGTTCATCAACATGTTTCCAAAAATTGTATAATTTTTTAAAAAAATATTAGTTTTTCATTTAATTATGAGCATTTAAATTTTGAAACTTTCAGTAACTTCTAATATTATGGAGTTTGAATTTTGAAAATAATTTTTCTTGGAGTAATTTTAGCTTTAATGATTTTCAATCCAAGAAAATGTGATTTTTTTTATATTTAAAAGCATTAAAATTGCATGTTTTAAATAGTAAGAGCCATGAAAATCCATGAATTTTTTTTGAAAAATTTGCACTCAAATAAACCAAGATTAAATTAAAGTTTTTTTTTTGAAAAATTTTGCATTAAATGCATTAAAATGCATTGAAGTGGCACAATGTATGAAAATAGTATTGAAAACATATTAAAAGTGTAAAAAAAAAACTTATGTTACACAAGTCAACAACTAAGTCACTTAACTTAGGTTGCAAATAGGCAACTCTACTGCTGACTTAGAGCCGAGTTGAAGATGATGAATAAATGCACTACTTACAATGCTCACATGACATTGGCACATATAGGCTATGTGCCACCATGCCGACGTTGTATGATAATGATGTTTATTTTTTAGTTTCACTCCCTAAATAGGATATTTTAGGCTTTTTTTGAGTTTTTCAAAATTAAAAATATTTTAATTATTTTTTACCTATTTAATTTAGGTAGGAAATTAATTTCATTTTGGACTAAAAATTTTACTATAATATTCTTATATTTTAGGCTTCCATATATATATTTGAAATTTTTGGATATTGTTTGATCCATTAATTATTTTTTCTATGTATATATATGTATAAGAAAATAATTTTAGAAAATTATTTAAACTTATATTATATCATAGAATTGTATGTAATTGTAGCCCACCTATCGTAGTTCCAAGTAGATAAAATTTTATTTATTTTAATAAAATGGTAATTGGATTAAAAAAATTATCATATTAATAATATTTAATACTTTATCAGTATGATATTATTAATATAATTTATTAGTGATAATATAGGTATAAGAATAAATATTATATTTCAAATTTTTCCCTCATCCTATCAATGTTAAAGTTTTAGGAATATGATATTTAGTTCTTGTATTATATTATAAGATCTTTATACCCTATCAATATTAAGCTTTATAGTATAATATTAAGTTCAATTGCATAGTTTATTAAAAAAAATTTCTAACGTAATTAAGATTGAATGTGCATTAATATTTTACACATATTTCTTCAATTTCTTTACTTATATAAATAAATATGATTAAAATGTTTAATGAAATGAATCATGAAAACTAGGCTAAGTTATTAAAGTTGTATCTCGCAGTCTCCAACCTTGATCTAACAATAAGGAAAATGGAACCTTATATTAATGCTTAATTTATAAGAGATTAGAGAAATCATCATGAAAAGTAGACTTACCTTAAGTGTGTTTGATAGTAATAAAGTACACAATGGATAAAACTATAAGAAAGGGTATTCTTGAAATAACCAATGCAAAAATATTCTTAGATTTTATAGTTAAGAAATATAAGAAATTTGACTAGGTTAAGAAGGGATAATATCTTTCACTACTTGAAAATTTTATGTACAATGGTATTAATAGGGTGATGGTGCATATTCTAAGATTGGTCAATTATTATAACAAGCTAAAAATCATGTAAGTTGATATAGGAGAAATTTATTTAACTTTAGGCATGTTGGAGTCTTTCTTGTCATAATCTAATGTTCTAAAAATATCTTATAATACTAAAAAATTAGAATGGACCATTAATGAGCTTATTTTTATAGTTACACAAGCTAATGAAGACATAAAGAAAAGGAAGGCTCAAGAAGTTAATTATACCTCACATAGCATAAATTCAAATCATGATGAAAGGTCTAATTAGAAAAATAACAAGAGTCATTACAACCATAAAAAGAAGAAGGGTGAGAAAGGTGAATCTAGTAGATAACAACATTGGTTCTACAAGAAGTATAGACACAAGAAAGTGGATTGCTTTATATGTAAGCAATAGGTTAAGAAGAAAAAGAAATGTGCTTAATTAGCTGTAATCTATTTTAAATCAAATATTATTGATGTGCCATTAAACTCTTAATGATTAAATACTAATGCAATTATTCATGTCATTAATTATTTTTAGGCATTAACAAATCTAAGAAAGTCAAATAAAGGATAGCTAATTATAAGACTAAAAATGGAGATAAATTTAAAATGAAGCACATAAGATCAATGAAGTTAAAGTTAAAGATTGGACATAAGCTATTGTTAAATAATATAGTCTATATACCTTTTATGAAAAGGAATTTAATTTTGGTTGTTGCCTTGGATTCTGTTAGATATTTTTATTATTTTGGAATTGAAAAAGTTAAATTATTTTATAAATCCTTTATTATGGGTATTGGTTTTGTACATGATGGTTTATATGGAATTAATTTAAATCATAATTTGATGAAGTTAATAAACTTTATTATTAGCAAGAAAAGATGTTAAATTAATGAAAGATCATTAATATTATGGCATAAACGATTAAGACACATTCTTGAAGAAAGAATTCAGAGACTTGTAAAGGAGTAAGTACTTTGTGATTTGAATTTCTCGAATTTTGGAACCTATGTGGACTACATTAAGGGTAAACCTATGGCTAAAGTTAGAAAAAGTAAGAAAAATAGAAAGGAGAATATTCTAAATCTAATCTACACTGACATTAATAGGCCTATCACACCTAGTGCTATAGGAGATTACAAATACTTCATTACATTTGTTAATGATTACTTCAAATTTGGTAGGGTAGAGCTGTTTAGAAAAAAGTTAGAATCATTAGAAGTCCTCAACTTATTCAAGATGGCAGTTGAGTTAAAATTGGGGAAACTAATAAAATATGTTAATTTTGATAAAGACGGTGAGTATTATGATAGATACGATAAAATAAGAAGAAATCTTGGCCTTTTTGTGAAATACCTACAAGAGTGTGAAATTCAAGCAAACTGCACTATGCTTGGGATGTTAAAGTAAAATGAATTGTAAAAAAAAGAAATTAGACTCTTATAAATATGATGAGATGCATGATGGTCTATACTACTATAATTCTTATAGGGTGATACATTGAGAACTAGGGTGGCTTAGGCTTTGGACATTCAACGGTAACCAACCACTTGCGACTAGAGAACATCGATTGGTAGCGGGTCTCTGTGATAGGCCGATCGAAAGTAAAGCAAATTTTGGAAAATTTGAATCTATCGATCAACTGCGATTGGATGAGGTGTAAACTGCTGAGGACCGAACCGATTGAAAATGAAGTAGACGGCACTGTTTTAGTAGTGACGATGCAGCATTTCAATGTTAAGAAAAGAAGCTTCCAGAGATGCAATCCATTCCTCAGCTCATTTGTCCTCTTCCTCTCTAACTCGATCCTAGCCTTAGCAGAGCAAAGTCCAAACCTTTTCTCCCGATTCTGCCCTACCAACCCCTTATCGGCGCCGAAGTTAACCTCTGATCGAAGCTCACATCCTTTGCAACTAATAATCTCCATGGAATAGTCCAAGTTTCCAACGCATTCAGTGATTCTGTAGCATCATTGCAAGGTAGGATTCATTACTTGGTTTGTTGTCTTTCTTCTTTGAAGTTATTAGATGATTCACGATGTTGATTAGCAACTCCAATATCAAGTGTGCCTAGTTTTTAGGTTGCTTTGCATTTATTCTTTTGTCTGTGTTGTTCCAATGTGATATTGAATACCTTATAGGTAGGCGGTCACATGCCAATGCAATAAGTTTTGGTGCTATGTTTTGTTGGTCTAAGATATACCATTTGACACTAGAAATTTTTGTTTAGTTGTAGCTCAAGTTAATTAAAAGTAGCAATTTTTACCACAAATTTACAATGTCTGAAAGAGTGCACCTTTTAAGATTTCCCCTACTAGAATGTACAACTGAGGCTAATTCCTTGTTTAGACCTAAACAAGAGAACTAGAATTGTCTAAGAAATTAAATCTAGTTTAGCCTTATCCTTTTATGGTTCCAAAATAAGATAGGTGATAACAGCATAAACACGAGCTAGATCTAGCTTTTCTAGTGTTCAATGAATACTAAAATAAATTAGTCAATATAAATTTTAGTTAAAACACAAAGACTAAAAACACAAGTTGCATATTACACAGAACTCTACTTTTAGAAACTTGTCTTTTAATTTTTGTATCCATTAAGAAAGGGAAGACTATCATTATTCATTAATAAAATTGATACTATTTTTTTAGCATTATTATGAGTCTACAAGACAGAAGGCAGTCCTTATAATTTCATACATCCATAACTCTTTTAGTACCTCTGCTAATACCAGTACACATGGCACAATTTAATTCAAGCTTCAAGAAAGAGCCAATTTGATTTAAATTGTGCCTTGTGTATAATTTGTCAATAAGAAAAGAGAATGACAGCACAACTATCATTTGCCCAAAACTTCATATTCTGTCCTAGATTTTTTCTGAACCTCAATATTCAATTATACCAAACCCTTCATGAAATTCATGAGTAATATCTTCCGTAGGAAGTACATAACTAACAGATTCCAACTTGAGCCCACAAACATCATAAAGACTTAAAGCAACGGTTTCTGTCTCTTCCACTAACCAATTCCCCCAGTAAATCACTTTTATAACAGAGACATTGCTTGTAACACACTGACACAAGCCAAATCATAAACCATGTGACCCTTAAAATGATTTACCTAATTTTTGACATGTATAAACTATGTATAAATTATCTGTAACACTATAATTAGTGCTCTAGTAAGCTTAGTGCTAGCTTCAAGCAAGTAAAAGACCGTTTGGGTGAATGCTACTAAGTGAAGCATCTAGACACATACATTACATGAGGTGTTCGAATGCATAAGAAATTAAAAAAGACAAGTACACTCATTGACATTGGCACATGTAGTTAGGGAGCTTTCCTTTAACTTTTTATTTTAGGATTTATAATTTTTCTCTATCTTTCGACAGGAATTTCTTTATCTTTACCAAAACATCATCATTCATAACATTATATATACTCACTCCTTTACCTTTCTCTCTTGATAAGTTAACTCCATAAAAATTTAAGATTTTTGTAACTATCATTTTATATCCTAGTTGAGCATTAATTCTGGGTTTTACAATGAACAAGCCTATATATTTTTCATTCTAAGTTAAAAAGAGTGAAAAGAAAATATGGGTCTTTCAAAATGCTACTTGGTTTTTGGATAAAGTTGAAGATGAGATAATGAATTGACAGAGAAACTGAAAGCTTCCTGTGAATTTTTAAAGAGTAGCTGTAATGGAGACTTAAATAACACAAGTAGCTACAAGGATTTGTTTTGGTGGAGTTTGGAAGAGTTAGGTTGCTTTGTAACAAAGTTAGATTTAAACAACACATATATTGCTTTGCTTATTTAATAAAATTTCCTTTATATCCCAATTCAATGACTTTGTTCTTTAGATAATTCTACACTTTCATGAACAAATAGTGGCAAGAATTCCAGACTAACAACTTATGTTACTTGCATACATAATAAGTTTGACTAAAATTATAAAAAATGTTCTATATTTTACTGATAATTTTGCATAATTTAAATGTTCCTAATCAATAGCATGAGCCATCTAAAATTAGGGATTAGTTTAGATTCACAATTTCAAAGTTCCAACTTTAAACACCATGTAATGGACATCTCTTATATGCTTGTTATTAATAGGTTGTATTGCAATATGGATAAGACTGGTAAACCACCAATTGGTGGGGTAGCAGCCCCTCCTCTTACTCCACTTGGCCAAGATAGTGGTCCAAGTGTCCAGGCTGCTGGTCCAAGTGCACCACTAATCATGGAAGGCAAGAAACAAGCTCCTAAAAGAAAGAGAATCACAAGGAGAAGGCCTTCAGCCAATAAGAAAACAGGTATAATAACAAGGAAGAAAAACATTGTGTGGGATCATTTTAGGTGAATTCCAGATGGGGAGGTAAGTGAACCAACTACTGAATGTTGCTATTGTGGAATTAGATTCCTTTGTGATAGCAAAGAACATAGCACCTCAAACATGTCAGCCCACATCCCTAAGTGCCCTAAGTACCCTTATGCATTAATGAATGACCTTAAACAACAAGTCTTGATTTTAATAAAATAACTAACAAGAAAATTTTAGTAGAGTCTACTCTTCATGTGTATGATCAAGATGAATGTAAGAAGGCAATTTCTATTTTCGTCATTTGCGATGAATAACTTTTTAAAGTAGTTGAAGGGTTTGGATTCAAATACATGTGTAAAAGATTGTATCCTCAATTACATGTGCCATCTAGACATATTATTAGGAGGGATTGCATGAAGATTTATTCAGAAGAAAAAGGTAGGTTGAAGGCTTTATTGAAATATGATTGTGTTAGGGCATGTTTAACTACTGATTGTTGGACAAGTGTGCAGAATCTTAACTATATGGTATTGACAATACACTTCATTGATAATGATTGGAAGCAGCAAAAAAAGATTATTAACTTCTGCACTATACCAAACCATAAGAGGGAAACTATAGGGAAACAAGTTGAATAATGCTTGAATGAATGGAGTGTCAGGAGAGTGTTCACTATAACTGTTAATAATGCTAGCTCTAATGATAGGGCTATAACATATTTGAAGAAAAAATTTAGAAATTAAAAGAGGTTGGTTTTAGATGGTGAGATGATGCATATAAGGTGTTTTGCTCATATCTTGAACCTAATAATGAATGAGGGATTGAACGATCTTCATAGCTCAATTTCAGCTATTAGAAATGTAGTAAGATATGTGAGGTCCCCTCCCTTAAGATTAGGTAAGTTTAGGCAAGTTATAAAGGAAGAGCACATCATTCACAAATCCCTTGTGTGCCTTGATTTTCCTACAAGATGGAACTCCACCTTTAAGATGTTAGAGGCAGCTGAGAAATATCAAAAATCATTTGAAAGATTAGAGGATGAAGATAGTGACTAGTCCATTTATTTTATGGAGGATGCCAAGAGGGTAGGGCCACCAACTAGTGATGATTAGAATAATGCTAAGACATTCATCAACTTTCTGAAAATCTTTTATGAAGTGACTTTATTATTTTAAAGCTCATTGCATGTCACCTCAAATTCTGCCTATGCTAACATATCTATAGTGCAACATGAGCTTAAGAAATGGAGTGAAGGTAGGATGGTTGAATCTACTTTGTTCCTAACAACAATGAACATGAAAATGAAATTTGAGAAATATTAGGGGACAATTGATAACATGAATCCTATTCTCTTCATTGCAAATGTGTTAGATCCTAGGTATAAGATGGCTTATGTTAGGTGGTCATTCAAAGAAATATATGGGAAAGTTATGGCTCAAACAATGACTAAGAAAGTTAAGGATAATTTGGTTAGGATGTATGAATGGTATACAAAAGAATATGACTAACCTAGTGCATCCTCAAGCACCTAAGCATTAGAAGAATCACAACCTCTTCTTGCTAAAACTGAAAGTCATGCTAAGAAAGCTATAATTGCTGCCTTTAGATCCCATTTGAAGCAAAAAGATACAATTAAGTTAAAAAATGAAGTGAAAAGGTATTTGCTAGAAGCTTGTGTGGATGAAGAAGATAACTTTGACATTTTAACTTTATGGAAGGATAATGCTTTAAGATTCAACATCCTTTCCAAATTAGTTAGAGATGTGTTGGCTGTCTCCATATCCAATGTGGCCTCTGAATTAGCATTTAGCATTGGTGGACGAGTGTTGGATGCATTTATGAGCTCACTAACTCCTAAGATGGCTGAAGCTCTCATTTGCACCCAAAATTAGTTGAAGCCTTCTATGGTTAACTTTAATGGAGTTAAGGATTATAAAGAGCTTGACAAGTGTAAAGAAGTAGAACAAGGTATAATTCTATCAATTCTACCCCTTGACTATTTTACTCAATTACTAATCCATTTCTACACCTTCCTTTATATTTTTCTAGAAATTCTAGGAAGTGGTGCACCAAATTCTTCTACAACAGCAACACTTAGAGATACAAATCCATCTGGAACAAGTCTTGCTCGAGTTGGTGAGGGGCAATCTCAACAGCCTATGGCTATTGACTGATTTGATTTCTTTTTTAACAACATTGATGTCTTCTTTTGGATAGATGGTAAGGCATCAATAAGTGTATAGGGAGTAAATCCTTCATTTGGCATGATTTAGGCATAAATTAGATATGTTGCTACATAGCATTCTTTTGGTAAATATTGATTGCACTTGCTATTGGGTTGGCATTAATTTTTGGAGCTGCTGGCCTATGCTACATAAACAACAACTGGTACAGATTATGGCACAAATTGCTTTTATTTTTAGGCTCTTGGTGAATTGGTAGCTGGTACAAATTTTTAGCATAGAATGTGCTGATAAAAAACACACTATGGTGGTAGCCTAGCTAGAACAATGTATAGCAATACAACTTTCTTTTTTAGTTTATGTGTGTAGCTTTAATTTTTTATATTGTCATGTAAGTTGGTTAAATCTTTATAGCCTATTAGCTTTTGATTGAAGACTTTGTAACCATGTTAAACTAATTAGTTGTAAAAAATGCAGTCTATTTATCTATCATGCTTGCTGAAATTTCATGGAATTTACTTATTTAATTATCTATTGTTATTTTCTTAAATTACTTTCATATTAGTGCATTAATGAATTTAGTTATTGATTCATTAGTAGGTTATGCCCATCTTCATTGTGGGTAGAAAAATAGCAACCATTACAAGCTAAGATATGAAATTCTGGCTAGTTTAATGTATGAAATAGGGCTTATTTGGCCCTTTTTTTTCTATGCTTAGAAAATGGACTTTTAATAATTGTTCAGTTGGTATTGGATTAAGCTTATTTCAATAGGAAAAAAATGAAACTAATGAAGCTAGAAGAATAGTTGAGTCATGCATGCCTTCGAAGGTAATGTTCTCCAGATTGATTTTCTCTTTTACTTATTCTTTTACAGTTACGTAGTCTGTTAGCTCACTTTTATTTTGTAAATCACTGCATTTAGCGATTTATAAAGTCTGTTTAATTATTTTGTCTGTGTTTGTAGGTTATTTTAAAACTAAAAGTTCCAACAAAAGTTATTTATACATGGCATCTTCAACTAAGAAAGGAAACATTAACACAGCTAAATCTTCAAAGCCAGGTTTTTGTTATTACTATGCCAGCTAGCTACCTTGTTTCAATGTTTGGTAGAAGTTTTTTCCATGTACTTCTAAAACCATGTATATAACTGTGATTTCAGGTGAAAGAATTGGCAAACCAGACATGGGAAATCCCTCAAATCCAATATTGATGACATTCTTTTCATAAAAGAGATTAGTGATATTCTGCTTGTCTTTGGGTGAAAACTTGAGGAAAAATGTAGATGGATGGAAAAAGTAGTTAAATTTTTCTATAGGATACAAGCTTTTAGATAATTTTTTTAGAATCTAATCAAAGATATTTGAATGATGAAAAGAATACAAGATTTGTGAATGTTATTGCCTATGTTTATTATTTTTTCTAATTTATGAGCAATTTAAGGTTTTAATCTGTTGGAAAGGAGGCCTGTATTTTAAAGCTAATAGTCTTAAAAGTCAAAGTTGATAAATGATATATATTAATGGAAAGTTATCCTGTAATATGTTTGTTTATTATACACATTCTAACATCTGAAGTCTTGAGTGTTTTTAATTGACTGAATTTTACTATGGATAATATTTTAAGGAAGTTTTCTAAAAGTAAAGGTATTGGAGTGTTTGGTAATGATGCTAAGGATACTAATATTCCAGTGGAAGTATGGAGATATTACTTGCTCATGAATAGGCCAGAGGTAATCCATTCTTGCTCACTTGAGCTTGATCTACTAAGGACTAAATTAATATATAGAAATGGAATGAGGTGCTATTTCCTCTCTTTTTATTGCTATTTCTCTGTTTGTGTTATAACTAGTTTGAATGTCGTTGTGCAATCTAGATATTGGATACATTGTTCAGCTGGCGTGATTTGCAAGCAAAATTAAATAGTAAGTTGCTGAGTAATTTAGGCAACTTCATCAATCAAGTCTTGAGTTTCATTGTTAAACCTGTAAGTAAGCTGAATATATGGGCCATAGGCCCCTAATAGTTTCTCCCTCATGAAAGCTTCTAGATTTTAAGCAATTTGTTAAATTGAAATATGTAAAACTTGGCCACCATTACCTTATCACCCATGGAATCTTCATTTTTAAACAATCTATTAAATTGATATATTGGTTGATCTCAGGAACACAAGGCTGGCATATTTCCTCATGTCACGGATGTAGAGGGCAAGTTAAGGCAGCTTCTAATTGAGTTGAGAAATGATGAAAAAATACATGGAATCTAGGTACAAGTTACTCTGTATTGTTTATATGTATTGTTTATATATATTATTTTGTTCTTTTTATGTTGCATCTGATGGCTCAAGATTGAATTTAATTAGTTGGCTCAGGTTAATTAATTCTGGTTAATTTTTTACTAAGGTCTGGGCCTACAAATATGGATAATTCATTGCTGCTGGACTGCTTGCCAACTATGATCATCCTATTTAGGTAATAGCCTGTTTCCAGTATTCTCTATAAGACTGTTGCAAAAGGTAATACAGCAGGAATGTTACTCTAACTGGTTGATAAAGGATGCGTAACAAAGGGTATCCCAACAGGAATGCAGCAATCTTTTGATTTTCTATAAAAAAGGGTAATAAGGTTTTCTTTTCCTGTAAAAACAAGACAAGAATTATGTTAAAAATTATTTGATAGGCATCTGTCCTTTGTCCTTCAAATTAAAATTTCATTCATACACTATCTAATATGATTTATTTTCATGTCCAGAGTATTTCCCTATACATGAATTAATTATCTCTTAGCTTAGTTATGTTGTAGTTACATAGCATCTCAGCTTGTGGTCCAACTTCATTAATAAGATTTTAGTATTATTTATTACATTTGGATAAATCAGCACTTTTGATATTATGATTGACGGCTGAGTGTTAAAATTAAGGAGATATTTTAGTATTATTTATTATATTTAGATAAAGTAGCACTTTTGATATTACGGTTAACATCCATATTATATTTGGAAATGTCATACATTGGAGCTAAAGTTGAAAAGTGTCATCCGTCAAGACCCATCATTGGCCAACCGACTACACCATTTCAAGTGATGGTCGGTTGGGGCAATGAAATGGGTTTTGTCAGTTGACAAAACATGTTACTTTAAGCTGCACGGTCGGTTGTAATTTTATATGTTAATTGAACATATCCGACCCACGAGCAGGCTTATTGAGAACAGTGGCATACATTCTAAATTAAGTTCTTAATAAGTCATTGCCTAAGACTCTTTATAAATTATTATACGGTAAGAAGCCTAGTTTAAGGTATTTTTCAGTTTAGGGATTGTAAAGTAAATTCGAATATTCTATCCGCAATGAAACTTAATTTAAAGGATGTTGGTGCATATTTCATTAGGTACTACAATGGCTTGAGAGGAGGCAAATTTTACTGCCTAACTCATACAACTAAAATAATTGAATCTAATCGAGCTATTTTCTTTGAGGATAAGTTAGGTAGCATGAGCTAAATACCATGTATTATAGATTTTATTGAAGATAGAACAATTGTTCTAGTACTAATATTGGGAGAGCCATCTTCGATTATTCCACAAACTGATTTAATATAACAAATGGTAGAAGATATTAAACTAGATGAAATAAGTGAAAAAATCCCACTGAGAAGATCTTATAAAATTCATAGATTTGCAATTTCTAATGATTATCTTATATATCTGTAGAAGCATAAATATAACATTAATGATGATATTGATACTATAACTTTTTCTTAATCCATATCCAGTCCAAGCCATTTTGATTAGAGGAATGTTATAAAAGATGAGCTAGCTTCAATATACAAGAATTGAGTATAAATTTAGTAGTTATTCTTATAAGATGTAAGTTGATTGAATGCAAATAGGTCTTCAAAACTAAAAAGGATTCCTAAGATGAAAGTGAGAAATACAAGGTTAGATTAGTAGTTAAAGGTTATACCCAAAAAGAAGGCATAGACTATAAAGAAATTTTTTTACTAGTTTTAACTAATAACTCATTTCAAGTTGTCATGACTTTGGTGACCCATTTTAATTTAAAGCTACATTAAATAAATGTAAAGATAAGCTTCTTAAATAGTGATATATTAAAAATTATTTATATGAACTAACTAAATAATTTTCAAAAGAAGAAACTTTTTCACCAATTTCAATCAAGGACTCATGTCAAGTTGTCATGATTTTGGTGGCTTACATTAATTTAAAGCTACATCAAATAAATGTAAAGATAGTTTTCCTAAATGGTGATATATTAAAAATTATTTATATGAACTAGCTAGATGATTTCCAAAAAAAAGGAAAAAAGTATCTTATGATTTAACTTAAAAAGTTCATATATGGCTTAAAACAAACTTCTAGATAATGGTACCTTAAGTTTTGCGAGGTAGTAACTTTTCTTAGGTTCAAAGAGAATATAATGGATAATTGTATTTATATGTTGATGAGTGCATGTAATTTTGTTATTTTAGTACTATATGTAGATAATATTTTCTTTATAAGCAATGACAAGAACTTACTAACTAAGATAAAACAAATATTATCTAAACATATTAATATGAAGGATCTTGGAAATACCTTTTATGTTCTAGGGATAGAGATCCATCATGACAAATTTTGGGGTTTGCTTAGTTTATCTTAATAAATATACATTGAGAAAATATTGAAAAGGCTTAATATGTTAACCTACTCTTAAGTTTTCACATATATTTCAAAAGGAAAATTTTTCTCTAAATTTTAGTGTCTTCAAAATGATATCGAAATAGAATGAATGAAAAATGTCTCATATGCGTCAATTATTGGTAGTTTGATGTATGCTCAAGTATATACACATCTTAAGATAACATAGACTATTGGTGTATTAGGGAGATACTTGAGTAATCCTGATTAAAGATATTAGACTGCTACGAAAAGAGTCATAAGGTACTTATAGGATATAAAAGATTATATGCTAACTTACAAAAGATCGGGAGATCTCATAATTATAAGTTACTTAAATTCAAATTTTATTGGTTGTCCAAATGATCACAAATTAACATTTAAATATATCTTTATAATGGCAGGAAAAGTTTTGCCATGAAAAAAATGCTAAGCAGTCCTTAATAGTAACTTCCAATATTGAAGCAAAATATGTCATATGTTATAAAGTCACTAGCATTGTTGTATGGTTAAGAAATTTCATGAATGGTTTTGAAATTATTAAGAGAATTTCTAAACTTTTGACTATCTATTGCAACAAAATATGTCACATATTATAAAGTCACTAATCTTTAACACTAGCGTTGTTGTATGGTTAAGAAATTTCATAAATGATTTTGAAATTATTGAGAGCATTTCTAAACTTTTGACTATCTATTGCAACAATATTGTTGCTATAAACTTTTCTTATAATAACAAAAATTCTACCTGTAGAAAGTATTTTGATATAAAATACTAGTTTGTACAAGAGAAAATACTCAAGCATATCACATGTATTAAATATATTTTCATGGATCATATGTTCGTGAATCCACTAACTAAAGGCTTAATAGTAGGAGTATATCATGATTATGTAATTAGTATTAGATTAGATAAGTCTTTTGATATTTTCAATTAGTAAGAGTACCATAATATAAACTATTTTTCTCAAGATGTATATAAATAAAATATTTGAGTTAGTAGTAGGAATATATCATGATCATGTAATTAGTATTAGATTAACTAAGTTTTTTGATATTTCAGGTTAGTGAGAGTACTATAATGTAAATTATTTTTCTTAATATGTATATAAATGAAATATTTGGGTTAGTAGCAGGAATATAGAATGATCATATAATTAATATTGGACTAGCTAAGTCTTTTGATATTTTTTGTCAATGAAAGTATTATAATGTAAATTATTTTTCTTGAGATATATAAATGAAATATTTATATTTTGCCATATATTATGAATATTTTTTTATTGTGACATATTTATAAAGATATTTAAACTCTATCTCAATATTGTATTGAGAATTATGTTTCTCATTTAGCATCTTGGGCCAATGCTTCAACCCCATGTATCAAGATTTATATATATTATCACAATTTGTTATGTAAATCTTATTAAACATGATCTTGTTAAATATATCCTTATCGGATGTTGTATATGGTTAGTGAGATGTAAGTGTATAGTATGTATTTCATTAATATTCCTATTAGATATTATGTTTTATGCTACTAGATATTTATGATCTTAATTTAGATTAATAGGTATAAAAATTGTCATAATTTACTTTTACATCTTATTAAAGAAGCTATTATTATTAAATTACATAGTTCAAGTGGGAGATTGTTATATTTTTCATTATAGACCCATTAATTTAATAATAAAATAAAATATAAAAAGGTTTAAATTAATTGTGGAATTTGGACCTAATAGCAATCTAACCTATTAGTATGGTAATACATAGTTCTTGGTGATAAATCGACCCACAAAATATTACAGTATAAATAAGGTTCGCTTCTTATCAACTTTAAGGTTAATTCTGATCACTTCCCATTGGTATGAAAATATCCCCCTAAATCAAATTCACAATTAAGGTTAATAGAGGAGTAACTTTTATTGGAGTTTGTGATTAAGGTTGATTGTGAATAGTTTGTCATACATTAAGAAATTCACATTCATTATACATCACGAATAAATTCATTAGATAATTATCAATTTATTTCATTTATATTTTAATATTATGCTTTCAAATTATTCAATTACAATTTTAGCAATAAAATTTAATTTTAACAATATAAGCATATAAAAGATAAAATATTTAACTAAGAAATATAAATTACATTATAAGATTAAATTAAGAAAGAGGAGTTTATACCTTTAACTCAAAACTTCTAGCAATTAAAAATTTAATATATTTGAGGATTCAAAGATAGTACCTAATAAAAGATGATAAATGAAAACAGAAAGTATAAGATTGTGAGAACTTTAAGTCATCTGTTTTGTTGTTAAGTTCTTTAAAAAAATAAAAAAGAAACCAACCTAATTGATTGGTTCAACTTTGCGAAGATGCAAATGGATGTGTAGCTTATAAAACAACAATGACTCAATAAGTGACAAAATGAATATATATATATATATATATATTAACCTTCATACATGCATATGTGAAGGCTAGTAACCTCCATTTTTTTATCTGGATAAAAAAATTATATTATTAATTTAAAAATAATAAAGTAGTAAGGGGTTTTTAAATAATTCTAATGAAATAATATTAATACAATAAATGCATTTATTAATGGAAGTAATTGACTATAATATTTTTTAATTATTTTATTATTATAAATTAATAACATAATTTCTTTATCCAAATAAAAAAATGTAGATTGCTTACTTTCATATATAAATATAGAGGTCAATAACCCTATATATATATGGCCCATATATATAAGGTTGTTACACACACATATATATAGGGGCCATTTTCATTTTATTAATATATTGTAAATAAAAATTTGGAGAAAAATAGGATTGTGCCCACTCTAGGCCTTAACTTTGTTATTATTTCTAAGATTTTCTAAATCAACATAATTATTATTAGAGTAAATACTCTGCTTTTTCCTAAAGTTTGTGAAAAATATATGGACCTCTCCTTTAATTTGAAATCCTATACAAACCTTCCCTTAAATTAAAAAAAGTATTGTACATAAATCTATAGGAGGCTAATAAAGTTAAGCTTCATTAAGTTAATACAAAAAGGTAAATTTTAACTTTATAATCCCAAAAATGCCCTACAACCATAAAACTAATATTTTTTACAAATGCAAAACATGTCTTCTTCCTCTAGATCGTGCAGCTAATTCTCTATTCTTAAGCATTCTCTATTGACTCTACTTCATAACCATTTTTGAAAAGCTATTGATAATTCTTCTTTTACCACTAACCTCATTGCTTGGCTCAGCTAAATTTTGCCATGTCTTAGTTGCACCACTACCACTAACTCTATTAGTTTATATCATTATTAAGCTTTTACTTTTTGAGAACATTTGACATGCTGCAATTGTAAATCAATTGCTTGATACATAGCTCTCCATGTTCTGTTGGCCAAAAAATTCCAACCGAATTCTAAAAATTGCCCAAGAACTTGCTTCTAAAAACTTATTATTTTGATTTTGAAATAGCTTGGTAGGTTCTAATGAGGAGGAAGAATCTAGCTTAAATAAGAATGTTGATTCTTGCATTACCCCTACTCTTATAAAAAGTCCTCCAAAGCCATTGCTCTTAAAGTTTATTACCATGTTTAAAGTCTAATTCATGGTAAAGTTATCATTTTGTTTAATTCCTTTTATCTAAAAGTTTGTATGCAATTTTTCATTTGTTCCATTGGCATCAAATGCAACGAATAAAAATACAACTAAAGGTTGTAAAGTTTGTAAATTAGCATTTTAAGGTATCTACTAAATTATTTTGAGTAGATTAAAGACAGTTCCTACTAGTAAGGCATCAACCTTCTACAACTTTAAACTACATATTAGTACAATACCAAGGGAACATTTAAAATGCTTATGGAAACCACCTATATCTAGAGTTCTCCAAGAAATATACAAATATTTTTTTAAACCTAAAAAATTTAAAAAGAACATTTGCTCCTAAGTGAGTGCAATTTAACCAAAATTCTTTTAGATAGTATAATAAGTCAGAAAACATGAAGAATGAAAAAAGTTCATGATTATGAAATTTGGAAAGAATGGTAACTTAGAATAAAGCTAAGCCTAAAATAGAAATAAGACTTGTCATCTTTTTTTCTCCAATTAAAACCTATCTTTCAAGCCTCTAAAATCTACAATCTACAATGACAAAATCAAGAAAACTAAATAATGGCTTGCATTAGAGTAAGTGTGAGAGACAAGGTGGTTATGGGTCTTCTAACTTTTGTGAAGCAAAATACCATGACTTATACAACTAGAGTTTCATTTATTTAACACTAATACATGACTTCATAATACTATAACTTCTCTATGCATTAATCCATTAATGAACATTTACAACAATGCCATAGCTAGGGATACGACATCAAAGATTTAAAAAATTGTAAGAATAAAGAAGGAAAACAAAATATATATCTAAATTTAAAGGTTATGGGAGAATCCAAAACAAAGCATGAAAGGATTAGAGAGATGTTAATAAGAATAAAATGTATACCTAAAACGAATTCAAAAATCCTACTTCGACAAAAAAGGAAACAAAGTTTTAAGCTAAAATGAAAAAATTGCAATATTTTAGAATACCTATCAAATTGATTGTCAATCACATAGCAAATAACAAAGGCAAAACAAAAAAATGAAGGAAAAGCAGTTCAAAGAGAAATAAAGGAAATAATTGACAAATTTTTATCATCCAAGAACAATAGATAAAAAAGAGAAAATTGTACCAACGATAATCAAAGTACCAAATAAATAAAAAGGAAGATAAATAAGTATTAAATTACCCAAAAGGTGAACAAAGCATGTGCGAACTACTTGATGTCAATGGTGTTGAAAAACTTTCCTTAGTTTGCTAGGGTTTTCAAATGGAAATTGCAATGAATTTTAGGAAATGGGTTTATATCAAAGGTATTATAGAGATTTAATAATTCATTTTTCAAATCAAATTAAACAGAATAAAATCATGGCATCTATTGGAAATATTTCTAACATTTTATCCTTTTTTTAGAGTAACATATAGTATTTCAAATTAGAGGAAAGATTTGTGTATTTTTCATAAATGCAAGGGGAGGACAAAGTAATTTAATCTTATTATTATTATTATTATTATTATTATTATTATTATTATTATTATTATTATAAAATAATAAACATATGAATTTATTTCTTGCAATAAGTTATTATAAAATAGTCAACACCTATATAAATGCACATATATGTAGGTGAACATATTAATATGTATACGTAGATATATGTAAAAAAATTTAGTTAAAATTATGATTAATTTAAGAGTATAAAATTCAATAAATACATTGTATAAAATTTTTAAAAATATAATTATTCACAAGTGTCATAAAAACAATCTTATATTGTTAAGCAAAAATTTGAAAAATACTAAATCAAAATATGAGTACCAATATAAGAGAATTTTTTAATTTTAATTTATTTTTAAAAAAGATATTAGAGAGACATAAAATAGAGAGAAAGAGAGAGATGACTTAATTTTTTTAATTTTAATAATTTATAATTTATTTTTGCATTATCCTAGCAATCTTTATTTCATACCTTATGAAATGAATAACCATAAATGAAATTTGATGTATAAGAAAAAACTTATGGACAAGGTATACCACTCATTTGAAATCTCTAAACATAATATAAGCCTTGATCATATAGCTTATCTTATATTACCAAGTTATGATATGTCAAGCAAAGCTTTAAAATTTCAAATCCTACTTGAAACTCCTTTAAAGCATAAAAAAATTGATACACTTAAACTTGTATTATATATCAAGAAATGGAAAGTAAAGATATCTATACAGTAAATCTACTAATATAAGATATTTTAAGTATTTTGTATGATTAAATGTGTACTTTCATTAAGTTAAACAACTAAAATATAATTGATGAAAACACCAAATTTTGACGTAAATGTAAATATTTTTTTAATAATTTGAATTTAATCAAAGCATAACTTTGATCACAAGATACCTAGATTATTTTATGTTATTTAATGTGAATTTATAATCATTTTTTCTTATTATTTTAATAAATAATAGTTCAAATCTAAATTTAAGTATAAAATTTTTCTATACTTTAACGGGGTTTAAGTATAGTTTTTAAAACTGAATCAATCATTAAATCAAATAAATCAATGGTTCACTAGTTCAACCACTGATTTACTAGTTGAATTGATTTTGAATTAAAAATATAAATTATATATATACATAATTACATATATTTATATATATTAAAAAATATTAATTGTATGTATACTCACATATACATATATATGTATACATTAGTTTTATATATTTATAATAACAAATCATGATAATACTTAAAAAATAATATAATATAAGTTGATAATATAAACAAATAAGTAATAAAATATCAGTGATATATTAATAATTTATATTAAAAATATTAAAAGAAATAACATAATTTCAATTAATTTAAAATTATAAAAGTATTATACCTTAATTATTATCAAATTATAAAATTTATAATTTTTACAAAAAGTTAAAAACCCATTTCATTGGTCTAGTTCACCTATTCTAATTGGTTTACCCTAATTTTGATTAATTTACATGCATTTTCGATTCACTATTCCTAATCAAACCGATTCCCTGGCTACTTCATCGGTCTGATTGGCCAGTCCGATATAGTTTGATTTTTAAAACTATAAGTTTGACTAGGTTTATATCAAATGAAATGAATATGTTCAAGTAAGAAATGGGAGAAGAAATTATAGTCATTACATGTTATATTTGTTGTACAGAATAAAAATATAATTAAAAATTATATAATTATTTAAAAAATATCTTATGATCAATTTCTTGAAAAAGTCATACAATTTTATATTTTAATTTTAATTTCTGATTGCAAAATTCTATAATTATTATTCATTCTTTTCACTCTAATATAAAAACACGTATATCAACCCGTATAAACACACAACTTACATAGAAAATAGCTATTTGAAGAATGTTCTTTGTCAATAAAATATGTTTCGATTGCCTGTATTACCCTATGACATGAGTTCATTGCAAGAACTTTTGGTTTTCCATTGTGTTAAACTATCTCTACCTCAATCCATGATAAGTACAAATTACGGAATATATATATATATAGAGAGAGAGAGAGAGAGAATAAAATTAATTTCTTTTAAATATAATTTTTGAGCACAATGCTTTCACCCTGTAGCTTAAAGGGCTGATGAACTTTACTTATATCGGAAGGGAGATTATGCACTTTTTTGAATATGAACTTATATAAGCTAATGCTAGAGCATTATTATGTGATAAAGGTTTAAATATCGTAAATAACCTTTTATTCAAATGATATTCAATGTATTTTAAAAATTTTGTATCTTTTCTTGTATTTGTGATTTAATTTTTAATCCTTACATATTTGCATTTAATAATTTAATCATTTCTTCGTTTACCAAAAAAAAAATTACCAAAAAAAGAAATAATTTTAAGTATTTATTTAGTGGGGATTGCATATGTGAAGATTGATAACATCTACTTTTTATTTAGATAAAAAAATCATAATACTAATTTAATAATAATAAAATAATAAAGAGCATTTAAATGATTTTAATGAAGATCTATTAATTTAAAATATTTAAATTAATTTTACTCATTCTTCTTCATCTCCACAATGAATGTACTTATTAATAAAAATAATTAGTGGCAATGATAAATTGATTATAATGCTTTTTATAATTTTATTATTATTAAATGAGTAATATATTTTTTCAGTCACATAAAGAACAGAAGTTATTAACCTCTACATTTATATATAAAAATTATCGATCCTTTTATTTAATTATTTATTTATTGGTGAATGACTTAATTAAATATTAAATTACTAGTCTTCACCTGAATCTTTAAATATTTAGCGAGTGAGTGGTCCTGCAACCTGCGTCTGGTTTTGATGAATGTATTAATGGGGCGGGGTACATATTAGGACTGAGATTTTGTAAAACAAAGAGGACCACCTTATTATTTTCATATCATTTCATTTCTTCCTTTGGACCACCAATCCCATTACTAACTCGAGACTTGCTACCCTTCCCAAGTGCTCGTGCTCCTTCTGCTTACTTCTTGAGAGGCCACATACTAAATTTCAGCTTGCTGGGAATTCGAAACAGAATAGAACTCCAACACTTCCACTACCTCGAGACTCTAGAATATTAAGGTGGTCTCTTGACTCGTCTCTCGGGACCGTGCTTTCTCCTTTGACTTTTGTTGGATTTGGTGTAATTTTTCATTATTTCATGTCACCACTCATGTTAAGATGCTGTAGAAAAAAAAATGACGGTAAAAGAAAGGCAAATGCTAACAACTTGTAATATAGTTAAGCATTAAATATATATTCTCAATTAATTAAATTAAATGTTTTATTTTTTATTTTTAATAATATAATAAATAACAATATATTTATTATTTTATAAAAAATAAAATATTAAATGTGATTATATTATTAATTGTATTGTCATTTATTATATTATTAAAAATAAAAATAAAGTATTTAATTTGGGTGGTTGGGAATGTATATTTAATACTTAACAATAGTTTGAGAGCTAACGTTGTCATTTTCCCAAAAGAAATGGAGTGATTAGGGTATAGCTTTAAGGCATGTATTATATCTTTTTAAAAAAAACTTTTGTGGCCCTATTTATAATTACTAATCCAAGATCCCTTCTCATTTAATAACTGTTATAAATAATTATATTTTTTTAATTTTAAAATTTGTAATCTTAATGCATATAAAATTATTATGAAAATTACATCAATAAATTCATTTAGAATCTTTATTTATATATTTCTTTAAATCATCCATTTTTCAAGCAATATAAGACTTAGAAAAATTTATTAACATTCATATACTACCAACAATGACCCTCTGTTAATAAAAAATATCCATGATCTATTCAACAAACTCTAAACTCCACAATTAGAGCATTTAAGATTTATTTGTTTACAATTTTTTAAAAATAGAAGAACTCATTTAATAATCTATTTTCAGAACTTATTTTTACAAAATTATAACTCTAAATGTATAATATAAAAATACAAAAATAAAAATAAATTTTATATATTTTCTTAATTTATTATTTTTATATCAATTTTATAATTAAATTAAATATTTTCTTTTTTGTAACACGGATCATTCTTTATCCTTATTTTCCTTTAAACTGAAATTAATTTTCAAAAATAAAAAATAACTTTTACGAGTATAAAAATAAAAATATATTCAAACACATCCTTAAATTTTGATTGAGTTTTTAGACAATATTTATTTTGGTACACCCCTCTTTTATTTTGGTTCGCATTTTACACAATATATTAACAATTATTCGTTATTCATATATGCTTCACAAATACATCCATGTAATGGGATAAAAGATCATATCAAATTTTAAGACAGGCATACATCACGGGCGGGATGCTTCTATTAGCACCACCAAATGGTAATGGTAAACTCTTAAGTAAAAGTCAATTACTTGGTGAGGTAGATCTCTTGAAATATTGAATCTTTTTTCAATTTAAAATTTTATGAAGGTTGGAGACTTCATTTATTTTGATAAAAAAATATCTTTTAAGAATATAGTTATAAATTATTAAGATAGTAGTGTAAATAATTAAAATTTATTTATTTAATTTTTACCTAACTCATAAATTATAGTCAATCACAAAAAGTTTTTTATTAAGACAACAAATCCCACAAGAAAAATAAATGGGCCCATAAAAATCTCTTAAGCAACAAATCAAATTATGTCATGTGTGCATGATGATATAGGTCAACCAATTAAAATAAACTTATATACTAATGATGTTGGTTGATGAATAAAAATTCACCATGTGTCACAGTGCGTTATCTTAACTAATAAAAAAAATATTTTTTTAATAAATTAAAAGTAATAAATACTAAAAGTTAAAATACTTATCTCTTTTTATGTCTTGATAATTTTATAAATAGAAAGTTTATTTGTGTCATTCACAACAACAAATTAGCAAAAGAAAAAAACTGAAGCTTTTCTAAAGCTCTATTGACAAAATAATCATTCTAAGTTGAAGATTTCAACTGTAACATTCAAGTTTTCAAATCTTCTCCAGCGCAACACCTTTATGAAGATTCAACCTCCAATTGGAAATTAAACTTCCTCATAGGCCTCCTTTAAAGTCAAAATTCAACTTTTGATTTGAGAATAAGTTCCATCAAAGCCCTTGTTTGAAGTCAAATTCAATTGTTTGATTCAAAATCAACCTTCCTTTAAACCCTCAATCAAAACAAAATATCAACCATTTGATCTAAGATCGAGCTTTTTAAAGCTCTGAATCAAAGTTAACTTGAAAATAAGAATAAGAGCATTATCTTCTATTCTTTTTCAAGAAATTAGAGCGTAATTACATTTTTGCCAAAATCAATAAATTTATTTATTCTACATAAATTTATTTATTGAAAAATTTTATGTGTATAAGTTTATGGCATTTTTAATGGGCTATCTTTACTTCTCATCTCTTTTCTTCAAAATCAAGTTCAATTGATGCCTTCAAAGAAGCAAGTCTTCATTAACCCATTGTTCAAATCTAGAGCAAATCCTTCAATCAACTTAAGAAGTTTTGATCTTCAAGGTCTTGCAACTCGAAGTAAAGTAAGAGCTTTTATAGATTTATATACTTAGAAGGCTATAATACTAAATCTTGTTCTTGTTTTCATAAGTTTATTGTCACAATGATCGCTTTTGCCTATACATGTGGTGATGGCAAAGTCAAATATAGTTAACATTTTCAATGATGTCTTAGCTTAAGCTACTCCATTTAAAAGTTCTAAATCAATAACAAAAACTATAATGCTTGAGGAGTTAGGAAGACTAGTAGTATCCATTTTGCTTTTCAAACTCTAACAAAAGGGACACTTTTCAAGAGATTGCTCTCTTAACTCTTATAAATCCTTAAATTCAATTATAATGCTTGTCATGGTAACAAATGCAACTTCTTTGAAGGAGCAAGTTTCAATTAGTAAAAAGATACTTAAAGCACTGATGAACTACATCTAGGAAAAAGAAGCTTTAAAAAATAAATAAATCTCTGACATCTTACAAAAGATTTCTGGATCTTCCAAATCATATAATAATGTAAGCGATGCATCTAACTATAAGTCACACAATGAAGATCAAGGTAAAGCTATAAAGGAATAAAATGGCTCTAAGAATGAGCAATTTTATCAAGATGTTATTCGTTTTACAAGCTAATTAAAAGAATTCTTCAAAAAAGTCATTATAGACCAAGCAAAAAGCGTTATATATTCTTCCTTTTCTTGTGTTAAGCCATATAATTAAAGGATTAATATGTTGAAATTACCTCAAAGTTATCAACCACTAAGTTTTAACAATTTGATGACAAAGCAAATCCTAGGTAGCACATCATTTACTTTATTGAAACTTGTAACAATGTTGGAACTCATGAAAACCATATAGTGAAACAATTGGTGCACTCCTTCAATAGAAATGTCTTTGATTGATACATAGACTTGGCACTTGGATAAATTAATAGCTAGGAGTAACTTGAGTATGGATTCCTATATCAATTCTATAGCATTCATCGCATTGTTAGCATGCTTAAGCTTACAAAGCTTTAATAAACAAAAGATGAGTCGATCATTGATTATATTCAATGATAGGGAAATCTAAGTCTTAATTGTAAAGATTATTTTTCAAAATCTTTTTGTCATCAAAATGTGCATACAAGTAAGGGTGGTAATTTTTAATACGATACGGTAACCCAACACGAACTTAACATATTTATTCGAGTTCGAGTTAATACGTTAATCTGTTTAAGAATTTATATTAAATTTTTAATAATTTTATTCAAGAAATAAATAATATTTTAATCATAAATAAATATATATAATAAAGATATAAAATTATTAATTTAATAAAATAATAATAAATTAAAATAATATTTTATTAATAATTAAAAATATTTTTTTATAAAAAATAATAAGTAATTAAATTTAATAAATAATTTTATAATATATATTTTATTAATTAAATTTATTAAATAAGTTAAATGAGTGATCCATGGGTGACTTATTTTGACACGATTAATAAATGGATCGACCCGAATGATACGAATTATCACCCTTATATACAAGGGATGAATTAAAGCCCAAGCTACATTCTTCAAGTTATCAAGCCTCAAACATCTGAAGAATTGGCAAATGCACATGACATAGAACTCAACATCGTTGTTAATGCTACTCAAAAGTCATCAATCCTATATTAGGTTGAAGAATGACACAAGTTTTTCACAATCAATAAGCCATTATCTTCGAAGTATGAAACCAAACAATTAATGGTTATGTTTACTTCTCCAGTCAAGCTAACTATCAAGTTAAATACGAAAGACAAGCAACGCTCCTTATAAAGGAAAAAAGGTTACATTGAAGGAAAGTCTAAAGAAAGAATACCCATTTTTAAACTTTGACATTTCCACAATGCTAGAATCTCTATTTGAAGTTAATTAAGTTATTGGAGATGAAACAACCTAATGAGGCACACAAAGAAAATAATCTAAACTTTTGTAAGTACCATCAACTAGTTAGTTACTTAGTTGAAAAGTGCCTTATGTTAAAAGACAAAATCATAAAGTTGACTAAAAAGGTAAAATTACATTTGATGAAAATGATGCAACTAGTAACATAATCACAGTAACTTTATCTTCACCAACCATTGATCCTTTTCCTTTAACGATTGAATTTGATTCATTTAAGTTGATAATACTTAGAAAAAGGATTAAACATAAAAATGAAATGAAACACCCATTTCATTTCCAATATTACATTCTTTTCCATAACAAATATAATTATAGAATGGTCATTCTATTTTATTTTTATTCTCTTTTTCATTTTCATTTCCATTCCCATCTTATTACATTTCATCCAATCAAATATATCATAATTGATTTTTTTTTATGGATCAATTATATTTGAGTTGGGTGGGTTATAATTATATAAATTGGATTGGCTTGACCCCACTCATGAATATGCATTTATTTTTTATTAATGTAATTATATATTATAAAAATAATTATAACTAATTATTTTAATATAAAAGCACTTAACATAATATGTTTATATATTTTATATATTTAAATATCTTGCTATATACTTACATGTGTATTTATATATAAAAGTTTATATTTTACTTAAAATATTAATGAAAATAAAAATAATTAAAATATTTAGCTAGTTTTTAAGTTATATATAATAGATATTAATTAAGTTGGATTGAGCCAAATTCTTTAAAAAATTAGATCATTATATATTTCATTCAATATAAAAAAATCTGATTTCAAATCACTTTTTACTCTTTGAATTATCACAACTTTAATTTACTATATTATTTTATTGAGTCAACCGTTGAATTGATTCCTGAATAATAAATATTAATCAATTTTTTAAAAAAATTATTTTACATTAACTAATTTTAATTTTTAGAAAAATTTAATATATGTATTTTTTAAAGACATAAAGACATACTTAATGTCAAAATTAAAAACTTACATATTTACATGATGTGAAATGAATTTTAAAAAATAATTTAATATAATTCCTATTTTTCAAAAAGATTAATTTAAAAAATTAATGTATACAATTCCTGCGTTTCAGATAGTAAAAGACTGAATTAAGCAAATTCCACGAATAAAAAGATATACAGATGTGGAAAATGCAAATGCTCTCTTGTTCGTTTTTGGTTCTTATTGTTTTGGGGTGAGCTACCATAATTGAGCTTTTGTTGCCTTTTGTTCTAAGTAGCTATCTAAATTTATTGTTCTCAATGATTTCAAGTTTGATCCGTCATGTTGCAAGATTTACAAATAAAAAATTGCAAGAATTTACCTAAAAATTGTAAAAGCTTTATAAAAAGTTTCACTCTCTAACTCACGTTATTGTGAGAAAATTATAAACAATATAGTAAATTTTACGAGAAAGTTTAGTAAAATTCGCCACAAATTATATTAAGGCAAATCCCTTATTTCAATTGTGTGTTTTAGATGGTAAAAGATCGGGTTAAGCAAATTATCACAACTAAAAAGATACACAGAGATCGGACGGTGATTCACTTTTGTTTACTATTGACGTCGCGGGGTGAGTTATCATAATTAACCTTTAGTTGCTTTGATTATACTTGTGTTTTAAGTAACTACCCTAATTTTATGGGTTTTAACGAATTCATAATTTTTACTTGCTTATTATAAATTTTGCAATTTTTTTTAAATTCTTTTTCCCCTAATATAAAATTATTATTTTGAAATCTGGATTGACTCGGTCAAACCAACAACCCGACTCAAAAATAGATTAGATTTGCCCTTAGATCCAATCTAGTGAAAAACTAAAGTTAGCCTAATCTAATCCGGTAAAAATTGAGGTTGAACTAGTAATTTGGTCAACCCACTCACCTATTCTTTTTCTAAAATAAAATAATAGAATCTAACTTAAAAGTCTAATGTAAAAAAAATGAAAAAAAAAACCAAGGAAGTCTTAAAATTTTCAATTAAGAATGTATAATGCAAAAAGAAAAAAATTATTGAAGATTAATTTATTCTATATGTGTAGTAAGAATGCAAGATAAATAAAACATATGCTAGGAGATATTGAATTTAAAAGGTCAACAATTATAGTTTTTCTTTTTGAAAATTTTTAAATTTTTTAATTGCTCAAAAATAAAAAAATGTTAAAATTTTCTTGTAAAAATGGATTAACAAAGTTTTGAAATTCTTGAATTTATCCAATAGTTTTAAAAGGAAAAAAAATATTTCTTGATTCTTAGTAAATTATATGGATCAAAATTAGTAATTTTTTTCATTTGAAATAATTACTAAATAAAAAAAATTAAAATTGTGAAAGTAATTTAATTAAAGAAAATAATTTTCATTATTTGATTTTTGATTAACCTAAAATTATATTGGATGATTATTATAATTATAGTGAGATCAATATTTATCTATTATTATAGAAATATAGTAATAAAGAACATATATATATATAATATATAAAAATATAATGACTAGTTCAATTATATTATTCGGTTCGATCAATTGAACCGTTACAGTCTTGACCTGTTCAACTTATCAAGTTAATGTCTGGGCCAAATTTTAAAACATTGTATAAATTTTATTATGCTTACTTTTTCATGATTTAATTTTTATTTTTTTGTCATGTTATATTTTTGTAGGTTCATGTTGCACAGGTTGATATAGACACACTATGCCTTAAGCCCTCCTACGTTAATCTAATGCTATATTTATTGATTTGAACCAATTCAGTAGAAATTTAATAGAATTTACTCCGTATGACTAATGGGTTAATGAAACTTTTCAAAAGAAATTTTTAAAAAGATTATTAATTAATATTATCAACAAATCCGAATGATGAATTTTACACAATATATTAACAACTATTTATACCTCACAAATAAATCCAGGCGATGGGGGTAAAATATAACTTATGTGATTTTAACTCTAATTTTAACATAGACGTTTATAATGTGGCGGGATGCCTGCTTCTTTTAAACAACGAAGACCTGCAAAAAAAAAAAAAAACCCAAAACGAATTAACACCACCAAATGACTATCTTGAGGACTGTGAACATGCACCACATCCTGGTAGATGATAATAGTAAGCCTTAAGTAAAAGCCAATTACATGGCGAGGTAGATCGCCTGAAAGATTGAATTTTTATTCAATATTTTGGAAATAAATCAAATGAAAGATATATAAGGATAAGTTCAAAATATATTATTTTAGGATTATAATATTGAACCTACCGTCTAAAAAATTATCCTTAAGCCCTTCTCTCATATAAAATTTGATATTTCTTGTACTTAAAGGATTATCTAGATGTTATACACACATACATACATACATACATACATACATACATACATACATACATACATACATACATACATACATACATACATACATACATATATATATATATATATATATATATATATGGGTTGGTACCACTTTTTTTTTTCAATAATAGTAATAGCCAAATTATTACATTTATATATATAAATATCATAAATCAAATTTTGAATATAAAAAAATATCAAATATAAAATTTTAAAGAGAAATTAAATATCACTTGAAATAAAGACTTTTAACTATAGCACTTTTTTTCTACTTAGGTAATTTCGTCTTTTAAAATTGGATATAAATAATAAAAATATTTATATTCCCTTTTTTTTAATTAATGATAGATACTTTTCTTGACAACAAATAATAACCTTCAACAACTAATTAACTATATAGGCTAGGTCGAGATCGGTTATTAATTAATAAACCTTAAACCTACAAGTGCTAAGTAGCGAGCAATCGACTTGTGATAATTTCCGCATTTATGAAGATAAATCAAATAAACCACTCATCTAGTGAAAAGTCTAAATAATTCTTATTAATTTCAATTAATCGGGCCCACACACTACTTACTATAATGAAACAGTGTAAATAATTCAATAAGGATGTACGATTGATAAATATTTGATATAAATATTCTTTAAAAAAATATCGAATATTATTTTAAGATTTTTATTATATTCTGATTTTATATTTGAAAAGTTGCAGTATATTAAATACTGACTTGCAAACTCAATTTCTTGGTCTCGCTCGAAGTAGTGCCACCAAGTTCAACTTCTTTTATAAAAACAAACGTTGCTTTCTTCACACACCAAGCTTTAATAACCTATATATTTCATTCTCCGTGTCTAGTTTCCTCTAATTTTGTTTTAGAAGAAGCTGAAGATTTTTGTCCCTTCTAATTTTCAAGAAACAACATGGGAAGTTCCAAAGCCGAGACAGCCATGGCGACTGCGACAAAGCAATATGGTGTGACGGATCCTATATCTATGGCCGGTCCTACACAAGCCGATATGCAAAGAACTATGGAGTTAGAAAAGGTCTGCTCTCTTTAATCAATAAATATTTAGTTGTGAAGTTATGTATATTTTAGTGTGTGCGACATATTTTACTAATGACTTTCATCAAATTCTACATAGAGTTATGTATGTAATCTAAAATATATGCTTTCACTAATTTTCAAAATTTATCCTATTAAAGTATATTTGCCTCACCAATGCTCAAACCGTACCATCCCCTTTGTAAATATTGTTTTTTTTTTCTTTTTACTAAGAAGTTCTTTCTTGGGTGCGAAGTTTTTTATGCATGCAGGGCTTTGCGAGAGCAAAGAGAACGCTATTAGGAGAGAGGTTATTCTTCGCAGACTTGAAGAGGTGATTATCATGCCTTTGACTTGTGGGAAAAATGCAAAACAATTTCTTCAATTTACTTTATCTTCGCTTTTGAGCTTCTGAATTATCACAACTTTATTATTTTATTTGTGTTTCAGATAGTAAAAGATTGGGTTAAGCAAATTACACGAATAAAAGGATACACAAATCGAACAATAGAAAATGCAAACGCTCTCTTATTCACTTTTGGTTCCTATCGACTTAGGGTGAGTTTCACCTTTTGTTACCTCATGATTTTCCTTGTGTTCTAAGTAACTATCTTACGTTATTGTTTTTAATGATTTCACAACGTTACTTGCCTATTACTTGACGAAAATTTTACAATTTTTAAATTTCTATGTTATGTTTTTGTAGGTTCATGGTTCTGAGGCTGATATAGACACACTTTGTATTGGACCCTCATATGTTGACCGAATGGTATATTAAAAGAATTCATATTTTTGTTTTGTTGAAAATCATTTTTAAATGTTATCTATACTTTCTAATAATACACTATAATCTGGTATTATTTTTGAAATTTAATTTCTTACTTAGTATTATTAATTAGTTTGCGATCCATATAACAAAGAAGAAATCAATATGAATGTTGTGTCTGATTATTAATTGTGATATTTCTTTAACAGGGAGACTTTTTCCTTACGCTGCATGGTATCCTGGCTAACACAAAGGAAGTCACAGAACTGCAGGCAGTTCCTGATGCACAAGTCCCAATCATGAAATTCAAATTTGATGGAATATCAATTGACTTGCTTTATGCTAGCATATCTCGCTTGGTCGTACCAAAGGTAAGTTTAAATGGATTTCTTCTTTCTCTACATTGAGGAATATATATGTAATGAAGAAAAAAATTATGATACATTAGTAATACCGTTATATTTGATCTTTGAAATATTATTATATAATATATTTTAAAATTTTATTAATTTAATGTATAATAAAATTTCGTGTTTTATCCGTGCATCACTGTATCCATCATCTCTTCCATATCTTATTTGTTCTCATGGTTTTTATGGACAGGACTTGGACATTTCCGATATGTCTATTCTGTACAATGTTGATGAGCCTACTGTTCGAAGTCTTAATGGTTGTAGAGTTGCTGATCAACTTCTCAAACTTGTTCCAAACGTTGAGGTAATTCTTTATTGCTTGCTTAAATGTTTCTATGCCATTTAACCATTGGGAATGATGTTCTGTTCGGGGAAAAAAATGACACCACTATCAAATTTGATAGTATATATGTTATTATGTAATATATTAAATTTAATTTTTAATAAAAATAAATTTAATGTACAATTAGATTTATAGTATGCTAGTATACTTTTATATCAATAATACACCATAATCTCTTCATAACATTAAAAAAAATGCTTGCTTTGCAGGCTTTCTATTTTATATGCAACTTTTTCTTTGCAATTGTATATACACTATATAGGAGAAATTTTGAGACACTATTAATATAGTAGTATATTTTTAAATTTGATCACATGTTAAATTTATTTTTTTAAAGTTAAATCTCATATTTTTTACTATAGTATATCAATACTTAAATTTAATTATGTACTAGTATACTACTATATTAATGAAATACAATAAATTTTTTTCATTTTATATACTATAAGACAAATCAATCTTGCATATTTCAAAATACACATACTCAATTTGACTTAAAATTGTATTATGTTACTTATTTTGGCGCCGTATTATAATTTCTTGCATAGCATGAATAGCATTGATTATTAATTTTTTACCCTCTTTTTGGATTACATGCAGCACTTTCGAACAACACTTAGATGTCTGAAGCTATGGGCCAAAAGACGAGGTGTTTACTCCAACGTGGGTGATATTCTATTTTCCTTTCCTTCAAGTCATATAATCAACTCATTTTATCCGCTTGCAAAATGCAATTAGTTTTTAAGATTTGTTTCTAAACAGACTTAGCTTTACATAATTTGATAAGATGATCGGACAAGTCTGCCAGCTAGCCTTCTTTTCTAGTTTTTTGAACAGTTGAGAAAATATTTTTATAAAAATTTAAAATATTTTTTGTAAATAAAAATAGTTTTGAAAAGCTATTTTTTATTTATACACAAAGTAAGTTCCTGCAGAGGTTAAGCTTTCTAAAAAGTATATTCTTTTATGAACTTCATAGAGCATACTCAGAATTATTTAATTGACATTAAAAATTAAGACTTCCTAAAAATTAATATTCTATATTTTATTTAATTCAACTCTAAATTTTTTAAAAATTATTATTAAAAATTAAATTTGTTAAAAAAAAAGACGCATTGATAAATTTTAATTATCTTTAGCTATCTCTTTCTTGAAACTATATTTCTAATCTCCTTTTTTTATAATTCTTCTAGAATTTGTAATTTTTTATTTATTATAAATAGATGTTTATAAAAAAGTTGAGATGTATTATATATATATATATATATATATATATATATATATATATATATATATATATATATATATATATATATATATATATATATATATATATATATATATCTTAAATTATATTAATACGGGATATAGTTTAGATGAAGAAAAATATTAGTTTAATAATTTATATAATAAATAATCAATGCTATCAAACTTATGTAAAATAGATAAGAAGTACATAATTTTTTGTTTTTATAATTGAATATTAAAATGATAAATAATAAAGATATTAAATATAAAATAATAAATAAAAATAATATAACATGGATATATAATAAATATAAATTATTTTTAGAATTAGTTTCTATTATAATTATAAGTTTGATTTCATTTACAATTTTATTTACAATATAATATAATATTTAATATTTATTTTATATAACTTTATATAATACTCATTTTATTTATTATATAATAAATAAAATAATTATATTTCATATAATAAATTTATTATAAATATATTTATATTTTATAATTATTAAATTATATTTATTATAATTTTTAAATAGTGAGGATAAAAAATTAAAATAATCATTAGTTAAATTAAACAAAGGTAATTTTATATTTTTATCTGCAAAAAATATAAGAAATTATTCTTAAGGATATGAGTAAGTAACTTATTATAGTTAGTGAGAAATAAAATTTTTTGAGAAATTTTACTTTTTTTCATCTTAATGGTTACTAGCTAATCAAATAACTAAAGGAATTTCTTCTTGATGCTACTTTTGTAAACCTAAATTTTCATTGCCATTCTTATTTTTGTGTATAGTATTGCTTCAAAATTACTTGGACTCCTCCCCATTTGATTGATGAATATGTTCAGGTGAGCGGATATCTTGGTGGTGTGAACTTGGCAATACTTGTAGCTCGAGTGTGTCAATTGTATCCAAATGCAGTTCCGAGCACGCTCCTCTCTCGATTCTTCAGAGTGTATGCACAATGGAGGTGGCCAAGCCCTATTATGTTATGCGCAATTGAGGATCATCATCTCGGATTTCCGGTGTGGGATCCTCGAAAATACCCCCGCGACCGAACCCATCTTATGCCTATCATCACTCCTGCCTATCCTTGCATGAACTCTTCCTACAATGTTTCATCAAGTACTCTTCATGTTCTGATGGAGCAGTTCCAACTCGGCAACAAAATCTGTCAGGTATTTATGTAGGAAAAAGGCTAAAAACACCGCCGGTGGGTTCACTTCCACACAGTCCAGTAGTAATTTTTTTATGTTTAGATAGTAACTTTTCCAAATGATAGATGAGAAATATTTTGAAATTTTTATTACAAAATTATACTTGAATTTAAAAAAGTTACTATCTCAGTTTAAAAAAGAAAAAAAAAATTACTGTCGGGCATGTATAAACGTGATTGTCTTTATTATATCTTTAACAGAATTGTTTATGTAATGCTGTTTTTTCATTTCTTGTTTAATAGTATGAGGTTTTTGCAATGTGTAATTAATTGGATAGTGATGATTTTTTCATGCACAGGAAATAGAATTGAATGGAGCACAATGGAGTGATCTCTTTGAGCCATACCAATTTTTTGAAAATTATAAGAACTATCTCCAGGTTGATATAGTTGCTGCTGATGCTGATGATTTTCGATCTTGGAAAGGCTGGGTTGAATCTAGGCTTCGGCAACTTACTTTAAAGGTAGTAACAACTCAAATTTACTTATATGTGGGAGATTATTAATTAAATTAATTTATAAAAATTGAATAAATTAAGTCATTAAAAAATGTCATTAAATTGCAATATAAATTCTTCCCATAAATGCATTATTCTTCTGAGGATTAGAAAATTAATGAATTCCTCCCTATCCACTCCAGAGATTATTAATTAAATTAATTCTATAAAAATTGATCCATATTTTGACAACCAGATTGAACGAGACACTACCGGGAAGTTGCAGTTGCATCCCTATCCTCAGGAGTATATGGATTCTTCAAAAAAGAGTACACATTGTGCTTTCTTCGTGGGCATAAAAAAGAAGCAGCAAGACAATGTTGAAGAAGCAGCCACTCAGCCATTTGATATACGCGCGGCAGTCGACGAATTCAAGGATTCTGTGAACATGTACATGTTCTGGAAACCTGGGATGCAAGTTTCTGTCTCCCATGTTCGAAGAAAGCAAATTCCATCATACATTTTCCCAGAAGGTTATAAACGAACACGATCACCAAGACAAATATCTCAACCTGGAAATCCCCCTGCTAATAGGTCAGTTGATGAAACCAAGGTATCTGCAACCAAACAAGCCCAGAGACAGCGAAAGAGGAAAAACGATGAAGTGTTGGACGTGAAGCGGGAGGATATTCCAGTGAAAAAGCAATTTACGAACCCTCAGAAGCAAGATTCAGTTGCATGTGTGAAGCCAAATGCTATGTTGGGCACGGTTCTTAGTTCTGTAGGCGCAGTGCATTGAGAAGCTGCTCAAAATTTTTGTCAAATACACAAGTGGGACATAATGTATCCAGGAAAAAATTTTATGACATATAATGATCAGAAATAGAAATTTAGATACTCTAAAAAAAATTCATAAGCACAAAATCATGTAAAAAATGGATTATTATAGTTTGCTAATTTAATATATATATATATATATATTTGACTTACCGCCAGTGTTAATAAGTTTTATATTATTATTAATTTATGTATTATTATGTCAATTAAAATTATTAAAACTTTTTTATTATTACTAAAAAATTTTAAACATTATTTTTTTTAATAGTATGTATTCTACTTATTTTCTAATAATGTAAAACATAACAATAAATCAAATTTAATCTCTCTCTTTACCTAGACAAAATATATCAAGCGAAACAAATATAAAGGCCACAGGATTCACATAATTATTTTAAAAAGTCACTTAATTTAAGGTTGTATTTATATTTTATACGTACTTTGATGACAACGATTCAATCTTTTCGTTGTCGCGTAAATTTAATGTTCTCAATGAATAAATTAATCGGATACTGTATCCATAATTTATTTTCCAAGTTAGGATGTGTACCATACAATAATATAATCATATAGATTTTTAGTTTTTTCCCACACATTAAAACATTTTCCTATGAACACGAAATCACCGATTTGTTTCTAACACGTTTGTGCTACAAAATACAGACACATCAAGTTGTTCTGATTTTTCGAATGGCCTTAATTTTTCTTAGCCAATGTGTTTCTTCTTCTTACATCTGACTCAAATACTGCCACTCAAGTGAAGAATTCCCGTTCTTAATTATCCGTAAAAGTCTCTCAGATTTAATTTTTTATTATATTACATACTTAGCCCCATATAAATTAATGTACATAAATCACATCAATATTTTAAATTTTTCTGCAAAGAGAGAAACATCGTATCCTTCTGAATAAATCCAATGAAGAAGGCAGCAGTTGGAGCAACCGTGATATGTGCGGCGACGGCGTGCGCGGTGGTGGGCCTGGTGGTGCGCCACCGCATGAAGAAATCGGGACGGTGGGCCAAAGCAATTGCCATGTTGAAAGATTTCGAGGAGAAGTGTGCCACGCCCATCGAGAAGCTGAAGCAAATAGCAAATGCGATGACTGTGGAGATGCATGCAGGGCTTGCCTCAGAAGGTGGCAGCAAGCTCAAAATGCTCATTTCTTACGTTCACCATCTTCCAAACGGGTATTTGAAATCTTCTTCATAGATTTCTCTCTCTCTCTCTCTCTTTGGTTTTATCCAAATCTAAGCTCAATCTGGTTTATGGAAATCTTCCTTTTTAATTTGACTAGTTTGTTGAAATATTATAGCTCCTTGTTTTCCAATAATATTTTTTTAGGATATTTGCGAGGATACATCGTATGATCTATTTCCATATCAAAATTTAATATTTCGTTTTGTTGTTTTGGAATTGAATTCTCCTGCAAGGTAATCAATATAAGTTGTTGTCTAGATGATTGATTGATTGATTGATTGATTTAATTCAGAATTTTAAATGCGGTTGCAGCAAAATGCAACTTCGTCATTTTTTTATGCACCTGTGCTGTTTTTCCTTCGAACATAGACAAATTTGACAAATGTTTTTCACGTGTTTTTTTTCCTTATATATTAAACTGAGATGAAGCTCTAATAATTTAATTTATATCATTAATTTCTCCATTTCTTTTCCAATTTCAAATCCCAACACCAAGAGTAATTTGGGAATGACTGTTGTAAATAGAGATAAATTAGGTTGAAATCATGTCAAATTAGGTTAATAAGAGACTCAGGCAATACGTAATTTGTATATAATAATTTTTGTTAGACTTATATAAAAATAATATAATATATAAAATAAATTTGCACATAATAACAGACAAAGTGTCAAAAAATCAAACTATTTTGTTGCTTCCTTATCAAACTTTAAATCACAGGAGTGACTAAATTGTAAATAAGGTCATATTACATGTGGTAAAGTGTATTTTTCTTAACCTCTTATTTGGCATAATTAAAAATAATATTTCTTTTAATTTCTAAATAATTTTTTTTAAAATGTTATTTGACTTTACGTAAAAAAAGAATTTTATTTTATTTAAAATTTTTATTTTAATCATATTTATACTATTATGAAATTTATCTAATTTAATAAGAATTTCAATAAAATTTATTTCATTTAGCCTAAAAAACATATTATATAAAAAATTTACCCTATTTCTAATATTGTGTCTATTATGATACCAACTTTTTTAATTGAATTTCATGAATTTTTCTATATATTCCAAATAAAACAATTTATTTACAAATAAATTGAAATCATTATTTTTAACAAAATTGTCAAACAATAAAATTCATTTATAAAAAAATTAAAATCATTTGTATTGAAATAAAACAAAATCAATTCTAAAAAAGTTGCATACCAAACCAACCCTAAAAACCAAATATAAAGTGACAAAGAAACACTTGCCCCGAATTAGGTAAAAGGCACCTGAGTTTTGCAATGTGCAACATTTCCAAAACCTTGATATGCTTTTTTGATTGATTGAAATGTTACTGCAAATAGATGTCAATACTATATAATACTTAAACATCTAAAATGTAATAGATTCAGTTTCCTCTTTTCTCTGATAGATGTTCTATGGTTTATTGCTTTGAATTTTTGTACTGACAACAATTCAAACAATATCTAACTAATCGGCCGTTTACTTGTGCGTCTATGTACAGAGAGGAGGATGGACTATTCTATGCATTGGACCTCGGAGGAACAAATTTTCGTGTGTTGCGCGTGCAATTGGGAGGTAAGGGTGTTGGAGTTGTCAGTCAAGAATTCAAAGAAGTGTGTATTCCTCCTACCTTAATGATTGGGACCTCAGAGGTGAGCTATTTCTACTCAGCCACAGTTACTTGCTCAATGCCAATTCAAGTGAATTCTAACTAATTTATGAGAAAAAAATTTGTGTTTCAGGAACTATTTGACTACATTGTAGCAGAGCTTGCAAAATTTGTTGCTCAAGAAGGTCCAGATTTTCAAGTTCTTCCTGGCAGACAGAGGGAATTAGGCTTCACCTTTTCGTTCCCTGTAATGCAAACATCAATCAATTCTGGAAACCTTATCAAGTGGACAAAAGGCTTCTCTATAGAAGATGCGGTGAATTCTCATTATACTGTCTATTTACATTCTGTTTTATAATCATTACACTTAAAAGATACATACTACTTTTTTTAATAGTAAGAGTGGTAATCTACTTAATCTATACACACAAATTCTTAAATTTAAACTCTAGACATGACGAAAAGTAAAACTCCTAAACCAACATTGGATGTCAGTGCATCAGATGCATCTCGGATATGTTCTTGTAAATGAACAAAATTTTCAAGAACTTGAATTTTCAATTGGAAAAGTATTTTTCCTTCCGATTTTACCTCAACTAGACTTAGGGTTTATTTTGTACTTATTTTATTTTTATAATGAGGTTGATAGGTTGGCAAGGATATTGTGGAAGAATTGGCAAGAGCCATTGAGAGACAAGGTCTTGATATGCGTGTCGCAGCTCTGGTAATTGAAGAATTCTGTTGTTTTGGCATATCTGATGTCACTAGCTTAAAAGTCCTTCCTGTGTTTTGGCATTTTTTGCTATATCTCAGCACAAGGATGTCATTGCTGAACTTACTTTCGGTATTCAACATAGGTGAATGATACAGTCGGGACATTAGCAGGTGGTCGATTCGCAAACAAGGATGTCATTGCCGCTGTTATCTTGGGTACTGGAACAAACGCAGCTTATGTGGAACGTGCTCAGGCAATTCCAAAATGGCATGGCCTTTTGCCTAAGTCTGGAGAAATGGTGTGCTGTTGCTGTCTTATGTTCTTAAGTCTGTGGTGCTGATAATGGCTGCAGAACATCCATATAAAATATTTAGAATGAATATAGAACCTCTCTCAATTTATAACTGCAGGTTATCAACATGGAGTGGGGAAACTTTCGGTCATCTCACCTTCCATTAACAGAGTTTGATCATGAATTAGATGCCGAGAGTTTAAACCCTGGTGAACAAGTGAGTTTGTGTTATTTATATGATTCATCTCATCCACTTTGCTAAATACTAACTGTGAGCACATTATCGTATCACTTGACATTTTGCACCTGTGCTTTCAGATTTTCGAGAAGATCATATCTGGAATGTATCTGGGAGAAATTGTCCGCAGAGTGCTATGCAAATTGGCTGAAGAAGCTTGCCTTTTTGGTGACACTGTTCCTCCAAAATTAAAAGTTCCGTTTACAATAAGGTACAAGCCATTCTGTTGTTGTGATTCATTCATTCAATCTCTCACTCTTTCTTCTCAATTGTTTTCACTCATTTCTTTTTCCGAGTTTCTTCTTCAACTTGCTTTTTAATATCATGATCTGAACCCAAGTCATTGTGTGCTCCAATGTCATGATGAACTTGTGATTTGCAGGACCCCTGATATGTCTATGATGCATCATGACACATCTGCTGATCTCAATGTGGTTGGAAGCAAGCTGAAGAGTCTCTTGGAGGTATATGTTATGAATCAAATTCTCCATTAGGATCCGTTTAAGATAAGATCTACTAATAAGGCGCGCATGAAATCCTAACCAGGGGAGACACATAGAGGTTCATTCGTACTTCAGTGTTTAAGAAGTCATTGAAAATTAGAAAATTTATAACCGTTATGTAGACTTTGTTAAACTAACCTCCTTATTTGTTTTCCATGTAATGTTAAAGAAGTCATCGAAATGTTGTTGTCAACTGTTATTTAGACATTGTTAAATTGACATCCTCATTTGTTTTCTATGTTAGTTGTCTGATACCTCCCTGGAAGTTAGAAAGGTTGTTGTTGCGCTATGCAACATTGTTGCTACTCGCGGTGCTCGTCTTGCTGCTGCTGGCGTCTTGGGTATTCTGAAGAAACTTGGAAAAGACACAATTGGGGATGGCAAGAATCAAAAAAACGTGATCGCCATGGATGGTGGATTGTTTGAGCTATACACAGAGTACAGCAAGTGCATGGAGAATACCCTGAAAGAATTGCTCGGCGAAGGCGTCTCAGAAAACCTAGTCGTGGAGCACTATGATGATGGTTCAGGCATTGGTGCTGCTCTCCTTGCTGCCTCTCATTCCCAATATCTTGATGGGTAATAGTTAAGGTTAGAACATTGGGTTATGCATTGGTTTCATTTGTTAGGAAAAAGTCCCTTTATAATTCTTTCTCAGTCAGCCAGCTCACAACCATCCAAGTATAACTATAGGACTCATCTTGTTGGCAGGTTGGAGAGCGAGAATTGTACAATCTAGTATAACTTTGTGTTAAAGGGCCTTCGCTTTTTTGGGAGGGTTGATTTGTATACGTGTTTTTTTAGGGCATTTTTCAATGTTTGGCTCAGATTCATACCAATTCTTTACGTGACCTGTTTTTTTCCCCCTTCAAGAGATGCCATCTTATTTCAGTCTGTCCTTATTGACCGGGACATCATATTTCTTGCCACCTTGGCTTCTCCGTTACATGCAAATTCTTCTTTTAAAGTAGTTCAAAGCAACAAGAGTTAGATTAGATGTCCAAGAGCAGGACCTGCAAGCAACAGTATGGTTCTACTTCACTAATTACTCCATTTTAGCAATGCCAATTTTATGACCTATGGAATCCCATATCTGACCGAATAAAACTGCAAGTATCATCATGCAAATCAAGTACGCCATGAATGCCTCTATCGTTTAGCGTAAGAATTTCTTACTTCACGAAAAAATAGAGAAAGATCAATGCAAAGTATTTGAAGTCCACGTATGGAAAGGTTTAAAAGCTAGAGAAAGCTTATGGTACACTAGTAGTACATTAATACATTACCAAATTTAACTACACATCAAATTAACAATTTTTTAGGACATATCACATAATACTATATCAATAATGAAATGTGATGAGGTATCAATGTACTACTAATGGTGCATATATTTTTCATAGAAGTCGTCCTTTAGCACCATAAAGACCTCCTTATCTATACATAAACTCCAATTTCAATGGATAAGCTTTGGTTCTTCGTTACCATAAAATTAAGGATGTTTTTCAACGTAGGAATATTCACAGATTCTACAGAGTAAAGCACTCAAAATTACAAATTAAAACGCGTTAAGGGCCCCTCAACAGTACATCACACGTACTCACATCCGTTTAGTTTATCTTCCCCTCCCTCTCTCTACAATGCAGAAATATTCAAAACTTCGTGATAAAGAAAGCAAATTACATAATACATTCATAAACATTACATAAAAAGTCGTAATCTTATCTACTCATTTTCATCCACTGATGTTCATCAGATAAAACTTAGAACCTAGATGTCAAATCAAACCAGACAATCTCCGTTTTAGTTTCAGCTCAGAACTCCTCAGACTGCTGCGTTTGTTGGTATCCTGTCTTGCTTGCTACCAACTGAAATCAATAAAAATGACTTCAAAACTACAATCACTAGTAGCACAACTCCACACAACCCGTTCCAAAATTGCCGTCACAGATGATTTTTAATCGAAATGACTATTTGCACCACCTAAGCTGAATCAAACTGTCCCAACTATTGAAAAGCAAGTAGAGCCAATTCACCTCGATTTATATTATGACAATGATAATGATAAGACTCCGAAAATTCGGGTCATCATTGGGAGAGGAAGCAAGCATATGAAAGTATTAGATTGTGATGAGAGGCAACTAATAGTATAGGTATGATGCTAAATAATATATTTGAAATATCATTGTCATGTATACAGTGTGAGAGACAGTGTAAAAGATTAAAGTGGACAAATAGTATTGCCCTTTTCAGACTGATGGTGTCATATTTCACCTTGAATCAAATTGTTCCAATCTGTTTAAAAGTAGGTTGAACTAATTTGACTTGGATTGTACTATATATTTGAAAGATAATGTGTGAAAGTCACATTTAAAAAATTCGAAACGATGGTGAGAGGAAGAATTATATAGCTATCAATGTTTAGGTTGAAAATCCAACTCACCGATTACCCAAAAAAAAAAAAATCCAACTCACCGGTAAAAGCAGACAGCTCAGAGCTCTTCAACACACGCAGCCTCTTCACTGTTGATACGAACATGCTGCCAATCATAAACCAGCACAAATTAAAATCATTTCATGGAAATCTCTGCTTCCAGTTACAGTTCCCAGCAATAACTTATAAACAACAAACCACAGCATAAAAAAAGGCCAAGTGCATGAGTTTTTTATAATATTATCTGTATTTCATGTAGGGAACAGGCACCATTTTTTAATGTGAAAAAACAAACACGCGATGACATCTGGTGCTTGGAATGCATCAAAAATAAATTAAATAAACTTCAAAGGAAAATAATAATTAAAAGCAAGGAATCAAAATAATGCCGGTGCAGTTTTTTGAAAAAGAAGATATGTTAGTTTGGCATAGGCTATCAATCACTAAGTGATAGAAATATAAAAAAATCAAATGAATAGAATAAGATGCTGAAGGCTGTGGCTTCCATTGCATCCTGAGTTTGATCCTAAATTCTTGCATATGTGCATCTAGTGGATTAGTTACTCCTCCTATTAGAAAAAAAATGAATAGAATAAGATAATAGTGGATCAGATCCACAGTGATAAGATGCCTACTGCCATGGCACATCCCCAACAAGCATCCTGTCTCCTTCATTATCCTCGTAAACAAGAGTATATTCTCCACTTCCGTCCAATGAGCCAGTAATTGCTTTTTCTCCCTCTTGCTTGTTCTGAATTCCACCAGCAGAGCAATCTCTTTTGGCTGACCAGACAAACAAAATAAGACAAAATCAGATAACTCCTGCAACAAACAACAAATTAACTTGAAAAGGAAAAAAAAAAAAAAAAACAACAACAAATGACAACTCTAGGTGAAAACTAAAAGAAAACTTTGAATTCTTCGCCCAATAGAATATATATGTGGAACTCTAGAATTACAAAATTGGTTCGGTGAAAGCAAGATTGACCACATGCTAATCCACATTCTCTTGCACTAGAGCAATATTGACGATTTTACAACCAGAATTAAATGATGAATATTGCTTCTATGGGGGACATCGTGAGTTAATTTGGTCAGAAAATTATTAGTTGCACGTCATTATTATTAATCTTTATATATTTTCAACGCGCAAGCATGACAGTGTCTAAATCAAACTGCTCGAATCTAATAGAACTGATTTAATTCAAATTACATCATACGTGTGAGAAATGATGTAAAACTTTGAATTAATAGGTTCTTCACTCTAAACAACAAAGAAAGCATGGTAGACAAACACACACTCATTGATATAAGCTATATAAAGAAATGCAATTTCATTGACCATGGGAGCACAAAGGTTTGAAATTTGAGGGTGTTGAAGATAAACCTGCAAGGAGGCCTCTGAAGAGTTGGTCAACAGCAGAAGATAGTTTTTCATAGCTATCGTAAGCATTTAGGTCCACTTTTCTTCCAATAGGAACTCCATCCATATTGATCTTCACAAACAATCCTTTAGTGAAGTTATCAACTGCAGGTTTTTTACCAGCAACTTTGTCTTGCTGATGCTGTGATTCTGAGGGTGCCTTTGAGGAACTGCTGCTTGCAAGGTTCTTCCTGAATGAACGAATTGGAGGCCAACCCACTACTGGACCAGGTGCAGTTCTGCTTTGTGGGGCCCATAGACGAAGTTCAGCATGATGATGAACAGTGAAATTAATAACTACGACCAAGAAAATTAGAAAAATTCTAGCTTTACTCCATTCAATTCTCTCAGTGTCACTAAAAAAGGTACAAGAAAGAAAGATGGCAAAAAAAATTAATTACTGGAAGTTTGCATTTTAGCAATTTAATCAAACAAATATGAATCTGAATCCTCTCTATTTCCTCCGGTCAATTTTCAAGAAATAAAGATATAATTTTTATTCTAGAACCCATAGCATCAAACCAAAAAAAAAAAATTATATGTATCTCTTTCCAAAATTCAACTCATCAATTTTGTAAGAAGTGGAGTGGATCCTAATACCTCAAGTACACTTTGTTTGCCTGCTAGGATCCAAAGAAACTTAAAAACGTACAGACAGACAGAGAGAGATAGGTCGAATGCCCACATGCTCGTATGAAGTTTGAAAGAGGACTAGATAATGAAGTAAGATAATGAATGATAGCTACCATCAGAAACAAGATGGAGACATCTCTGAAAACACACATAGCAAGAAGGCAGAACAGAACCAAAAAAAAAAAAAGCCAGTAAAAGGAGGCAAAATATCTAATAAAATGGATCAAAAGCTTCAATTTTTATTTTCAAATTATAAATAGGGTATTCGCCAATTTGATGAATTCATAGAAAGCATATAGTAATTGTCAGTAAAAATCTCCAAAATAGATTCTTACATGAAAAGTGCAATAAGGGGTGAAAAACATAGTAATAAACACTAAATTTATGACATGGACCACAGTAATTCAGTAAACAAGCTGACTCAAGGAGTGAATATCCTCATGTCTAAAAAGCTTCAGAAACATAAATACAAAGGGGAAAAAGCCGAGCGTACCTTTTTTGAGAGTTGTTGGTAACAGCTGTTTTTGCTGCAGAAGAGGGTGAGAATGCTTTATTCTCTGCATTGCAATGCAAATCTAAATATGATGAAGCTTTAGGCTGATTCTGGTGGTTTTGCTGGTTTAATCCTTGATAGCCTGAAGAAGAAGCCCATGGAGAGGACATAATAGACCCATTTGGGCTTTCAGAGGTAGAAAGCTTCTGGCTTTGGCTTTGGCTTTGGCTTTGGCATCCATTGGGGTTCTGAGTTGAAGGAGGTTTAGCAGAGAAGTAGCCAAGAGAGAGAAGCGACTCTTCTCTTGTTTCTGTGTGGAGGTTTTTGATGTTTCTATTTAGAGACCAGTCTTCACCAGGTGGACCAAGTCTGAGCTCAAGTTTCCTCTCTTCTGAAGATTCAGGCCAGCCTGTGTCTTTTGAAATCAAATCCAGCAGTTGAGGAGATACCTCCTCATTTCTTGACCGTATATCCATATTTTATCTTGCAACCCAATTGAAAGATCACCTTGTTCTCAGTTTTTTTTTTTTTTTCAACAAGATATGTGCAGGAAATTTGAAGGAGTTCTCAACTGGTCAAGGCACAAATAACCACAAGTAAGGTGCAGAAAGGGGGGGTGAAAAAACTATGAGAAGAAACAGTCCAAAATGATGCAAAAATAAGGTCAGGAAGATAGATTTACATACATTTTAGGACTAAATAAAGCTTAAAGCCATGAAAAACAGCTACCTTTCCTCACAAACAAGGTTCAAGTGCCGATTTCTCAAAAAACTGGATAGGAATAATAATGGAACCCCGGAAAAAGGCTTAAGAATTTTGAGAAGTTTTGAGAAAGCTTGATCACCAAATTGATAGGAGCAAGCAAACACAATAATATAACAGCCGAAGAGAGGCCTAGTCCCACCAAAAAAAAGGAAAACAATAAGAATATAGCAGGAACAAAAGGCAAAGACAGAGGAAGCTATAATAGCACGAGATTGGTAAACTGGCTTTGATTCTAATCTTTTATTTGCACGCTTTAGGTGGGTTCTCTGTGCTGTCTTTTTGAGAAGAAGGGTATAATATCAGAAGAAGAAGGCAGAAAAAAGGGAGATAAGATGGTGATAAAACCAGAGAGATTCCCTTTGGCCAAAGAACCAAAACAGGAACGATATTAGAACGCAGTGCACGCAACCCCAGGTCTCCGCTACAAATAACGTTAGGTTGTTTAGCACAGCAAGTAAAGCGTGCTGTGGCTGTGCTGCTGCGGAGTGCTGACCTCCCCCTAAAGATACTCTCCACCCTTTCAGCTTAGTGACACACATATACGTACAAAATAAACAGTGGGGCAACATCGGTGCATTCTTTTTACATCTGATCCACGTATTCCGGTTGATTGTAATTAGTTCTGTGAAATACCTGCAACAAATGCAAAATTTTTTGCAGAACAATAATGTCAGTAACGCTACATTTGTTTATAAAAATTTGGAAAAATTCAGCGTACGGCTAATATAATAAATATATTATTATATCATCAAATTTAATATTAATATATTATTATATAATATATTTTAAAAAATTATTTAATATGTAATCAAATTTAGTATTGTATTAATATATGAATTTTTCTCTACAAATTTTTCTTCCAGATACAAATTTTGGCACTCATTCTAAAATTCATCCTAGAATTTGTACTTAGTCAAGCATGATTGAATAAGAAAACTAACGAGAATTTTATGTTATTCCATGAATTTGGAATCTATGAAAATGTAATAAAATATAAGTTATTAGATAAGTTCACTCATGAAGATAACATAAAATGTACCGAAAAATAAACCATTTTGTATCCATACAAAACTTCTCAATTATACTTATATTTATCTATAGTTTAATTTAATATAATATAATTTAAGTCAAATTTATTAAAAATTTCTTAAAATATGTAAAGATATTTGCCTCGGTAATGACTCAACTTGATGTAAGTTTTTCATAAAGTATTGTAATTTAAAAAAAAATTACAAGTTTTTCGTAAATTGTAAGTATAATTGATCATATTAGAAGATTTTATAAAAATTTGGTATCAAGTCGTATCAATAGTTCCTTTATTCAAATTTAATGAAAAATATTTAAATTTTATAGAAAACTATAATATACCTTTTTATAAAATCTTGCAATTTCTTCTGAAGTCATACATTATGTACATTAATGTAAAAAAAAAACCGAAAATGGAACAATCCCCCGCTCCATGCGTAGAGAGACATGGTACAATAGCACGCGACAGCAAACACATTTTATCTTGTCCTTGAGAAAGAGACTTGTAATTTAAAAAGTGATTTTTCTTTCTAATGACTGTGGCAAGTTGATTAATTTTTAATGCATTTCTTGTGGATGTGAGTCAAGCTGAATTAGTTAACACTTCAAGAGTCGAAATCAAGAGAAGGACACTGCCCCACAAGTCCTTGTTGGCAGAAGGGGCCAAAATTTTAAGCTTTCATTAATATCAATAACAGTGTTAATGTTAAAAGCTAATTGGTTAAGCACATTTTACTTGAAGATGAATTTGTATAAGAGATTGAGATTAACATTTGAAGGGTTTAGAATAGATTAAAACTTTGGGTTACTTTTTTGAGATGTGAAGAATGAAATTGATGGATGAGATGGGTGTGGAGGGGAGAAGATTTGCATGATTCTCATAGATCCACTTGATACAGTTTCACGAAATTTTCACAAATGTGATTTCGGTGTAAGAATAACTAGTGTGAATTCAGTTTATCTCTAGTTTATTTATGAGCAATCAAATGGAAAATTTTGTGATTTGGAGCATTATTTTATTAAGGCTTGGTTTATTTTGTTTGAAAATATTTTTTTATAAAAAAATATTATTTATATATATTAATAAAGAAGTAATATACAGTATACGTTGATAGTTTGAAAAAATAATATCTAGAAGTATAGTAATTAAAAAAAGTAAAATTTTTAAAGTAAAAAAATTATTTTTTAAAAATCTTCATATTTGATATCAAATAAATAAAATATTTTTTATTTTAATATTTTATAATTATATTTTATAAAAAATATTTTTCATCAAAATAAATAGAACTCAAGTTGAAATTTGCAGTTATTTACTTTCATCTATAAATCTAATTTATTTGAGTATGAATTAGCTTATTAGATATTTTAAATAAATTTTGAGTCATTACTCTCCTTAATTACAAGCTCAAAATTGCTTCATAAAATTTGTTTCAACATGTGACAAAAATCACATTACTTTATGAAAGAAAATTTTATTTGTTTTTATTTTTAAAATGTCAAATTTATATTTTAAAAAATCTTTCTATTGACTATAATTTTAAATTATATATTTTAAAAGTTAAGTAATACAATTCAATGGCTAATAATCAAAAGTTATTTTAAACCTTTGATCTTTAAAGAGAGGGGATTTAAAAAAAAGAAAGAAAATTTCAAATTCAAATTGATTTTACATATGCTTAAATTAAAAAATGGAATGCTATATCTTTTTACAGCTAGAAATAGGATGATATGAACAGATCTAGATAATTAGATCAAAGTTCAAGATCAAACTTTACTCATATTGAAATAATAAGTTGCTTATTATTTATTATTTAGAGTGAAATTTAGAGATTAGATGAAAGGTGACTTTAAAGTGCAAATAAAATATTTTCAATGCATGGGTTAAAAAGAATGCTTGCTAGATAAGTCTAATTCAAATTTTTATTTAGAGCCAAGGTTAAGAAGAAAACTTGTAGAAGAAGTTTATTTGGAGCTCAAGCTGTGTTCACCAAAATATTTCTATAAAATGGCTACATTTCATTGAAGACAAAGCACCAAGCAATTGCACTATAATTTGCAAATATTCTCTTACTCTTATCAAAATTGAAGCTATCTTCTTTTTGTCTTGAGTTAAAATTTTCATATTCACTGTTTAAATATTGAATGAAGACTTGCAAAATCTCTTAATAAAATTGTGAGAAAAAGCTTTTTCTTGTTTTTGTGAAAACTTAGTTGAGATTGGAAAGATCTTGTAATATTAGATGAAGATTAAAATTCAAGTGGAAATTTGGTAGAAATTGTAAAGTTAAGAGACGGTGGAAATCATAATAAAGATTGGACGAATTTTGTAAAATTAGGCATTGCAACTTAATTAAAATTGATAAATATTTCAAATAATATTTGATAATTTAAGAAAAGAGAAGTAGATTTAAAAGATTTATTTTTTGAACTATCAAACCCTTATAAAAATTATTGACTTTCATTTTTTCCCTATTCCTTTATTCTTTTATATCTCAATGTTTCACAGATTTTATTTATATTTCTTTTCAAGAAAAAACATAGACATAGATTTCACAACTATTTTCTTGCAAAAATTCTTCAAGTGATTTGAAAGAAACACACTTTAGCTTATTTCAAATCTCATTGGAATAATTCATTTCCTTTGACATAATATATTCATTAAATTTTCAAAAATTAACTCTGCGTCTCCTTGATTTTTCGTAAAGTTTTAATACAAAGATTTTTGCAAGAAATTATTTTTAAAAATAATCCACCCCCTTAGTCTATTAATTCTATCAATTTATACCTAGGCTTGTACTTTATATCCCAACATAGATTTTGACTCTCCGGTATATACAAAATTGGTAAAATTAATAATTTCATCCATAAAATTAATTTTATGAAATAAAGTTATCCTCAAATTATAAGAAAAATTATAATTATAATAATTCTTAAATAATACACAATTTATACAATTTCATTTCTTAGTTGGGTTGATTTAGACACAATAGTATTTACAAAAATTGAAATTGTAATATATGAAATATTGATTTAATGAAAAATATGTTAATTTTAAGTAAATTTTATCTATCAATAAGAATTTAAATTTTGAAGAGGAGCCTTATTGAAAAGAAAAAAACTTGTTAATTTTTTAATCTTTGAAATGATGGTCCTACTTGCAATGTTAATCAACATTTCTTTCACAAAAAATAAAGTGAAATTGTATAGATAAAATATTATTCAAAATTTATTATAATTTTTTTTATAATTATGGGATTATTTTGCTAACACCATGTACAATTTTGTGTAAAATTTTATCCATCAACATGACAAAAAACTTGTCCTCCTTGTAACATGATAAGAAACGACGAAAACAACGTGGGGACATCCAAAATCCCAAGGGAAGCGCATTTCACTCTCTCCGTCATGGAGTTGGGATCGGGTGTGGCACCATAGTATCATGGAAACTTACACTTATTGGCTCTTAGCCGTTGATAAGTAAGACGGTGATGATAAGTTGATAACGGATGAGATATATCTGTTCTTGTCCACACGTAATAATCTAATGAAAACTGAAAAGAGTTCGATTTTTCTTTTCCCCAGAATTTCTTTTCTTTTTTTAAAAAGATAAACAAAAGGCTGAGAGGGTTTTTAGTCTGAGGCCGGAGACCTAATAGACAGCTCAAAGGAGAAGCGCTTAGTTGATTTCTGCTTTTCTCCTTAGTGTTTATTTATTTATTTATTTTGGACTACGAGAATCTCAATTAACAGAAGAAACTGACTATGATGTGTTGATTGCATCACCAAAAAGTACCGGGGAGTACTTAGGTGAAAAAATCTTATTTTCTTTATATTAATAATTATAAATCATTAAAATAATAAAAATTTATTTATTTAATATTGAGTATAAAGGTTGTGAAGTGATAAAAAATAACAACTATTTTAAAAAATAAGTTTTTTTCTATTTTATAACACTATATTTTTTTAATAATAAAATATATAAGCGAGATAAAATCTCTTAACTACATATAAATAAATAAAGTTTGTCAATGATATACGTGTTCTATCAAAATAAACGTATTCTGAAATAAAGTGTGATTTTTTTAAAAAAACCTAGTGAGATAATTACTTTAAGAATTAAGGTATTAATAATTTTTTTTATTAAAAATATCATTCTAAATTCAACTTCTACTAATTAATGAGTAAAGTTTGGTTGGACTAACATATTTTTCATTAAATCATTGATAGTTTAACTTAAGCTTTGGTAGTCTTGGTTATTAAATATTCAATATTTTTTGTTATATTTAATGTAACAAATAAGTTAATTTATAACTTATTAATCTAATTAATATATTATAAGTTAATCTTTAAAAGTATTTAATACATTAACTTATTGAAAATATAAATTTTAATTTAATAAATTACACTAAATAACTTATAACTTATCAATTTATTTTTTAAATTTATCTTTCTTTTTTTAGTTAATTAACATTAGATTCCTTTAATTATATTTTATTTTAAATAATAAATAAATAAATAATAAGTATACAAATATGTAACAGCAAAAATAAAATTAATTAAATTTTAAATAATTAAAATTTTATTTTAATCTATTTATTTTGTTAATATAAAATTAATTTCAAAATAAATATAAATTAATTTAATATATATATTTGCTTATATTAATATTATTTTATATTTTTAATTAATTTAATAATTAATTTATTAAATTTTTTAATAAAATTAATTAATTTATTAATTATCACTTATAAATTAACTTATCAATTATGAACTAACAATTATCATGTCCTTGCATTAAAGATATCCTTCATCCACTTTCACTTCGTTTACACATAAAAATGGTTTTAAAAAAAATGATATTTTTACTCCCGTGATATCACTTACTTTTATTTATTGTTCTTACAAAAGTATGGGGCTTAAAATTCGAATAAAAAAGATGAGTTTAAGGACAATTTTTTTATTTGTTGCGGAAAGAACAAGACAGCTTGTATACGTATATTGCGTGTCGAAGGAAGATTATAGAATTAATAGTACGGTCTACCAATCTAGGGGGCGGAGTAGTTGAGACTGATTAGAAATTTTCCTAATTTTGCAGAAATAAATATATTCACAAGTGGGTATTTTAGTACTACGATAACATTAAAATTTTAATATTAATTTTATATAATTTTTATTAAATATATTATTTTTACTTAATAATTTAATTTATCAGAAAATCAAATATTTTTTAAATAAAATTTAATTACTAAATTAAGAAAATGACATGTTTAAAAAATTTATATGAGAATAGTATTAAATTTCAAGTGTCTAGAAGATTTTCCGTTGTTTAGAAGACACGTCTACGTACATTTTCTTTCAAGTAACAAAGGTTTTGGTAAGAATATGAGAAGAATTAAAGGCCCATAGATATCACGTGAAAGTGATATTTGTTGCACGTGGCTAGTTTGGTCACCATGTCATTTTTGGGACCTAAATTTCTCCAGTGAGTGCGCTTCGATGTTTGAGGTTCTTAAACAAAGCAAATATTAAGTTAAGGGAAATAGTATGCAAAGTTGATAGATGGAAAAAGAAAAAAAAGGAAAAAAACCATCAAAATGAATAAAACTTTCCGTGCTAAAATTGTTGATTTTGAAATTTTAATTTGACTTTGATGTTTATGGCATTGAATAAGCTGTATAAAAGAAAAACAAAAATGTTATGAGCATTATTGAAAACAAAATTTAAAATTAAATTTTAAATATTTTACATCTATTGAATCAAATTTTACAAATTTATCATACTATCACATATTTAATAATAATTTTTATTTATATTTGATACTTAATTTTAAATTTTATTATCAATACATATAATACTATTAAAATTGACTAAAATTTTATTTTAATCTTTGAAGTATTAGATTTCTATTAATTTCATTTGTAAAATAAAATTTATATTAATTTAGTTCTAGAAGATTTAAATCTAAATAAAATTTTAATCTTTCCAGAAAATATAAATCATTTAGGGTCCATTTGATTTAGGAAAAAATAAAATTTTTAAAAAATATTTTCCTAAGAAAATATATTTCTAAAAAATGAATTGATTTTATGTTGTTTGGTACATAGAGAAAAAATATTTTCTGGTGTTTGGTACATAAAAAAATTAATTTTATTTAAAATAAATTAAAATTATTTACTTCAAAATTATTTTAATTTTACTTATCTTTTAAAAAAAATTAATAAAATTTTTATTATTTTTGGTGCCCAATAATCTAATAATAATTAATTTTTAATAATAAAATATATATTAAAGGCATTACAAAATCTTATATATAGATTCATATAGTTAATTTAATTAATTATGATGAAATATTATATAATAGAGTATCCATCATGAGAAAAAAAAAAGGAATATTTTAGTAAATATTGCATAAAAATGTGCACCTAAACTTTAATAAATAAAAATAAATTTTACAAAAATAAAAATAAAGCATCCATCATAAAATATTTAATAAATAAAAAAAATTATTTATAATCGTGATTGCGTAATAAGGTGAAAAGGTAAAAAATTTGGGCTTGAATATAGATGCATTGAGTAATAAGGAAAATAAATTTTATTTTTTAAAAAGAGAAGTTATTTTCCTTAAAAATAATACAACTTTCTGATTGATCATAATTTATTTTCTTATTGATCAAAATTTTTTAATGTCCAAACAAGGAAAAGTTAGAAAATGAATTTTAAAAATTCATTTTCCTCCCAACCAAACAAATCCTTATTAAAATAGGAATTAGAATTGGATTTAAGTTTTAATCTTTAAAAATTAAATTAATATAAACCTTATTTTAAAAACAAAATTAATAAAAATTTAATATTTCAAGAATTAAAATAAAATTTCAACCACTAATTTTTTGAATTTTGTGAAGTCTAAAAGTTGGTTTATTTTAACTTCTTTAAGATTACTGTGAATATATTCTTCTATCATAGGAGGGGAAGCTAGAGAAAAATTAATGAGAGGGCTGACATAAAATTAATTAAGAATTAAGGACTTGTATAATTTTTTTAAATTTTTGGCAGGTTAAAAATAAGTTTTTAAAAAATAATAAGAAATGCAGGAAAATTTTAAATTTTTTTAAAGCTTAGAAAGCCACCTGGGCACAAACCTAATTTCGATTATATGTTTAGCTAATTTTTTATTAATTTCAGAATGAACTGCACTGTAGTAGTATGATTGAATTCTAAATTGGATAACGTTTTGCACACAAAGAAAATTCCCATATTAACCTGACATCAAATGTCCAAAATAATTTTGTTGTTGCATTCCAAAACAGATTAATAATATGATATACAATGCATGCAGACAGTTACGTAGAAAAAGTAAAAAGTCATTCTAGGGGGCAAGTTACTGCCCAAAAAAAAAAAAAGATAGATGATAGAAGCAGCCAGGTGAGAGAGAAAGTTGACCTGAAACAATTAATCGAACTAGATTGACCAATGACCGGAGATAAATTTTAAATGATGAATTATATGACTATAATTATTATAGGAAAATTAAGTGATAAAATAATTATAAATTTAAAAATTTATTATTAAATTTAAATTTGATTTATTAACAAAAATATCTATATTATTGATAAAAAACATATTATTAAAAGATAAAAATAAATAAAGAATTTTAATCATAATAAAAAATTTTAATAATTTTTATTAATATAATAATATATAAATAAATAATAATATAATAGTAATTTATCAAATCCACAACTCCAAGTCCTCTTTTAAATAATTATGTTTATGATTATGATTATTCACACTCTGAGTGGATCCCACACTTGGAAAGAACCATATTTAAGCAAACCTAGCAATAGTTGGTGCGGTTTGATACTGGGAAACACATCCTTATCCATTTGGAGTCGGGAATGTGAAATCAATGACACGTGTCAGTTTCTTTGGGGTCACTTCGTCAACTTGGAAAGTATACAATTGGATCAGTGATGGAAGATATTTTTTTTTATATCCTAATAATAAAACATATTCCTACTCCAGCAAATAAATAACAAGATAAAATTATATAATTTAATAAAATAAATTTTAAATTATATAATATAATTAATTTTATTTTTAAATAATAATATATATAAATAGGTGCTTGCTACGGTACCCCGGGGGGTTTCAAACCCGGGGTGACGTGGCACAATACAAGCCATTGGATGAGATTACTAAGAATTTTAGTAATCTCATCCAATGGTCCACAATGCACCACATCACCCCGGGTTTGAAACCCCGGGGGTACCGTAGAATTCCCCATATAAATAATTTCATTCATTTGCAGAGATTTAAAGATGATATTATCTATTTGAAAGAAAAAATTATTTATACAAACTATTATTTAGTAATAATATTGATTATTTTATATTATTTAAGGATCATTTCATTAACATTATATAATTTTAGAAGTAAAATTGATAATTTTATTTAAAAATAAATGTTCCTCTAAGTTGATAAAAACTAATTATTTATCAATTTTATTGAATTTATATCTATTAAAAATAATATTTTCATAAATTTTATATATTAAAAATTATAATTATTTTATTATCCTTTTCAACTTTGAGATGATTAAATTTTATATTCCTAAATTTTATAAAAATTAAAATTAGTATACATCATTCACTTAATTAAATTATTTTATTAAATTATATAATTTTTATAAAATATTGAAACAAGAATCATAATATTATAAAATATTAATTATTTTATTATTTTTTACATATAATTTTACACCTTATTTATAAATATTTGATTGAAAATTATTTATATAATTTAATTTTTATTAAATATATAATATAAAAATTATATGTGAAAAAATAATAAAAAGTAATATATTATAATTTTATGATTCTTATTTAAAGATCTTATGAAAGAAATCACATGATTTCATAATAAATGAATAATTAATTGATAATAGATATTAATTTTAAAATTAAAAAATAAAATTTAACCATCAAATTAAATTAAAGAAGATAATTTATATTTTTCCTTGATGAAATATACAAAAAAATTTCCCGTGGACGAAAGAGCACCGTTCCTGTCCTTGTTCTTCTAGTTTCTGCGGCGGGGGGCCCGAGCGCGTCTTTATGTGCCAGTTTGTGATCTTCAGCCTTTGGCCGCCCAACAATCCGAGAAATTACGGCTTACTTATATGAAATGAGAGCTTTTACCCCCAAATAAAGACATAAATTTAGAGATAAAAAGCATATAAATCTTTTACACAAGTAAATTTCTTATATTTTATTATTAGTCCATTTCTTTTCTTTATTCAAATAAGAAATTTTCTTATTTAAAAAGTAACATAAAATGTGGCCAACACCTATCTTTTTCATCCCTCTCACAGCCCTCTCAACGAAAATTGCATGAAAAAGCTAAGTTCAAAATTGGAGCACCTTTAACCATGCGGTGCTTGCTTATTGTCTCTAAAACCTTTTGTTTTATTTTTATTTTAAATCCAGAATTCGTACAATGGTTTATCATTATGTTTATAAAAAATAAAAATAAAAAAATCCATGCCCAAACTTGTATTCTTTCCACTGGTTTACATGTATGTAACAATTGATTATTATTTATCATGTTATATATATATATATATATATATATATATATATATATAATAAATTTTAAAATTAAATATTGAATATAAATTTATAAATTTTAATTTAATAAATATAAAAAAATTAAATATCAATTTTAATTTTTTTTACCTATAACATTTTTTTACCAAATTTATTTTATTGGGTTGCACGGAAATGAATATGACATAGACAAGCGTCGATTTAAAATTAACTCCATCTGCATTCCACTTTTTATAGCATAACAACTCAGGGTGTATTTATTTTGATGATTTTTTTAAAAAAATATATCGTTATATAATATTAAAATAATAAAAAATAATTTATAATAATATTATATATATTAAAAATTATATTTACAGTTAATTTTAAATATAAATTAAAGTTATCGTTAAATCTTGAATGATATGATAAATTTATAAAAATTTGATTTAATAAAAATAAAAAATTTTAAATTCAATTTTAAATTTCATATTTTGTATCTATAAAAAAATTTAAGTCATTTATATATTTAGTATTAAATATAAGGAGTTTAACGAAGATAATTTTATTAAAAAATATTTTTCTCCCTTATTATTATAAATAAATATTATTTTTAAATATAAAATATAAAATTATATGATACTCTTTCATCAAAATATATTTTTTAACGAATAATATATTAAAAAATGTAAAAGGAGCGTTAAAGCAATTAAGCAAATCAAATTTTCATCAAGATAATTTAAAGCATGCAACTCACTCTCTGATGGCTGAATCCCAGCGGTCCGATGTGTGATCAAGACTTTTGGCCGATGCTTATTGGTGGGCCCTCTTTTCGTTTTGGCCATTTTAACGTCGTGTTTGGTGATACACATACACGTGAACACCTGTCTAAACATTTCGGGGAAGGAAAGTGACAAAAACAAACAATGCATTACGCATGAAAATGTTTGACAAAGTACTGTTTTGAATAGCATGTTAAATAATGGAGGAGATCATAACAAGTGTCCTGCTCCTTTCCTCTTACTTTGACTGTGTCTTTTTTAGCATTGAATTGTCCTTTTACTTGCCGGAACATGATTCATGCAAATATTTTGAGTTAAGGATTAACTTTAACTTTTTGTATTAGAACACATTCAAATTCAACTTTCAGAATCAATTGATGACTTTGGCCCACTGGTAATGCAGTAATTGGACTTGAACAACTTTAAGCCTTCTAGAGCCAATTGGGAAAAAAAAATATCTCTTCAGGATAAGTTTGCTTCATTTGTACCACATGGGACATGGCATACAAGGTAATATTTGTGTCCATCCATATTACCCCACCGAACCTTAGTGAATGCCACAAATGGGAAGGCATGAAACTTCAATCTTAGTGGCTTATTTGCGAGTAGAAAAATGAAAGAAGACAAACCAAGAGATAAACTCTTATCTCTTCTATATTTTTTGACATTCTTTTATATTAATAATTCCTTCCCATTATTTCACATCTAAAAGGACAATATATATTTTATATATAATTAGGGTAAAAACGAAAATAATTTTTTTTTGGACCAAGCACAAGCAAAACAATAAATTGAGTATAACTGATTTAAACTTATTTAAATTCATTAAAGGCTTGGATTTAATAAAATTTAAATTTTAATTAAAGATTATTGTCAAGCTTCATTGAATCAAGAGATAATGATTTAATTAGCCTTTGAGTACAAAAGATCATCCATCAAGTAGAATAATTAATGTTGAGATAAATTTAAACTTATAACTAAGAAAAGTTATAATGATCTTACAACCAATTGAATCAACTTGCATAATGAGATTTGTCCAATTTGAATAATTTTTTCATTGCTACAATCTAATAAAATATGAATCAATAGTCTATGAAAAATTAATTTTTAAATTAATTTACTCAATAATATTGGTTTTTTTTTTTTTACCACTCGTTTATATCAAGAGAAGAATGCGAAAAGAGTGTCATCCATAGGTGAAAAGTGGGCTTATGAGACCTATTTTTGAAAGTATGATGCATTGTGCACTCCATGACACGGTTTTCAGCTTTACTTTGATTGCCGTTGTCACTTTTGCTGTGGGTGGTTGGTTGAGTGGCCTGTTATAAGCCCGAGCCAGCATAAAATGGAGGTTTTGCGCGTACCATTGTGCAAAAATTAGATAATGCTCACCACCAATTTGATTGCTTTAATTGTACTAAGTTATTTTTTTATCTTAGAGGTTAGAAAAAACATAAGAAAGCATCAAATTATTGTGAATGAAGGAGTGGATAATTCTTAAGATTGCAAGCATTTTAATACGATTATAACAATAGAACTACCGATTAATGTTTGTTAATTAATGTTAATTGACCCTACTTTTTCCTGTCTCTCTCTCTCTCTCTCTCTCTCTCTCTATATATATATATATAAGAGGTTGCTCATTCTGTGTTCATGGACTGTGACTGTGAGTCTGTGAGGGACCATTTCCCAACATTCTCCCACGTTTTTTAACTTCAAAATCATCCCGATATCACTCCAACAACTACAACTATTCAACTTCGATGCATATCCTCAACTTCCTTTAAAGACCCCACCCTCCGATTCCTCTCTCTCTCTCCCCTGATGAATGTTATTTCTATTTTTGCATCCATCACAGTTCATCTATTATGTGATATAATTTTAGAATACTATTCACCTCCCGTCCAAAGTCATCTATTATTGTTCGGAAGCATTTGTTGTTATTTCCCCTTTAAATAAAAATTAATTTCATATAAAAAAATGTGTGAAAAATACGTAAATACAAATCGAAAGAAGAATAAGTGATGTAACTATAAATATTCAATCTAAAATTTTTTAAAAAGACATCATGTTAACAACATCAACAATCTCACTATTTACTTATTAATTTTATTCAAATTGATTTCACTCTCACAAAATTCTTATACAAATAATGAAATTTGAGTTAAACTTAAGTGAATTGTTTCAATTTCTGCTGCATATGATGTCAGGAATTTGTGAGCAATGCAGAAATGGAGATATCATTTGTCAATATATTATTATATATTGTACCATCATTGATGTGATCAATTCAGTAGCTAATGTTTTGTACCAAGATACATGCCCAAATCCTCCCCCCCCCCCCTTTTTTTTTCTTGATATGTAATCTTCATCTCATTGATTGCTCCCACCACAGCCCTATCACTGTCTCTGTTTGCTTTTGGATGAATAATTGGTTCATGCGCCGCTATTATGTATGTAATGTACAGGATCATCATATGCAATGGGATCCACTTCTGGACACCGGCTTTTGCTCTTTTGAAAAAAGGGGTTTTCGTTCGGAATACATAAGGTATTTCCGAGGAACAATTATCAAATGAATGACACATTGCAGCCGAAATGAATAGTCCCATGATAGAGGTGAATTTTTGGGCACTCATATGTCTGTGTTTTGATTTAGAAATTAAAGATCAAACAATGTAAGTTTTATGGACTAAAATATTTTGTTCTACAGTAACTAAATAGAACTTGTAAATTATTGAAGCATTTTAAATAAAGAATTTAAATTATCAAATTTAGCATTTTAAATACAACTAAAATAAGTGTCATTTTATAAATTCCAATTTTATTTTTGAAACATCATATGGACTACTATTTCTCATTCATGAAAATTAAGCAAAGTTATCCTTTTTTTCAAATACAAAACTTTAAAATTCCCAATATTTCCTAAATATTTTATTCAAATACAACAATAGAATTTTAAATTTTGAAGTGATATAATAAATTTAAAAATTATTAGATTAAAATTATTTAATTACATTCATTAAAAAATAAATAATTATAATTAAATACTTCTAATATAATATACTTCTAATAATTCATCAATATATTATATACATATACATAAGTTTGGAAAGTATATAAAATATACTATTATTAAAATATACATAACATTCTGAGAAGGAGTACTTCTTGCCAGATAAATTAAATTATATCATAAATTATTCCTTTGATGCATCTTTACAAATTTTCTAGATGGTTACACCTAGATATTGTTTCACTGCCCTCCAAAATTTTTTGAGTTTTATCTCATTTTTAACCCTTAATCAAAACTTCGTGATTAATGCCTATGGTGTCCCATTAAGATTGATACCTATAATAACTTGATACTTATTAGCAATGTGTGGGGAAAATATAAATCCTTCACATGACTTACTCCTATGGTAGAGGGTATAAGATGAGACTAAAATTACAAGGGAATGAACAGTATAAGATAGGATTGAAGTTATAAGGGAGAAATCTAAGTACTAATTATAATTATCTAGCTTAATAATTTGAATAAGTATCATTTAAAAAAATAATAATAGTATCAAAAATTTATTATGTGATAATTGTTTAAATAAATCATACATATTTGATTTTTTATAGTAAAAACTCTTTAGGAAAAGAGGAAAGTAGTCATTCATTAAATAATTTTATTACTCACATTTGTGTATATCATTTCTTTTGTAAATACTAATCATGATCCTAATAAGATAAATTGACATATGTATCAAATTTTTTCCTTACTTCATAAAGATATATTAAAGTAATAGTTTATGAAATAACTTAATTTATTTAATGAGGAGTACTCTTTTTTAGAATGTTGTGTTTATACTAATAATAGCATATTTTATATAAATTCTAAACTTGTGTACATATTTCCCTTATTATATGTATCAATATAAATCAATTTTCTCTCACATCTATGTGTATCAATGTTTATATAAGCGTAAATATTTTTCTTACTATATATATAATATAATAGTATTGAAAAATTTGTAGAATGTCAAAGTTGGTAAAGACTTTTAATTAATGGATTTATACTAATTAAATATCTTTATTCTAGTCCGGATACCGTCTATCATAAGTTCAGTGTTTGTCATGATTGAAGTTTGAAATCTAAAAGATGAGTTGCATTTGTTATGGTTGGAATTTATGATTGTGTCGTTGAAGGCATTCCGTGTTACTATAATATTTAGAAACCCGAGGGCGGAAAAAGAAGATGATATATGCTAGTAATATCATTTTCTATTGAGGTTGAAATTGGAAGTTGATCACTTGAATGCATAAAATTAGCAAAAGAAATAAGAGATATCACGTTACAGGTATGGATAGCGTTAGAAGATATCAAGGTTTACTGGACATATAGACCATCGGCTTAACCCATTAAGTTGGATTATAGGTTTAAGCCCATAAAAAAAGCTCGGTTTTTTAAAACTCGATGCATCAAACATAAAAGTAATTAGAACATTTATTTCATTCTTAATCATCTCAAATATAATTATGAAATAATATTTTATTTTATTCCATGAAATAGAATGAAGATATAAGTTTTCTTTATCAATTTTAATTTCAAAGAGAAGCCTACAATTTAATCGGGTCTAAAGATGAGATCATAAATGGGCCTTCATTTTATATGAGCCCATATCTTCCAATGATGTGTTTGGTTCTATGGTTGCCAAAACTCTATTTTCAACTATATTTCAACAACTAAATGAGTGATGATCTATGTAGTAATCAGTAACTCTATTTATCTAGAATGTTTCTAGGGGCTATTTACTGAAAATCCTTTCCTTTACTTTGGTCCCGAGAAATTGTTAAAGCAGATGAACTTCTTCCAATTATGAGAGAACAAACAAAGTCACTCACAGCTTGGTAATTTCTCTGATAGGGAGAGTTTTGGTTTTGATATTCTCGGTCCATTATTACAAAAACAAAAATCCCAACGCAAGGAAATAAATTACACTCAAGAAAACTAATGATAGGAAGATAATTCCATATAACAAATCTGTGTCGTAGTTTCATTACAACTTTTTCTTTCTACCATAGGAAATTAAAGGTATCAAGGAATCGCTACTATCAGACGAATGAACAAAACAAATAACGCTGCAAGAACATCAATAACACGGGATTCAAGACTGCATTGGTGGGAAAAGGATGTGTTCACAAAAACATATTCACGTTGAATATAAGGTAACATTTCTTTACATTTCCATTTTTTTTTTTTCCTTTTTATGGGGTATTGAAAGAAAAGCCTCTAACATCTTGAACTGTCTACAACCTTGAAATATATGGTCTCCAGGTGAAATTTGACGCAGAAAATATGGGATTTATCATTGTTTTACCCTTATGCACAAGGCTGCATCAAATTCCGCTAACATGCCACCAATGTTTCTGCCGCAACTTCATCAGACAAATTTGCTTAAGATAGCAGCATTTGCATAAAAAAAATCAATCAGACATGTCATCATCTGCTCCACTAGATTGATACTGGTCGTGGTGTGATGCAACTCTATGTTGCTGTTCTAGATCATCATCATCATCATCCATTTCTAAATGAGACCTCTTTGAATTCGAAGAGCTTCCCTTCATATTTGTGTAAACCTAAAAAAACATCATTTGTATCAAAGGAAATCACTTCACTTAATTTCAAGTGAAATAAGTTTAAATATGAATTCAATGCATTACCCCCGAATCTTTTGGCTCAATTACAGCAACACTTGACCTCCGCCTTACGGTCACTTTTGAAGGTGCCAGAAATTGCTCCGCATCATCGCCTGATCTTCCCTCTTTGGCCCTCTTTTTTCTTAAAACAAGTTTCCTAGGAAGAGGCTGCACATGAAATTTTAAATATTGACATTTTGGCAGAAAGTGACCAAGAAAGTATGCACTATCATCACATACAACTAATGAAGGCATAGATATTGGTTCCAGAATATACCAAATAGCGTGCCACTGACTCCTCAAATGCAACTAAATATGTCGTAGGGTCTTCTACATCATCATCAGCACGAACCTGTTTGAGAAACAAATTGAATATTGTCAAAAAATATTTCCAAAGGCAAATCATAAAGCTTGTATATTAGCACAACAAAAAGGTTCATGATTTGAAACTGATAACAGTAATCTTTCATTAAATCATGAGGAAATTTCAAGCCAATTCTTTGGAATTTAGAAATCTTGCCACTTACATCCCAATGATACTCACGAACCCAAGAATATGATATTTCTTCATCTTCATCGTATATATCCTTCGACAGCTGTGATCACAAAGTTCAGATGAGTTCAAAGGCTGACCACAGAATTATTTATCCCAGAACTGAAAAAACAGATTCAAATTTGACAAAAAAACATCTACCTCTCCTGGTGCAGGGGCCATGTATGCCAAAAATTTTTCAGGGTTAGCACGATCCGAGCCCGTCGTAACATAACTTTTCATAATTGCCTGCAGATGACAAAAGATAGGAGTCAATACAAACCACATTCAGCACCCCATTTTAACCATCAAAAAGTTTACCACATAAATAACCATTGACCATTTATACTTTAAAAAAAAAAAAAAGATTCTCACATTGTCAAATGTCAAATGTGCTATTTTGATCCATTGTCTGGTGTTTTCTACTGGAACACTGGCTTGTTTTTAGGATAAACAAATTACTTCCTACTTCGTTTGAAACTTCAGAATATTTCAATTATTTAGGTTATTTAGATAAAGTCATGTATATATTTGAATCTTTGAACAAAAAATTTGATAATTTATATGTCCTTGTCCATTCTTGCAACATAACTTACCCTTGATTCATGGGCATCACGAACAGATTTGTCCAACTTGCTGTAAATTTCTGAATCAGCTGTTGGAGCATTGTCAAATGTTGTGACAATAAACTGGTCATTAGACCTGGCAAAAAATGACAGCAGAGAATGGCCTTAGTTAGTAGGAGCATGCCACAAATATGTCATGAAGCAACCGCAATCTTCTGGTACCCAAAGTGTATGCCATTGAAGAATAAGAAAGAGACTTCTTGATAGCATAAGGCCAGTAATCTATCCCATTCACTACCCTTACCTATCCAAATCAGGCAGCAGAGGAAGAATCTCAACAGGATACAAATCTTTATTGGTTGTATGAACTGGGTGTAATTTCGCTGCTTCAAATGATGCTTTAATTTCTTTGATTTGTCTTTCTCTGAAAGAGATTGGAAATTTTATGTTACAAGATATTAGTAAGTGTTACAAAGTAAATTTCATGCATAAGACTGACTTTAGAACAACAAACTGAGATACACCATACCTACTATTAAGATTTTCCAAAATGTTGCGGCCTCCCTTCATCTCTCGCAGTTCTTTTGCTTGTTTTTCAGTTAAAGGCTGCAATAATATATTTGTAAGTTATTACTTAAGAGCAGAGCAATGCATCATCCTATTCACTAATATGACTAGTACCTGTCTAGTTGATTCCATGCTCAGGGGAGATATATATTGTGTTTTGACAAGCCAAGCAACACCTTTATCAGTAGGCCTTTCTTTTCTTCTTATGCCATCTTTCTTTATAGGAGTCACTGCTTCATCATCTCGCAACAATTCTTCATCCTCTGGGGCAAGTGGTGGTCTGGTGGCAGGAGGGCTAGAAAACAAAAGGAAAACATTTCATAAGAGCTTCTCATTCAGGTCTAGAAAATATTAGGGTTGAGTATGATACTTGTAAACACCGAGGTCAAGCAGGTCTAGAGGTATCCCAAGATCTGGCTCCACAAAAAGCTTGGGTTTGTACATTTTCTCCAGTGATGTGATTGTATATTTTGTATATCTGCATGACGATAAGGTTACCAAATTATAAACACCAAATTAAGCAAAATTTAAATCCATCAAGACACTGATTTTCAAGTAAAAAAACTCTCTCTCTAACCATTTAAGATTTATGTTGACCTCTGCATCTTCGTCCTCTAAATATACCATCTAAATTCAAATATTCGATCCAGGCATCAGCCTATCTGATCCTCTAGATTGTTCACTTCCACCACCTTTATTATTTTTTAGATCCTATACCCTTCTGCATTTCAAGATGAAAATGTACACTTTAAAAGTAATCTCTTAGCTTCTCCACAGCTTCAAATAAGCTTTCTAGAGTGAGGAATGTTTTTAGAGTGGGAGCTGAGGGAGCAAATCCTAACCAATGGATCACATACAACAACAACAATAAAGCCTTATCCCACTAAATGAAGTCGGTTATATGGATTGCACAATGCCACTAGGTTCTATCAGAAATCAGATTTTCAGTGATATTATTCACCAAAAGATCCCTTTTTATAACTTCCTCTAATGTCCTTTTTATCCTCCCTCTACACTTTTTTACATGTCTGAAGATCATATGATCAATTCCTCTTACTGGTGCCTCCAATGGTCTTCTTTACACATAATCAAACTACTTTAACCGATTTTTTATCATCTTCATCTATCAAAAATCATATTTTCAATGATATTATTCACCAAAAGATCCTTTTTATAACTTTCTCTAATGTCCTTTTTGTCCTTCCTCTACACTTTTTCACATAATTAAAGACCATGTGATCAACTCTTCTTACTGGTGCCTCCAATGATCTTTTTTACACATGACCAAACCATCTTAACCGATTTTCTGTCATCTTCTCCTCAATAGGTGCCACGCAAATATGCCCTCGTATGCATTCATTTCATATCTTGTCTTTTCTTATATGACCACACATCCATCTTAACATTCTCATTTCTACTACTCTCATTTTTTGCTCTTATTATTCCTTTAGAACCCAACATTCACTACAATAAAGTATAGTTGGTCGTATAGCAAAATCAATGGATCACATAAGAATTGAAAATGTTAAAAAAGTATAAGTCATGAGACTTTTTAAGTTCTAATGCGGCAATGCCATCCTAAGATCTTTCAATCCCTAAAATTCATGCAAAATCTTATGGTTAGGAATTAATCCCCTCAATTCTTACAGTAAACACTACACTCACTTGATCTTCCCCCATCTATGCTAGTGCTTGTTGATACATACTATGACCTCCAGATAGGAGTGATCATCGATCGATTAAGAGCGGTTAAAACTGCTTTTTAAACCGACTGAAATTAACCAAAAAATATTTTTTTTCAATCGACTGAACCCGATTGCTTAACCTTAACCGAATTTAATCGAAATTTTGGCTTCGATCGGTTAAATTCGATTTAGAACGGTTTAAAATTTTAAAATTTTAAAATTTTTTTTTCAAAAATATCTAAATAAATTGATTTAAATATTAAAATTAATTTATAAATACACATAATATCATAATTTCATTAATATAACTATAATAAAAAATAATTAACTATTAAAATATAAAAATGATTAATAAAATTTTAAATATGAATTTTTAAACAAAAAAATTAATATAAATTTTCATTAATGTCAGTTAAGTTCGGTTAATTGCGGTTAACAATTTACACCCGAAATTAACTGACCACCCAAAATTTACAAATTTTTTCTTTCGATTTTAACCGATAATAATACATTAACCGCTCTTAACCGACCAACTTCGGGTTCGGTCGGTTAAGAGCAGTTTGAAGGATTTTGATCACTCCTACCTCCAGACATGTCTCATCAGAAACCAGATTCATGAATCCACTTCACAATTTTGCGTAACATCACACTAGTGTATTAGCCTTCCTCATCAAGTCCCCAGCACCCCGAATATGTATCACTAATCAACAGGATGAAAAGCTTCCTACAGTTTAGTGGAACAAACAGTAGCACAATTGGAGAAACCAAAAAAGAAAAAAAAGGCAACACTCATCACTCCAATATATTTCTTGCTTGCTACAATTACAATGTTATAAATAAAACAGGGACAAGCTGCATAAAAAGAACATATTAGTGCAAACAAGACAGTAAGACACATACTGATCCTTATCTTTCTTGAATGCCATAAGTTTGGGCTGTGCACTTGGATCCGGAAGTTCATTTCGAAATCTAAAATGAGAACATACAGAAAGTTGTGTCAGTATTGGTATTAAATACTGCAGAACTGCTAGCCAAAAACATAGATAATAACACTGTAAATAGCCTTGCTATCACTGAACAAGTTGTAAGTTCAATTAAGACAACAAAATTCAACAGGGCTTTCAAATGAAAAGAAACAAACATCAATTCAGATTTCAGAATGAAATACTACACAGAACAAATTTCACAGTAACAGACAGAAAAGTTGCAACCATATATAAAAAGAATGGATTTCTTGGATGTTGACAAATCATGACTGTTAAGGGACCCAAAATCATATCAACATACTCACTTCAGCTTGCACAGAAACGTTGTGGGCTTTTTCAATCTATTTTCAATCCTCTCACCGCTCAACAAGGGAGTAGGTTTCTTTTCTCCAATTCGAGACCCTATAATTGAGCCATGCCCTTTCCCAGATGACAACATCTGCGTCTTTTGCAGTACACTGTTCTGAGATTCCTTCAGCTGGTGCCTGTGTTTTTCTTCTTGCTTTTGCTTCTCAAATTCCCTCTTCTTCCTCAATCTCCTTTCTTCTTCTGTTTCAACCCTCCCTGGATGCCCATTTGATCTCTTCAATGGCATTGAAGGACCAGCAGGCTTCTGTTGTTTAGAATGAATCCCATGATTTGAATGTTCATGGTCACGTCTACCAGGAGTTGATACTTCCTTCAAATGCCCTTTATTGCGGTCAAGCGATCGCCTCTCTTCATTATGTTGACTTTTTGGAGGAGCTGAAGGAGGAGGTGGCGAAGTTGGGGGAGGTGGAGGCGGAATAGAAGAACTGGGAGGAGGAGATGAAGGAGGTGGAGGTGGAGGAGGCTGCTGGTTATACTGAGAATACTGATTAGAAGGATAATACATAGAAGGGTGCTGAGGCTGCATGTTTTGAGGCATTGAAGGAGCAGGTGGCGGCGGCGGCGGAGGGTAAGAAGTTTCAGGCGGCGGGGGAGGTGGTGGTGGGTACGGATACTGCTGATGGGAAGGAGGAGGAGGTGGCGGTGGCTGCTGGCCTCTTGGAGGAGGAGGAGGACCGTAATGCTGTTGCTGTGAAGTTGATGAGCCATATCCACTATGATGATAATTGGAATTTGGGGCCATTTGGTTGTAATCTTGGGGGAATGAAGTGGAAGGAGCGGAAGGGGCACTCCCATCCCCTCCGCCATAACCCCAGTTCTGATTATACTGATTTCCACGCTGTTGATGTTGTGGCGGAAAAGGCCTGTAAGAGGCCATACTTGATTCTGACTTCCGATTCAATCAATCTGAATGGAACTAAAAAATTTTCGGTTTCTTTCTTCTTCTTTTTTTGGGGGGGTGGGGGTAGAACTCAATTTCCTCTAATAAATACTTGAATAAATAAACACACGCTCTAGGGCCGATCGATGATCATCTTCTCCCTTTTTTCTCAGCCTCCCAAATCTTAGAATCCGAGTTGGACAGAGCTAAACCCTAATAATAAAAACGACAATCGATTCCAAATCACGGGCTCTGAAAATGCTTAGCATAAAATCCATACTTCACTGGGAGAAAAGAAAACGAATTGTTGGTTCCTAGAACTCAGCCAAAATAAGAATTAAATTGTGAAGCTTCTTCAATTGCCTGAACCGCAAACTCTCAGAAAATTCGAAATCCAAATGCTGGATACAGAGAAGTAAAAGATTGAAAAGTCGAATATGGCAATCCAAAACTTGTCGCAGAATGCACAGAAATCCAAACCCAAGTTGAAACGGAGCAATTGAGAAGAAAAGGAGAGAAAAAGAGAGATCGGTTCGTGGGAAAATGGAGGAGGAGGAGAAGCTAACACAGTAAGGAACCGAGCTTTGTTTGGCAAATTTTGGAAGATAAAATTCAGGTGGAGGTAGAATCTGAGAGTTTAATTGGATCAGATACTTGTTTATTATCAGATTTAGCAAGACAATCTGGTAATGGTAAAGCAAAAATACCATAAGCTGAAAAAGGAAACAAAGAACAATAAGACTACATGAGCTGCACCTGGCTCCTAGGGATCAAGTGAACAATTTGATTCGCCCCTTTAAATTTTAAGAAAATTACATTTTATTTCCCCGTAATTTCGATGACTTTTATTTAATTTATTTATATTATTAAATATTAATATTCCGTTATTTGTATTTTTTAATATTAATATTTTATTCGATCGAACTTTTTTCTTCCAATTGTTAATAAAACATATCATAATAAATGAATAAAGTGAATACAAATAAAATAGTAAATGAGTAAAATATAAATTTTTTATATTTATAAAAATTTTCATTTAAAATTCTTAATAGAAATTAAAAATATATATTAATAATAAATTTTATATTAATCATGTCACTTTATTTTAAATCTGTAAATTATATATTATTATATTTAATATTTTAAAAATTAAATCAAATTATAAATTAAAAAATTCATGAAGTTGATTGAATCAACTAATTAAATCAATGATTGTATCGGATGATAATAAAATTTAATACAAATTTATTAAAAAATTAATAATAATTAATTTATATTGTATATATAAGTTAATAATTTATAAGAAAAGTTAAAAATAAAATAAAATAATATTTTTTTAGTGAATTAGATATTAAATTTCTATTATTTTTTAATTGTATTTAAATTTATTAAGCCAACACAACCTAAACAAAGAAGTTCAAAAAAAAAAATAACCGATTGATTTTTAAAAATTGGATTGATTTTTCCGGTTCTTGCCCATTCATGCCAATTTGACCGCTAAAGTAATTATTTGGATCAATTCGAATTGTATAATACAACACTCAGGAGTTAAACCAATCAAATCGGTCCAATTCCATCTAATTTTTCAAACATTTGTAATATCCTTTACAAAGTTATGAATAATGAAATATTTAAATTTTTATATTTACAAATATAAAAAAATTTATTTGATTTAAGTCATTAAGTGATGAGTCAATAATGAAGAATTTGGGTAGTTTGCAATAGGGTGATTAAAATCTTTCAAATCGCTCTTAACCGACCGACCGAACCTGAAGTTAGTCGGTTAAGAGCGGTTAACGTATTATTATCGGTTAAAATCGGAAGAAAAAATTTATAAATTTCGGATGGTCAGTTAATTTCGGGTGTAAATTGTTAACCGCAATTAACCGAACTTAACCGATATTAACCAAAATTTATATTAATTTTTTTGTTTAAAAATTTATATTTAAAATTTTATTAATCATTTTTATATTTTAATACTTAATTATTTTTTATTATAGTTATATTAATGAAATTATAATATTAATATATATTTATAAATTAATTTTAATATTTAAATCAATTTATTTAGGTATTTTTGAGAAAAAAAATCAAAATTTTAAACCGTTCTAAACCGAATTTAACCGACCGAAATCGAAATTTCGGTTAAATTCGATTAAGGTTAAGCAATCGGATTTGGTCGGTTAAAAAAAAGACTTTTCGGTTAATTTCGATCGGTTTAAAAAACAGTCTTAACCGTTATTAACCGACTGATGATCACTGCAGGAAATCTAAAGCTCAAACTTCCTCCCTAATAAAGTACCAAAAAAGAATTTTAGTTGATTTCTTTTTCACTCATGTCATATATTGTAATATTTTTTTTTCTCCTTTAGGTAAATGTAAGAAGCAAGGGTTCTTAAAATAAGGGGACAATAATAATATTGTTTAACTTATATCAAGAATTCTTGATATTAATTCATACAAATATAAATTTTTGTTAAAATTTGGATGAAAATTTTTTTTTGGTGTGCAAAATTATAAGAGTAAAAAAATATAAATGGATTAAATAAAAATTAATTAAATCAAGGTGAATAAAATATAATTTGCTCTTAAATTTTTCGATATTGGATATGTTCTTGCGTCTTTGAAAAACGCAGTACATTTTTACGAAAGGTTTAATTCAAAACTTATAAATTTGGTAAAATGAAATTGTGATTTTTTGGTTGCAAGTAAATATAGATTTTATATGTAATAAAGATATCAAAATAGCAAGTTTATCATTTAAAATTGTTGCAAACTTTTAAAAATTCTGAATTTTTTATAAAAATAAAAATTTTTATATAAAAACTACAACTTTAAATTAAAAAAATGAAAAAAATACATACCAATAATCCATCTTTTTTTTTTTTCAAAGGAACACCGAAATACGATCTATTTATATAATCAAATATTTGACATTATATAAACCTGAAAATTCTCTATTTTTTTTACTTTAACAAAGTTTCTTTTAACATTTCTATATATTGCTTTGAAATTATTTGTTTAACTCGATAGGTCACTTGAGAATTACTTGAGTTTGGATTATATGGGTTCAAATTTGTTAAAATCAAATACAAATTGGACTTTTTAGCAAACCAAATTACCAAAGTCCTAAATGCAACACAATTTACTTGAATGGAATTATTTTAATGATGTTATTAATATATTAACTATGCTTTTATACTTGCTCAAACAATTCGGAGAAAATCGCTTATGCTTTTCTCTCTTTCTTTAATTGCCTCTGTCTAAAGAATCTGGACAAATATACGTCGATGCAGAATATAACTGACTCCCATGTTGAGAAATCTCAGTAGTGTTGTAGTAATCCGCGGGTGCTTCTAAGACTTTACTTATATGTATTTAATGGATTATCATTTTTATAATTGAAAAAATAAATAACTTTCTAAATTGAAAAATTTTATTATTGTTATAGTATTTAATATTATTTTAAAAAAATTATTTTTCAATATATCAGATGTTTGATTTTAAAATTTCAAATATATATTAGGTAAATTATTATTCTTTATATTTAAAAAAAAGGAGGAATATAATACTCAAAATCATCTCATGAACTTACATGTCATTTGCACAATAATTTGATTGTGCATGCATTTCTTATATTGGAACCATTTATTATTATTATTCCTTTTTTTCAAATTCAATGAGCATATAATTTTTATGTGTATTAATTATTTGATAAATGATAATATTAGGGAAAATAATTTAGTTATCGGGCCTTCTTGGTCTGACTTTGGGCTTGGGCTAGGTTTGCGTGCAAATTATTTTTAACTCCAGCCTTCATGTACAAAGGAAGTCCAATTTTGTGAACAAAACCACTAAAAGCCCACTTCAGTGTCTCTGACTGAATATCGGCTTCAAATTTAATAATCTGCCCATCACATTATTGACAAGAAGGGTATATGAAGAGCAGGATTTCATTCAAGTTTTAAGTACAAAACTGATATTTGGAACCAAAAATATGCTTAACCCAAACCAGTACTACAGCCCTTTCCCAATCTTCATTAGTTCTTTCGGTGAATTTGCACTTTTCAGGTTACAAAATTCGCCAATTGCATTTGCCACCTGACATGCATCCATATTGATTCAAAATGAGTGCTTATTGGCGGCGACATGCTGTCTCTGTGGGCCCAGCTTGCCTAGCCATCTGCAAAATGCTAACATGGTCATTAGAATCCAATTCAGTTTTGTTGCATATTATGAAGATCAAATACTAATAATAAGATTCAAGAGTGAATTTCAAATTTTTTATATTTATTAGATTGAATTTTATATATTTATTTTATGATTCCGTATTTAATAATAACTTTTAATTTATACTCATAACTCAATTTCTAATCCTATTTTTTATACAGATAGTATAGTTGTATTAAAATATACCATAACAAAACACAATCTCATTCATTGTTATTAGTCACCTGAAAATAAGCCTCAAGTTTCTTTCTCAGCACAGCATATTCTCTCTTCAATTGTTGGAAACTCTTCTTACATCTGCATATTCATACAAATATCATTCCCATCACTATTATCATAATAGAAAAAGTGAGGCTGCATCTTGGTCGATTGGCTTAACTCATGTAGTTGAAATATGTAAAGCTTAAATTAAAATCTTAACCAACTAACTAAACTCAAGTGGTTGGAATGCATGGGCTTTAAACTAATGTCTTGAGTTTAAGTTGTGATAATGACTCTTCAAATTATATAAAAAAAAGGGTAAATTCAGTTTTATGACTAGGCCTCTCAATGGCATGCTAGTTTTCGCAACAAAATGAGAGAACATAATACAAACAAAATGCTAGATATGTGTTCAGGGGAGCAATAAAATGTGAAAGATGGCTTACCCATCTGCATTTCCTGCTCTGCAATATTCCCTAAACAGACTGCACTCTGCCTTCAGTTTTCTGGCCCCAATACTGCACTCATTACAAAATTAATGAACTCAGCATGGGTATGATTCTTTTGTTATTTTATTATTAGAATTTAAATTTGATAAACTATTAATTTAAAATATTTTACACTTGATTTATAATAATAATGAATTAAATTTAAATCATCATTATTATTTGTAAAATGAACATGACAGCACGTAGGTCATGACACTGATACAATTAAATTAACAATGCAATTTTTTAATCTTGTTGAAGACTGTGCAATATTTACCTTGAGCTACTTCCCTTAAACTGATGCATAACGCTATCCAGCTTGTTAAAATCAAATGGTTGCTTCTCTCTGCCATCCCCACAAGAAGAACACCAACTTTGTTAAATACAAACAACAAATGACCTTACAGGGTGTCTTCTAATGTACAAAGTAGGGTAAAAACTCATTTACAGTGTCTGCTCTATGCTCGAAACGAGTCTGGAGGAATCGCGATAGTAAAGAGTAACAATTTCTTCGACAAAATTAGGATTGGCATCATCCTGCAGTTCTTCCAGCTGGATGAACTGTTCATCAAGATACCCCTGCAATTTACAATCCCATTAATGACACTATTCATCAACTTCTGCTAACTTAAAATGGAATACAACATATGTCAACGTACAAATGCCTACATTAGAACTTCGAAATGTGTCTTCCTTGTGCATGACATGAGAGTAACTATATATTACTTCAAAGCCCTCTTTCTCCTATCTAAATTCTATATGCACTGTGCAAACTCTTCACACTTACTTCACTTGCAACGCCTCTCACACTTGCATACACAGTTGCAGAGGATAGTTGGGGGCCTTGGGGCATAGTGGGGCCAGAAAGTCATTTGGCCCCAAAAAAATTTTTGGTGAAGATCCACCATTGTGCATATATACCGTAAATTGAGTTAAACTAATGGTGCATATTTTAAAGCATATGAGATTAATTTAACTCCTACTGAAAAGTGGTGAGGGAAATTGAGTTCAAGAAAATCCAACTAGAATTTTTTTTCTATCCATCATGCAAGACATGATTTTTAGCCATGTATTCTAATGCATGGTGCAGCTTCTGAAATGCATATTTGAATTTTCAATTCACATTAGCTGCCAAAACTGAACATTTCTGCTTCTGAAAGAAAAGAGTTCGGTTGCACTCGGAAAAGATGGAGAAGAAGCTGTATGATATTTTCAATAAGTTGCAGCCAAAAGGAACCTAATTGAAGAAGTTGTAATGTCAAGATAAGGAATGGAAGGAACCTGATCAAAAAGAGACTGCTTCATAGCAGAAAGCTGCCTGCGAGTTTGGTTTCTCTCCATCAAATGAAAATGCAAAAAGCAGAGGGAGAACAAATTCAAAGGACTTTGAGAATGAGTTTTGGGAGTCAGTTGCTCCTATAGTTGAAGGACTTGTTGAGGATGCATTATATGGAGGGGGAAGCAGGGTTTATATACTGAGAGAAAGAATGAATATATATATATAAGCAGAGAATAGAGCACAGAAAGGTTCTCCAATTTTTTTTCCAAAGTTAATTTTTTTTAAAAATAATAGAAATTTTTTCTCTTTCCTTTTGTTGGGATGCAGTGGGGTGTTCTTGGAATTACTATAGTTTGTGCGAGGGTGAATATTTGAAGTGGAAGTGTGAATATCTAAGAAAAACACGGCGCTTCATGGGCACCATGGGGATAGTATTTGCAAAATTTGGATCTCCGGTGGCGACGGCAAACTATTTATCATAATATCCCAATATTACTAAATTTTTTTTCAAAAAAAAAAAAATAGAACAGCCATCTTCCCAAGATTGAAAATGAACTAAACTATATGTTAATAGCTCGAATTCGAGTTGTAACAAGTTCAATTTGTTTTCGAATTAAATAAATTTGAATTTAAACAAATTGTATTCATATAATTAATAAGTTGAGCTCTAACTTCAAAATATGAAAATTATGATATTCATAAGTTTAAATAAATCTAATCAATGTTCATACATTCTTCTGTTTATTATATTATTTGTAATTTTGTTAAATTATTAGTTCATTTTACTTAAAAATTTGATATTAATATGAACTTTTGTTATTTTTATTTTACAAAAGCAAAAATAGTCATCATACAAACGGTTTAAGTTTGAATTGTTTAAAAAAAATTAAAGGAATTTCTAATAGTATTTTTTTACTTAAATTGTTTTCTGTATAGTTAGTATCCAATGTTTAAATATCATAACTTGACTACTTTCTATATTATTTGTTGAATGATAATGAAATTTATATTTATAATATTAGTTATTTGATAAATGAAACTATTTTAATATTTTTTATTTTTATTTATTAAAAAATTGTATAATATATTAAAATTTCTTTAGATTCGATTAAATTTATTTAATCATCGAACTCAAATTCTGAAAGCCGAACGAACTTGAGCTCAAACCAATTTAAATTTGTTTAGCTCGACTTCGATCAAATAGAAGGTGAACTCAATCTAGGGGCTTTACGTGCCTCCAACTGCTGTGAAGAACGCAGGTCACTTGCTAAGTCAGTTAAAAGTGACAATAGAGGGAGAGATAGAAGATATTGATCTCCCTTGACGTGACCCAAAATCAATTATATATATATAACACTAACATGGCAAAAGTAGGACAAATTAAAGGCTGGAAATTATGAGCAAAAAGCTAAATAATAAAAATATTTCATGAAATACATCTCATTAATAGTATATTTATTTTAGTATTTTTTTTAAATAAATCATGCTAGAACCCAAAGAAAAAGAAAATTACAATTGAATAATTTGAAGACCGAAAATCCTAACACTACTATCATGAATCAATATTTTTAAATTTAACGACGGATAATGTAAAATTTTCAAATTCAACTCTTGTCCCAAATTAGCAAAAGCCAATCGATTAATATATTTATTCCCATCTCAATCTGTAAACATAATAAAACCAATCATTTCCTTGAGAGATATTAATCATATTGAAACAATAAGGCCTTTTGCCATACAATTTTCAAATTATATAATGCACCCCAAAGCTCTGTAGAAATTGAAAAATAGATGCCAAGATTGCAGGAAGACCCTCCCAACCAATGCCCGTTCATCCCACAAAATCCCACCACAACTAGCAAGGTCAAGGTTCTTCTTCGATGACCCATTGATATTGAGCTTAATCCAACAAGGAGAAGGATTACTCCATGAAACATTCACATGATGAATCACTAATATTATATTTATTTTAATAATTTTTACACATAAATTTAGAAATAGAATAAATAAATTATTTTATTCTAAAATTAGGACATACTATTAATCTTTTTGAGAACTTATACTGTACTTACATATTATTTAATCCCTTAAAATTATTAGCAACAAAAATTGAGCTTGTCGAAGATAATAAACCTTATTAATTGAACCAATTCAAGAAAATTTATTTTAGTATTTTAATATTACTATCTTTTGTTTTGTGGATTAGGAATATATTTAACATGCCTCTTTTATATTCTTTTGTTTTATTTTAATGAATTTTCGCAAGCATATTATTTAACCCTTCAGATTATTAATAATGAGAATTGAACTTAAAATAAGATTAGTTGAAGATAATGAATTTATTAATTAAGCCAATTCAAGAAAATTTTATTCTAGTATTTTAATGTTACTATTTAGGTATTTATTTAACTTACCTCCTTAATATTCTTTTATTTTATTTTAATGGATTTTAGAAACACAGTCACTATTTATCTAATATTCCACCAAAGCGACCAATATAAAGTTAGAAATGAGAGAATGAATTAATTGACCCTAAAATAGTAGTTGTACGGAACCGCGGGCCATCAATAGAGCATCGCATTTTTAAGATTAATAAATTAAAATTACAGAAAAGAAAAAGAATTGAATTGACATGTTATCCTACCCTCATTTGCAAATCAAACCCCTCCAACCCTGAACTCTTCCTTGGCTACCTTGCCACATATCAGATCTCCATATTCTATATTATATTAGTGAAATTCGAAGACAGATATGTGAACTACTTCTATTATAATTAAAAATAAAGCGTAATTGATTTTCTTTCTCTCTCTCTCTCTCTCTCTCTTTTTCCCTTTAAACTTGCATGTCAATTTATTCATCTATGTGAATGAATTAAAGTCCGATAATCCGTATTAAAAAATTATATACAAAATCACTGCAAATTGATTATAAAGAAAACTATAACAATGTGTGATAATCAAACTTTTAGCGCAATTTGATTAATTAATTGCACATTTTAAACTCACCGTCAACATAATTAGCCAATCTTAAAAAAGTTTGATTTGTTTGTAATTGTATTACACTTGGGAAAAAGTTGCATAGTTTTTCTCACCATTGGATCAAATATCACAACTGAGACTTTGAACTCTAGCCTTTCACATATAATCTCATATGGAGCATAAACAAACTCAGAAGGGGAGTATTGATCTCATCATACCTCAGAAACAAAAGAAGAATATAGGTTGAGCTAATCTTCATCCAATCTTGAAAATGTCTCAATCAATCATGTTATCATCATAGTTCTGAAATCCTTTTGACCCAGCCTATCAAACCGATTAAATCAAGGTTTAAGAATTAAAATGATCCGAATTGACCTTTATACTTAGAGTGGTGTTTGATTTATTGATTAGATCGATCTCCGATTAAGTCCAAATGGATTACAATGCTTCAGCTAGCATTTTAATAAAATTACCAATGCATCGTAAACAATTTGCATTGAACCATGGTTCCTCAACCAATAAAATTGACTCCTTACTACAAAACATGTTATTCATCTAATATATTATTACTTTATATTTCATATAATTTTCACTAAAACCACTCAATTTGACAAAATACTATTTATATTATGATTATCTTATAAATATAATTTTTAATAATATTACTATCTTACAATATTAATATTTTTATAAAAAAATTATATAATTTCAATATATGCATAACTTAAATAGTATTAAAGATAATAATATATAATAACAAACCTTAAACTTTCAACATAAAATATTATTTATTTCTTAGACATACTTTTACATATAATATACATATAATTCAAACTAATTATTGAATTAATTGATTGAATCAGTTTAATCTTGACCTGCTAATTTTTTTGGATCTTTTTCCGAGCCATATTTTAAAACATTAGTGATTATAAGCAAGCAAGAGATAAGAAACGTTATGGGGGGTAAACGAAGCAGCATGGAGAATACATATTCCTCTTTATGGGCGTAAAAGAAGAATAGTTAAGGGAGAATTTATTTCCTTTCTCCATGGAAGGAGACACGTACCAAATTAGCATATGCTATGCCCTCTCAAGTTTCTGTAGCAGGCAAATGGCAGCTACAGAAACTTTATTAATATAGATATTGAAAATCAATGAGCATCACATGAGACAGAATTTATCCTGAAAAGAGAGCCCCCCAAAAAAAATCCTTATGGCCACCAAAGCATAACAATTTTCCTCCATTATTATCTGAACAAAAGTTGGATCACTTTTGTTGCTATCACTTCATTCATGAATTATACTATACAATGTATTATATATTGGTAGAAGGACTGAGGAACTTACAGGTAAGCAAAAGTGAAGATAAAATTTGATTCTATGATTAGACATTTACTTAATATTAAACTTAGGGATTTTCTGAAATATTCCACTTTCCGTTAATTCTGAAATACTGCGCGTAATGAAGGAAATATGCCCTGTCTCTCTCTTTGTTCAGAAATAGGAGTATCATCTAAAGCTAGTAGGTTCCCTGTTGATCATGGTTTATGTAGCAGTATTCACAGCAATTAGTCATAAAGAGGCATTATGTATTAATTTTAGCTTATCAAATAATCACATCACCAAGCAGTTTGGTATGATGAAAAGAGGGTCATTGTGTTTCGTCTGCTAGAAGTAATAATAACTGATGTATAGTGATTATTTTACTCACAAAAAATGTTTCGTTCACAGAATTCAATACAAAAGAGATATAGGCCTCCCTATGATGTATAAACTATCGCTCCCTAAGAAATGTCACAGCATATTATCTCAATATTCATGGGAAAAAAAAAACTACAAAATGAAAATCTTAATAATTTGTTAAGCCATACTCATCAAATAAACAACTCTTTAAGCATGAACAGGGAATAAAGGGTTGCTAACTTGGTTTATTGATGGTTACATTGAGTTGGATGATGCTAACAAAAATGCACTTTATTAAAAGAAAGACAAGATTACATTGATTATACAAGATTTGATCTAATTAAACTTAAGGTTCTCCATTTATTCAAAATTATACACTTCCACTTCTAATTATTCTTTCACCTTTATGATACAGAATGATTTTAATTTTTAATTGAAATTTCTTTTTTAATATTATTTATAATGATTGGAAGATAAACTTTTTTATATTTTAATGTACAAATATGCCTTTCTATTAAAAGATAAAAACAGAGTTGGCTTACAGTTTCTTCAAAAAAAAGATAAATTTAAATATAAAAAATATAGATAAATAATTTTCTAGTCATTATAGACAACATAAAAAAAGGAATTGTAGTTAAGTAGTTAATATTATTGTATTTTATAATAGTAGAAAAATGATCAAAGGATCAAAATGTATAATCTTGAAAAATGGAGGGGTGCGAATATAATTAAATCAAACTTTAGAGAAAGTCAATGTAATTTATTCTAAAAACACTAAGATGGTAAGGGAATAAGGAAAACATAGTGGATTATAATAAGAGTGCTTAACAGATTAGTTAATTAAGCTAAAATTTGCATGTGTTTGATTCATTTAGACTCTTTTTAAATGGGTCCGTTTTGACCAATGCAATTCATAAGCCCACTAGCCACGGTATTAACCTGGGGTTGGCCCACCTTTTTTTAAAATTTTAATTTATTTTTATTATTTTTAATATTTGTTATATAATTTATATTTATTATTTTATTTTATGTTTATAAATTATCTTTTTATATTTTTATATTTATTTTTATGTTCATTAATTTTTTTATTTTTTTATTTTTTTATATCTAATTATTTTAAGTATTTATGTTTAATTTTTTAATATTTGAATCGTATTTTATATTAAAATTATGATATAAAAATAATTAATAAGTTACCTTCTTTTTTAAACATAAATATTATTTTAATTATTAAATATAAATTTTTTTAAAAAAATTTGTTACCAACTAGCCCAATCCGTTTAAGTATACAATCCGTCGAGTTAAATTTGTTTAGACTGGTTTTTTAATAGGTCTAATTTTTTTAATTCAATTAATAAAAAGTCTACTGGCGAGCTTGTTGCCTGCGAATTTCAACCCCGTTAAGCATTCTAGATTATGATGACAAACTGAAATTCCTGCAGTATTGGACTCAATTCTGTTTACTGACAGAGTTGATTGTTAGCCATATTAGTGCCTCTAGTTTCAGACATAATGAACAAGTGCAATAGTTACAATCTTCTGATTGAAGCTAAGGTAACCTAGAAAACTCCGGAAGTACAATTTCTCCATTCTGAAATGTTTTTGCACACTGTTTATACTAGTAGATAGGGGGAAAAAAAAAAAAAGAAAGGCTACTCGGCACACATTTTATCTTCACCGTATTTCTCACATTTGCATATACGGCATTTGATTACAGCAAAACCCAGAAAATAGAAAACCATAATACAGTGGTGAGATATGGCGGGCAAAGAATAACTGAGGGGAATCAATTAAATGACCAATAGTGGAAAACAATTAAGAGAAAAATCCAATGATTGCCACTTTGCCATGTACCTTAGTGGCCCTAATCATTCTTTCTCTATCCTTCTCCGCCAGCAATTGCTGCAAAATCAAGTGTTGGGGGAAAAATTCCCTCTATAATTTCTTTATTCCTCTGGCACACTAGAGTGAAAGGACAAGGGCCTGAAATTTCACACCTGTCTGTGTGTGTGATTGTGTTAGTGTGGGTGCATTCTCTCTGTTGACCCTCTTCCCCCCTCCAATGAAATGGTTTCTTTTGTTTGTGTAGTCACATCTGCTTCTTTGCAGAAGAGTTCAAAGGCTGAAACGAATGTGCTGGGTGGGTGAAAACTAAAAAGTAATTTAAATCCCCTCTATTATTTTGATTATATTATTATCATTTTAAGAGTAATTTAAATCATCTTTTATTATTTTGATTTCGTTACCATCATTTTAAAAGAAATATATAAAATTATATATCAACTTTTAAAATTCTATTCAGAATCTCATTAACATCTATTATTAGAAGAGTGTTTAAAATTGAAAAAAAAATTAATAGATAGCTCTTTCTGTCTTTTCCAAGTCTGGCAGCGTATGATTCTTTCCTCCTATCACTCTCTCCTATGTTGATAAGAATCTCACCCTGAAAAATCATCGATCAGTCCTTACTTGAACGTGGAATTGATTTTCTAGCAGATTCATTCTTTAAAAACACTCAACAGCGTTTGTGTCTACTATTTCAATTACGTGTCCTTGAACAGAATCGTGCGTCAAGTGCAATGAATCAAACAAAGAAAAACTCCTAACTGCATGCCTTAGTTTTAACTCTCACATATACATACATATATCCTACTTTCTGATTTAATGGTCTGTTTTGAACTTCATCGATTTTACACGAATGGATTCTTCTACTTTAAACTACATCATACGTATACATGTAAAAATTAATATCAAAAATAATATATACAAGCGACATTACTCGTCCACAAACACATTTAAATAAAGGAATGTTTACTCTATGCAAGCATAGCAAAGTCAGAATCTTGAAATGTCCAACTGTTTTCATGTACCAGAAAGGCAGAAACCATGCTTGCATTGCATCTACTATTGCCTAAAAAGCAAGATTATAGTTTCATTTTTTAAAGTCATAATTCTTTTCATATCTGCACGTGTAACAAAATCAATAAAACAATCCTTAAAAGTTCAGTTTGCCGTATTGTGCCAAGCGTGCATGTGTGAAAGCAGTTGTTAAGGAAAGAAGAGCGAGATCAATTTACCGTATTTTGCCAAGCGGGCATGTGTGAAATCGGTAGTTAAATAACACTGTTCTAATACACCTACAATGGTGACAAGGATGCAAATGACAGTGTTCCAGATGGGCTGCCACGTCAAAGAATTAGCTGCTCACAGGACCTTGTAAATGGGGCTGCCACGTTGAACCATTTTAGCAGCTCAAGGACCTAAAAGTAAATATCCCTATTCTTGGCTCAACCATCGAGAATGTGCGAGATGACAGGAATAATCCAGCCTCATATGGGCATTTGATGCAATCATACCTGGAGAGCTTACCTGAGCTTACTTTTTTTGGAGACTTTAGGGATGGAATCTTTCTTTTCTAGCAGCATGAGTTCTTGAGACGCTACAAGCAGCGCACTGACATACGTACACGGACACTAAAAAAAATCTTTCACATTCATGCATAATGCAATCTAAATCAAATCATTTCATCTGTTTAAAAGCTATTATTGTTCCTAAACCAAAGGTAAACTTGGGCTGTGTCACCAAACATAAGGTCGAAGAGTATTGCTAAAATTATATTCAGATAGACACATCTGGCTCACTCTCACAAGTTTGGAGTGAGCAGATTGTGCCAGGCAGGAATGTAAGACTTTATTTAGTTAGAGAAAAAAATGAGAAAGAAAGAAAATAAAGAATAAATTATTTCCCTTTAATTTGTAGTTGTAAGAGAAAATAGAAAAAAAATAAAAAAAAAATAAAGACAAACTTAGTGTTGAGAAGTAATTTTTTTGAGGATTTTTCTGCTTTCAATGCATGATTTCTCTCCATTTCTTCACAAATCAAGAGAGAAAATTTTCTGATAAGTCCCACTACTTATTTTCTATGATATTTTCTTTTCTCTTGCATTTTCTCTGCAATCCAAACAAGAGAAAACTCAATTTTCAAGACATTTTCTCCCAACAGTTTTCTTTCCCTCTCCTTTTCCGCCGATCTAGGCTGTAAGTATAGATTTCTTCTCAAGAAAATCACTTAAAACTGAATAAAAGGGATAATATGTCCCGAGTTTAGTTCACATGGACACATTGTGCTAAATTGAATGAGCTCCAAACACAATTGCAGTGCCCAATCGCTTTGTCAAAATGGGGCTATTGTCACCTAGTATGATTGTATATGTAGTGCCACACTACTCTAATTTGTACGCAAGGTAAAATGCGTCCAGAAATAGAATTCTTATATTATTTGAACACTAGTTATTGACTACAACAGTGCATCACATAAGATGTCTGCAGAAGGCACGATGGTTTCATGAGTTATCATGCAGAGTGACGAGATCAGAGGTAGGTACAGAAGAAGCCAGTGACCCTGTAAATCCCCTGTTTCTGAAGATAAAATCTATCTTTTGTGAATGCTATAAAATTTTGTCAGCTGCAGACATTAGCATCTCCATTTTAAATCTTCATTCATCCATTCTGAATTCCTGAAATGAACATAAAATGGCTAAATCTTCTGGACTGTGGCATAAATGAACATGAACACAAGTTAATACTCTCTCATGCTACTCTCAGATGCTCCAAGCAAATTATTCCGCATCCATAAAAGATTCCAGATATTACCAAATCTATAAGAACTGGGTTCCTAGTAATATTCATTTCATCTATGTAAACTTCCACTTGTGTCTACAGTTAGAAAGAATAAATATTTATCAAGAATTGATCTAACCTGAATTACATTCCTTATGACTTCATACTACAAGATAAAGCAACATGGCTGAGGAAAAAATATATATATATATATATATTTAGTACAAATGGAAAGATGGCCAAAAAGGACATTGATACTGCTGCTGCCTTAATCGGACTTCAAACCGCTTGAATTGCACTATTCTTGCCATTGTTTAAATCTGAACCACCAACCGGAGCACTGGCGTGGAATGCTGACTGCCTTGACGGCTCTCCTAGCAACTTTAATGAAAGTGGGGATGGCTCTCTATTATGTAGCTGCGTTTCTCCGAGACTCAGCTGAGACATGCCAACAAGCTCATCAACATTGACAGGTTCCTTGGCAATGACTGGGATTGGCTTTAGGACCTGATGTGACATTGCTGCCCCATTAACTTCTTCAAATGGAGCTGCTGTTGACGGCCATATGGAAAATTGGACAGGCACATAAGCTGGGAAAAAACCAGGAGCCATTGGTGTCAATCCACTTGAACTCGTAGTGTTTTCCTTGGACTCTTGTACATTTCCTTCAGAAGTAGTTTCCATTGGCTCAAAGTCCGACTTGAGAGAGAGATCTAATGATGGTTGCTGCGGTTTAGCATTAGCAGATTGTAAGTTTTCTGAAGGCGGCAGTAATGCTTGCTCCTCTGGCACTGAAGGTGGATCCGAAGCCTGACATATGACAATGAAACAATTAACAGCCAAAAAAAAAAAAAAGGAGCAGAGGAGAAACACTACACAGAATACAAAAGATTGTCTAAAGCAGGAAGCGCTATGAACATATCAGAAGCTGGCCAGTCCTTTTTTTTTTTCCCCCTTTCCTTCTTTTGGGCCATGCCAGTCCTATTGAATAGGGAAAAATATAGCCATATCCTATCTTTAATATCATTACATGGATCACTATGACGGATCGAGCCAAACCCACTATTGTGCTTTCTCCAAATAACGTTCAAAATTTTGACAGGACATTTGTGTATATGGTAGCAAGTGGATGTAAACTTTTTGACTTGCTTATAAAGTGGACTTCACCAAAAATAGTATAACACCAGTTTTCTTTTTGTTAAACATGTAGACATGGGGATTAGTGAGATCATAATGGAGGATAAGATTAAAGCAATCATTAGCCCACCTCCTTGCACCTTTGTCAAAGGTGGTTTTTCTTTCTTCACCATCAACAGCACAAGAAAATGTAATAGAATACAATTGACACACAGTCATAATAAGTTTTTTTTTGGTTAAGTCTAAGTGGTAGATATGTTTTTCAGTGCATGAATTTTGCTCAAATACATCTGATAAATGAAGACTAACCATATTATCCGGAACCATGTCAAAAAGGCTGGACCGTCTCTTTCTCCGGGTAGCATTACTCTGCCTAATAAAGTACTTCTGTGCATGACTTGCTACTTGAGTAGGGGTCCTTGACACAACAAAATTGCGTGCTATGCCACGCCAATCTCCTTTGCCCAGTTTCTGGAGACCTATCAAGAATAGCCTATGTTCTTCCTCTGTCCATGGAACACCTACAACAGAAGTATAAAATAAGAAAAAGTATCCAATTGGTGACACAAGTGCGCTCAACCTGGACAATGGATCAATGTCTTTATTGATATATAATATTTCCACAAATCATCTATAATCCTGTAATAAGACTTGAACTGCGACACATACAGATAATTAGAGAGAGAGAGAGCAACAATCGTGGGATTTCTAAGATAGTTATTACATATCAGGGTTTGAAAGAATATATCTTCAGTTCAGAGCCATACATTCATGCAATTGAGAATTTCATTGAATGATTAACAAATTAGAGTCTGGCCTTAATTGAGTGTAGAGGATCCTCAAAAGGAAACAAAATGCCGTATAGCATCCCCTTAAGATACATAACATATAGTCAATCAAATTGTTCAATCCAAATTTTGGGATCAAGAATACCACACAATGAATATTTGCTAGAAATCTAATCACCCAAGAACTCATTATTGTGCCAATATTCAATGCAATAGCGCAGCTTTTAGGAGAGAGATGATGTAGATTTCACAAGAAATATGAAACAACAACCATTATATTAATGTGCTGTAATTACAAAAATCAGATGAGTTTATCAAAATCAAAGAATGCTTAGGAATTTCACTCATTTTCTGTCTTTTACTTTTGGTCTGATTTCAAGTTATTTAATAACATAACCAGAGTAACGTCCTCCCTAGCTTCTTTAATAAGATATAATTAGAAAAAATTTGAGCTTCAGCAACAAAGAGCAGATTCATGAAGAGAAATTACTGTAGAGCTTAAGAAAAGCATATACTTTCTGCAGATAAGGAGAAAAGGTCAGAATAACAGTGCAACGGCCACCTAATGATGCAAGGCATACGAATGAGAAAAAAACTCAAGGAAACATGACATGTGAAATGAGACAGCATATTCTTCCAGCACCATTTTTGAAAGCAACCTCAAACAAGTCGCCATGTAAAGATAGGCACGTGACTTCTGCAAAAGAAGAAATTATGACTATTACAGATGTAAGGGTAGACAACGCCACTCGCTGCACCTACTCTAACTATTGGCAGTATGAGGTATCCAGCTGAGGGTAGTTCAGGTATGTTGGCTAATTTGTACTACATTTACAGGGTCTTAAATTTAAGCATGAATATGAACAGCCTTGCCAACTATAGTACTCGAGAATTAACACAGTCAAACCACCTCAAGAAAATTGCTTTCTGGGTAACTGATAGGCAAATTCACTCAAGCAAAAAACTTTGGCTGCAAGACCATGTAACAAGGCAAGTGCTGTATTGTAGGATCAATTCCATGCAAGTCTGAGCAGGACACGGTGATCTAACAACTATCAAATCCCTTCACTGTGGTCCTGCATAAGATTGCATATAATCTACTACAAGGTCCAAGGGCAGAGGCCCTACAGTAATTTCAAATAGCAGAATCCCCTGTACCTTACTGGATGACTCATTATGGGTATCCAGAAATAAGTTTAAAAGACGCCGTGAAGTATACAATTTCTTCACCGACATCATAGTTCAGGAATATATATATCCAAAGGTATTAAATAAAATACCAACATTCACTTGTAGACCATTGAAACTTAAACTAGCAGCGAGCTCCACTGTCTCACAATGTAGTTGGATATAATACATACAGTATAATAAATGTTTCACATGCATAATAAATACTTTTCTTCTCTCGTCGAAATGCACATTCATCAAAATAGTTTTGATACTAACCGTAAAAGTTGCTCGGCATAGGATCAAGAGCAACACTCAGATATGAACAATATATCTCTTAAAGCCCACAGCCGGTCCCGTTAGACTAAATGCATGTCCGCAAAATATGAACATGAAAACCCAAATTCCGGCAGAATAAGGAGTATAAAGGTATATTATTTGGACTAGACAATAATCATTTCTATTTCCAATCATCGACCCAGAATTTGAACACACATAAAATTTCTATTTTCATCAACCACAAAAATTCCAATGATATAATGGCTCCTTTAAGTTGTCTGAATTTTTTAAAAATAAAATAAAATAAAAATATGCAAGTGATCACTTTTATATATAAGTGAAGAAAAAGTCAAAATGAATAAGAAATCGGATAAAACCAGCTCACCCACCAAAATGCAAGGAAACATTGTCCCGCAAAGGGAAAAAAAATAACATTAAAAATTTTGAGATAGATAGTTAATCGATGAACAAAACAATTCCAAAGTAAACAACTTTCACAAATTCAAAACAACATTGAAGGGATAAAATCATTCATTACAAACAAGAATTTATCAAATGTGATACCTTTCTTTCTGTCTCCACGGCGGTTTACAGAGGTGGAGGCATGAGCCGGGTCATCGGACAAGTACCCTTCCGGTTCCCGAAGAGGGTCGGAGCAAGGCGAGCCAGGATTTGGTGATGCAACTGCGGATGAACCAGAAAGGTAATGAGCGGAGAGGTTACCCATACTCGCGCTCTTTTTGATGATTGATCCATCGGTGAGTCTCACACCAAAAAGCTTTACACCTCCGCCACCGCCACGCGATGGGCACGTTCTGGAGTTGTGGCCGTTATTGCTACAGTGCGAGCACCGCCGAGTCATGCCGATACTCCGCCTCTGGTCTTGGTGGCTCCACGGCCAGCGTGTGTTTCCGGTGAGAGAGAACAACCGCGAACAAGGAGAAAATTGGTGATATGATGAAGAGCCGCGGAGATAGGATGCATGTGTTTAAGGAAATAGAGGAAGGAGATGGATATAGGCGGATTTCACAGAGAAGAATAGGGGTAATTTAGGGATATAAATTTAATGGATTAAATAGAAGATTAGTAGAACGCGGTGGTTCGCTCGTTGGTTGTCGCTGGAATGACCATTTGCTCCCTCGCCTACACTCTTTATTTAGTATTTTCTTATTTCTTATGAGATGAGATATTATAGAAATGGATGTTTATCATAAGTAATAATAATCCATCAATTAATACACTTGAACTCACTAGTTAATTAAAAATGATTCATTGCGTTGATTATTCATAATACGTAATCCTAATGAATGCAGTTGCTTTATTCCAATTAATTATGACTTATAAAGTCGGCTTTCTCGAAACCACATCATTATTGTATATTATCGTTATCTTTATCATATTTTTGTTTTAAAAGTTAAACAAATTATTTGGATTTTTTCAAGAATAGTTAAACAGATAACTCATCCTCCTAAATATCATTTGAAGGAATAAATACATTAAGAAAGAAAAAAGATAATATATATTCTCATATATTAAAAAAATTTTAATTTATTTATTTTTAATAAATTTTTTAAAACTATCCTTTATAGTTTAAAATAATTGAAAAGAAAAAAGAAAGTGTAATGAAATAAATATAAGTACATTGATAGCATAGAATCATAAAATATTTATTAATAATAAAAGGATAAAATAAAAAATATTTAATGTTTTATTAAAATTTTTATATAAAAATAAATTTTTTTCTAAGTGTGACAAATAAAATAAAGTAGAGAGAGTAAAATGTAATAATTATTATATCTCATAAATTTTAGAATTAGTATTATAATTTTTTATTTTTATTATAATTATTTATCCTTTAATTAATTTAAAATATTAAAATAAGTGAATATTAATAAAATTAATGATTAAATAATATCTTAATAATATTAAATATATACTTTTTATTCTATTTTTATTATTTATTTTCATATTATATATAACAAAGATAAATAATTATAATAAAATATATGAATAAATAATATTCATTATAAAATTTAAAAAATATAATAATTATTATTTTTATAAATAAGAAATTAAGTGATATGTTCACCGGCCTTTTTCTTATATTATTTTAACAAATAAATAGATAATTGCTTCACTTGAAAGGTAAAGAGGGGCAATTGGTCATTTAAGGGACAGGTCAGAACAATTGACGGGAAATTCAGATAGTGTTTATGCGTTTCATAAAAGAATGGTGGTACACTGAACACCCACGACAACATTATCCTCACAAATTCTACGAAAGTAGATTTAGGTTTCGGGTCAAAGAACATTTTACTTTCCGTATGTTCTATATTTCGAATTGTTTATTAGGATTAATTTCATGAGTAAAAATTTAGAATTTGAAGATGGTATCTATCGGAGGAAAAATTTATTAATATTTTAATTTTGTAATGATTATTCATTTCAGTTCATCCGAAGGATGGTAAAATCTTTTCAAACACATCATGTATCATTTAAATATATTATCAAAAACAAATCTAATGTTTTATTTAGAAGTATGAATATTTTTAGAAAATAATTATTTAAAATACTTTTAATAAATTACGAATAAATGTGAAGATGTTTTATATTTATGATAAATCATGTCATACTCTTTGCTAGGACCGCACGGATAAGAAAATTTTAGATAACGACGCCTCAAACATGCTATTTAAGAGAGTCGTAAATTAACACTTATTTTTTATCGTTAAAATAACTGGGTTAGATATTCAAGGAATATATGCAGTTTTAATGGGACTGATAATTTTGGCATATTAATTATTTAAACTACATCTTGTATGTTAAAATAACATGTAATATCATCACTTTTGATTAAAATAATAATAATTCAAAATTTGATAAATAATAGTTAATTAAAAATATAATTTTAAAATTTATTAATTTACAATACTTTTTTCAACAACTATAATATTGAACATTATAAAGTATCTTGTATTTTCAAGAAATTAAGAACCTAAAATTTCATATATATGTCTATATAAATATATATTTGGTTTTTTTAATAAATCCTGAGTTTTGAACTCTAAAATTGTCAACGTGAAAATAATATGAAATTGGAAATGTCATCATTTAACCAGCCGCCTAACAAGTTGTGCGTTTGTTTATACAAAGCAAATAAATTAATATTATTTTGATATTTTTAGTAATAAGTAATAATATTGACAGCTTTATTTTCTATTTTGTTTAAGGAGAGATTTTTATATATTATTGATATAATAATATATTAGTGTGCTATATTAAATTTAATTTTTTAAAATTAAATTTGATAATATATTAATATATTATTATATTAATAATATACTATAATAATTTTTTATGTTTAAATTTCCGATTTTTGTTATAAAAATTACTATTTTTATTATTATAAAAAAATACATAAATTAGTATTTGGCTCTCACTTCCTTGTACTGCGAGGGTGTGCGTTGGACCGAGTGAGGTGGAAGTGTTTTAATGAAACTAGACTTCTCCGAAATCCTAATGATAATAGTACCTACGGGTAAAAATAAGCCACGTGGGATATGTGGGGGTCCACATTTCTCTGTCCGGGGTTCAACTGCTTCCTACCAAATCCAAAAAGAATATGTCCTTGAGCTCCCAATATTCTCCTTCTGGTATCTTTTGCTTCAAGAGACTAATTTCGACACAAATCCAAATTACACTTTTATTTGCCATTGTAGTTGGGAATGGTTAAAAATAAAATTGGTATTAGTTTAATTCAATAAAAGTAATAGACGGTAAATTTTTTAATAAAAATTGAATTTAAAACTCTTTAATAAATTTAAAATGTTTTAAGATTCAACATGTTACCATTAAACCAAATAAAATAATTATTGATCTAATGTTGTGAAATTATTATTAAGGATATTATCATGTAATTTTGATTTATAGATAATCAATTCTTATTTATAATTTTTAATAGATTTTAAAATTTTTTACATGAAATTTGTTATTATACTAGTCTAATGGCTTAATTGCCTGATATTTATTTGTTACAAGGAGGAAATTTTTTCAATGAGTTGCTCCCCCCCCCCCTCACAGTAAGAATACATACTGAAATTATATTTACTAAATGTATAATTTCAGATTAATTGTAGGACGAAATTAATTGTAAGTTGAAATTATATTTACGAAATTCATTTGCTTTTTTCCCCCTCACAAATTAATTGTAAGTTGATCCAAATAATCTCTAAAACGAAAGAAAAAATTCATGAAGTGTTTCTGTAAGGACGAAATTTACCAATTAAAAAGAATTCATCGTTTTAATTTTCAAAACAACAAGTTGTGTAAACCAACTGCATTTTCTTTCTGTTCAAACAAGCTAACCTTGCATGTAGAATGATTTTGTACAGGTTGAAAATTTTTTAATTCAAATTACATATGATATGTATTTCAAAAAATATTTTTTTTTATTCCAGTTTTAATTTTGAAAGTCACTTTCCTTATCCTTGTTATTAAAAAAAGTAATATTACTCTTTTTTTTATATTCACTCTATATTTATAAATCATGGAGTTTACAAATCTATCAATTCTAATATTTATTAAAAAATAATTATTTTATTTTTAAAAAGCGCAAGTGATATTTTTATTTTAAAAAAGGATATAATTTGTGGTCTGTTTTGGTCCACAAATTGATGGGTTGTTGACCCACACGTCATGAGAAGAAGAAAGATGGGAGAAGATGAAAATGCAGGGCGTACTGGTTGAGCTCGATTGTCCAAACAAGGAAAGCAGACCTCCAAAATGCCAAATATTATGGCTGTCCCCTGCTTCTTCAACCTTAACTTATGAGCATCTGGACCCACTTACAAAATATTATCATGAACTTAGTACCTTAGAACGACAAGTTATTGATATGATGAAAAATATATAAATTTTGAGTGAATTTTATTTATTAATAAATAGAGTTTTTATTGAAAAGAAAAAAAATAGATTTTTTTTAGGGTTTATCATGAACTTATGAGCATCTGGGCCCACTTACAAAATATTATCATGAACTTAGTACCTTAGAACGACAAGTTATTGATATGATGAAAAATATATAAATTTTGAGTGAATTTTATTTATTAATAAATAGATATTTAAATTTTAAAAATGATTTTTATTGAAAAGAAAAAAAAAATCGTTAGATTTTAATTTCTCTTGCCCGCTGTCTGAAAAAAAGGAAGTAGAAAGGTTCACTGTCAACTTTCAACTTACCACAATTGAAAAGTTTATGTATCTGTTTTGGATACTTAATTGTATTTGTAATTTAAAATAATAAATAATGGTTAAAATCCCTAAATAAAGAGGAGGGAGGGGGGGGGGGAAGAAAAAAATTAAGCAACGAGTATATTTCGACTAGAAACTTTGGATCTCCCATCATATCTTTAGTTAATGCTTTCTTTGATCGAAAAGAATGAATTCTCTTCTCCTTTCCTTCTTTGATCTTGCTTTAGATAAATCACAAACATTCACCCCAAATGCCTAGAGGAGTCCAAAATAATAATGCTTCTAGTTAGACCAAAGGCTTTCTGTCCTTTATATATATATATATATATATATATATATATATATATATATATATATATATATATATATATTCACTTAATTATGATATTAAAATGATGCAAATTTTAATGAAAAGTAAAAAAAATAGAGCTATAATATTATTGATAGTACAAATTTTAAGTTATTGATTCTTAAATTATGTAAACTTAATGGTTATAAATGATTAAAAAATTAATACATTAAATAAGTTTAACAATTTCATTAAGTTATTGATATTTCCCTCCTCCTTTGAGAAAGCATAACTGAAATTTCACCATAAACTCCAATAAGAGCATCAACTAGGTGTGGAACAAATGAATTGAACTACCGTTAATTGCCTAACTCAACTCAAAATTATGTGAGCTAAATTAGGTTTTTAATGACAATTTAGCTAGGCTTAGTGGGTGAATAAAAAAAATTAAATAAAATTGGGCAAGTGCAAATGAGCTTGGGCTAACCACCTATATCCACAACTAAACTCATATATAAATGTAATATAAATCCAACTCTTCAATCATGTCGAAAGATTTCCCTAATCTCATCATACCTACCTTATTCCTTTCCCAGTGCCAGTAATGGTAACTAGCAACCATTTCTTATCCTATAAAGATCTATTGAATCACACCAAGATATGTTCATTATAATTTTGCTTTTCCATGTTGTTCCATTCTATACTTATACATTGATCTGGCTTTGCTTTCCTGTGAATTCACATTTCCTGATATAATTACTATCTCACGATTCTATATTTTCCCCTCCCCCTTTGAATTGATTTAAAATTGTTATTGTTGAATTAGTCCTTAAATTTTGAAAAAGTTGAAGCTTGTTATGTCTATTATCTCTTTTTATTTTAACTTCGATTCATTTTAAGTAATTTTTTATTCTCAATTTTTGATTTTATGGTTTTATTAAGGTTCGAAATTCGAGGAATTTTTCTATAGTGCCTCTTATTCTTTCACTTGGTCAAGTTTTTAGTATTCAATCTCACATTGTCCAGATTTGGCTTCTAATCCATAATTACCTTACATTTCGACCAACCTTAATTACCCAAACCTATCTCTAACCAACATTGTCGATTTGGGGTGGATAGGAATAAATATTTGGTCGGTGTCGAATGAATTTTTAACTCTAATCATTAGTGGTAGTTGAATGAAAAATGAGTCTTAACCAACCTTAATCACTCAATGCTCACTCCTAGTATCAACAAAAGCAAAAAAAAAAAAAAGAAAGAAAGAAACATCATCAAATTTAACTTCATGACCTAACACTATCTAAAATCAATTACAACTATAACTTTTTTCTCATATTATTTTCTATATGTATTTTCCAAAAGATTTAATTCTATTTCATTTGTTTTATCTAAGGTATTTTTTGTAAAATATAATTATAAAATATAAAAATGAAGGGAAGATATTTTGTTTATTTAATATTAAATATGAAAAATATAGAGAAAATAACTTCCTTTTTTTTAAAAAAATTCCACATTTAAATTTTTAAGTATAATTTTTTTAGTCATAAATGTAAATAGTATATCACCATTCATTAATATATATGTAAATAATATTTTTTTATAAAAAATATTTTTTGATAAAATAAATAGAGCCTCTCAAGTTTGAAAAAAGAAAACTACACCTCCAAATGATTTTTTCATCTTCAAATGTGTGTTCTATTTAACTGGCGAGAAAACGCATGAAAATAAAAGAGGAAAACAAAAGCACTTACACTTTTGCATTATTTGAAGAATTCTGAAATGATAAAAAATTATTAATTTCTTTGTTATATCTCTTTATCACACTTACTCTCCAAATCTTGATTGAAATATCACAAATTTAAGTCCAAGTATGCTCTTTATACTATCTTTTTTTTTTCAATAAACCATATAATAGCTAGAATTTTTCTATCTTGAGGTAGCATCCTTGATGCCAAAAACACCGTTTCCAAAAGGCAAGACAGTGGGACGCTGATAACATCACTAACTTGCCACCCCTTTTCCATAATTTTCAATCTTTTACATCTAAATTTTTCATAACCTTTTTCCTTAATTTTAGGTCTCGTAGGCGGAATTTTTCTTCTTTTTTTAGTTCTATTAAAGGATGATGAAGCAAAAATGGGAATATTTCATTCATCCATGCTACTAATTTTTTGAAGCCATACCATATGAGAAATAGAAGAAAGATGTTATGATGCTATTGTAATATATAAAATTTGCAAGAATTTTCTCTAAATATTAAAAAATTAAATAGGATTGATGACCAAAACTAATTCATGGCTATTGTTCGTTTCTATCGGTAGCAAGATCATTGATTTGCTATCAAAATAAGAAAAAAGAGAAAGCTTATTTATTAGAATTTAATAAATATTAATGTTGCAGCCTTAATAATACCATGACTAAGAATTTTTTGAAAATAAAGATTGATATTTTACATTTTTTATGTACATTTGAAACAATTACTAGGAGAAAGAAGTAACCCTAAAACATTGTACAAGACCTAACAACTAGAACAACTAGCAACACATTTAAAATCCTAGCATGATCTAAAACAACAACAAAACATAACCTAAAACAATATAAAGGATAGTATATCTACTAATAAATCTTCAATCATGATTAATCTACTTTATATCAAGTGGTTGAATAAGATCTTTTAAAGCAAACTTTTTTTTTATTCTTTTTGAGGAAACTTCGAGGATAAACTATGCTTGTTACTTCTAAAACTTACAATGAAGACATAATTCAACTATCTTGCATTGGTAATATGAAAGTCATCTCTCTTATTAGATAATGTCTTGCATTCCTTTATGAAATTTATGAAAGGAAGTGTGCTCTTGAATTTAACTTGTAACTTTTAAATTTTAATGCTCGCTAAGCTCAACATCCATTGGTTCATGTGACACATTAAGATTGAAATCATCTTTCTAGTCCTCTTATGTACCTATGGAAGACTAACTAGGCAAACAGCAAAGGGATTAGGATATGGGCTAAGCATAGTCATAAGCTAAAACGTGTCCTATGAAATACCGGAAATAAAAGGAACATCTCACACAATCACCAAGAGAAAGGGTCTTCACTATTATCTTTCAAATATTGGCATTTGTAATGTTCTATATGGCCACAATCGAGATAAATGTGAATGTTTTTCTCTTTTTTAAATGAGGTTAAGACCACATTAGCTTGGGCAATGAGAGGAAAAGCATTAAAACAACATGTTGAGAGTAATTTGTTCTTTTATTTGTGAAGCTGATTGAATTGAGCAAGATAACTCTCATCCTTTGCAATTGTTAACAACTTCTTCACTTGTTACTCAAGTGTAGATTTATAACACTTTAATTACTCAACATCATCTTTCAAAATTGTTAGACATGCAATGAACTTCATCTCTTTCTGCACTTGGTATGATTGCTTTCCTAACACATTAACTTGCTCCAATTATTCCTTATCGACATTTTCTAAAACATGAATTTTATTATGCAATTTGTTTAACTCCGCACGAGCAATGGTTTCAATTTAAAGTTTTACTTTAGCCACAACCTTAACATTGTACTTCTATTATTGATTAATTTTAAAATGTCTAGAAAAGAAGAAAAGCTATTTAATGTAAATGCAAATGTTTCTATACATTCACCCTTAAATATTGTAGAGCAACTATAACAGATACCTAACCATCACCTAAAAATGCCCAAATGGTAGAAGTAATTAAAGAGTACAAACTTGATCTTCATGTTCATCCACAGGAGGCATAGGCTACATAACAAATTCCTCTTTGACCAAGATAGTATAGGGTTCTTTTGTTGTAAATAAAATGTGCTTATTTTACATTAAAAAAACCTTTCAAATTAAGAGATTTGGATTCTCTCACCATATTTTCAATTAAATAGATAAATTTTAACTTGTGTATGAAGTCTAATGCAAGTCCTCCATGGCCACTGAATTGAGACCAAATTTAGCAAAGTCAAAACTAGAATTGGTACCAAATACTTATTAATGGATTAAGGCTTAAACGCATGACATTAATTCTACTACCACATATTGAACCACCTCCCCTTCAAATCTTGTGGGAAATTTAAAATTTGAAACTTTGTTATTGTTCTGCTACAAATTAAAAAATGATCACAAGTTATGACAAAGGAATCTCTGCCAAAATGGGGGTCTCAATAACAATAAATAGTCACATTGGTAGATGTAGCTAAGTTAGTGGTGCTTATGCAATTTGTGTGGCATTTTTCTAAAGCATTATTTTGATCATATTTTATTTATTATACATATATTTACACATATTTTGGTAATTGATATTAATGTTATATATATTGAAAGTAAAATTTGAATGAAAATTAAGGAATGTTAATTAAATATAGAATAATAAAATAAATTTATAATTTAATTTAATAGATATAAAAAAATTAAAATTCAATTTTAAATATCACTTTCCATATATATAATATTTTTGTTGACACTAATTTATAGTATTGTTAATGAATTATTAATGATTCAATATTTTATGTTCACCAATGCCGCCGACTAGTAGAATTAGTTATATACTAATTAGTTATGAGAATTTAAATAAAATACGGATTACTTTCTTCACTTATAGGTTTATTATTATTTTTTTAATGTTGATCATCTCACTTGATAAACAGTTCTTAGGGAAATTTTCTAAAAATTTTGGAGTGAGTTGAGTTACTGTTCCTCGAATCCAGCCAAATTTAACAGTAATTTCAAACTTTCGAAGGGAATCTCAGTCATAATTTTAATATTTTATTAGCACATCATTCAGTAAAATTATGGAAATTTCTTTCCGGGGTACCATTTTAGTTAAGATATAATTTTATATTATTGAATCAATAAAGCAAAAATGTCCGTATTTTGTTTTATGATATCACTCTAGCACCACGTCAAACAAATTATCATTGCTCTTTGCTTTTGGGTCAGATTCATTCACTCGACAGGGCATGTGGGGACGATGCAATGGATTGCTCGGCAGTCGAAAAAAACAGAGCAACAGATTACTCAGGGCATTGTTTATCTTGCAGGGTCCTGAAATGAAATGTCAAACCGGTGAATCTTATAATACCGGAGAGTTTTAAAATTTGAGCTAAAACGCTAATTTTAAAATTGATTAAAGTAAAATTATTTAATATACTTATTAAAAAATATATAATTATAATACAATAATTTTAAAATTTATCATATCAACTTAAATTTTAAAATTTAAAATTAATAACAAGCGGATGTAAAACGATTATCCGACAAGATAAAGATAAAATAAGATATATGTACGGACACGTGCAAGCACGGAGTTTATTTTACGTTTTGCCATTTGGCATAACGGCTGACAGAGAAAAGTCAAGTTTAAGGCGGTCTTGTGTTTTATTATACACGACTTTCAACGTAACTTAAAGCATATCTGCTGCCCTTACACAAGCTATAAAATATGTTATCCGGATGAGTAGCTTCCAAGAATCGGACTCTAAAATAATTTATCGCAAGTCTAACACTTTATATTATGGGACAATTAATTAATTATATTAATAATTAAATAAATTAATTATTAATTAATAACTAATTATATTAATTTGATCAATTCATAGTATTAATTGTTTATATGAAGATATTTACTAAAATTAATTATTTATATATAAAATAATATATAAAGATATGAGTATATTTTATAATTTATTTGATTATTTTTTTAATAATATTTTAAATTATAATATATTATTTATTATATTAATTTTTCTTATTACAATTTAATATACTTATTGAATTTTCCTTTAAAAATGAACAATTATAATTTTTTAATTAAGAAATACTTGCAATATTTTGATAGATATAATGATTATTAAAAATTTATTTTGTAAACATTTTTAACATTAAATTTAAAATTCACATGTTCTCATTAAAATATTGACGAATGATAGATTTTGAATATAAAAATATATCTTTCACAAATAATAACATCTCATTATTTCTTTTTTTCATTAATATATATTATTCTTTAATTCAAAAAATATTATTTGGAAAAATATTAATCATTTTCTTAATACATTTTTATTATTTACTATGAAATGAAACTTATATTCTCTTCTTTTTATACAATTTGATAGAAAAATATAATTGTATTCATGTAATTTTTTATTATTATATATAAATATTTCAATATAATTTATTATATTTATTTAATTTTTATTTAATAAATAATTAAAATTTATTATATGTACTAAATTTTTCTCTAAAAAATAAATAAGATTTTAGTATTTTTCTTATATATCAAGGAATGAAAAGTGAAAATATTTATTATTATGGGCAAGAATATCTTTTTATATATTGAAGTTCCATTTAACACAAGTAATTGATAAGTTATATGATAATTGATAAGTTAGTTGCTTATTGATAAATTAATTGATAGCTAATATATGATAAGTTACTTGAAGTGTTTCAAAAATTATCTATTAAATTAGTAGAAATTATAAAATAATATATTAATAAAATATATATAATTAAAATAATTATATTTATTTAAAAATTAATTTATATTAATGTAATTAAAAAATTTTAAATAAAAATATAATATTTAATATTTAATTAATTAATGTTTTATAAACTTATATATTTATTTGCTTATATAATTTTTATTTTAATATTATTTATAATAATATTTTAATTATTTAAAATATAATTAATTATATTTTATGATATTATTTATTCACATATCTATATATTTATTTATTTATAATTTAAATTAAATTAAGATATAATTATGCTAAAATTAAATTAATTATATTTTATGAAAAAAATATATTTATATTATAAAAGGCATGGGTTGTAAATTAATAAAAATAAATAAATTTAGAAAAAATTTGAAAAGACAGTTATAAGTTATTCTAAATAACTTATTAAATCAAAATTTATTTTTTTAATAAAGTAATGCAAGAAACACCTCTTAATTTGTTGTGCAAAATGAAGTCTAAATGCAAATAATTTATTTAAAAAAATATTATTCTTAATTTTTTTTCAAAATAATTATTTAAAGATCAATAAATTAACTAAAATAACTATTTGCCAAACATTCAAGTTAACTAATTGACATAATCAAACGGTTAAAAAATATTTAAATTAATTAAAAGCTAATAAAAAACTCCAAGAACCCTCTATATATAACCATTACTAGCATGTCTTGTAAAAATATAATTATAAAATATTAAAATAACATAAAAATTTTAAATATTTATTAATAAATATAACAAATTTAATAAAAAATAATTTTTTGCCCTTTAAAAGGAATATATTTCCCTGTTGAAATATTCTTAGGTATTATATTTTTTAATCATAAATTAAAAAAAATGCATGGTGCTATTTTATTTATATAAAAAATGAAATTTTTTGCAAAATTTTTTTTTTTGAAAAACAAACAAAGCTAACATATAGATAAATCAACTCTCACATTTTTAGTTGTTTAATTGGCTATTAATTGTCAAAATGGAGGAAATAGAACTTCTCACAAATTACGAAGAGTTATTTACTGACACTCTTTTAATAAGTATTTAACAAATAATTAATTTATAAATTTTTAATTGATTTAGAGATCTTTACCTAATTAATTAAGTTAAATAACCATTTTAGATGTTCAGTAAATAACTACTTTGACCAACTAATTAAACCCTAATGAATCAGTTTAAAAAGGTTATAAAACCCAATATTCTAGATTAACTAATTCATAAAAGTTATATAAAAGATAAAACTATCCCCAAACTATATAATTATATATATTTATTATTTTATTTAAAACGTTAGAGAAAGGAGTTAAATTATAAACCTTAGACTACACATATTAAGAAGTAATAATTCTTTATAAATGATAATTAATTATTTAATTTTTTATTAATTTAATTATATAAATTAATAAAAATAATAAATAATATTACAATACCTTAAAGATTATGTTAAATGATCACTTAATGACTTGAAATTCTTTTCAAAGTAAAAGTAAAAAATTAATAAGATTAATTTATACTCATTTATATCTGTACAATAAATTACAATAATACATATTTTATAAAAAATTAATTTAATAAATAATATATAAAATTTTAAATATTATTAAAATAAAACAATATACTTAGATAACATAAAGTATATCATATCTTTATTTGTTATTTCATATATAAATAACTAATTTCATTAAATATTTTTATTTAAATTATTAATATTATTAGCTAATTAAATCCATTAAAATAACAAATTATCACATAAATACTAATATAACTAGTTGATTACCCAACAAGTTCTATAAATTTGATAGATAACAATATAAAAGTACTCTTTAATTTAATTAATGACCACTTTAATTTTTTTATTTTAAAAAATTATAATAAATTTAATTTATGAAAGATAAATATAATTATTTTATTATAAAATATAATTATTAATTATATAAAATAAAATTACTTTATTAATTACACAATAAATAGAATAAAAGAATTATATAAATTGTACAAAATAAATATTAACTTTTATAATATAAATATAAATTATAAATATAATTCATAAATATTATAATAATATAAATTTAATTTTAAATATGGTCACATTTTTATATTTTCTATTAAATTAATTTACTTATTTTATTTATCATTTTAATATTTAATTATAAAATTAAAAATTAGATATTTATTTTCTATTTTATATAAATTTGATAGAATTAATTATTTCTTATTTAGTAATTAAACTAATATTTTTCATCATTTAGAATATATTTTGTTCTAATTATATTAAGATACTTTAAGATATTTATATATAAAAGATATCTTAATTTTTATATAAAGTTATTATATTTTTTAATATTAAATTAAAACATAATAAATTTATAGTTTACAAAAATTATGATAGAAAAATGGATTAGAAATATAATTTTAAAAAGAAAATATAATGAAAGATAATTAAAATTTATTAATATTTTTATTTTTATTATAATTTTGAATGATATATTAGATATTTTGAAAATACTTTTTAACAAATTAAATTAAATAAAATATAAAAAATTAGTTTCTAAAAAATTTTAATTTTTTAATATCAATTAAATAACTTTAAATACTTTATAAGAAATTTACAAAAAAAAATACTTCCTAAAAAGTTGAACTGTGTACAAAAACATATTGCTTGTATCAACCAAATGGGTCCTTATTCTTACATCATTTCAAGCACAAATGAAATTATAAATTTTGAATTTTATTTATATATGAGAGAGTATAAATAAAAATAAATATGTAAATATAATAATATTACGAACGTGCAGTTGTAACAGAAATAAATTAGTGGCCAACCAATGTTAAAAGACTATTCTACGGCACAAATTTTCCGCAAAATTGTACATTTTTTAAAATTCTAATATTTTCCAGAATGCAATTTTTAGAAAAATCATATTATTAGATTTGAGTTCAATAAAGAAAATTTCAAGTAATATTACAAAATTTTGTTTTTATTAATTTTTATATGTTAAATTTTCAAAAATATTTTTACTAGCAATTAATTAATTAATTAATGTTAGAAAGTTCATTGATTAACGACATTAAATAATAATTAATCAACAATGCTAGATGATAATTGCATGTGGTGTACAATGATTAGTGATGAAAGGTGGTAGTAAAAAATGACAATAATAATAGGTGATAATAAATTAAAGAAAGATTTTAAATTTGATTCATGGATATTATAAAATATTTTATATATTCAATAAATTAAAAAGAATATATAATTAAAAAATAATAATAATTAAAAATTTTAATCATAATAAATAATTTTTATAATTTTTATCAATATAGTTATATATAAATAAATAATAATATAAAATTATAAATTAAATTTAGATTCTTGAAGTAATAGTAATAAGATATTAATAAAAGAGTAAAATAACCTTTATATATGGTTAACATATCCCAATGTAATAAAAATATACGATATTCATCTTCCATAAAAATATATATTTTCGGAAAGATTTGAATAAAATTATTTTTGAATAAATAAATCTTAATTTTTAGTCAAGTATAAAAATATAACATTTTATCGCAAGTTCATAACATTTTCAAAAACGTGTCGTGAATCAATGACAGAGCTTGTATGAAGAATAAATATTTTATAAATTCAAGGGGTCCATCGTTATTAAAAAAGAGTCTACAGTTATAAATTTGTTTGCATCAAATCAGAAGAGATAGTACGAGAGCCCGTTCTGAGCGGAGCATAAGATAAGGCCGACGATATAGCTATATTCTATTGAATCTATTCAACGCAGTGTTAGCATATGTCTGATGTATTTATATGGTAAAATAATTTAATTCAATCAAGCCATTCTATTTTGTCTATAGGATAAAATTATTATTTATTTTTGGATATACTATGAATGATAAGATAAAAGTAATTTTTTTTACCTTTAATTTCAAATAATGACATTGCAAAATAGAATGAGAAGTTATTGGTAAATGGTAGATTTTAAATCATCATGTCATTGTTATTTATTATTATTAACCACCTCCTATTGATATCTACTATCATTAACCATCGTTTATCATAATTGATCATTGTTAACTACTGGCCAATATTATTTATCACCATTTATTACCACTAATAGCCATTTCGTGTAGTTGACCACTGTTATGATCATTGATTATTATTTACTATTATTAATTACCATATATTACTACCTTATTGACCATAACTCACTATCATCCTTTGCTGTCACTCACCATCATTAATCATCATTTTCATCACCCGTGTTATATCCTCCATGAAAATAATGAAATTTTCTTTTATTTTGAAGTGAGAAATAAATAAAGATAAGTTACTAGGGTAAAATAAAAAGTTATATTTTAATAAGTTTAGGAAATAAGGTTTTAGAATAACTAAGTGAATAAAGGTGAGAAAAATAAGAAAGGTTGAGATTTGAAGCCATTATTACTGAATATGTAAATATAGAGAATATTTAGAAAATATTTTCATAACTACCTTTGCTATTATACCTTATTTTAATTTTAATTAGCAACTATTTTTCATTTTTTATTCAAAAGCCTTTGTCACTCCTAACTTCTTACACTCTTTTTACCATTTCAACTTCCTTTTCATTTTCTTTCAAAATCAAGCAAGGAAAGGCTCAATCTTTCCCAAAATCTTCTTTCAATCAAGTTAAGGCTTTCATCTTTCATAAATCTTTCCTTTTTTCTTCTTGATTTAGAACAAGAATCGGGTGTTTTGACTCGAATGGAAATGGTGAGCCCTAACCTAAGAAATTTTCAATCTTTCCATAATTAAGAATAAAAGAGATTGAATATGACTTCTGGTCATCTCCTCCATCATAAGTGAATAAAAATTTCTAATTAAATTTGATTGAGGTTATAAGGTATTGGGTTAGGATTTAGAGTTTTTATGTGATTTGTATGAATTGAGTGTTTTGCAATGATTTGATAATGTTTGATTGAAATAATGAATGAGATTGTTGTATTTGATGAGGTATAAGGCCATATTTAAAAGAAATTTGAGTTTAGCGGAAGTATTAATCCTTAAAAAAGCATTGATAGCAATATGAATAGTGTTTTACATGGGGTACTTTGGATATTTTCAAAAGAATGGCTGACAGGTTCAAGCAAATGATCAACTTTTGTTTTGAAAATCCAAATAGGGTACGTCTAATTGTAAACGATTAACTATTCATGAACAAACGGTCAATCATTTGGCCCTTATTTTGCACCTAACCATGTTTGTTAATGGTGATGATTCCATGAATGATTGTTAAGCTTTTTAATTGAAATAGATTGTGTGGCCATACAAAGAGGCATGGTGTTATGAATAAGAATACGAGTACCATTTGAAATGTGTTATGAGACATTGAGATTATATATGTTGTGATAAGGAAAAACATTGGGATTAACAATTGCTTGTCAAGGTTATAAAGATGACTTGTAGAGAGCGTAAAAATGACTAAAAGTCACATGGAGGATTTATTTGCATTTTTATATAGATGATGCAAGTGATATAAATGGATGATTTATGTTAACTAACATGAATTCTCTAATCATGTTAAAGATGCAATTGATGTTATGATAGATTGCTAGGAAGGTAACTCTGATGGATAAATATATATATTTTATATCTTGATATTATTGGAGTGTTTATTCATTAAATTCTAAAGTTACCTTTTGAGTTTATTTGTGCAAATACTTAAAAAGGTTTCACTGCCTTTACATAATAATTAGAAAAGTTAAAACTTTTGAAGTAAGTTGAACAATAGTAAGGCATTTTCTTGAGATATTTGTTTATGCGCCTTATTTTGTATAAGATATAGGTAGGAAATTGTAGTGAACTTTATTCTTCTAAAGAAGTTATATTGGCTTATCCTTATGAAAAATAAGGATATAAGCAAATTTAACTTCCAACCTACTTATAAAACTTACTTAATATATTGAGATTACTTTTTATATCCTTTTAACCCTTAACTTGATTTACTAATAAATGTGTAGGATGGATTACAATGGAGATAGAGTAGCGGTGACTGGATGACAAGTACCATATCAATCACATTTTAGATAAAGTTGTAATAATCTATCATCATTAATTATTATTATCCATTGTCATTCTAAAAAATATATAGTTCCGAGAATAAATTCTATTCAAAAATAATTTGTTCCAAACAAATATTTTCTAATATTGTTAATGTTATATACATATGGCAATAAACACTAATTGTGTAATTTTTATACTATCGTATTCTTATATAATTGTGCATTAAACATTAAATAATATAGTTTCACTATCATATTTTAAATTATCATATTACTATGCTACTATCATGTCATCCAAACCAACTCTTGCATTTTTTTAACACGGAATGCTATAAGAAGAACAAATAACTAGCGTACGAAGGATTTTTTTTTTTGATACAGCAACAAGAAATTAATTTTGAGTATATTTAAACATAATTATAAACAAGTCTATCTTATATGCGGTAACCCTTTCAAACTTATATTTATAAGAAGTTTTTTTTTTTTTGGATACATTCACCACGAGGAGACTTGAACTTCTAACTTCCAATACATTAGCTAAATCGCTTATAACTAATTCAACCTATTGACTTTTGTAAAAAGCATAATTGATAATTGACGGTAAAGAAATCCATTTTGCATCTGGTAACATAGATTGAAAAATAATTTTATAAGGAATATAATTGATTTCTGATAATTTTTATGAGAAAAAAAATCTCAATTAGGAGAAAGTTATCATGCGTAGTGTTTGATCCAACAGTGATTTTGAACCAAAATTAATTCTGAAACACCAAAACTTAATCAAACATAATTATTAAAAAAAAACTTATTGCTGTCTTAATAATATATTGGGTTACATATACTTCTTAAAAAAAAAATCATGTCTAAGAATCCGTATGTTTTAAAAAAAATGGATTACAAAAATGAACTATAATCCAGGGTTAAAAAAAAGATCAGAGAGGAAATTAAGTTCAATTGATCGAATAAATTAAATGCCGTATAGTCGAAGAGGAGCATCTTCGAAGCATGATGATTAGTCGCCGTTCAAAGTCAAATTGAGATGAGAAGTGGGGTAAAACGACGGGAGAATTTGGGGTCTTCCCGGAAATGAGGACGCATCTTCCGTTACCGAAGTCAAACCTACGGAGTCCTGTCAAATGGATCGGACATGTAGCTCTCGAAAAATAATCTATTTTTAGGTGTAAGTAATATGAATTAATGCATTAAGAATCGGTTTATTTTTATTATTTCTATGGATTTATAATCAAAATTCGTGAATCAAATTATATCCATCGTAAATTTTAATAAATTTAATTTTTTTAAAATTAAATTTATTTTATCACGAATTAATATGTACCTATACAAATCGACTCATTTGACATACCTAAGCTTAATTAGTAAAATTTAATTTTTTCTATTCGCTCATATTTTATATTTATAGCAATCTTAAGGAATTAAATAATTTATAATTATCACCGTAAACAATTATATACTCTGGTATTAAAGTGGAAGAACCTATCCCATTCATATATTATATATTTTCAAATTAAAAGAAAAGGAAAAGAAATCAGGTTCAAACCTGCGTCTTAAACTTCCAGCCGCCCTCGTGATGACCTTGCTTTCTTGTTCTACTGATTTCGTTTCTCTTCAACACGTTATCTTTCGTTTATTTGGATCCTAAAGCTTTGTTTGATAGGAGGAAAAAAATGGAGAAAAAAACTTTTAAAAATTTCTTTTATTTTTTTTTAGATGAAGAGTAAAAAGGAAAAAATATTAGATGTGAAATTTGTTATTATTATTTTTTAGATAATTCAAATTATTAAAAAAAATCTTTTTGATTTTTTTCTCAACTCAAATTTTAAAATTTTTTCTTCTTCCCCTCTTGATTTTTTTGAAACCAAACAAGGGACATAAGACTAAATCTAATCCTGAAAATTTAATATTTTATTAATTATTATAATGTATATATTTAGAATTTTAATAGGAAAATTTTCATGCGACAACTTTTTAAATCTAAATTTTCACAATAATTTTCTTTCGTTACTTAAAAGCATTAAATATCCCAATAATATCTTTTATTATTTTTACAAAGATATCTGCAATGAAATGAATGTATTTTTTTTATTTGCATTAGATATCTTTCCACCTAATTAATAAGAGATTAATCTCTTGAATTACTGCCGAACGTTTTCCCAAATAAATTTTTGCCAAAAGTGACAAGTTTTTTTTTTGTTTTAAATAAAGAAATGAGTGTATTTTTCAACAATAGTGAAAATGAGAAAACAAAATTAGAAGTCAAAACTGTGGATCATAATTTAATAAAATTATTAAAGCTAACTTTCACTTCCATTGATTCTGCCGTCTCTTTCCATACCAACCCAACATATCTTTGAAAACTTCAAAACAGATTGTTAGGGACAATATATTTGTTTGTTATAATAATTTTCTGTGGTAATTTATTTTCTTTCAATTAGATAGGAAAAGAATAAAAAAGGACGGAGTACAGTGGGATCCTTTTTCACATGCAAAATTGCGGTAATCATGCAGCCCTCCATAATTGGATGTTGCAATTATATGTATAAAATAAAATTAAGATAAGATGAGATTTGAGCTCTCACCAACCCAATTCAAATAAGTGATCCATTGGGATTTTGACAATTCTTGTGTGTGCCATTGCCTCGAAGAATTCTTGCATGGGCTGAATTTATTGGAAAATACATGGAGATTGGTTGAGGTTATTGTATAATCTTTATTTTATTTGAGAATTTTAATTACAAAGAACAAATGAATGAGAGATTAAAATCAAATTTTCAAAATTTTCTCACATCCTCTAACATTAAGATTCTATGCTCCTTTTTAATAATTTTCTAAACTCTTAAATAAAAGATCAAAAATTATAATTTAATCATTCATTTTTTTATATTCTTTTTTTCAAAATTTTACTCTTATTATATTTTATTTTTATTTTAACTCCCAAATATCTCATGAGGTTGAATTTGTCTTGGGAGAAAATTATACTCCACAAATTATATTTTTTAACTTTGATATAATTGAAACCAATAAAATCTTGACTAATAAGAAATAAATTTTAATGAACTAAAAAATAAAAATATAATTGAAGGACATTACTTTCCCATTTACTTACAAAAATAATTTTTTTAACCATCTTATATTATATAACTTTATTCCTCCCTATCCTTCCATTCTTTTCCTCTCCTTCTCTCCCCCTCTTTACTTCCATTCATTATTTCATTCCCTTTCTATTCCTATTTTTCCCCCCTTCCTTTATCTCATTTTTTGCTCTACACTTCTATTCTTTCTATCTTTGCCCTCTCTCTCTTACGTGTTTCTTTGTCAATAACTCTCTCACCTCTTACATTTTATTTTTGTCTCGTACTTCTTCTCAGTAGTCCTATCTTTTCTCATCCTTATAGGAATAAATATTCAATAATTATATAAAAATGCATATCATAAAAGTATTTAAACAATTAATTGTCAAATTAGTTATTGATTTTACATAAAATTATATAAATATAAATTAATTTTATAGAAAATGATAGAAATAAAAAAGGATTTAAGAATTCTTTTGAAATATTATTTTTAATACAAAATATATTTAATTTTTATTTTTTATTATTAAAATTTTTTTACCTTTAAAATATTTTATTACTACAATGATTACTATATGAATTAATTTTAAGGATGAAATTTTAATATATAACCATATTTTCAATAAAAATATTTTATATTTATATAGTAAATAAGAAAAAGTATTTTCTCTATTACTCAAACTACAAAAAAAAAAAACTCATTTTTAAGAATTACATTTAAAAAATGCTTTACATAAAATTTTATTTTTTGTTAAAATAGACATATCTTTAAAATAATTCTTTCACTTTAAAAGAGGGAAAAACAAATATAAACTTAAAAAGAAAAGGGGTTTCATAAAAGCAGTGTTTTTATGTTCCTCGTGTTTCTCTCTTCCCTTCTCCACTATATAAAAATCTTTACTTTTGAAAATAAGATAAAATGCTTCAAATTTAAAGAAAAATATAAAGGCATCAATAGATATAAATGTTATACAATTTTGATAAATCGTTCAGATAATATATTTTTCCCCATTCTAAGTTCTAAAATCTAAAATTTACAATAAATTAAGTCCACGCAAATTTTTTTTTCATGTCCTTCTCTTTTACGGTAGAACTAGAAATCACAGCATGGGCTGAGCTGGACTCAGTCAAGGCGGGAGAATAAAGCGCATGCGTGCTGGTTTACTTATCAAAAACACTCGTTATCAAAGGAAAGCAAAAGAAAGAGCGGGGTTGACTAGTTTTTTTTCTTCTTTTTTGGGATTATTATTGGAATTTTTTTATTATGAAATATTTAATTTAGATCATAATTACTATTTAAATGACTAATTTACTATTATAATTTCATTAACATATTAATAATTTTAATAATCTTTCACTTTTTTATTAACAATAAATTAATGCCCTTTTGTATAAAACTCATGATCTCTGTCATAAAGTAATAATCCAATGGAGTTATTACCTTTGTGGTAATTTTGTATAATTTTAAAGAGAAAAAAAATTATTTTCTATTCTAAAACTTGTAGAATTTTTATCAAGACTTATTATTTTAATATAAAAAATTACCCATCAATCTTTTTCCTAAATTCATATATTTAATTTCTTTGAAAATTTAAGGATGTTCATATTCAATAAATCACATAATAAAACAATTTATTTGCATCCTAAATTCTTAAATGGACAGCACCATTCCAAGAGTTTACGAGTCATGAACTTAAGCAAAGAAAGAGTAATCAAATTGTAATGTTTTCCTATAATTTAACACGCATCATCTAAGAAGAATATACCATTCCATCTAAGAAGAATATATTACTCCATTCAAGCCATTTAATTTCAGTTGGACATATTCGTAAAAATATAATTATTAAGAAGTAAGTAGATGATCAAATTGGTTTCCAAAAGATACATGTTATATTAAATTTCTTTCCAAATGTTATTTTACATCAATTATCAAATATGATGTAACAATTATTCTTCAAGGACAAATTTGATATATCAACTAAAAATTTGTATTTTTATATTATATAAAACAAATTTTTAGAAAAAAATTGATATAACATATATTTTTGATAGACTAGTTTGATTATGTACTCAACTAAAAATATTAAAATAATGAAAGATGTTAAATTTATTCAATATTAAATTTATCAAATGTGAAAAGAATATCTTGTATTTTGGAAAAAGATGTTATATTCTCTTACTATCATGGCATTAAATACTATAATCTTTTAATTAAGATACACAGATAATATATCAACTCCTTTATTTACAAACAATGAAAGTAGACGAGATTTCCTTATAAAAAATATTTTCTAACAAAAACAAAAAGGCTCAAAATGATTGGACTTGAGGGCTAGTAGGGATCCTCCCGCCTTTAAATCACCGTACCAATATAAAGCCCAAAGCATTTAGTATCTACATTTATTATAACACCTAAAGCATTTGGATGAAAACAAGTTATACTCTTTTTTCATGATTAAAATACTATATTAATTTGACATAGTATAAATAAAGTAAAAACATTGATTAGTTGTACATTTTCAACACAAAACTCAGTAATTTTCAAAATTAAAAATTTTATATAATCAGTTGCAAAATCCCAGAAAAATAAAGGATCAGATTGGCCACATAATATGTTTGAGGATGCAAATGGTGCAGAGTTACTTCTAAAATAATATCAAATACAAATGAGCTTCGTAAGTCTCAACTATAAACTAAATGAATTAAGATCCCCTCTTAGGAGAAGGGATGTGGTAAATTTCAAAAGATAAATACAAACTTTTTTTCATTTGAAACTATAAATTTTAATAAAAAATTATATTTTTAAGATAAAACATATATATTTAAAATGATAAAAAGCGAGAAGAAAATGCAGATCTAAATTGAACAGACTTCAGAGTCTAAAAAGATATGAAATTCCAGCATATTTTTATTTTATTCAACTCCAACATATATATATATATCATATGCTTTTTTTTTCATGTTTCGGTAAAAACAAATATTTTCTTTTAAGAAATCACCTTAAATATAATAATTTTCTGCGTTACCTTGTTGACAACGAGACTTAAGTTCATGATTACTCATTAAAGGTCTGGAAATATAATTTTCCTTCAAATAGGAAAAAAAATTGGCATTTACTCCACCCCAACAAATAAAAAATTGGCGTTCAAAACAAATTAAGCATAATTCCAATAATTTTATGTGAAGTATAAATTGTGGCACGACTGAAAAAATTAAGCCACAATTCACTTTGCTCTAGCCTAATACCAACCTAGCTTCTTACCCTCCCAACAACTAAGAACAAAATAACAGAGAAAAAAAAAAAGAGAAAATAATGACAATAAAATAAAATGAAACATTAAAGAGAGGGAGAGAGAGAGAGAAATAGGCGGCTGCTGCCACTTTCACCGATAGCTTCTGTAGGCAGGGGTATACATAGAGCTCTCAGCAAGTTTCACCAAATCTCTCGGTTGAGGAAGGCGAGACGCCAAACCTGACCAACAAACATAACATCAAAAAACCATATCTTAGTATAATTTTTAGTACACGATGATACTTCGGTAACACCTTTTATATTATATTCCTGATGTGTTTGTTATAGCATCCCTAGGAATTCAAAATTTAGAATAATATCATAACCTCTGAAATCGTTAAATCAAAATTATTTAATCACAATTATTTATTTTTAACGAACTTAATCAATCAATTTCAATCTAATAATTTCTCAAATTATCACATCATTTCAAATTTTCAAAATTTGAAATTCTTAAAAGTACTAGAATCCACCTGCTACTGATAGTAATTCATCGGAGTCCTTAATTCGCGTGGACCCCACCACAGGATGTAAGGCTAGCGGTAACTTATGGTACCAAGGCAGTAATTTTTAAGGGCTGACTCACCAAGCTCATAAGCCTTGGCAGCTACTCTGGCAGCGATCTGGGCTGAGATTTTTCTGATGTTCCTAAATGGTGGGTATATGAGCCCTTTGTCAAAGTCCTCCTGGCTCACTTGTGAGGCCAATGCCCCAGCTATACCAAAACAAAAAGTGAATTAAACAAAATAAAATGAGTTAAACAAAGTTCCATTGCGCGTCAATCAAGTCCTCCTTACGAGGAATATGCTAGTAGTACTTAATATTGTACACGAACTATTACATGGTGCATACATAGTAGAATCCGGAGGGATGGAACTAGTTTAAATTGTGCTGTGTACAAATTAAGTGGTTAAGTGATAGCTCGTGAGACAAAATAAGTGTCACTACGTAATTTCGTTGTAAAGATTGTCCAAAATATATAAATGACAGCATAACAACATTAGACGTAAAATTATGTGAGTCTCTTGCGGACTTACAGGCAGCCAGAAGCATGTCGTCATGCACTCGGATAGCACCGGACATTAATAAACCTAGACCGAATCCAGGGAAGATGTATGCATTGTTTGCCTGATGGAAACAAAACGAGACACCCAAGTTAGTCCTAAGTAAATATGTCGAAATGTAACTCATCATAAATCCTCTGGATGTACGACCTGGCCAGGCACAAACACTTTGCCCTCGTATTCAAATTGGGGGAATGGGCTCCCACTAGCGAAAATTGCACGTCCCTGGTATTAGTGCACACGAATGAAGGACAGGAAAGGAAGAAAGTCACTCACAACAACAGGACAAGAAAAATTGATTACAGTAACATAAGTAGTTAGGAAAAATAAAGCTCATTTTCTAATGCAAATGCATTCATTTTATCCTTTTTTAATTTATATCACCTTGCTCCATGTATATGCTTCTTCGGCAGTACATTCGGATTGTGAAGTTGGGTTTGAAAGAGCGAGAATAACAGGTCTCTGCTAGCATCGTAGTATAAAAATTGTTTAGCTTGCTTAAGTAGTAATGAAAATCCATAAATAAATGGATTAACTTGGTACCTCATTGATGGCAGCCATAGCCTCAACCACCTCTTTAGTAAAAGTTCTCCCTTGTCCCGATGTCCCAATCAACACTGTTGGCCTAATTTTCTGAGCAAAAATAGACATGAGGAATTTGAGACTTCAGATTGTGTGTGTGTGTGTGTGTGTGTGTGAGAGAGAGAGAGAGAGAGAGAGAGAGAGGGATAGATATAAGGAATTTGAGACTTCAGATTGTGTGTGTGTGTGTGTGAGAGAGAGAGGGGGTAGGTGACGTTGGCAAGGAGTATGGAAAAAAGATTTTACATTTATAGCATCTACGAGTTTTGTAATGGGTTCATGCTCATGAGCCCAAGGCTTCTTGAAATGTTGGAGCGAATCCTTGCGGGAACTGACGATCAAACCCTGCAAGATTAGTAACAACAGATTAATTAGAAGGAAGATGATAATATGATTTAACAGCAGCCAAACTAGCTAGACTGGGTTTTATACAACCTTTGAGTCCACCAACCAAATGTTCTTCCTCACTTCTTCAACAGGGGCATTTGTCTGCATTAGTAATAGATTTTCTCAATAAAAGAAACTAAAAGAAAAAAAAAATAAAAACAAAAAGAAGCAATAATGTCACAACTCAAAGTGACTAGCAACCCGTTTTGAAATTTCAAGTGCTATAAGTTCTGCTATTCCAGTGCCAGCCTGCAACCACAGAAAAACAAGGGATAAAACCACGGAAGGAACAGCAAAAAATTCTAAGTTGATTTGGACATATATATTGCTTTTTTCCCAGTCATCTTCAGTGTATTTAACACAGAAAATTGTCTAGTCTTTTCCTTGCATTCAGTAACTACAGTAAGAAGGAAAAAAGATCTCAGAATTATAAGGACTAACCTCTCCAGCACCGAGGAATAAGAATCTATGTTCAGCTAAACTTCCTCCAACCAATTTCAAAGCTGCAACCAGTCCTGCAAGGACCACTGATGCTGTTCCCTGGAATGGAGAAGATACAACATCTGATATTATTATCAAAGGAAATGAGTTTATTTATTTTCTAACAGAGGAAATTCTTACCTGAATGTCATCATTAAAGACAAGGTGAGATGAGCTATATTTTGCTAGTAGATCGAAAGCATTGTGATTTGCAAAGTCTTCAAACTGAAAGATGTGGCATGACATATAGAAAATCAAAATTAGTAAATTCTTCAGTCATACACAATCGCATAAATAATGCACATTGTATCTAATGTAAGTACCTGAATGAGAATTTTCTCCCCATAGTTTTGCTTGACAGCTGTCATAAATTCATGTAAAAGTTCAGAATATTCCTGGAACGGAAAAATCAAAGCAATCCCGATATTAACAGAAATCCAAGACAATTGAGTTGAAAATGATTAATAAAACACCGGCTAAAATAAGCAAACGGATCATGTACCTGCCCAGTTGCTCGTCTTTGTTTAAGTCCTATATACAATTCATCGTTCAACAGCTTCTCATTGTTTGTACCCACATCAATGGTAATAGGCAAACACTGAAACAGTTTAAAAACAAGATAATACTTAGTTTAAAAGTAGGACAGAAATCACAATATCATGTTATGCATAAACCAAGAAATATATGATAATATTCAGAGAGTCCAAATAAGTTTTCAAGAATTTATGCAACCAACGTATCTAAATAAAATGTAGGACAATTTGATGAAAACAGATAATTGCAAGTTCTAAAAAAAAGCATAAGTTATGGGTTAGCTATGTAAATCGGAAATACTTACAGCAGAAGGACGGACTCCTCCAAGAGCTGTATATAAAGCTAGCTTTCCTACTGGTATTCCCATTCCCTGAGAAAATAATCAAATTTGCCATCATCAACTCGTTAGTCACTTAAAAACAGATTGCAGTGTTCAGATTTGATGCTCTGATATCATAAACTATCAAATGATATATAAGCTTCAATAGAAATTACCTGACAGCCAAGATCCCCGAGACCCAGGATCCTCTCTCCATCAGTTACAACAATGACTTGAACATTTTTTTCAGGCCAATTTCTCAGTACTTCAAGAATCTTCCCCCTTCAGACACCATAAAAAAGGAACAGAATTTTATTATTTTTAGTGCAAACATTGAGTGGTGTTAATTAAAAGTGAAGAATGCCAGAGGAATGAAAAGAGCAATGAAATTCAAACTCACTTCTCTTTCAAGCTTATATAAAGACCTTGAGGACGCATAAAGATGCTCCCATACTTTTGGCAAGCTTCACCTACAGTTGGAGTATAGACGACAGGGAGCAACTCCTCAACATGTTCAATAAGAAGTCTGTAAAACAACCTTTCATTTCTCTCCTGAAAAACATGACAGTACAAAACTACAAGTATGAGCGTCCGATTCAAGAAGCAACTGATCGTACTGTAAGGTAACTTCCTCTTGAGGATGAATTTAACTAGGAAGATGTATTCTGGAAATTTTAAATCACATCGTGAAGAAAAAATAACAACAATACATCACCAATCCTTAGAACCGTTCAAAAAGTAACCTGCATAAGCCCTAAGACAAGAACACAATTTTGGACAAACAGAAATTCCTTCAGAGGTTTCTATGAAAAAAACATTTGGTAATTGTCATTTATCATGCATTGGTTTGCACTCAAGTAACTAAAATCAAGATCATCTTGAACTAAAAATATTTGCACAAATTGAAGGAAAAGAAAAAAAGGGAGAATTGTTTGTAAGACAACCTGAAGATCCATCATTGCCATGTACTTTTGCAACGGAACTTGGTATTGCCGAATATGCTGGATCATTTTCTTCACCTAGCAACAGTAGAGCCAACATAACCTTTACTTGATGTGTACCAGCTTATTCACTACCCAGTATGATCTAGAACTAAGAAATTATTCAGAAAGTCTTCAATTGAGATAAAAACCTGAGTTTCTTGAGAAATAATAGTTGGAGGAAGAAGACCCCGCAAATAATGGGCATCCCTCTCTCTTGCAGTGAAGGCAAGTCCTTTGTTGTGGTGTGGATCTCGCAACAAAGAATATCCACTGCATTGCAACCAAAAATTCATATATTAGAGCAGGCATCATAGGCCTATTGAATATTTTGTTTACAGACAAATTCCAGTAATTAAACAAATAACTGCATTCTTAACAAAAGGGCACACAACGTAAATCAGTGTTTGAAAATTGAAGACACAAATTTTTTTAAAAAGATGATGTTATAAAATCCAATAATAAGCATCATTCATATAGGTTGCGAATAGAAGTATAAAATTTATTATATGGCAATTATGTCTGTAACGAAAGTGACAATCAAAATTTGATTTTAAATGCAAATCATGCAGTGTAAGTTGAGTACAAGACAGTGGGACGACAAATTTGTAAAGCTTAGTATCTGTCACTCTCACCTAGCAATAGACACATTCCACGGAGTAACAAGCTGATCCTCGGTAGCCCTATCCTCGCCGTACACGTCCCTAACACCGCCAGCTACGGTGGGGTTATTGTCTACATCCACCACGTTGGAATCATTTTTTGCAGTCTCCATCAAAACGCTGCCGTTTCTCTCACCCGAGCTCGGAGCCAAACACACCACCCTGAAAGGAGCTGAAGAAGGCCTTCTCTGATCACGAGAGACGGAGCCGCAACACCCAGCTAGACCTGAATTGCTCTGTACCAAAATTCCACAAAAATGGAGAAATCTTCAGGGCACAAATAAAACCAAAAAAAAATCCTAAATTTCTGTTTAAAGTGGGGGAAAAATCAAATCTTTTGGTCAGCAAACAGAGAACCCAGAAACATATATTCCATTTACAAACTTTAGATTCCTGTTACAAGAAATTCTCAATAATAAAGTACAACAAGACAGGGCCATTTTACTTTTTTATCTCATTTGCCAGCAGGAAATGCAAGGCCGAGAAAATAAGAATAAGAAGTATATATATTTCAGCGTAAAGTTTGATTTTTTATGAAATGGGTACGATTGAGATTAAGAAATGAAATGAATGGAGCTTAAATTTAGTTGTTCATATTTTACCAGAAAGAAGCATCCATTGGAGGAGATCATGACGGCGAAAGAGAAGGGAGAAGGAGAGAGTCCTGCGGGTGTATACTGTGTATTAGAGGGAGAGAGAAAGGAATGAGAAAAAAATACACAATAAGAGAGAAGGAGAGGGTTTTGAGGGGAATCGAGCTTCCCAGTCCCCCCTTCTCCCTCTGCACCCCCTTCTCCCTCCTCCACCTGCTGAGGGGTAAAACACACACACACACACACACACACACACACAAACAAGAAATGGAACACATGCAACCACGGTACCCGCCAGGTACCCTGTCTGTAGGCTCTGCTGACGCTATCCCCTGCAAATTTATAAGAAAGTACCTTATTTTCACTTCAAAATTAAATTTTGAATATAAATTAAAAATATTATTAAATAAAAATGATAATATAAATTTATAAAATTTAATTTAATTAATATGAAAAATTATTAATTTAATTTTAATTTTTTTAGTATTTATAAGTTTTTGTAAAACAGAATAGAGTAATTACTATTTGGATTCTAAAAAGTTTTTTGTGAAATTTTTTTTGTCAAAAATTAATTACATATATAAATAAAAAATGATATGTTATTTATAGTAATAATTAAAAAATAAAATATAAAATTATAGTAGTATATAAAAATAATTTATTTTTTAAAATAATTTTTTTAAACTCTTCGTATTTAATATTAAATAAATAAAATATTTTTTATCTTAATATTTTATAATTATATTTTATGAAAAATATTTTTCATAAAAATAAATGAAATCTTGAAGTAAAATATTTTATTTTTTTTATTATTTTTAATTATATTTATACATTGCAAAACATATCAAATTTATTGAAAACTTTAGTGATTTACTTTTATTTGACTCAAAATTTTAACATTTTTTCTAATATTATTAAAATGTATTTTTAGTTGAATTTATAAATTTCTCAATATATTTCAAATAAAAAAATTTTTTGCAAGTGAATGCAAATCATTATTTTTAATATAATTTTTAAAACATAAAAATTAATTTATAAATGAATGAAAATTACTCCTGTTGAATTATTCTACGATGGCAATGAATACTTGGCACGGCAATCTTTCCACAGCATCCAATATAACATAGTTACATGGATGGGATGGGGATCATGGATGTTATATTGTTAAGATGCTGCAATGGCTTTTGTCCCGAGCTCAAGTCTCTGTTTCTTTCCTATTTTAAAAGTAATTTTTATTTTTTTTATGCTTCTAAAAGTGAGAGTTTCTATTTGATAATTATTTTTATCATTTGTCCTTAAAAATTATAATTCTAAATATTTAAATAAAAGTAGAAAATTAAAAATATATTTTAGATATTTTTTAACTTGTCCTTTTATTTTTATATCAATCTATAATTAAAAAATATTTTTAATTCACCTCTATAATTAAATATTCTTTAATTTTTATTTTTCTTAAATCTAAAAATAATTTTTAAAAATAAAAAATGATTTTTAAAAGCAAATAAAAACATATCCAAATTCATTGATTTATATCTCCACAAAACAGAAGCCAACTTTTGAGAATTAATATCCGTACGTGTGACGTAAGCATGGGTAGGTATGCATGCATACAAAAACAAGTGTGCGGTGTGACGGTTGAAACATTTGGGAGTAGGTTTCTATGTTCTATCACTGCAAACAACAAGCCAATCTCACTAAGCCAAATTTAATTACTTATTTGGTCTCAAGATGGATCCAAAACCGCACGCCATTTGTAACGAAGAGCTTAATTAAAGCGATCAAAACCTCCCTCAATTTTGGTATACTAAGACCAGCCTTTCTTAATTGCTCCAAACGTAGAACAACAATGGTTACAATTATTAAACCCAGATCAATCAGATTGGGTTTAGTTGATATATTAATGAATTAGTTGTTAGTTTAATCTGAATTATACTATCAGATCAATTTTACAGATAAATTGATAAAAAAATTAATTTAATTGATAATTTTTAGTTAATTCAATTGAGTCAATAATTTTTTAAAAAATTTTAATTTATTTTCTTTTGATTATTATGCTTTCATGAATCAAAAGTTAAATTTATTATTATTTTACTTATTAAATATATTTTTTTTTATTTTTATATTATAAGGGGTTAAATTGATATATCGTTAATTATACCAATAACTCGATAGTCCAACCGATATTGATTTAGTATCGATTTTAATAATTACGATGATCGCAATGCCAAACTTGAGATATTAATCTTGCATGCATGCATGCATTTACCTGGTGGAGGCTTTCCTGGCCACTTCCTAAATTTCATTCACATTCATGATTCATCCCATTTTACTTGGAAGCCAAACCAAACTCTGGACTTTACCCAAAATAAAGGCAGGATGTTGTCCCAAGCAATAAGCTATCTGAATATGAGATTGCGGGCAAGTTATGCAAATATATTTCATAGCCATTTGATGTTAAATTTAAGAAGATGGAATATTGGTTAAATAGTTTATAGTTACGGTTAATTGGTCCCTCAATCTTGTTGAATACTACAATTTAGTTTTGCTTTTGTAATTTGAAAAATATTATCTCTCATTGATTCCAAAGTTGAAACTTGAAATCCCACTTTATTGTTACTTTAAAATAAAAAAAACATATACTCACCTCTTTTGGGATATATGAAAGTTACACATATGTCTTCCTAATTTCAAAGTTTACATTGATCTCTCCTTTAATTGTTAAACATTCTACACGTATATTTCTCTGATATTTTTCATTAAAATAATCATTTCCTCTTAGTTATTGTCAATGATATGATTTGACTTCTTACTACCAAAAGCACCCTTAGATGATTTAAACTAGACTTTTTAAGTATTTTTTCCCAACAAAAGAAAATATCTGAAGGATAAACTTTTCATATTAATAATAATTTTTTCATCACCTAGTTTTATTAGGCAATAAAAATCAAATAAAAATTACTTACAACGTAAGGAAAAAATGTTCTTATCGTGCAAAGAAAAAAAACTCATATCTTAAAAATAAATCTCTAAAAATTGTGTTTATGTACAAGAAATTAATAAAAAAAATCAAAGTTTGATATGAAAAATCTTGCTAACACCTTACAAATAAACAAGAAAATTACAAATTTAATAAATGAGTAAAAAAAATAGCAACCAAATATTAGACAATTGTGTGCTAAACAAAGAATTTTAACTTAAATGCAATATATAATAGCTAACAAATCAAGAAAAAATAGATTATAAAATTATAACCTCACATTAAGCTTTGATTAAAACTTGATTTTTCTTCATATTTTTGTGTTTGTAATGAGAGAGCAAAAAACAATGAGCTACATATGTTTTGTGCCAATTTTTAATTAACTTGTGCAAAATGTTGCTCTTATTTTTAAGATAACATAGTAATTAAATTTTATTCACCTTTGTAATCCTAATTTTGACTATGTCACAACCCAAATTTGATTGTGATCAATGTAAAATCTATTATTCAAGTGCCACTAGCCTAATCTCATTCATTCAAAATTATCCTGAATGTTCAACTAACATGCGTAAAAGAAACAAAAGTAACATTAAGGATCCGTTTGGTTTAAAAAAATGAAATTTTTAGAAAATATATTTTTGAAAAATAAATTGATTTTATGATATTTAGTACATAAAGAAAAATTAATTCTATTTAAAATAAATTAAAATTATTTACTTCAAAATTATTATAATTTTACTTACCTTTTAAAAAAGAAATTTTTTAATAAAATTTTTATTATTCTTGGTGCCCAATAGTCCAATAATGATTGATTTCTAATAATAAAATATATATTAAAAGCATTATAAAATTTTATACATAGATTCACATAGTTAATTTAATTAATTATTATGAAATATTATATAATAAAGTATCCGTCACGAGATAAAAAGGGAGAATATTTTAATAAATATTGTATAAAAATGTGCACCTAAAATTTATTAATAAATAAAAATAAATTTATAAAAATAAAAATAGAAATAGAACATCCATCATGAAATATTTAATAAATAAAAATAAATTTTATTTGTAATCGTGTTTGCATAATAAGGTGAGAAGATAGAAAGTTTGGACTCGGGTATAGATGTAATGAATAACAAAGAAAATGAATTTCATTTTTTAAAATAGGAAGTTATTTTCTTTAAAAATAATATAACTTTTTGGTTAACCAGAATTTATTTTCCTATTGACCAAAATTTTTGAATGTTCAAACAAGGAAAAGTTAGAAAATAAATTTCAAAAATTTATTTTTTCCCCAACCAAACAGATCCTAAGGAAAAAAGCATACTTCATTGGTTATCAAACAAAGTTTATAAAATACAAGAAAGTTAAAATTGCTTATAATCTTCTTATCTTGAGGATGAGCTAACTTAGTTATCCAAAAAGATTTAGTTTAAGAATCCTTTACCCAATATCTATATATAATAAGGCCTTAAAATATAGTTTTATCTAGCAAATAACAATGCTATCAAAACTATGCTGAAGGAGCTTCCAATGGGGTTAGTTTTGAGAGGCGGTAGTGGAAACTCAATTTATGTATTGCAAAATTAAGCGCAAAGTAGTGAGTTTGAAACCTAATAAGTAAATACTTTAGTATAGGTAAACATAAGTGTTATCAACTTACTAATTAGACTATCCTCGTATAAAACTAGTCACTTAAAACATAAATTAATCCTTTCAATCTCAAGAAGCCATGAAAGGTTCAGTCATAGTCATATCATATTGGATAGCAAATGATATTTAAGTATCAATATTATAGCGTAATATGCAATAAATAATAATAATAATAATAATAATAATAATAATAATAATAATAAACACGCATCCTCCTTTTGAATTCTAAAGTCAAAATTATATCTTTTACAATTCTAATCTTATTGCTTTAGGGTCAATTTTATATCCTTTACAAATATATTAAAGGAATTAAGTGTCCGATATTTGTATCATCTCTCCTATTACATTTATCATATCACAAATTATAATATAATACTTTCTCATATTATGTTTCAAGGCATTCTTATGGCAATGTCATGTCTCATTACGTGGTCACATATCTCATTTCATCTCATAATCATATAAACAAGATTAATTATATCACATAGCATGTGTCACAACATGTCTAAGTCTCATTTCTCTTCATAATAACACAACAATTATATCCTTATTATTTACCACATGGCACAACACCTCAATTCTTTATTTTATGTAATTAACCTAAAGATATCTTACTCAATCTTATCTAGATGCTTAGGAACCATACATCTTACATTAAACTCTTGTATATTATGATAATGTAGCTTGAATTAGATATAGTCAACAAAATACTCAACTAAAAGAGACTTAAGAACAAATTTGGAGTTTAGTAGTTGATTATAAGGCTCTAGAAACCATTTTGGAGGTCTATAATCAATTATTAACATCTAGAGAGCAATTTATGGCTATATAGTCAACTATACCATTCCAAATTGTACATTGTAGGGTATAATTGACTATTATTGGGGTTTTACAATTTTTTTTTGAATTTTCAATGTTTATCCAAGAATTTATACCATCTAATGAATTTATTACATAACTCAATCATAGCTAACCATAAATACAACCTTAAGCAATCATAAATACATCCTAACATCACTTTATTAATGACATTGACATCATTTTATTTAACCAATTTCATCAATTAACACATCATTCAAGTAATCATAGTCAAGAACCAAAAATAGCCAAATATGAGACTCATATCAAATGCATTTGAAATCAAATAATTTAAGTTAGAATATTTACTTACTTAATATGGAGAAAAATGTTAAAAAAATTAGATTTGAGGCCTTTTAACTCTAATTACACCAAAATTAGGAATTCCTTGAGATAGCATTTCAAATGTTCATTGGAACCAAATACTCCAAATTTTATCAAATCAAAAAAAGAATGAAAAGGAATCTTAATAATAAAGATGTTCTTCCTTTGATTAGATGGAGAAATTGAAGAAATTTGATGTTTCTTTGCTTTGATTTGAAGAAGAGAAAATGAATAAGTGGAAGGAGGAAGTGGGGTTTAGAGAAATAGGAAAATGAGAGTAAAAGATGATGAGTTGTCTTAAAAATGAAGAATGAAGAATAGTGCTCAAGTGCATTTTTAAAAATATTTCTAAATCTCTTTTATATTCATGTATTTATTTATATTAACTTAAAATATAAAATTTTACTATTTCATTTATTTTTCCTCATTTATTTCTTACCAATTTCCATTTCTCAACTTAGTAAAATATTAAATATTAATTTTTTTAATAATTCATTCATAATTATTCACCTAAAGTTATTTCATACACATTAATATTATTATATTTTAAAGAGGATGTAATAAAATAAATATTTAAAGAATATTCTATTATATTCTTAATAGAATATGTTAATTAGAGTAAAATGTAAGATTTTAAATTGAATGGGAGGTTAGTCTTTATATAAAAAGATAAAATTATGTATGTGTTTTCTTATTTAATTAATAATAAAATTACCAATTTCACTAATAAAATTGAAAGACATTATTAAAATGATATTTTAATCATATTAAATGACTAATTTCATCTTTGTATAATAATTTATATGAATAATTTTATTTTTTCATATAAATTTATAAAGATAATTTCGTTCTTAAATATTTGTATGAAAAGATGAAATTATCTATAGAAATTATTATTTAAGAAGAAAATTAATAATTTAATATAATTTAGAGATTATTTTATTAACAATTTGCAATCTTAATGATGAAATTGGAAATTTTTTCTTAATTAACATAACATCCATGTAGGATATTTCTTTGTCTAACGCCCTTGGTTTGAATGAGAAGAGTCCGAAAATATCCTTAATCAATGCTTACGACGTTGAAGCGCTTTCTTTGAATCTTCCGTTTTAAATTATAATTATAAGTAAAATATATGTCACATAAAAACCATCTTAATTAAATAAATATATATTTATTTAATATATCTTTTTAAAGAAAAATTGAACCGGAGAAGTCAATTGTAACTTTTAGAAAAATAGAAAATAATATTATACAAATTGAAAATGAAAAGATGATACATTAATTATAATTTGTAATATGTAATAAAACTGAGGTATTAAAAATATATTTGGTATGATAAAATAAAACAAAAGAGATGGAATAAAATAATTTGTTTAGTAGGTATTATAGAGTGAGAATGTCTATTTTTTTAAGAAATAGTCATTTAATTACCATTTTATAATAAAAGTGATGAAATAGTTATTTCATTATTTATGAAATAAATTTTTTACATTTTTGTCTCACTCATCTTTTATGTATTCTAATATCACTTACCATTTGTTAATAAATAATATAATAATATCTTTTTTAATATTATATTATTAAAATACTTTCATAATTATATTTTTATATAAAAATTATTTAATATAAAATTTTTTGGTAAATTAAAATTTTATATTTTTACTATAAAAATTTATTTATCAATTATAATATTGATAATTATAATTTTTTATATTCAATTATAAAAAATTATAAAAAAATAAAAAATGACAGAATTTTTTATATAAGTATAATTTTAATTTTACAATCTCTGTTTATTTTCAGGAGTATTATTATATATATATTTATTTTATTTCATTCCCACAATATTTATTATATTAAATATAATTATTTTATTTTATTATTTTCTATTACAATTGCATTTCATTAATTCATTCCAATCTATTCCGGTGTATTCCACTTATGACATACCAAACCAAACGCATCATAAAAATGGAACAGCAAACGCACGTCAAGGAGGAGTGGGCCCAGGAGCAGGCAAGTGCGTACCTCAAGCTTTTGCTTTCTATTATTTGAAGCTGCGGCCGACTTCTGTAAAGTTAGGGCTCGTTTGTTTTGCAGCAAAAATATAGGAAATTGTATTTCTCAGGATATAAACTACAATAAAGTTATTTGATTTGCACAAATGAGAGAAAATAAATCTTCCTGGGAATTTGTGTTTCCCATAAAACACGGGAAATCACTTACCCACTCTCCCTTAGGTAAGTTCTATTTCCTGTATGTTTAACTAATTCATAGATAAAAATATCCTTACTAAAATTAATTAATACCAATTTTACCCTTTTAATTGATTATCAGATTTTACTTTGTGAATGTCCATTTTAATTAGTGTTATCGTTATTTTACAGTTTGCTTATATATATATTACATGACATATTTTATTATTATTATTTTATAAAAAAATTTAAATATTTAATTTAAATAAATTAATTAACAGCATATTTTTATTTAATTCCTACGTTATTTTATAACCCACTTATTATTTTATTTTTTATTTATTTTATTGCATAATTTTCTTTTACTTCTTTTTTATTTTATCTATTGCTATTATTTGAAAGTTAGATTATAATTATTAAATAATATAAATATAATATGATATATTTAATTTGATTATATAAATATTTTGAATAAATTAAAATTTTAATATATATTATATTAATTTCATTATATAATTATATATTATATTTGTTGATTGAAATTATTTGAATATTAAAATAAAATTTTCTTTAAATTTTATAAATATTTTTTAATATTAAATTTCAAGCCCTATAATTCAAATTAAATAAATATACACACACACACACGCACACACACATCAATTAGAATTAATTTTTTTTAATTAGTTACTGTTTAGAGAACAAAAGTAATATGTTATTATTTGATAATTTAATTTTCAATTAAACTTAATTTATCTATTTATTTGAAGTTTTCAATTGATGTTACTGTCTTGGAACGTAACAGTAACATGTTACTGTCTAGAGAAAAAATAGTAATATGCTATTATCTATTTATTTAAGATTTTTAATTGATGTTACTGTCTTGGAACGTAACAGTAACTTATTACTGTCTAGAGAAAAAATAGTAACACACTATTATTTAGCAATTTGATTATTAATTAGACATGATTTATTCATTTATTTGAGATTTTTAGTTGGTATTACTATCTTGGAACGAAACAGCAACATGCTATTATTTGGCAGTTTGGTTGTTAATTAGACATGATTTATTCATTTATTTGAGGTTTTTAGTTGGTGTTACTGTTTTGGAACGAAACAGTAACATGTTACTGTCTTAGAACGAAACAGTAACATGCTATTATTTGGCAGTTTGGTTATTAATTAGACATAATTTATTCATTTATTTGAGGTTTTTAGTTGGTGTTACTGTTTTGGAACGAAACAGCAACATGCTATTATTTGACAGTTTGGTTGTTAATTAGACATGATTTATTCATTTATTTGAGGTTTTTAATTGGTGTTACTGTTTTTGAACGAAACAGTAACATGCTACTGTCTTAGAACGAAACAGCAACATGCTATTATTTGGCAGTTTGGTTGTTAATTAGACATAATTTATTCATTTATTTGAGGTTTTTAGTTGGTGTTACTGTTTTGGAACGAAACAGTAACATGTTACTATCTTAGAACGAAACAGCAACATGCTATTATTTGGCAGTTTGGTTGTTAATTAGACATAATTTATTCATTTATTTGAGATTTTTAATTGGTGTTACTGTTTTCGAACGAAACAGCAACATGCTATTATTTGGCAGTTTGGTTGTTAATTAGACATGATTTATTCATTTATTTAAGGTTTTTAATTGGTGTTACTGTTTTCGAACGAAACAGCAACATGCTATTATTTGGCAGTTTGGTTGTTAATTAGACATGATTTATTCATTTATTTGAGGTTTTTAATTGGTGTTACTGTTTTCGAACGAAACAGTAACATGTTACTGTCTTGGAACGAAACAACAACATGCTATTATTTAGCAGTTTGATTGTTAATTAGACATAATTTATTCATTTATTTGAGGTTTTTAGTTGGTGTTACTGTTTTCGAACGAAACAGTAACATGTTACTGTCTTGGAACGAAACAGTAACATGCTATTATTTGACAGTTTGATTGTTAATTAGACATGATTTATTCATTTATTTGAGGTTTTTAGTTGGTGTTACTGTTTTCGAGCGAAACAGTAACATGTTACTGTCTTGGAACGAAGCAGTAACATATTACTATTTAATTTATAAATAGTAATAAATTATTTTTTAGTAATTTTATTTGTTAAAAAAATTATTATAACACTACTAGATACCAAAAGAATTAGGAAGAAAAATTTTAATATAAAATTCGAATGAATTTAAATTGATAAAAATAAAATCAAAGTTAAAAAAATAACAAAAAATTAAAGAAAATTAAAAAAGTCATTAAAAAAGGCCTTTTTTGCCAAATCAAAGTGGGCAAAACACCTTTGGTTTTTGCAAGCACGTAGATCTCGAAAAGTTACATGAAATAAAAAAAAAATTCACTTAAAACGGACAATCGAGCACAAAGTTATGATCATTCAAAGTTTTGAACTCAATTTATACGTTTTTAACCAAGTAAACTTCGTCAAACCCACATTTTCTTATTTTCTGTTGAAAGAGCAAATGAAAAAGATTGAAAATAAGTGGTCATGCAAAAATTGGTTAACTAATAAAGAATTTATGACTTTTAAAAATTTTTAATTTATCACCGCATTCACACAGTTAAAAAAAAATAATTTCAGTATATAATATTCATAAATCATAAAATTGAAACCTATTTTTAAAAAAATATGGCGCTATCACCTCTTTAAAATCAATTAATATCTATTAATATATATTAAGTTATTATTGAGGATATTGTAGTCATTTCATTGTTATTTCCTAGGAAATTCAAAGTTGAACCAAACAAAACATAGGAATTTATTTCTTGGGATATGTGACTTCCTTTATGTCAACCAAACAACATTTAGGGATTTCCTAGGAAGTGTACACAGTAAATAACTTCCTAAGAAATTCAACTTCCCATGGGAAGTTACTTCCTGCATGAACCAAACGACCCCTTAGAATCAACTTCATTCCCCATGTCATCACCCAGTTTTAGCTTTTGTCGCCAATCAGATCTTAGACGCATCTCTATGCATTATTATTATTTTTAAATATATACGAACAAAAAGGAAAAAAAAATCCTCTCTTCCAATTTTAAAATAGTTAAATTTTATATTTTTTATTTTAGAAAAACTAAAAGAGCTTCTTTAAATTTAAAAAAAATAGAATTAATATTCAAAAAAATTGCATAGTATTCTAAAGTTTTAAAATTTAAAATAATGTGATAATTTAAAAATTATTAAATTAAAATTATATAATTAAATTTATTCAAAATAGATAGTTGTAATTGAATAAATTCAATAATCTCAAAATTTACAATCTTGAAATTTCGAAACTGTAGAGGTACTACAGCAAGTACTTAATACTCATTGTTAACTAAATTGATTATTTAATAAATTATATAATTTTTTAATAAATTTTTTAGAAATAATCAAAATATTGTAATATATTAATTATTTTGTAATTTCTTCAATACAATTTTGTAACTTATTTTTTATTTTAATTAAATATATATATATTTAATTCAATTCTTATAAATTATATAACATGAAAATTATTTGTAAAAAATAACAAGATAAATAAATATATTATAATATTATAATTTTTTGTTAAAAAGATCATAAAAAAATTATAGAATTTAATAAAATAATAAATTAAATTCATAATGAGTGTTAATTCTAAATTTTGTATGATTTAAGAAATGATTTTTAAGTTTCTAAAATTGAAGGGAATAGAATTCAATCATTCTAAAGTTGAAAGTAATATTTTGTATTTTTCCTCTCTCTCTCTCTCTGCATGTATAAAAGGAGAAAATTGTGTCATAAAAAATTAGAACAAATTAAAATGTTCAGTTCTTTACTATGCACTTAGTTGTATTAATTAAGATCAACAATAGAGCATGATTTGGTGCTCACACTCTTGAGTGGAATGTGAGAATATACAGCAGTATGATCAATTCAATAGGGACCCATCTTTTATTTTCATTAATCTATTGTTTTAACGAGTAGGATTTGATAATTTTTTTTGTTAAAGATTTTACCTTCCGTTTCTGCATCTTTAACTGGATATCAAATCATTATATTTGTGTGTTTAGTAGATTAGTCATTTTTATTATTATTATTTTTTTTAAAAAAATTTCTCCCATATGATATCAAGAGATAGCTTTTGTAACATGTAAGAATAAAACTTAACCCACATAGAAATGATAATCTTTATTTATCATCTCCAAATCACTTGCCTCCAACAGCACATTTCAGATTATCTATTCAAAAACTAAACAAGCCTAATCTTCAGATTATTATATGTATATTAGAAAGTGTGATTACTGCTTCTCTTTTTCATTTTTGTTTTTACGGAAGTGTGATTGTTCGGTCATCTTCACTCGAACCAACTTACTGCTACATAGACTGACGTAAACCTACATTCCGTGGTACAAAAACGAACTTTGTTGCTCCATTGATCATTGAATACTTGAATCTTTCTTATATAACAACACATTTTGCAGTCTAAATTGTCCCAAAACATGTCAGCAGTTTTCTTGTGGCCCAATTCTATGATGGCATTTGTTTGAATTATGCCAATGGAAATTTTATCACATTTGAACGTGCTCCCTCCTTGAAGTCATATACAGCATCATTAAAAAATTTTAGTTACTTTTTTTTTTCTTTTTTTCATTTGCACCTAGCCACCTCTTTTAAGTCATATATAACATCATTAAGAAATTTCAATTACCCTTTTTTTAATTTATACCTAAGTATTGTCACACCTTTTTATTATGAAACTAATTACCTTTTTATTATGAAACTAATTTCTGTTCAAGTGGGAATAATAAGTGATAAATTCCTCTCAACAACAGTACCTTTAAAAATCACCTTTTGGATTTGGAATGCCTTGAGATTAAGTCTGCCACTGTTAAGACAACCAATTGTTACTTTCAATAATTTTGTTCTCTTCATTTCTCTGATGCAGACTCCCAACTTCTGTGCAGAAAAAGACAGCAAAAGGCACCAATATTGATGAAAAGAAAGGTGAATTAAGAAGGTAAAAGAATAATCAATTGTTACATGTATTGACCGGATAAATTACTAATCTCTTCTATTTTGGCAAACAATTTTAACACCGACATCATCAACATGATTTACACTTACTAAACAACTTCACAACTTGCTTACAGATAGTATGCCGTTTTTCTACTAAACAAATAAAACCTATATAGAACCCATACTGTGAACACAGCTTCAGCTATATACATAAAGAAGCCATTTTTGACTTTGTAGAATTTGCAAGAAGAGAAAAGCTAATGAAGCTCTTTTCTATCTCATCTGGAAGTTTAGGACCTTGATGCAGAAGGCAAACATGAAGGCAAAGAAGACTGTAAAGGCAATCAAAACTGCAGCAACTGGACCCATGAAGTTTATATCAAATCCAAAGTGGCTTTGAATATAATCTTTGATTTGAGGATGATCAATAGTGGCCGCCCCTGGCACAGAGATGGTGGTCGTTACATCTCTATACTGTGAGACAATTAATCCATACACTGTCCATGCCACTGGGCAAATCCAGTAATACCAAACCCACCATTTCGGAATTCTCTGAAATGCCAAAGTTTTAAAGGAATTAGGATAGAAAATATGCTATGTTGATATTCTTATGCTAATATGCTTTGTTGAAAGAAAAATGCTGCGTTGTGTGTGTGGTTGAGAATGAAAGAAGTGTTAAGTAAATCTAGTCATTCAGAATTGAAAATGAGAATGCAATATTTACCGGTCTTGGGATGAAGAAACCAGAGAAGAGATTGAAGAGTCCATAGAAGGCGGCTGCAAAGATTGCTGCTACTTGGTGGTTTGGTGTGATGGAAACAGTCATCATGCCATAGTATGTGAAGTATAGGAAGGAGAAGAAACATACAAAGAAAAACCAGAAGAACTTCGCTACTGTCCACTCAAAGGCCACCATAGCATACACTATCAGAGAGTAATATATAGTTTGACCAAACACATATGGTATTTCAGCAACAACCTGCGAATGAAGAAAGCTCCAAATGAGGCACTGCATAGAGCATACTAAGCAACAAATACTATCAAAGGATAAATGTTATTTGCATTTTCAATTTTTCACAATCCTCTCACTTGTTGCACATTGGACACAACTGCCGTTAAATTGTCCTAACCAGTTTTGCTCAGATTGTGCTGAACGTATTGGTTATGAAAAGGTTGTGCATAATAAAGAGTGCCAGTTGCAGGACTCGTAGAAGTGGGTATAGAAATAATCCATCCACTAACCTGTGCCATGGCATAGGGTAATGCTGCATACATTCCAGCTGCCCTTTCTCGATAGAACACTGTTCTCTCAATAGCTACTATTGGTTGAACAGTCGAGCAATTGTTGATTCCAACAAAGAGAACAGAAGAATACATTGCTCCAATAATCATGGTCAGGTCACTTGCGCTTTCTCTGCATAAAGATAATAACTAAGATATTAGTTGAAGTTCTTAAATTTAATTGGAAGGACCGTATCAAATTCCATCATAGGTAACAGTTCAAACCTTTTTTTGCCAACTCTCCAGAATATTGTCCCCACCATGAGTGCTGCAGCCAAGGTGAAGAAGTATCTCACAAGATTATAATCCGGACTCCTCCAATAAGTCCACCACTGTTTCCATAAACAAGATTTAAATTGTCCCCATGTGGACTGAGAATACTGAGTTGAGAAATACAGGTCTGTTGCTCCAGGTGGAGGTATGCTTAACTCCTTCACCAGGGCTTTATTTCTCCTGCTCACAGGCATACTTATTAGCTCAATCCTTAAAATTATATACAAACCATTGCAGTATATTAATTGGAGCAAACTTACTGAAACAATGATGATGACTTGTAGTGTTCGGCAAAGTCAATTCCAAGCCGGACTTCGGCAGCTATCGAGCTTACTTCTAACATCCATGTTGCTGGGTTGTACTTATCCTTAATTTTTGTTACTCCTGGAATTGCCTGTGCCGGTGAAATTAACATGGAATCAGATGCCGAATTCTGTTTTCTTTTTCCTTTTTGAAGGATTTGATCAAAAAAAAAAAAAAAGCAAAAAAAAAGAAGAATATAAGTTGTAATACCTCGAAGTATTCTATAATCTTGTGAGAATTCCGACCCAAGGGTCCTGAGTAAATCACTTGTCCACCTCTTTTCATCAACAGCAGCTGCAGAATATATAGATAAATTGTTAAGTACACGAAAGCCAGAGAGGAAGAAAAATGTAGGGATACAGTTTAGAAACTGGTAGTTACCTCATCAAATGCTTCAAAGATATCAATGCTAGGCTGGTGAATTGTGCATACAACTGTTCTTCCCGTGTCAACTGTGTTTCTCACAGTCCTCATGACAATGGCTGCTGCTCTTGCATCTAGACCTGAAGTTGGTTCATCCATGAAAATGATTGAAGGATTAGCAACAAGCTCTACAGCAATGGTCAGTCTCTTTCTCTGTTCTGTTGATAACCCAGTAACTCCAGGAAGCCCCACTATAGCATCCTTGAGATTATTCAGTTCTACCAAATCCATCACTTGGTCCACAAATTTCTGTCAAGATAAAAATGATAAAGGAATTAATTTTAACCTTATCTTTTCTTTAGCATTTGGAGAAGAGTTACAAGATATAGTTCTCAGTGCTTGCCATCTTTTCTTCATTGCTGACTTCTTTAGGTAACCGAAGGAAAGCAGAATAAATCAAAGATTCTCGGACAGTGACTTGGGGCGAGTGGATATCAGTTTGTTCACAATAACCAGAAATTCTTGCAAAGGTTTCTTGCTTCTTAGGGAACCCAGAAATTCTAATATCTCCTTCGATGTAGCCGCCGGTTTTTCTTCCGGCCAAAACATCCATCAGAGTCGTCTTTCCCGCTCCACTTACTCCCATTAGTGCAGTTAGAACTCCAGGCCTAAATGCACCAGTTACTTCCCTAAGTAGTTGCAGCCTGTCCTCAGTTACTCCTTGATCTTTCATTTCCTGAGAAGTTAACGAAGTTATTTTACTTACCTTCATATTTTTAATTGCATCATAAGATTGAACAAGTGATTGGATTCTTACTGCTGGCATGTCAACAAAGTAATTCACACTGTCAAAGGACATTGCTAGTGGTGTAAAAGGTAGAACCATTCCTCTCCTAGGGGCAACACCAGTAACCGCCTCAACGCCGGAATCAGCATGCCTCAGTTCACTTGGATTAGTCCGGCTGGCCATTCTCTGCATTGCCACTTCACCTGAAGTAATTTAAGTACAATACACAAAGTATTACTATTAGCAATTTCTACATAAAATCCAAAATGGATTTTGTTTTTAGTTCTGCCATCAAATGTTGGGGTTAAATTTTAGATATTTACTTGTGTTGTTTCCATTAGCAGTAGATAATGATCGAAATGGTGGCTCCCTAGTTGATGGGGGCCGTCTGAGCCTTGGTTCTTCATTTGGGTCACCTGCAATTTCCATTTCACTTGCTTCTTCCTCGGATATAATTGCTTGCTTCTTTCCAATGGCTAATACATCAAATAAGGAAAGAGAAAACCTTCATCAGGATTAATATAGAAGAAAGCAGCAACTTCCCTTGAAAGACTGATTTGAATGTGAATTCTTACGATTAAGGTACATAAGTGAAAGGGTGAAGAGAACATTGTAGAAAATTGCAAAGCCTAGAAGTGCTGCTGCACCGATCCAGTACCATCTTCTTTCGGCGAAAACATCAAAGTTATTCATGACAGCCAAACCTAATGTGGTCGTATGATCTGAAGACTGTGGATAAGGGAAGTTCGAGTCAGAAACAAAGTTAAATCTTTCTCTCAAGTTAAGTGCTCAAAGTTTCATCTGAAGTTTGAAGCTTATGGTACTTACTGATTTGTCCATCCACCTTGGAGCGAACATTTCATTCACAGCAAGAGAATTGAAAGCGTATGACAAGGGCGAAACCCAGTAGCCCCAAATCCACCAATGTGGAATGTCACCTGTTACCATTAAGCATCCTTGTCAGGCAATTCGTTGGACAGGTAATAAACATAATTTTGGAGATAGGTTTGAACTGCTACGTCAAATTAGCTTAATGGAAGTTTTCCGGTTACAAACTCACGTCTAGGAAGGATGAAACCTCCAAGAAGGAACACAAGAAGAAGCATGAGAGAACCACCAGTGTTAGCAATGATCATTGTCCTGCAAACTCCAGAAATGACCTTAAACATTCCAGCTGCCATTTGTTGGATAAGAAAAACCAACAATAGTTGCTTGAAGAACCTGCAAATAAGATTAGTGACCAAAATTGCTGGCTTAGTCCTTTACGATCATGTCAGTATCAACAAAGCCACATAAATTAGTTCAGATTTACTACTGATAGTAATTAGTTAAGTAGATGGGAAACAACCAAAAGAAAATGATAAATGAACAAGTGGCAAAATCTGAAAATGTGGGGTCAGCCAAGAACAAATTCTGCTAAGCCACAATGAGTGACACTTTGTGAGAGAGAATGAGTGAATGTAGTGCCATTCAAACAAAATTATTCACAGGTATTTTGAAGTTACCTGCTAGCTTCAGGTGCAAATCCTATGGTGTAGTAGGTAACAACCATCCAAACAATAGATTCAAGCACAGAAATTGGAATTCGGAGCAGGAAATTGGGGAGGGTGTAAGTCCAGGCAGGGTGGAAAAGAAGGTCTCTATGCTTGTAAAACACAGGAAGCCTTGCAATTGTGAGAGAAAGCTCAGCAAAACCATTGAACATGTTCATGATCATGGAGAACAAGATTGCACCAATGTAAAGTGACCCATCATCTTCATTATTTTGGTGCATTTTGGTCCTCAAGAAAAGAGTTGCAGATATAATGGCAATGATCAAAATTTGGACAGTCTTGAAGACATAGACAAATGCATTCCTCCTGATCAACAGCCATTCCTTGTCAAAGCAAGCTCTGAGAAGGTCCATTTTAGGGACTGAGTATCTGTCGAAGACAAGGGCAGCTTTGTGTCCTCTTGACTTGTCATATGGGACAGAAAGCTCATTCTGAACATCCATTCCAACATGGAAGCGCTTGAATCTGTTTGCAAACTCTGTCACTGTCACATATCTGTATGGCCTGCTTCTATCTGCCCAATATTGCTCTTGGTCTTTCCTTGAGGTAACCTGTATAGAATTTTGTAAACAACATAGAATTAATTATCCAAAGTTGTTATTGAAACAATTAATTAATGTGTCATGGAATTAACTAATGATAGAGATTATTTGAGATTATTTTTTGCATATGGTTATCATTCAATTAATTAATTAATGTGTCATGAAATTAACTAATGATAGAGATTATTTGAGATTATCCAAAGTTGTTATTGAAACAATTAATTAATGTGTCATGGAATTAACTAATGATAGAGATTATTTGAGATTATCCAAAGTTGTTATTGAAACAATTAATTAATGTGTCATGGAATTAACTAATGGAATTAACTAATGATAGAGATTATTTTTTTTCTCAAATTATCTTTTGTTTCAGCTTATGCAGGTCCAAATGACAACCTCAGAAGACTACGTAGCACTTCTGAGGGCCGTGAACAGAGGAAAAAGTCAAACTAATGTGTCATGGAAGCATTTGATAAGGTAGGTGAGGGCGTATGAACATTGATGTACGATACCTCTTGCAAGAAATCAGCGGTTCCCTTTCTTTCTGGGCAGCGGAAGCCGCAGGACTCAAAGAATTGGACGATGTGCTCACGTGGGCCCTGGTACACAATCTGACCCTCCGATATGAGTATGATGTCATCAAACAGATCGAACGTCTCGGGAGCTGGTTGGAGCAGAGACATTAATATGGTCCCTTCCGTAAGGTGCACTATCTGCTGCAAGCACTTCACAATCTGAAACGTTGTGGAGCTATCAAGACCCGTTGAAATCTCATCCATGAATAGTGTTTTTGTGGGCCCCACTATCATCTCGCCTGCATTTAAAATTTTAATTTAAAGCGTTCCCGCTTAATGTATTATTATTTAATAAAGAATGTCGCTTTAGTCAAATGATAAAATGTTCGTTTAGGCCAAAAGCCAACTTTTGAATACTTATACGAGACTTGTGCATTAGATTCCTCATTGCATCATGTGGTAGTTACAAATAACAAAAGCCAAAATACACTCACTATCTAAAATTAAATTTAATTAATATTTTTATTTTAAAATATATATTAATCGTCTCTTTTTTCTTATGTGGAAGAAATGAATGTCTACGTAAAATAGAAAATATTAAAATATATAAAAAGAAGAAATCAATGTGTATTTTTAAAAATAAAATGAACTTAATTATCCCTAAATTAGCAAATATCTATTATTCATATTTATAGAGAAAGAAATTAATGTATAGATTGATTACCTGCTTCTTTCAATTTTTAATATTTATTGATATAATTAGGATTTATACCTCAAGAGTTATTAGTTTGTAATTTTTTTTTTTTTGGACTTCTGTCCCTCTCAATTAAAAAAAAGAATTAATATAAGTATAATTGCAGTAAACTTAAAATAAGGTAAACCTAAATTGCCGGGTACAAAATATGGAGCCAGCGACCTTGCCCCACAGGTCACATGCCTTCCAATTAGTTGCCATTATTTTATTAAGCTACGTGGAGAAGTGGATAAAGCATAGGAGCAAGAAGCCATGAACCCTTGAATTATTTTTTGTTTTTTATATGGAAGGAAGCTTCTCATTACGAGCTATTTAAGTTCATTAGAAAAATGACTAGATCTTAGAACTCAACATTTTAGTTATTAATCCAACTAAATAATTTAATTGGATTTTCAAAAAATAAGTTTAAGCGGTGAAATGACTTTTTTTTATTATTAGAAAAAAGTTTAAGCTATTTGGAGAACAAATATTTGTTTAAAGAAAAGTAAGAGGTGCCCCAGTGAAAACCTCATCTTCTTGCAGGAAAAACTTGAAGGTGGTGGGTTGGTGAAAAAGACCCGGGAAAACGAGTTTGGTGGGCCAGCTTACATCAAGCCACGTTTTCTTTATTCTGTTTCAAACTATTGTGACTTGTATGCCCAATTGCAACCACCATTCCATTGAATTGGTAATAAAGTCAAAAGACAACTAAATTAAATTAAGCTTTAAGCTTATTTACATATAGAAATTGACGTCCAACTTAATGAAGTAATTAGTAATTTTTGTCTCATTTCGAATATCCCGAGAAAAATGTGATTTTTTTAAGTGGCAACAGGAGAGGTTAAAACAAAACACAAATAAAGTTCTAAAATTAAATTCAAGACATAAAGAAAAATAAAATTTTTAAACAATACTATATATTATTTGAATTAAATATTCTCAAAAAAATCTGACTTTTTTATATGAGTAGAAGTGACAAATCAATTAACATGCATAATATTTGAAGTTTGAACTTAGAAACTGAAAAAAAATTCGAGCTAACATCCGAGTGTTAGGGTACAAACAAGGGTGCCGGCATGAAGATTGTGATTCTAACCTGTTGTCACACGCTTCTTTTGGCCACCAGATACACCTCTGCGCATTTCATCACCTACAACTGTATCTTTGCATATGTCAAGACCGAGTATCTGTTTCACACATCCAGAAAACCAGTCAGCATCCAGCAGGGTTGGTGAGCAGACACTTTTGACGAACAAAATTTTATAAGATCTTATGATCTTGGTTGGTTGGTAGTTAAAATTTGATTTGTCAGAAAGTCATAAACTGAACTTGTTAAGGGAAAAAAAAAAGATTACCTTGAGAGTATAGTCGGTAAAGAGACTGTTTTCCGTTCCTTCCATTGCAGTGGCCTAAAATGCATGAGAACAGTGAGAAAAACAACTCAAGAATATAACATAAGACTTTTGGTTTGAATGATGAAATACCTTCATGAAAAGGTCAACTTCTGTATCTGGAAAAATTCCAGCATCCTTTTCTCTTCTGGCAAGCTCAGCTAATAGGTCTATAACATCATCGAATTTAAACGAAAAAAAGTGTTAACAATTTGATCTATAAGTAGATTAAACATAGATTGAGGAATAAATTTTATCTAATTACCATATCGAGTTCCAACTCCTTGGCATCTAGCTGAAAAATCTAGGGTTTCTTTTACAGTCATTTCTCCCACATGCACATCATTTTGGCTGATATATGCTGAAGTCTTCCTGGGGACAAATTCATTCAGCTTGTAACCATTATAAGCGATTTCCCCTTTTACCTGTTTCATCCAAAATTTTTCTAGTTACAATGATTGATGTCATCTTCTTTGAGTTACAATTTTCCCGGGGAAATGATGGATTAAAAATTTCACCTTCAAGTCAGGGTCCAATTTTCCAGCCAAGGCCAGCAAAAGGGTAGTTTTCCCTGAAGATGGGGGTCCTAACAAAAGGGCCATTCTGAAAGCAACATCAAGAGGGATAAAAAATTGGGAAGGACATTTAGTAGCATATTTGGACAGATTCTCCCAATAGAAAATAAATTATGACTAGTATTATTATCAAAGTACGTATTTGAGTTAATTAATTTCATAATTTCATTTGTTTTAATGTAGATATGATCAGTTTGACTAATTCTGCAGGCAGGAGTTGTAAATTGTGACAGTGACTTCATAGTTGAAAACTTTGATGTGGCAATACCTTGACGGTTTGATGATCCCAGAGACATCTTTGAGAATTGTGAGCTTTGTTCTCTTCGCCATCTGAATCCCACACATGCCAAGAGCCGATTCAACGAGATTCATTGCCACATTTGGCAGTGTTGGCAAAGCTCTGCTACCAATATAGCTATCAGCTTCAACCGTCAAATTCTGAAACCTCACTTCCACAGTTGGAAGCTTAATCCCAACCCTGCAATTTCATGAAATCATAATTAAATGGTTTCATTTAAATCGTTGATTCACCTTCTAAGCACAAAATTGCAAAAAGTTTCAAACTTTAACGAGGATGAAATTCGGTGCCTTTAATATTACTTGATGCAGAAGTTTAGGCAAAATTAAGAAAATTGGGTTGTGAGAGGAAGACAAACTCACTTATCAACTCTGTTCCTGAATTTTCTCAAGTACTTCTCGTTATCTTCCTCAGCAACCTTAAAAATCCTGTCAATAAGTTGTTGCCTCTCATTCATACCTAGCTTCCTGACATCAACTTCCTTGTGAAGCACTCGGGTGCCATGAGCTTGATCTTGCTCTGCAAAATTTTGGATAATACTTGTTCTCAGCCTATCATAAGTTGGCAATTTCTCTATGGCAGCCCACTTAAGAGCCTCTTCATCCTCGTCAACTCTCGTGCTCTGCCGAGAATTCCGGCCGCTGGCAAACACTTCTTCCATCCTCCATGTTGATCTGCTCAAGCTCCTACTTATACTTCTGCTTAAATTACTGTCCATTTTGTTTTCCTCTGTCCTGGAGCAGATTTCAGAACTTAGAAATTGTTTCCCTGATTATGAGGGGGCAAAAACATTAGAATCTTGAAGAATTACGTCCTGTTTGGTTGCAGGCAAAAACAGAGCAATATAATGCTGTAACTAACTACATATTCCACTATATATAGGTGCCACGATGGTATACAGTCGACTGCTGCCTTTTTCCTTGTATTAATGCCTGTTTAATGAAATTTCATGATAGGATACCTTCTAGATTGTGTAAGATGAAGGCAAAAACAGAGTGATATAGTAATTATGTTTTTCATGAACTTGATGGATATTTGATAACCAACATGAAGGTGTGAATCTGAAAATACTTACTTGATGAGTTGGGTAAATTTTGTTGGTCAAGAGAACAAAAAAATCAAGAAAAGAATGGGTGGGATTTGAAAACTTTGTTTTGGTTCTTCTTCTTCTTCTTCCTCTGTGTTAGGCTCTCCTTCTCTGCTAATAGTTGTGCTAAATCTCTTCAGGAGAGGATTTGGGAAATGAAGAACCAGAAAAGCGACGCAAGTTCTATCTTCATAGAAAGACTATTTATATGTGTAAGATTTGGAAGAAGCGGGGGTTGGTGAGGTGGCATGCTGGGTGAATAAAGAATAGTTGCATTCTTTGAAATCCAGTATAGCGTTGAACAGGAGCCGGCCATGCCTTCCTCCTTCCCCGTTTCCTACAAATACGCTTGTATTAAAATAATAGCTAGGGAAAAATCCAAAAGAAGTCCGCTTAAATTTTGAGTGGTTTAATTTTTCATACCTCAAATTTTAGAAATTTAGAATTCAAGTCCCGGACTATGCAAAAACTAAAATTTGAATTAATACTTATCATGCATTCAATTATTTCTTTGATGGAGTTATATATATATATATATATATATATATATATATTAATTTTTTAAATAAAAATTATAATATCATTGCACTTTAATTTATCTTATCACTTTTTCATATATAATTTTGAACTCAATTTTATATAATTAGTTAATATTATATTTAATTAATCAATTTCTATTAATTATATAAGGTAAAAAATAATGTGTAAAAATGCTTAGTATATGTTAATGTGATTTGTGTTTAAAACATTCACGAAAAAATTGTATTATTTTGATAAAATCACTAATGAAGTGGATGATGAATATTAATTTTAAATTTTCACAATAGTTTATAGTTTTGGTTTCAAGTTTTGCCAATTAGAAAGAGAAAAATTCAATCACTTGGGAATTGAAGGCTTTTTTTTTTTGCATTTTCCCATAACATTTATATTCTGAATAAAATAAAATTCAATCACGTGAGAATTCAAGTCCTGGACTATGCAAAAACTAAAATTTGAATTAATACTTATCATCCATTCAATTATTTCTTTTATGAAGTTATATATATTTTAATTTTTTTAACTAGGAATTATAATATAATTATACTTTAATTTATCGTATCATTTTTTCATGTATAATTTTGAACTCAATTTTATATAATCAATTAACATTACATTTAATTAATTGATTTCTATTAATTACATAAGGTAAATTAATGTGTAAAAATGCTTAGTATATGTTAATGTGATTTGTGTTTAAAACATTCACGAAAAAATTATATTATTTTGATAAAACAACTAAATGAATGATGAGCATTAACTTCAAATTTTTGTAATAGTTTAAAATTTTGATTTCCAATGTTGAAAATTAGAAAGAGGAAAATTCAATGACCTTAAAATTCTTTTTTATTTTTTTACATTTTCTCATAACATTTATATGCTGAATAAAATGCCACTATCTATTTGTTAGAATAATAAGACTTTATATCTACTCAAAAATAAAAAAGAGTATATTACGACTTAGTTCCTCTATGAAATTAAAGGAATTCCGTTTCTTAGTTTTGAAATTGCATGGACGTCCTTTCCAATAAAATAAAAAAATATATTATGTTTTGATAAATATTCTAGAAATTCATACAAGTCTTTTAACTCTAATGATCACCGACTATGACTTGAAAAGTAGTAGGTTCTTTGTTCAATCTATATTAATTTTAAATTTTCACAATAGTTTAAAGTCTTGATTTCAAGTTTTGAAATTAGAAAGAGAAAATTTCAATCACTTGAGAATTGAAAGCTTTTTTTTTTTTTGCATTTTCCCATAACATTTATATGCTGAATAAAATATCACTATCTGTTTCTTAGAATAATATGACTTTATATCTACTCAAAAATAAAAAAGAGTAGATTACGACTTACTTCCTCTATGAAATTAAAGTAATTCCGTTTTTTAGTTTTGAAATTGCATGGACATCCTTTCAATAAAAATAAAAAATTATATTATGTTTTGATAAATATGTTAGAAATTCATGTAAGTCATTTAACTCCAATGATCGCCGACTATGACTTGAAAAGTTGTAGGCTTAATCTTCTATTTTTACTGAATTTCACTTGGCGATTCTTTCTTTTGTTCTCATGCGAATAGGCTTCTATTCTCCAACCTCTTAGAAACAAGAACAAATGTTTTTGTAAATTCATCAAATCATACCTTAGTGTAAAATGATCTCTATTCTTAATCTTAAATTAATAGGTAAAAAATATCTTGAATCCTTGATTTCTTACAAGGCTAGTGTCATGGACAGTGGAAATGAAAAGGGGTTGTTTAAAATGGTGGAATTTTATAGGGGTTGCAAATTTTCTTCCCTCCATTTGATTAGTGGAATTTTTTGGGGAGGACTTGACAAAATATATATCAGCAAAATGCGATTGTATTGGGCAATGGCAGTCAAAGAGCAAGAAGATAGCCCCCATTTAAAAGATTGGGTATTTGACATGTAAACTAGCATAATGAGTCTATCAATCAATGGTTTATGTCACCTTTCATTTAAGATTATACTTGAGTAGATATTTGTGACTTTGTCATTCTTGTCACCCCTTGTTTGGCGTAAAAAAAAATTCAATTTATTTTCAATAAATTTTCTTCTTAAATGATTTGTGATTTCAAATGAAAAAGAATTTTATTTTATTTATAATTTTTATTTTAATTATATTTGTACAATTATAAAATTTATCAAATTTTATAAGAATTTCACTTAAATTTATTTTATTTGACTTAAAATATATATGATATAAAAAATTTATCCTTGATACCATTAAATTTCACATATTTTTTAGTATATTCCAAATAAAAGAACTCATTTATAAATAAATTGAAATAGTTAATTTTAATATTATTTCTTAAAAATAAAATTAATTTGTAAATAAATTGAAATTATTTCTATTAGAATGAAACGAAATTAATTTTAGAAAATTTTGATGCCAAGCAAATCCTTAATCAAAGTGTAGTGAAATTTATTATTATTTTTATTTGAATCTTTTTATATCCTTAAAATATTCTCTTTTAAAGCTATTGTGGATGTCGCCGCCATCTAGCCGCCCGGGTTACCACAATTAAATCACAGATAATAAGGTATTTTCATTCCCGGCCTGTTAAACCAAACAATAAAAATGAAAATCTTATTGTGATGCCATACCCTAAATGAACCAAATAGTTGAAAAGAAAATAATTTTTTTTCTTTTACTTACTTTATTTAATTTCATATACCAAACATCCCGTAACTGAACATATTGAGCGATGCTACTATGGTATTTATTATTTTTATATTTCATTTGTAATATAATTTTTTTCTAAAGAAGGAATTATTATTAAAACTTAAGAATCATTTATACACATACTAAGTTTTCTGCCCATCCTATCAGCAAGCAGATAAACAAAAACCCTAGTGAGAAGGGAAACAAAAGTGATAATATCAATAATTACGAGAGCTAATAGCATTCTTTGCTAGATAATCAGTTGGGCAGTTTGTTTCTCAGTATACATGCTTGACATTATAATTTGAATTAGTTGCATCTAATTTTCTATTAGTCATAATTATGATAACCTTGTTCATATTAATTATTTTTATAAAAAAATCAACTTATCATTTGCGGGTCTGTAAATTGGAGCATCACTGTCTAAAAACAATCCTTTATCAATAAACCAGAAGTACTAAAACCAGTAGTTATTTTTATTACACGCATATAACAGAAGATAAAAATGTCAAAGTTCAAGGGTTTGTGCAAGTATGGTGAACAATTTTAATAATACACTAATATTTAATATTATTTTATAAAAAAATTATTTCTCTCATATTTTGAGTTTAGATTTAAAATTATACATATATATATATATATATATTAATGTTGTGTTTGAATTTAAAAATTAAAATTAGTAATTCAATTATCAAGGAATTTAAATTTTATAAATTAAAAATTTTTATATGACAATATCTACATAGAACTTATGAATTATTTAAGTAATTTAAGTGAAAATTATAAACTAGCAATTTTGTCATTTAAAATTTAATCAAAATAAATATTATTTTATAAAATTTTCATTTACTCTTAAAACATCATATTGACTATTATCTTCATTCATGAGAATTGAGCAAAGTTATCATTTTGCAAATATAAAACTTAAAAATTCCTGGTATTTCCTAAATACTTTATCCAATCATAAATGAATTACTATTCTTATTATTTAAAAGGTTTGGATTCTATTTATTTTATGTAAAAGAATGAGTTAAATCTGAGAATGTGAGAAAGAAATTTAGGATAAACGGAAACAACAGTAGCAGAGTTGAACGCAAGACTTCAAAAGGAGGAATGATGCTTTGGAAGTGGAACACCAACAGCTCATGGCATCTTTAGTCTGCAAAAGAAACAATAAGAACTTGCTACTATTTTTTATGGGAAGACCATTTTAATCAAAATGCGGTTTGTGTCTCATATGTTATTATTATTATTATTATTATTATTATTATTATCGGATTCCATATTCTGTCTGCATACGTTTGACGTGGTTTTTAAGATTAGGAAAACTTAGACTATTTTCTTAGTAATTATATGATTATAGAAAGAGCATCTTCACTGTTTGGGCAATTTCCATTCCATTAGATATTAGATCACGTTTGGAAGTCAAACTACCTTCACCCAGTCAACATTCAATTTGTTCATTTATTTGCACTTCATCAAGTAAACATATCAACTTATTCAAATTTCATAATTTTTTATAAATAAATAATAGTATATGATTTAGATTCAAACTTCTAGAATAAAATACAACTTTATCAAAATTAACTTTATTTTGATAAATATTTGATGAGAGTATTTAATTCAAATGATGTATGATATTGAATTTGATTTTAAGATTTTATATGTATACATCTTGTGATTTAATCACTCTTACAATTAAAAATAAATAAATATGTTTTAAGGTATTAAGTTTATATAAATATAATACTATATTTATAAAGGTTTGATTCGTTAATTAATATGGAGTGCTGCTATCTATGATGTCAGCCCATTTATTTGTAGTCTCACGCCGCTATACCTTCTAGAATTAACGCGTTCAAGAGTAGGAGCCTTGTCTTCGTTAGTTCGTTGGGAACCCTTGACCAAATAAATCTTATTTGTGATAGTCCAAGTCTTTAGAATTTATATTTTATTCATTAATGGAACGGACGAATAGTTATATTTGTATAAGTGGCACAAAAAATTGTTTCATTTTATAAATTTACATATGATACATATTATTAATTCAAATACGACTATATTGTTAATATGTGACGTATAAATCTTTGCATTTATACATACTTTAAAAAAATTTCTATGCATATGAAACTTGCAATGATGGGAAAGATTTTTTTGTTTTTATATTGAGTTGTAATTTCAAAAAGAAGGTTACAAATTTTTAAGAAGGATATTCATTTTACAATTTTGATTCATGAAATTTTAAATAAAGTTGTAGGATCGACGAAAAGAGCAAAAATAAAAATTTGAAAAAAAAAAGTGTGCATGGAATCAAAATTCCATTTTTTTAGAATAAAGTCGGATCTATATTCCTATAAATAAAAATAAATAACTTGGATCTTCATACCACAATTTCACAAGATTTTCACCCTGATTTCCAAAAATAAACCAAGCTCTTGACTTGTGAAATTCTGTTCAATATTTATTGCTTATTTTGGCTAAATTATTAGAAACAAAAAATCATATTCCTGGATATTGACTACGATTATTCTGATGCTTGATATATTTTAATGTTAGAAATTAATGAAAACTGTTAATAAAAAATCAATAATACTATATGCATAAAAAAATAAGATTTAAATAAACTAACGCATTTGAATTGAATATGCAATAATAAAAAAATTTATAAAATTTAATTGAATGAATATAACAAATTTCACTTGCTGTGTATATAACATTTTTTTTTTAATGAAGGGTTTGACATTTCTGTTGTAGTAACGTCCTTATTATGATCAACTCGGTCATGGTTCTATATGATGAACCTCCAAGCAGCCCCGCAAAGTCAAACGCAAGCGGGGCTAACCTCACTAAAATCGACCTTTTCCCATCCTATTTCAACGGAAACGGTTCTGGATGCTTGTGACCTCGAGATTTTTCAGCACTTTATTTTTTAATTAGCAAAAAATTCACTTTCATAATTATATTATGGGAATATTGATTATCCAAAAAAATTCATGCCAAATTGTATGCCAAAATAAGGAAAGTCATCTGCATAGCGAAGATCCAAAGGTTATTAATTGTTCCGAGCAATGTTTCGGCATTTTCCATGGGAATATGCAGCGTTGGTGTGTGTTGAGATATGCAGCAATAGTTATTATTTATTAAAATATAATAAATAATGAATTTTATTATTATAATAAAATCAAAAGTACTTTTTATTTTGGTGTGCGTTGAGATCATCGGTCGACCGAATTGCTTTGCATTAAGGTCAAACGATCATACTTCTAGCAAATTTGATTCGCCAATCACATTTTAACACATATTTTAATATTTTAATGAAATAGAATATTATTATATATCGATATCTTTTATTATACGATAACATTTAATATTATTTAAAAAATTTTATTTTATTTTTCAAATAATAAGTTCAAATTTTTAATTTTATGTATATAAATTAAGTGAATTATTATTTATATAATTAAAAAATAGAATTAGAATATTATTAAATATGAATTAAGATAATTTAAGTGAATATATCATTAATTTTAATCTTATATAGTTTCAAATATGATTGTTGGTGTGGCTCTCTTGAAATAATGAAAAGTGTATAAGTAGATAAAAGTTCATGAGAATTACGGTTTTACACGATTTGCTAATGAAGTCATGCTCTGAACATGACTTGGCAAAAGCATCACTTAACAGGTGTTGAGTGATTAAATAGGCTGGAATTGAGGTGAGTTGAATTAACCGTGAATCAGTCCAGCTAAATTTCAATTGATCAAATATTTAGGATTGAATAAATTCCAACAATAGAAGTTTTAAAATGACCCTCTGCTTGTTTCTTGTAAGTTTATATAATTGTATAAAAAGTTGAAATTTCAAAAGGCCAAGTGTTTTATTATTATATATTTTTATTTTAAATTAATGTAATTTATTTAAAAAAAGAAAATAATATAAGCACTAAAAATAGGTTTCAAACTTTTTGTATTCATTAAATTGAATATCACAATTTTACTTTATCATCTTATATTTAATAATAATTTTTTATTTTTATTTAAAATTAAATTTCAATTTTTATTTTTAATATATATTCAATTGTTGAAAAAAGAACGGAAGGAATAATATTTAATTGAAGGAATTAATTGTACGCATTAAATATATCCACTTTATTTTCTTGCATGGACATAAAAGTGCATGACTTTGGTCGGCGAAAGTAATATGGAAAATAAGCAATAGCTGGTTGATTTGGTTAGTTACTAATTACTAAAAATATAAGAAGTAAAACTTTGTGTCTCACAAATTATGTGAAATTGTTTACGACACTTCTTCGGTAAGAAGTACTTCTACGTCATTCATAGTTAAAAATACAAAATTAATTTTTATTTAATTTAACTAATATCTACTTTAATATTTTGTTTTCACTATTTAAAAATTATAATAAATATATTTTATTAATAAATATAATTTTTAATTACATATAAATATATTATTTAAATATAATTATTAATTATATAAAATAAAATTATTTTACTAATTATATAATAAATAGAATGAGTATTTTATAAAACATATATTAAATAATATATTGGAAATATAAATTATAAATATTATTATAATAAAAATTTAATTCTAAATGTAACTATAATCATTATATATCTATTGTATTATTTTATATCTATTATTTAGTGTTCTAATATTTAATTATAAAAGTAAAAAAAATTATAATATTTTGTCTACTTTATATAAATTTGATAGAATTAATTACTTGACTAATATTTTTTTCATTTAAATTATATTTTATTTTAATTATATTAATATAATTTAAGATATATATCTTAATTTTTCATATAAACTTATTTTACTTTTTTATGACAATTTAAAAAATTTTAAATTATTAATTTAAAAAATTATGATGAAAAGAAAGATTAGAAATATAATATAAAAAAAGATAATTAGATACAATAAAAACCTATTGATATGTAAAAAAATATTAATAATATATTAGTTATTTTATTAATACTTCTCAATAAATTCAAATTTGAATCAAATAAAATATATGAAATTACTTCTTGGGAAGAGGTATTAGTTCTTTAGTGTCGATTGTCAACTAAACAATTTTAAAATTTTTTTAAAAAATTTACATAGGAAATTAAATCTTAAGAAATTGAACTTCTCGTAAAAATTTATTTTTGCATAAATTAAACACGCATGGTATGTGTGCCTTGTAAAGATGGTAAGAAAGTTTTTCAGATAAATGATGCTTGAAAAAATTAGGTAAATTAAATAATTATTTTATTATTAATATGAAAATATAAAATCACATTAATAAGAAGGTGAGTTCTTCTATGCATAGACTACACCAGCTTTCAAGAAATAAGTTTAATTCACTTAACCAATCACAAATGGTTACGTTACTACCTTGAGGTAGTAACTTTATTGAAATGTGAAGTTTTTTTCTCAACAACATCCAATAGCGCACAAATGGCTAAATGGAGATCTAATCCTTTCTATTTAGTCACATGACTCAATTTATCCATGCATGAATTTTTTTTTATTTGAGAACCTTCAATATTCAATAGTCACGTTGAGTCCCAATTAATCTGAAAAATTATAAAATTTACGTAAAGAATTGCAATCCATAACATAACATATGTTATTATGAAAAAATTACAAATTTTATATAAAAAATTATGAATTTTATAAAAAATCTTGTAAAATTCACAATTTTATCAAAATATTACCAAAACAAATCCCATGTTTTTAGATTCAGCTTCTAAAAACATAAAACTTATATACATGTCATTAAAATTTTTTGGTTAAATATTCTGTCACAAAGACAAAAATTTAGAAAGTTATTACAAGATCTAAAAAAAATAATAAAATTTATATAAAATGTTGCACAATTGTATGTATATTACTTCAACTTTTTATATATAATGTTTTGAATTTAAATTTAATTCACTTTTAATATAAAAATTTTACATTATTGAAATTTTACATTATTGGTGGATAAAAAGATAATACCCTATTAAAAATTAATATTAATTAAGAATTTTATCAATAGTAAAAGGATTTAATTATTTTTTAATGATGTGATAGTATATTAGTGAGTGATAGTATGAACTTAATTTATATTGATAATTAATTAAATTCAAATCCTAATATTTTTATAATCATTGGTATTTTCTTATAAATCAGTATGATCTTTGTAATTTTTCATAAACTCTATAATTTTTGTGAAAAAATTCTTAAAATTTTTGTACTACAATCATTACTACACATATTACAAGATTTAGAAAAAATATGGAATTTTATTAAAAAATATAATATTTATATGAACAGTTACAATTCATAATTTATGCCATTATGAGAAATTTTAAATTTTATAAAAAAAACTATGAATTTTAAGAAAAAAAATCATAAAATTCACAATTTTACTAAAATAATATAAAAAAATCCCATATTTATAGATTCAATTTTTAAAAAACATAAAAAAATATATATGAGTTATTAAAATAACAATACTTAATTTTTTTGTGTCAAATATTCTGGCACAAAGGCAAAATGACATGGGAACAGAGGATATGTCGAAATGAATACAAAGGCAAGCTGATGTATATCAATCAGCCACTACTTTCCTGTCTCTCCCTCTAACATCAGCCGCTCCGCACGTCCATTTTGATGGCTTCTGTACCGTTAGGCCAAGACACCCACTCAGTATATTTATCGCTACGAGCGGTTTGGCATTTGACTTAGCTGACATTCACTATGTTCTAGGCACTCTAATGATATTTGTTTATCTTTAATTTCTTATTTTAAAAAAATAAAAATAATTGAATTCCTAAATACATACATAAAAAATTAAGAATTAAATTCTTAATACAATAAAAAATACAAACAAAATTTTTAAGAAGAATGTCATTTGATCCTTCTTTTACAACTTACATCTTAGTGAATTCTAAGGTGTTCCAGGAGTTTGATACCCGGAATGGTATGGTAAAATACAGGTCACTGTATAAGATTATTAAGTCATTACCAAATTTTTAATAATCTTATCTAATAACCTGTATTTTGTAATTGCACCCCAAGTACCAAATTTTCAAGGACATCTTAACAAGCACCTACAACTTATTAAGTTGAAACCATAGATATCTTTCCAACACAAACTAAAATAGGTAAAACTTCCTCTTTGGCAGTAGTTTCCCTTTATCTGCCCTCGATTTTAAAAACAAAAATAATTTCATGAGTAAAGTCGTTTAGCAGCCTCTAATTAAACAATGATAAAAAAAAAAATAACATCATTTGCATCTGTTTGTCACAGGTTTAACAACCATTGTGTTAGTTACAGATTTGACTCACGCAGTAGGGACAAAAAGTGCGAGAGGTACTCATTGATCTTAGAATTCAACCAACTATGACTATTTGTGTACGGTTTTTTTATCAGGTGGTTGATAGTCCCAACTATCAACATTTAATATATGAATGGAATGTGATTACCGAATTTTCTATTAATAGATTAAAATTAAAGAAAGGAAGTTATGTAATTTTTTTAAATAATCTTATAATATATGTAATTATATTTTAATTCTAATTATTAATATAAGATATAATATACTTCTCTCACTCTTATATAAAAAATAGTGTTATCATTTGATATAACAAATATATAAAAGTATTTTAAATGATAACAATGTTTTAAAATTCAATCCAACAATCAACCCGACAAGGTAAATTGATTCATCCGATCTTATCGAGTGATCGAATCGATTGTCGTATTTTTATATATAATAAATTATATATTATATATATGCATATATTTTATTATTGTAATTCTAAAATAATAAATAAATAATGCAAAATTTTTTAACTTAAGTAATACTCAATATCCCTCAAAAGCTTTATACTTTCTTCTACATCTAAGATTCGATCTTTGATCTTCATACGTGTGCGTTCAATAGTTTTGCCACTATTGCTATTACTAAAAAAATAAATAATGATTTTACTACAATTATAATAATCATATAATATAATTTTGGTTCAAATAAAAAATAAATAACCAAATTTTTTTAATTCATATTACTCTCATATAAGTTTTAATTATTTTTATTTAGTAACCATTGCAAATAACAAAAATATTAATTTATAACAGAAACTATTTATCTTGATCCCTATAATTTATTAAGAATCAAGAAAGAGTTTTTTTTTAATTTTTTGATAAATTCAAGAATTTTAAAACTTCATTAATTTATTTTTACAAGAAAATTTTAACATTTTTCTATTTTTGAGAAATTAAAAAAAATTAAAAATTTTAAAAAGAAAAACTATGATTATTAATCTTTTAAACTCAATATCTTAAAGCATATATTTTATTTATCTTGCTATATATATAGTACAAATTAGTTTTCATTTTTTTTTCATTTTACATTGCACTTTCCTAATTAAGGCTTATTAATTTTTTTTTTCATTTTTTTACATTAAACTTTCAAGTTGAATTGGAATTGAACTTTATCATTGTGTAAAAAAAAAATTGAAATAGGTGCAAGGGTCTTATCAGTTATCATTTCAACTTCAGTTTTTGTCAAGTTGAATCGGATTACCGGCATTTTTATCTAAGTCATATTTGAGGATATTTTACTCATTTTTTAGTTTAGATGTTAATTTAACGAGTTAAATTAAATCAATTAGTCTGAGTTTCAAAATACTGAATGATAAAAATATGTTTCTATAAGAGTGAAATGAATAAATTATAACTGTTATATTTCATATATATATAAATATATATATAAATTGTACTTGATCAAAATAAGTTCTATGTTTTCTTAAAAAAAGAGACGCTAGAAGTACAATAATTAAGTAGCTTTCGATTAGATTCAATCTATCTCACATTTACTAACCCCTCGTGAAGAAGAGGTCAGTATCAGGGTGTTCACTGGTTCAGGTTATCCAAACGAAAGATGAGTTTAACAAATCTGAAACATCCTGTCATGCTCGGATATAAATATAGGGTTTCGAAATATTGTGGTCGTAAATAATTGAATCCTAATGTCACGATAAGATAATAAATGAATTTGACCTTTAAAGCAACGTAGAGTTGCAGTTTCCTTAGGGGGTTGGTTTCAAGTGTATGCAAACAAGGCCACAATCCCAGTCCTTGGTTTAATTGTTCACAAAGTCAAAATTAATGATAGGAAATATGATAGGATATGGCTATTTCGGTTTCATTCGGGAAAATTCGGATGTCATCAACATGTAAGATAGGTTAATTCTCTATAATATTTTAAAAATTATAAAATTTAAAATGATATGATAATTTTAAAAATTATTAAATTAAAATTATTTGATTATATTTATTAAAAATTAATTAATTATAATTAATAATTTTTAAATTTATCATATCACTTTAAATTTTACAACATTATAAATACTATAACAAATAGTGACACATCTATTTTCCATTAATAAAAAGTTGAAGACCAAGTTTGCGATCATTAATTTTTTATGATTTAAAAGATGAATACTGTAATTATCCTCATTCCGAGAACTGAACCCCACTTTGCAATGTAGAAAACAATAGTTATTAAGTACGGAACTGATCAATTGATTCAATTGATATTTGGATGGATCGGCGATTTGTTCGATTTAAAATTAATTTTATATTTAAATTAGTAAAAAATTAATTTAATTGATAAATTTTTAAATTTTGGTTTTTAAGATAGAATTAAATAAATTAAAATTTTATAAAGATAAAATTGATATAAAATATTTAATAAGAATGAAAATGAAAGAGATCGAATTTTTTAAATGAGTTGACTGGTTGGTAGAAATTCTTTTGAGAAGATATTGGTTTATGCTTTAAATAATATTTCCATCATTTAAAGTTCTTAAGTTCTTTCTTCCATCACTACGTTGGAATCAAAATAGGTGTGAAAATAGGAAATTCCTTGCAAGAAAGACCTTCTAGAGAGGCATGCGTTTTGAATAACATCCGCGCGCTTCACGTATCCCATGGATTTCAGAGGAGAAATACATTAATGTATAGTCCCTCTCAAGGCTCTACATTAATGTATAGTCCCTCCCAAGGCTCTCTTAACATATTAAAACAAACAAAAATGTTTCCTCAAATTTCTAGCTTCCTTGTTGTCATAAGTAAAGCAGCTTTTGACATCAACACTAATTGCCATTGGCCTAAGTTTGGAGGATGCCCGTGTGCAAATATTAAGTTAAGGCCAATGATGCCTTCAATAAAAAGTACAGGTAACATGCCTTAAGTGATGTGGCTAAATTATATGTGTTAGATGATTGTTTTATGGGATTTGTGCGTAGATAATCCAACTAAATAATGGGTAAAAAAGTTAAATAAAAAGTTTTTATTTTAACCAACTCATATTTAAGAAATTCCGGATGACACCCAAACATTTTAAATGTTGCATGAAATTAAAACTACTAGGTGTAATAATTATAACTACTAGGTGTCATTTAATTTTTTTACACCATAATAATATTTTTGTATATAACAAAAATTTATTTAATATTAAACACCTTATTAAAAATGTAATAATTTAGTATTTAAGATTTTATATTTAAAATTTTGTTAGTAAAATTTGTTGTTTTTATTTTAAAAAGTATAAAATACCTCCTTTTATTTTGCATCCAGTAGTTATATTTTGTTTTCAGCAATTTTAAAATTTTGCAAATTAAATATTTTAACTGTATAAAACTTAGAATTAATATTCTTCATCCATTTAATTAATACTTTTATTGAATTACATGATTTTTCAAAAAAATTTAAACAAGAATGTTTGTATTTATATTGGTTTATCGCATCAATTTTTTGGTACTTAATTTTTATATGTAAAATTAATAGAAATTAAATTCAATATAAAAAATTAAATTAAATACTTGAAATAATTTGCAAAATTATGTATAAAAAATAAACCAACATATAATAATATGCGTTAATTTCAAATATTTTATGACTTATAAATTTAATTTATAAGTTTGAAAAATTAATAAGATAAAATTTAACTATTTCTAAATTAAATAAAATATTTTATATTTTTTCCTTTTTATTTTATATTCAGGTTTCTTTATAAAAGAAGTTTAGATAGGTAGAGGAGCTTGTGGTTTTTTTTTTTTCAATAATATGATAATTATATATCTAAATTCTTTGATCAATAATGAAAATCTTAAACAAAATTTAATCAATAGAACCGGGTTTTGGATTGTTTTTTTCCAATCAAAAGTGCAGCTTTATATTCAAGAATGGCCGAATAGAAACTCTGAGATTGGTACAAAATAAAGGATCAATTTTTAATTATCAATATTTCATGATATATTCTCCAATTTAATCTAAAATTGCTATAGACATGTAATATCAAGTGGAAAACGGTGAAATATGTTAAGGTGTCAAGTACTTATTGATGAATTACTCAAGGCACCGTACTTGTCCTTTCAACATAAGGTATGAAAGAACTGACTATTTACGAACTAATTTACTAATTATCTATACTTTAAAAGTGTGATCACATGCTTAGTGTTATTATAATTGATAAGACGTTAAATAAATACATTTATCACAAATTAAAATTGATAAAATATTACGTATTATATATTGTGAAATATAATTTTAAATATATTACAAGAATAACCTCTTGTGCCAATTATTTAAATAACAATTTTAAGATAAATAGAGAGAAGTGTTAAGTAGCAGGGATGGTCATAATTTGGTTGGAGGGAATTAAGCGGGCCCACCTCAACCCACCAACATCATCTGAATTCTGAATGAATAAATATTAACTCAATTTCGACCAAAATAAGAGGCCAAACGATGCCATCAGAATACTTCGGTTCTAATCGGACTGACGTGAGCTTGATCGATTTGGCCTAATAATAATTATAATAGACCTTTCCCATCAGCAACAACATTAGCGGTGGGAAGTTGAAATTAAACCGAGAAATACAAATGAAGTATTATTTTGGAAATACAATACAAGTAGATAACACACTTGTACAAAACTCGACGAACAAATGCCAAATCCAGGTATTGTATATCATATACAAAAGGTAGTTTTGTCGAATAATCAACAAATTCCGAGAACATCAATAAAAATAATAAATCAAAAAAAAATCATATTTTTAAGGTAAATTTACAGAGATATAGAAGCAAGTAATAAAATATTGCAAGATTGTTGCTAAAATATTCATCATATATAAATGTAGAAAGAAATTTGTTACACTTGTGAGAGTATAAAATATTTTATTTAAAAATAAATAACTATAAAGTATTTGAGAGTAAAATATATCTATGTGAAAATTAGTTCTTAAGCATTTAAGTAAAATGTCATCTAGAGTTGAGTATAATTAAAAGGTGAGTTAGGGGAGGTTTAGAGGAATATTTCCAAGTTGCCCTTAGGCGCATAGCCTTCATGTTTTCTTCAAACAACCCATTCCTCAATTTTTTCTCAAACTCCCTCAACCTTCCATCTCCATCTTCAAACCCCAAATTGAAGAAGCAAATTCGATCATTTTATTCATCCTTTCATTCTTCTAAGTAAGGACTATCCTACTCTTTTATTTTTTCTTTCATTTTGAAAGATTGAAGTTTGGAACAAAATAGGTTTTTGATACTCAAATCTTAAAAGCCTTGGTTTTGATGTGTTTAGGAGCAATTTTACCTTCAAACTCATTATTTACCACCTCCTTCCTAATTTGTGAGTGAGCATTCTTCTAATTTTTAACTTGTTTTGAAAGACTTGAATGAATTAAGTTAGATTTTGTTTGTTTTTGAATAATTTGTAGTAGATTGCTTATTATTGATATTTTGCATGGATTAAAGATCGAATCTAGTGGTTATAATGTTGTTCTTGCATGTAGTGGTACTTAAGTTGCATTATAATACATGTACAATAGAATTCGAGAGGTTTTCATCATAAATGAATAGTAAATTTTCAAAAAAAAATATAGAATCTTTATGTGTGAATCAATTCATTAAATCTAAAATGTAGAAAATGCAATCAAGAATTGATTCCCCACTTCTAAAAGCAAATTTATAGCAGATGAATCAATTTTAGAATTGAATCAGTAATTGGCAAGAACAATTATCTTTATAATTGAATTCATAATCGATTCAAGACTTCCTAAATCAAAATTTTTACCTTCAATCAATTCAGGATTTATATAAAGTTATAATTGGAGATTTTGAATTGATGCCAAAGTCAATTCCCTTAGTTAAAATTTATTTTTTGCTCTTAGAATTAAATGTAATTAGTCATTTTAATGTATGTTTATGTATAAAATGAATTGTGAACATGATAATGAAAAACTTGTCCCTTTTAAATGCATGAATAGCACTTGTACCCAAAAACTTTGTTTAAAATGATTATATATGGGATAAATAATATTGATGTAATAGTTAAGGTTGTGCAAAGGCATGGTGGTGTTGACATGTGAGTTTGTTATATGATTTGTATTGTCTTATGTCATTTGAGGTTAAATAGTGTTAATACTTGTAAAAATAGAGATGAGGGCATATTGATATTATTTGTGAATTGAATATTGAATTCAATAACAACTTGTAAAAGATATGTTTGACCTAGAGGGATAAAAATAAACTTATGAGAAATAATGATAGATGGGAGTTATAAGAAAGTTTGCTTGCTTTTATTACTTTATCATTTATACTTTCCATGTGATTTGGATGTGGTATACATAAATCTAAGACATTATGCATATAGATGTGCATGTTTCTGTGATTGTTGTAATAATATTAATGAGATTATATTGTGAATTTGTGAATGATAAGAGTCTTTAGGTATAGAGAAGGTAAATTCAATCGATAAGAGTATACATAAATTTTCTTATATTTTGGCTTTATTAGAATGCTTATTCATTGAGCTTTAAACTTATCTTTTTATGTTTTATTTTATAATTTCTTAGTTTGAGTTGCCACTACTACTACCACCACATGGATAGATCTTTCAGGAGTTCTTTTAGTACGACAATTAGCAATAGTACCTATTTTACTATAGAAAGATATTTTAGGCCTTGAATTATATAGGGAAAAGATAGAAAAATATGAACTCTTCCCAACTAAAGCTAATTAGACCAATTTATTCTTTAATTAGAATAAAACAAAAGTAAGCCTAACTTCTTTTCATTGTAGTACTATTCGGATGATTATAATTTTTGTATTTTTCAATATAGTCATCCTTTATAATTTTTTTCATTGTCTTATGCACACACAAGTATATAAGTAAGGTAAAATAGGTTAGACTAATGAAAATTGGTTTATCAAGTTTTATGCTAATTACAATCTAGAAAAAAATTTATGATAAAATCTTACCTTATGCCAAGTAGAGTCAAGATTGCAAAAAAAATCATGAAAAACTACATCTAAGTATCTTAAAAATTTCTTGAATTTGAAATAGTTCGCTAAAAATTGCAAAACTGATAAAAACAAATTAAAGAAATTCATGTGGTGGTTGTCATTGTTGAATGTGCTTTGATTAGTGGTGCAGGGATTTGTGCTAGGGTTCATAGTCAAAAATGCAATTGAAGAAGAAAGATGGAGTTTGGCTTTCAAGTTAATTCTCAAATCGAGATGGTGTTGTTTCATTCATTTGAGAACTATTTCGATTGGTGTCGGATTGAATTGGTTAATTAAAATCAGTGACTGCCTCTGACTGTAAACTAAATTACACATTAAATTCCCATCTGCCTCCATTCGAAGTCATGACCAGAACTGAGTTTGACTATCTAATATCGGGTTGCATTTGTTAGTCTTGGTGGGGCCATTTAAAAATGTCCAGTTCCAAATAAGCATTCACAATGCAATCTACATTGGTAGAAATGGCTCTATTACATCTCACTCTTATTAAAAAAAAAAGGAAAAAAATACAAATCAACCCTTAGATTTTAGGATGGTGGCATTTTACTTATCCATAACTTTAAAACTTGTAATTAAAATCTTCGACTATACAAAATTTCAATTAGCAGCACTTGATTAACTGGTTTATATAATTATTTGAGTTTTTCATTTTTGAACAAATATAATAGGCATAGCATTTGAAAAATTTATCATATTGTGTTTTACACACAGTTTTTATATATAATTATAAAAAATCAAATAAGGTATATAAATTTTTATTAAAAACATAAAAATGAATTTGAAATTATATATGTAAATGATATGTTAAATAAACATACAATAATAATATAATTATTTTAAAAAAAATTCAGGGGGAACTCACATAATTATATAACACTTGATTAAAGAGAAGATATGTATTGATTTTAATGTGATGCATAGCTCAAAGTTTTAACTGTAAATTTTTAAAGTTGTGAATGTAAAATATAACCATTTTAAAGTTTGAAAAGGGATGTTTTACATTTAATCGGAAACATAAAATTCAAAGTAACGAAGACTTGACCGTTTAGAACTTAGAAGCTACCGCTGTGAAAAGCATCTTGCCGTCCAAACTCCAAATGGCATTCCGGATATTCGTTGCCCACCAACCCCAACCCCCCCCCCCCCCCCAAAAAAAAAAGGGACTGCAAATTTGCAATTTAGAAATAGTACATGCAATTTAATAAATTATTATTTTATATTTTTTAAAAAATGTTGTCATATGCGAGGGTGTAAATTAAAGAAAAAAAAGAATAAGAATTAACTAATAAACCTTGTATGAAAAATTATATATAATATTTTGTCTTTTTATTCTAAAAATTTGGAAGAAAATGATATTATGATTTGGTTTATTTTGATAAAAATATTTCTTATAAATTATAATTTTAAAATATTAAAAATGATAGAAAATATTTTATTTATTTAATATTAAACACAAAGAATTTAAAGAAAGTAACTTTCTCTATTACAAAAAAAAATATTTTCCTCCGTTGCCGTATATTAGTTATTTTTTTTTAAATATCAATACAAATAATATATTATTCTTTCATTAATATTTATAATATTTTAAAAAAATTGATGTAATAAACGGATAAGAAATTGAAAGCATGCTCGGTCTCAAAGACATTTTTCTCAATATAAAAATTTATAGAAATTAATAAATAAAGAATATAGTAGGACTTAGTCCAAGGACAAGTGGGAGACAAAATATAAGCCATTAATATTTCTAAACTCGGCTGGAAGAAAAAGTCCTCCTTCCTCCAAAGAAGAGCCAAGAATATTCAAGTTTGGCACCTTAACTTGGTTCTTATTTACTATGCACAATTCATTAATTAATACTCCTTAATCATACAAAAACGTGGACAATGTGACACCTTACCACCTAATTCAACTTGCATGAAATATACACAAATTTGTATAATTGATTTTCATTTATTTTGAGAAATATGAACACTTTCTAAGTCATTTTTTTTAATTTGTGTCACTTGCTTTGTAAATAAATGCACTGTCCTGACTTTTTTCTGGTGAATTAAATATGTGGCATTTATTCGAATTATCAGCCGCCTTGACAACAACGACCATATAGGAAAGTTCAAGGTTGCAGGAAATTATTAGATTCGATTAGATACACCAAAAACTTGTAAGTGGTCTTAGATTGAATATTTCTGCATATTGTTTATATAAAATAAATGAGGTACGTGAGTAGGAATTTATGATTCTTTAAAACACTTGTAAAGAAATAAAAAAACAAGACATGTCAGGCGGTGCAGAAGGTGTAAGTAGACCGAGCACTGTGTTAGGAATTCAAGACTTACGATCTAATTTATTTATAATTTGGTCTAGACAAATTATGTAAATAATTTAAATTAAGGCTAATAAATGGGTTACATTTATCCTTTTTAAGTATGGCTTGTAAGCTTATTAAATCAACTTATTTAATTAATATATTTAGAAATAATATAATATAAAATAGATAAATTATACATATATAATATATACTATTTCAAGTATACATTGATTAATTTATATTAAAGGCCTAATTAGATTATTAAACAATTTCAAATTTTAAAAAGGTTTTAGAATGTTAGCATATTTAAGGATTTATTTATTTAAGTAGATTTTTAAATAAATTAACATGTCACATTAGGCTTCTTTAACACATTGGGCCAAGCTTGAATTTGACTTTGTGTGTGTTTAATGCAATAAATAAGTTAGCTTATATTTTACTAATTTGATCAATAAGTTACAACCTAATTTTTAAAGATGCATGGCATGCTAGAAGTTAGTAGTTTATAAACTCTTATTTCATAAGCTTTCCAAAGTAGCTTATAGTTTATAAATTAAAAGCCTTTTAAAAATTTTCAAATTTGGCTCTCTTCTTTTAATTACATAACAACATGTATTTTAATTATATAAATAAATATTTAATAAATCTTCATTAGTTTAATATAAATAAATAAAAAATAAGTAAATAAATATGTAATATTATAAAATATAATTAATTAAATTTTGGCTTTTATATTATTATTTAAATAATAAATAAATAAAAAATATATAATATCTGAAACATAATTAATTAAATTTTAGATAATTATATTCTTATTTTAAATATTTTCATTATATTAATATTATTTATCTTAAAATAAATATGAATTAATTTAATTAATATATCTATTTATGTTAACATATCATTTTATATTATTTTATATTTTTAACTAATTTAATAGCTAATTTTACTAAATACTTCTAATAAAATAAATTAACTTATTAGTTATTCATTATAAAATTTTAATTATTAACTATTAGTTATTTTATTAGTTATTAATTAATTTATCAACTATCAATTATAAAATTTTAACTATTAATTTATTAGCTAATTTATAATCACCAACTAGTAGCTTATTAGCTAATTACACCAAACAAAACTCTTATGTAAGTAAACAAGTCAAATTTGGACCAATGTATTAAAAAGAAGGCATAACTTATTTTAAGTAAAACTTGACTTGATGTAACATATTTGCATCCTAATTGTGCCGATCATTTTCATTGAATTAAGTATTAAACCATTTTAATTAGAAAGGAGAATTATACTTTACTCACACATAATTTTACATTTTTTTGAATCTACTTATAGTTTTAAATGTTATAATTTATCTATTTGTAGTTTCAATTGTTAAAATTTTATCTATTTAAACTATTTCCCATCCAAAATTTAATAAAAAAACTCATGTATATTGCATGTAATCTTTATTTTTTTAATTTTGTCTTAATTTAATGTTAACTTAAAATTAATTTACTTTAAAAAATTAATCTATTTGGCACCCATAGATTAAATTGCAAAAGATAACTATTCAATAAAATTATAATTTTTTAAGATAATTTGATTATAAATGAGCATTAAATTGAATTGAAATTTGAGAAAATAAAGAATACATGTAATGTACAAGGATTTTTTTTGTTAATTTTTAAATTAAAATAATTTAAATGGATAAAATGTTAAAAAAATAAAAATATAAATGAATAAATTGCATTACTTAAAATTACAAACAAGGTAGGTGAAAAAAAGAGGGACCCATACCCGCGTAAAATGTAATTTTTTTTCCTGGTTAACCTCCTAAATTCGTATACTCTTATGCAAACCATGTAGAAAAATAGCCATCTCATTGTCAGAAAAATTGGATTTCACCAACTAAATTCCATTTTCTCTGAGGAGACTACACCCCCTTTCCACCTTCGAGACATTGCCGTTTTTTCTTGTGCTTTGGGTGGGTGGAAAAGTTTTGGTATAAAGAAAAGCTGCTTTACTACTTTCCCCTGCCATCTTTGACTTCATAAAGCTTAACCTCGGACTTGTTCATATCATGTTAAAATACCAAGAGCACAAGTACTAACTGGTAACTAGTTGAAAAATGATGATCCACATACAAATAACTAGGTGTCGATTTTTCATGTCTGTTAATGGAGGGTGTGAAATTCAAAAAACAGAATCCATGAGAAGCTTGCTCTAATCGTTGGATTCGTCTGCCAAAAAAAAAAAAAAAAAGTTTACAATACCAGTCTGACCAAAAAAAGTTCATATTTGAACCTAATAAGTTGCGAATGTACTCTGCCTAATCCTAGCGTATGTTTTTCTTTTAACCCAATTCTCTCCTCTTATTTTTGAGATTTATATTCTTTATTTATTATTAAGTAAAATTTACTAAAAATTAATAAATTTTTCATGAAACTATTGGGAAAATCTTTGAGTGACTATAATGATGTAGAAGTACGTTGATATAATTTAAGATATAGGAAATTATAACAAGATGCAAAAAATTAATATAATTTAACTTTTAACCTGTTTTATAGATAAATATGATAAACAAATTTTTCTATGACAGATTAAACAGAGAAATTATAAAATATTTGATCACTCTCAAACTCATATTCAAAATACCTTATTGTTTTTAGTATATATTCTCACAATATATATATATTATCAAAAAAGTAAGAGTAAATTGTAGGATTTCAAATAATACCTCATGGAAGTTGCAAATACAAAGTCTCTTGTCTTGATTTCTATGACAAACAATTATTTATGTGCTAGCAAAGTAGACAAATGAATCCTAATTTGAATAAGAGAATAATACAAAATTAGAAATAACTACAAATTGATAACAATCTAAATTTGAATAGGAGGATGATGAATTCTATGATACCTTAAAGATTTCAAAACCTGAGGTGATTTGGTAATTTTACAGATCATTAAATTAAAATTATTTAATTACATCTATTAAAAAAATAGTTGTAATTAAATAATTTTAATATAATAATTAAAGAACTTATCATCTCACTCCATTTTTTGAAACTCTTAGAATACCATAGCAAACACTGAAAAAAATAATTTAAAATAAAAAATAATTATAAATTAGTAATTATTAGAATTTGAATCATATCTTAACAATCTTGACCTTTACGCAAATTCCATCATCAAAAGTCTTTAAACTTGAAGTCTTAAATTATCTTCTAGAAACATTACAAATATTTCCAAAACACCACATCCAATGGTGTACTAATACTTTACACGTATATCAAATTTCGTTTCATCTTTTCTATAAAGATTTCTTTGAACGGAATCACAAGAAGTACAAAACAATGTTGTTAGTCAAACAAAATCTAAAATTAGCAAATTCTAAATCTAACTTATGCTAAAACTTCTTTAATCAATTTGAAAGCAATAAGAGAAACAACCAAGACCATTTGTACAAACATGACCTAAACTTGGTAGAATTGAACCTTGACACCATTTGTTGGAAAAATCCTTGAATGTCCAGGATGATGTGAAAGCACATTAATATAATTTAAGATAAAAAAAAAGTAAGAAACATCAATGAGACATAAAAAATGAATGTAGTTTAACTTGTAGCCTATTTTATAGACAAAAATGATAAAAAGATTTGTTAAGAGGAATTAAAGAGAGAAATTAGAAAATGTTTGACCACTCTTAAATATACAGTTAAAATACCTTATAATCTTCCTCTAATTGATAATATATATTAATAGTATGTATATTCTTTACTCTCAGTATAAATTATTTTACCTAATGGCCAAGAACAAATTGTGAGATTTCAAGTAATTCTCATGAGTGTTGGAAATATACACTCTCTTATCTTAGTCTCTTCAATAAACAAATATTTATATACCAAAAGACTAGACAAATAAATCATAATTTAAATAGAAGAATAATACAAAATAAGAAATAACCATACATTAATGATAATTCTAGTTTAAATAGAATAATAATTTAAAATAAAAATAATCATAAATTAATAATTATTAAAATTTGAATCAATTTCTAACACGAATCAAGGACTCGATAGTAAGGTAATCATAACCCTATAACCGAAGTAGTTAAGGATGCAATACTGAGAACCAACTCCAAGTGAAAATTAAGATTGTGGTGCAATGTAACCCAATGGCCCATTGAATCCGACTCGATTCACTTTTGGTTGTTTGTTTCATCATAGACCAATTTCTTTGGCCCATGGAGCCCAATTGAATTATTGCAAAAGAACCCACTTTGGACGCGTTCATTAACGATTAAGGGACCTCACGCATATAGCCCAGAAGGCTTCAAGCAAAGTACATATGAACTGCTTAATCTCACATAGACTCAGAATTGGTCCCTCCCGTAAATAATATTCGGAACTTTATTTTAAAATAATTAAATGAACATTTATAGCTTTTAAAAAATCAAATAATATGAGCCCCATTTTCAATTAAAAAATTAAATCAGGTCGTACCATATTGTTGAATTATAAAAGTAATTCGGCTGAGAAAGAGCTGGCTTTAGCAAAAATTAATTCAATTCATTGCCAACCATGCAAACTCGGCCTCTTTAGTTTGAACTGACAGGTTTACTTTGATTAGATTGTGTTGAACGTCTCCGTTTACTTTAGTAGGAATATAATTATAAAATATTAAAATAATAAAAAATAATTTATATATTTAATATTAAATATAAATAATTTGATAAAAATAATTTTTTATAAATATAAAATTATTTTCTTCCTCTATTATAATTTAGATATTATTTTTTATAATTACAAAATATAAATATATATATGATACTTTCTTATCTACATATAAAAAAATAATTTTTTTCTACAGAAAACATCTTATCAAAAACAATCAAACCGTAATTGTAATCTCTTGAGTTTGATCCGCCAGCAAGATTTATATTTATTGTCGATCACTTGTATATCTTACATTTGAATTTCATCACTATTCATTTCAAGAGTTTAAAAAATACGTAAGTATCATTATCTGTAAACTCACAAATTAATTTGAGTCTTAATTTTTCTTTTACATTAATTGATTGTGGGGAAATTTGAATCCATGACACCCAATATATAACCAAATAAAAAAGGTTATATATTTTTAAATTCTTTAATATTTATTAAATTAAATTTTACTAATTTATTCTATCATTTTTATATTTAATTCACGGTTCTTGATTTATCTTCACAATCCAATTTTATACTCCCCACTTGTCAATATCAAAATTACTCGCGACAAGGCCACCACCACGCAGTAACTTGTTAAGGTGGGTGTCTTAATTAAACGTCACAACAAAGGTATCCAATTAGATTATTGTCATCCTTGATTAATTGAAAAAAATTAGGCAAAAGTATAAGATTCTAGAAAGCAAAAAAATAGGGTGGGGGAAAAAAAAATCTAACCCCTTTGCTTTTTTCTGGGCCATGAGTCACCCTCGGGCAGGACCTGCCACTCTCTCATATGATGAGCAACGTACTGATATCATGGCTGTAAAGGAAGCTACCAAAAAGCAAACGACATGCTATCATTGCTGCTTCTTACACTTTTTCTCTTTAGCAACACACTCTGATATCTCACCCAAACCTTTCAAATGATCCAATCCGACACACAGCAGCTTTCATATACCTTCAGGCACATCCCAAATTCACTAATACTATTTATGGCCAGATCATCAATCTCCATGCCCGATATCACCATAGATTTCCGTGCTCCGCCGCCATCTCCGGTGGCCTCCGGCCGCAGATCATCGGTCACAAATGACGACGTGCTCACGGAGTTCTTGGAGACATCACTCCGCGTCCCCGACCTCGTCTTGCCCGATAAGATCTTCCCCAAACAGAAGTACCTCGAGACGCCTCCCAAGGTAGATTTCCGATCTCTGTGTTTCGATGAAGATACCGCATTATGCGACGTCGTCTTGGATTCCATGTCCAGAATCGGATGCTTTCAGCTGGTGAACCACGGGATTCCACGCGAGTTACTCATCTCGGCGGTCGAGGCCGCTAAGGGAGTTTTTCGGGTCTCGCCGGACAAGAGAGCGGCGGCAACGAGGTCGACTGAAAACCAGTACGGATACGAGGAATATCACGTGGATGAGGAGGGGAGTGCTGAACTGAATGAAGAGTTCGTTTGGTGTGGGGATGAAGGCTTGAAGCTGAAAATGGAGGGAATATGGCCAATGGGATATTCATCCTTCAGGTAATTAATTACCTATATATTTATTAATTTGTATGGTATTCTTAAAATTTTAAATGATATAGTAAGTTTTAAAATTATTAAATTAAAATTATTTAATTATAATTATTTAATTTTAAATAATTTTGATTTAATTATTTTTTAGATCATTACACTATTCTAAATTTTAAAAATTTTAATGCATTATAAAATTCATCCAGTTTAATTAACTTAATGTCTTAACAGTTAATGATAACTAGTAATAACCTAGCAAAGTATACAATTGAGGAATGTTCTGATATTATTTCAATCAGATTCCAAATTAAATTTGATTAAATACAATTTGCAGACTTATGTTATGTGATTTAATATTATAAATATTTAAATAATCAAATAAAATATTTTATATATCATATATAAATATCAAATTTAATGAAAGTAAGAGAAGTTTCACTCTACAAAGATAAACATGAACACAAATTAAGGAAATTGTATTCATCTTTATTGTTTATAGAATTGGAATCTATGAGTTGCCTCATTATATACATAATTGTGATATTTTCAATAATGCAGGTTACTTTTTAAGATTAAATCAGATCCGTCAAAAATTAATTGATAGGGAGAAGCAAGGGGAAAAAAAAAAGGAATATATTAATTATTGTGCTACAACCAAAGCAAGCGGGGGCAAAGTACAACATTAGTGCTATCTAGCAATGATAAAACATACTAATAATCCAGTGGGCCGTTTTCGCTGATCAAATTGCTATATCACACGTCAATACCGACAATAACATGTGTATGTTTATTGAAAATAAAATTTGAAATTAAATTTTAAATATAAATTAAAATTTATTATTAAATATAATATGATAGATAAAATTTGTAAAAATTAATTAAATCAATATAAAAATCTAATATTTAATTTTAAATTTCATTTTTAAAATATATAATATATTTCAATCAATATACATCATTCTGTTGAAAAGCACATGCAATAATGGGTTTGTACATATAGCTCGATTATGTCCAATTAATGAGCGCATCTAATAATCACTTGTGGAGACCACTTTTATATTATATTATAAGAAAATATAATAATTTCCGGATTGGTTCGATTAAATAAGTTGATTGACCTCGACCATTTATATTTAATTTCAGTTAGTAGTAATTTGAGGATATTAGATGATTTATAAATATTGTTATAAATTTTTAATGAGATTGGTGCATGCTTTGATTTTGAAATGAAACAACCTATTTCACTCTTAAAACTTTCGTCGCCAAATTAAAAATGATATAGTAACCAGCAGTCATAAATTAATGTTGATGGCGTTTAAATCCCTTTTACTTGCAGCAAGAAGATGGAAACCCTCGCGTCCAACATAGAGAAGGTGGCCGAGAAAATATTACTAGTGATAATGAAAAATTTTCCGAGAAAATCTGCATCTGCGAGTGCCATTGATATGACTCAATCAGGCCATGAAGTTGGGACAGTTTGCTGCGTTTACAAGCACAGCAGAGATAATATGGCAGATAGATTGGTGAACACATTGAAATATGATGTGATTAGGATGCTAATCAGGGGAACAGATTACAATCACTCTTTGTGCTTCCATGCGTGCGATGGCTCTTCAGAGTTTCATGTCTACTCCAAGAAAGGTTGGCTCTCTTTCTGCCCAGAAAAAGGTGCTCTTATTATCACAGGTGGAGACCAAATCCAGGTAATCACTTTGCACCTCCCCCCCCCCCCCCCCCCCCGCCCAGAAAAAGGTGCTCTTATATAATATTTTAGATTTGAATACAAAATATTGGGAAAAACAAGTTTCAAAGCATTAACAATGCCTCTACGTGCACTGCCAAAAACATTAACTATTTAAATAATTTGAACTGAAGTTTAAGTATAATTTATAAAGAATTAAATTTGACTACTTGAATAATGTGAACTATTCTTTTAAATTAATAGATCTGAAGTGCGACGAATCGGCAATTAGTTGCACCTTCCATTCTTCATTGTTTATATCTCATGCATGCATGCAATTCATTTTAGTTAAGAAGCCAAAAATTATGAGAAATTTATATTAATCTCTTAATTTACGTGATTAGCATTGTTTGGTTATAGAGAGTGAGTGGAGGGCACTTTAAGCACGTGATGGGAAGGCCAATCTTTGAGGGTGAGAAAGAGGACAGCATCTCAATGGCTTTCCTCTGTTGTCCTCCAAATGCAGACAGAAACATCAAAAGCTTCGAAACCAACAGGGAAAGAACTATTTCGCTTGGCCAGCAAGCCGTGTTGTTCATAATTTTGACTCTTTTGTACCATGTTTTTGTTTATGTCTACCAAATGCTTTGATCTTGTCTAAGATCGATCCATTTACTGAGCATTAAGTGCAAAATTAATACAAATTAATTTATAAGTTTTCTGTGTTTGGAATTCCACATTTAGTCTCTAGAATCAGGGGGCAGAGCTAGACCATTGTCGTCGAGGGGGAAGATTTCAAGTTTATCTCACATATTTATATACTACTTTATAAAAATTTAAATTAAATTATTATAATCATAACAGTAAGTATGAAATTATGATAAAAAATATAAATGCAGAATGATGCCATATTTATGATTTTTGTGTCTTTAATATCTGCGGGCTTTCAATTCAAGAAGTTGCAATTTGAAATCTAAATTCTTTCCTTTCTTAAGTAAAACTTTTAAATAAAGATAAAATTATGATACAATCTTTACTTTTCTTGTCTTTCTATCTAGTCTGTCCTATTTAAACATATTGTAAGAATGGATAAAGGGGGAAAAAAAGAGAAAAAGAAGGCTTTGTTAGCAAACTATTGACAAAAAAAGTGTAAATAGAAATAATTGCATAAAGTTATTTATAAATGAGGGGGAAAATTTTTGTAGCTCAATTAAATACATAAAAGTTGGCGGGACACATAATGGTGTATTCCATAAATTTTGAAGGGATTAAATAAAAAGGGAGTAAACCACCATTTTAATTCTTGAAAGATGATAATTGCATCAGTATATTTTACATCAAACAAACACATTTTCTTTAATATTTGTATCAAATCTGTCTTGCCGTTAACTTCTTCGTCTTATTGGCAATTTAAATTACACCGTTAGTCCTACTCCTGTTAAATTTCAAGAGCCAAAATAATGGTTTACTCTAAAAAAAAAAATAACAATCTTTTGTAATAAATGCACATATTATATAATAAAATTGAAATTTTTGAGGGAATTAAAGTCCCCCCCCCCCGAACAAGGAGGGATTTGCCTCTGTCAGGAATAACCGCAACAATATATAATTTTTACTTTATGTATATATATATATATAATTTCATCCATAGATAATACAGTAAAGAGATAAAAATATTATATAAATAAAATATAATTTGGAAATATTTATGATGACCTTTTTAATCTAGAAACTATTTACTAGTATGTAAGATGAAATTGTCAATTTTATCTACTTTAATCCCGGGTATATATCTCAGAAGGAGGATATCACTCATATCTGATACTTAAAAATGTTAATCGGAAGCTTCATTTATTAGTTTTCCAGATTAACTTCATTAATAAAGATGATACTTTAAAAAAGTTAAAAGAATAAAATAAAGAAAAAAGGATGATACGTTGCATAATGGTTAAAACCTACCATATCAATCAAACTTATGTGAAAAGAAACTTTTTGCCCAACCATGAATATTATTGGATGAGTTTAATTACTTTAAAGCAATGTTTTAAAACCTAACATAATTTAAAGTAATATTTTAAAACTTGACTTAGTCATGACCCAACCAAATGAGCAGGTCAAGATCGGATCGATTCAACCAATTGAATCGGGATGGTTGAATCAGTTATTATATTTTTATATATAATAAATAATATATTACATATATAAATATATTTTATTATTGTATTTCTAAAATAATAAATAAATATTAATTTTATTACAATTACATTAATCATTCAACATAATTTTGATTCAAATAAAATGCAAATGACAAAAAAAATTTCTCTAATTCAAATTACTTTCATATAAATCTTAATTTTTTCATTTAATAGTAATTGCAAATGACAAGAACATTAATTTGTAAGAAAAACTATTTATTTTGATTCTTATAATTTATCAAGAATCAAGAAAGAAGTTTTTCCTTTTAAAGTTTTTTAATTTAAATTCAAGAATTTTAAAACTTTTTTAATCCATTTTTATAAGAAAATTTTAACATATTTCTATTTTTGAACAATTGAAAAATTTTCAAAATTTTCAAAAAAGAAAACTATGATTACTGGTTTTCTTAAATTCAATATCTTAAGTATATATTTTATTTATCTTGCTATACATATAGAAAAAATTAATTTTCAATACTTTTTTTAACATTATACTTTCTTACTTAAGGCTTCCATAATTTTTTTCTTTTTATATTGAACTTTTAAGTTAGATTGAAATTAAACTTTATTAATTTATAAAAAAAAAATGAACTAGGTGGACAAATTGATTGAGTCATTAGTTTAACCATTGAGTTTACCAAGTCAGACTAGGCCAACTTGAGTTTTTAGTAAATTTGAATTCTGGAGTTGAACCAACCGAGTTAGGCTAAGTTTCAAAATAATGCTTTAAAGTATAAAATATATTTTAAAAGATAAAGTAGAAATTATAATTTTTAAGAATTGCTTAATTAATACAAGAAGTAAGTCTCTACAAAAAAATTGAATTTGTCAAAAATATTTTTTTATATATATTTTTTGAAAATTACTTAAAATTATTTGATTGATATTTAGAATTTTTTTTTTGCCAAACCATGAATATTTGGTTAAAACCTACCATAACAACTAAAATTAAGTGGAGAGTGTAAGAAAATAAGGAGATTTTATACAAGGAAGAACTAGAAAATAGATAAGTAAGAGAAATATGGCATAAAGAAGTGATGAATTTATTATTCAATTTCTTGCTTGTCTACAAATGATTCATTAAACCTTCTATTTATAGGCATACAACCATAATAATTGATATTTTAAAAGTCAAGAGTTATGATCAAAAGTCAATGATAAGTTATCAAAAGATTAAGAGTTATAAAAAGGATTTAATAGATTTAGGAGTTGAGAAACTAAATGGACATCCACAATGATGAATAATATAGATTTATAACATTCCCCCTTAGATGTCTATTATACAAGGAATATGCCTCATTAAAACTTTACTAGGAAAAAACTTAGTGGGGCAAAAATCCTAATGAAAGAAAAAGAGTACATCGTTCCTTGTACACTTTCCCTATTCATGACATCATTGAAGATTTTTGAGTTGATGCATTCCAATTTTGTGTACTAGTCTTTCAAATATTGAGGCAGGTGATGCCTTAGTGAATAAGTCTATTAAGTTATCATTTGAACGAATTTGTTAAATATTAATATCACCTTTCTTTTGAAGATCATGAATAAAGAAGAATTTTAATGAAATGTGCTTCATTCGATCTTCTTTGATATGTCCTTCTTTCAATTGAGTTATAGATATAATATTGTCTTCAAAAAATACAATTGGAGTTATTTTACAAGAGGATAGCCTACATATCTCTTGAATATGTTGAGTCATCAACCTCAACCAAACATATTTTTGACTTATTTTGTGAATTACTATAATCTTTACATGATTGGCTAAGGTGGTAGCAAGTGTTTATTTAGTTAAACATAATAAAATAACTATACTACCACTTGTAACAAAATAACTCATTTGAGATTGAGCTTTGTGTGTATTAGATAAATATTTAGTATCTACATAACCTATGAGCTCTAGTCTAGATTCATTTGTGTATAATAAGCCCATATCAATAGTACCTTGAAGGAATCAAAAGACATGCTTAATTCCATTCCAATGTATTTAGGTTGGAAAGATGGTAATAATGTAACCAAAAACATTTTTGACCTACTTTGTGAATTACTATAATCTTTGCATGATTGGCCAAGGTGGTAGCAAGTGTTTATTTAGTTAAACATCATAAAATAACTATACCACCACTTGTAACTAAATAACCCATTTGAGATTAGGTTTTATGTGGATCAAATAAATATTTAGTATCTGCATAACCTATGAGCTCTAGTCTAGATCCATTTACATATAATAAGCCCATATCAATAGTACCTTGAAAGGCATGCTTAATTCCATTCCAACGTATTTAGGCTGGAAAGAAACTAAACCTTGCTAACAAGCTAAGAGCAAAAGCTATATCAAGTCTTGTATTGTTAGTAAAATATACTAGTGCACCAATAGCACTAAGATATAGTACTTCAAGATTAAGAACTTTTTCATTATCATCTTAAGGTAAAAAAGATATCTTTTTTTTCATATCAAATGATCGAATAACCATTAGAGCACTCAATAGATGTGCTTTATCCATGTAAAATCTTTTAAAGATGTTTTAAGTATAAGTTGATTGATGTATAAAAATTCTATCTTTCAAATGCTCAATTTATAAGCCAAGATAAAACTTTATTTTTCCAAAATCTTTCATTTCAAATTCTTTCTTTAGACAATCAACTACCTTTTGAATCTCTTCAAGAGTTTCAATAATATTCAAATTGTCAATATATACAATAATAATTGTAAATTTAGAATTTTTTTGCTTTATGAAACACATGGACATATTTAGTCATTCTTATATCCTTCCTTTAATAAGTATTCACTAAAACGATTATACTACATTCATCCAAACTACTTTAGTCTATACAAAGATTTTTGTAATCTAATTGAATAAAGTTCTTGGAACTTTGAATTATATGTTTCAGGCATCCTAAATCCTTTCAAGATTTTTATGTAGACGTTATGATCAAGTGAGCCATGTTCACTAAGATGATTATACCATATTCGTTTAGACTGATTTAGTCCATATAAAGATTTTTGTAATTTAATTAAATAAAGTTCTTGGGACTTTGAATTATATACTTTAGGTATCTTAAATCCTTCTAGAATTTTTATATAGATGTCACGATCAAGTGAGCTATATAAATAGGTTATAACAACATCCATAAGATATATATCAAGTTTTTTTATGTACTACCAGACTAATGAGATAATAAAATATGATTGCATCCAACATAGGAGAATAAGTGAACTTATAATTAATTCTAGGTCTTTGTATAAAACTTTGGGCAACAAGCCGTGCTTTATATCTCATAACTTCATTTTTCTTATTTCATTTATGCATAAATGCCCATTTGTACCTAATGGGTATTACACCTTCCGATGTTTGGACTACAAGTCCAAAAACTTCACATTTTTCAAGTAAATTTAGTTTTTTTTAATTACATCTTTCCATTTTAGCTAATCATATTTACATTGACATTTATTGATAGATCTAGGTTCATGATCATTATTATCATTTGTAACATTAAGCACTACATTATATGCAAAAATGTTATTGACAACTATTTCTTTGTGATTCAATCTTTTCCCTATAGAGAAATAACTTATTAAGACTTTTTTATTTTCATCATTTTCATCATTTTTAGGCACTTTAACTTCTTTTAGAGTTATATGATTTATTATGTCTCTAGACTATTCAAGAGTATTTATTTCTTTAATTTGCTCATCTTGAACAATTACTCCTTTCCTTTTGTAGGAATTTTTATCTTTTGAACCGATTGATCTACCATGCTTCTTACATGTTTTAAACTCATTAGTTTTTTCATTTATGGATTGTTCTTTAGGGATATTAATCCTTATAGGAGTATTAGCAGCTGATATATATAACTTATTCACTCTCTTTAGGTAAATAAATGCATCTAACAATTGATTTGCTATACTTTGTAAATGGATTATCTTTTAAACTTTAAGTTCATATTGCTTTGTGCGAGGATTAATATGTTGTAAAGCATTCCATGTAATTTCTTTAACTAGTTGTTTATCCTTTTCTCCCCACTAATGTTAAGAAAACTAATTTATCAAAATGACAGTCAGTAAAATGTGTTATAAATAAGTCCTCTATCATTGGTTTAAGATATTTTATAATAGAATAGGAATCATACCTAAGATATATTTGCAATCTCATTTAAGATTTTATCTTAATATGTTGTAGTAGAACTATTAGAACATATATTACACATTTAAAAATTTTGAGATGGGAAATATTTGGCTATTAACCATAAGCCAAGTACAAAAAGGAGTATTTATAATAACTAATAGGTCTGCTATGCATGAGTACTACTGCATGTTGAATTACATGTCTCTAAGCAGAAATAGGAAGTTTTATTCTCATAAGCACAGGTCTAGCTATTAATTGAAGTCATTTAATAAATAATTCAATTAAGTCATTTTGTGTATGAACATAAGCTGTAAGATGTTCAATATTTATTTCGATTGACATGCAATAGTCATTAAAAGCTTAAGAAGAGAATTCACTAGTATTATCAAGACGAATAGCCTTGATAGGATAATATGGAAATTGTACTTTTAATCGAATAATTTAAGTAAGCAATCTTGTAAATACCAGGTTACAAGTTAACAGCAAACATATATGAAATCATCTCTTAGATGCTTATATTAATACTATAAAATATCTGAATTGTCCATATGGTGGGAATAGGTCCACATATATCACCCTATATACATTCCAGAAAGATTGGAGATTCAGTGCTAACTTTAGCTGGTGATGGATTAATAATCGATTTACGAAGAAAATATGTAGTGCACAAGAATTCTTTAGATTAAAAAATCTTCAGGTTTTCCAATAGGTGCCTATGTAAATTCTTAATAATTTTTCGCATCATTAGTGATCTGGGATGCCCCAATCATTCATGCCAAATAGTAAATATTTTTGAATGAATAAACTTCTAATTTATTGTAGCATAAATTTTAATTATACTAATTCTTAAGTAGTACAAATTGGAAGAGAAAGTAGATAATTTTTTCGATACCATTTTCTTTCTTGAAATAATACGTGTAATATTGACGTATTCATTATTTCCCTCACATACAATCTCTGTATGATATCCATTATAACGAATATCTTTAAAACTCAACAAATTTCTTTGAGACTTAAAAAAGAATAAGGTATTGTTTATAGTAAATTTTGTTCCTTTCGAAAATGTAATAATAGCTAGTCCAGATCCTTCATTTAATCTCGTACTACCAAAAATTGTAGTAACATAAGCTTAACCCATGTTTAATTGAGAAAATTTTCCTATCTTTTAGGATGTATGAGTTATTGTACTATCTGCAAGATATATATCTCCATTCATATTTTTTTTCTAAAATTAAACAAATCAAAATAAAAGTATTACAAAGTGACTAAATGAACATGGAATAAAACTCATATTTAAAATTTATAATTTGGAATTGACTCATCTTTTAAAAAAATTAAATTAAATAAAAAAAATTAAAATGTACAAACTTATTCTCAATATTTCTCCCCACTAATAGCATCATTATTTTTTTATGAATCAATAAAGAAATTCAACACATCTAAATGTGTGGTATTTATGGGATCATTGGCAAAGTCATCATATAGATTAACAAAATTCATTTCAACACCTTTCTCCATTTTTTCATTAATGCTTGATAAAGATCAATAAGGTGTTTTGCCATATGACAAGTATATGACTAATGTTCATTCATACCATACGATTACATAAACTTTGTAAATTTTGAGCATGCTTCTTTTGTCCACTTATGTTTGCTTGTTTTTCTTCTTTCCTATTCCATTTCTGGTGGTAAGGGACATATTTATGATAAGAAGAATTATGTCTTCCTCGACCACATCCACGACCTTAACCATGACCATGTCTTTATCCTTATTCGCTACCATTACTTATACTTGCATTCACTTCAAGGAATGGAGCAGAACCAGTTGGATGAGCTTCATGATTTTTCATTAATAGCTTGTTGTTTTGTTTAACCATAAGAAGTTATGAAATTAACTAAGTATTTTTCAAATCCTTTTTCTCGATACTATTGCTATAGGAGAACATTCAAGGCATGAAAAGTAGAGAAAGTTTTCTTTAACATATCTTTCTCAGTAATTTTTTCTTCGTATAATTTTTAATTAAGAGCTAATATGAAACATTGTAGAGTTATATTTACTAACTGATTTAAAATTTTACAATCATAAATGCATCTAGTTATAATGAGCCTTTGGGAGAATAACGATTTTTTAGTGATTATACCTTTCTTTCAAATTATTTTAGAGTACAAGTGAATCTTTTACTGTAAGGTATTCAAATTTTAATCTCTCATGGAGGTGATGATGTAAGAAAATCATTGTCGTAGCATGATTTTGCATTGATTAATTATTTCCTTACTTTAATGGTGTTTCTAAGACCCATAGCATCAAAATGAATTTCAACATCTAATATTTAAGATAAATAGTTCTTGCTAGAAATATCAAGGGTAATAAACTTAAGTTTTGTAAGATTTGACATGATGGTTGGATTAAAAAATAAATAGAAAATATAACAAGTAAAAAGGAAGGATCTTAACAATATAACTACTTTCTTGTGAGTAGGCTCGAATGATCAATAGTAACTTATGCTAATAACGTATTAGAAAATAAGGAGATTTTATGCAATGAAGAACTAGAAAATAGACGAGCAAGAGAAATATGGCGTATAAAGAAGAAGTGATGAACTTGTTATTTAATTTCTCACTTATTTACAAATGATCCATAGAACCTTTTATTTATAGACATATAATCATAATGACGGGTATTCTAAAAGTCAAGAGTTATAATTTATATTCAATTATAAGTAACCTAAAGATCAAGAGTTGCAAAGAGGATTCAATGAATTTGAGTTAAGAAACTAAATAAATGTCTACAATGATAAATAATAATGGATTCATAACAGAAAGAAAATTTTCATCGAACCATGAATATTACCAAATGGATTTAGTTCCTTTAAAGTATAAAATATATTTTAAAAGATAAAATAAAACATTAAGATTTTTAAGGATTATTTGATTTATATAAGAAGTAATTTTTCATGAAAAATTAAACTTTTTAGAAAATAACTTCCTATATAAACTTTTTAAAAAACACTGAAAGATATTTGGTTGATATTTAGAAAATGACACTTTTTGGAAAATAATTTTTTACATATTTTTTTTATCTTTAAATATATTAAGGAATATTCATGAAATGATTACTATATTTTTAATATTTTTACATATAAATTAATAAAATTTAATTATTATTAATTAAATTTAATGAGAATAATTTTATCATTATATTCATAAATAATATAGAAAGTAGAACTTACATAAGAGGAGATAGGTAAATAACTTTTTATATTTTATGAGAAATAAAATTTTTTTAACAAGTCTAGTTTCTCTCAATTTATTAGGTAATAACTAATCAAATAATTCATCTCTTATCTATTTTCTAGGAAATAAAACTTTCAATATTATTAAGACAAACCAAATGACTTTTTAATAAAAAAATTTGAAGGTTCAAAATTAAATAAATAATAACTAATTATCAAAGTAATTTTTAAATTTATAACTATTTAATTCCTAAATTTTTTAATCAATGATTATAATATTTTACTTTAATCTTATAAAATATATTTTGCACTTTAAAAAACTCAATTTTACTATGATGTTGAGAAAAGTGGAAAAAATTCATTTCTAATTAAGAAAAGTAATTTTCCAGAAATCGAAGATAATATATGAATATCTATTCGAAATTTTTTTAAAAAATTAACATTAAATCGTAATTTTGTATATAAAATTTTGCATAAATTTTATGCGTAACAATCATGCAAAGATTTGTAATTTGATAAATCAAAATTGTAATAAAAATTTTCAGTTTTTTTATATAAAATTTATATTTTTAATGAAGATTTTAAATTTTTTTTACTAATTATAAAAATGGGTACAATTCTGGGTTTTTTCTGATTTATACCAAAAATGGAGCATAACTCCAAATGAAATTGTAACAGTCCAACTCGGAGAACGTTGCTCGAGACAAGTAGTAACCCGCGAAGTTAAGCATCATGGCAGTGTGGGCCTCTTTCTGAAACGGGACCAGACGTTTTGTGTCAAATGTAGAGTTCTTGCATTTTTCCCTTCTACTCTTTTTCTTCCTCCTGCTGTCGATCCTGTCACCCCCTCACCCTGCGAAGAAAAGCTCCGATCAATAGAAGTTTGAATAAGTTGGGTTTTTTAACTGAGAGTTTCATCTTCCTCTCTGGTACAGTCTCACTCTTCGCGACAATGAACGGCTTCGGCTCAGCATCACCAGGGTCTCCACTCCACCGACTCTCTCAAGCTGAGGTATCTTAATTTTCCATAGGATAGTATATGGACTACCCCTTTAACAAATCCAGAATACGAATATAACTAAAAATTTTCCCCTTATGAAACTATCATTACATTTTTCTGAGCTCTTCCCTTCAATTTGTTCTTCATTGCTTTTGGGTTGAATTGGGTTGAGGTGTTTTGTTTATGTTGAAGACATAAAGCTTTATTCACTTGGAAATTGTGTGTGTAAATTTTCGTTTTGCCAAAGCACGCTAAAATGGGTATCTGCCATAATTATCCTAGGTTTACTTCCAGTCTCTGGTTACTTGGTCTTACTATGAGCTCTGGTTATTGAGATATGTAAAATGTGCTCAAATTCCAGTGCTACTTGATTGCATTTATATGCGTATCGCCTAACCCATTAGCTATTTTATAGGTTGTGGAGTTGGAGAATATATACGAGGAAATGGGAGAAAAATCATTGAGTCAAGAATTCTGCCAAAAGCTTGCAATCCGTTTTAGGTGAACTAAGCCATCTCTTAACTGTAAGGGAAAAATGATAAGGTGGACTTCGTGTTAGTTTATTATCTCATAATTGATTTACTTGCAGTGCCTTTTCAAGTCGTGATGGGAAAACACCCATATCATGGGATCAGGTAGTTGTTGTTTCTTTATCATCCTGACTTTTGGGGTTTTGTTGATAATCTCATAGTGTTAGCTTAATTGTTGTTGGGTTTTAGGTGCACAATTGGTTCCTGAATAAACAAAAAGAGTCACAAGCTACGGTTACCTCATCATCTGATGCACTGAAACTGTTCGTTGATCTTTCGGATGCACCTATTTTGAAAAATGAAAGTAAAAATTCGCCAAATCCAAAAGGTTTTCCTTTTTCTTTCTTACATTAAATGTGTCTATACTCTATAACGTAAGAAAAAAAAATGTAAAATGAAAATCATGGATTGAAGCTATTAATGCCATAGAGTTGGAACCTAGAATGTCATTTCAGATTGGAACTTTCTAAAGGAAGAAATGATTTGTTAAGCTGGTTAGTATAAGCCTTAAATTTTATAGAGCCGCAAGCTGCAAGCCACCAATATCAGCTTCTATGAAAGCTTCAAATTTAAGAATTAATAGGGTGCTTTCTTCCTATGGTATGCGGACACTCAGCTTGTCATTGTGGATTTAAATAAGCAGACACTCAGTACTACATTGTGATTTACCATTTCCGTTTCCTGTTAATAGTGGCTCCTGGTTTCAAGTTTTTAAATATTATCAAACATGATGCCATCACAAAATTGGTAACTAACTTATATGTTAGTGTCATAACTCATAAGTTCAACTTGACTCTAAAAGCTTTTTGATGGAATTATTGCTGCAAAATGGAATAGGGCTAGATTGTTGCTTTTTATGATTTTCTGGTATTCATATCAGGCAAAGGATTTGCAGATCTCTCAGAGTTGGCTTTTGAAGCGAGATCATTTAAAGATGGTGCATGGTAAGGATAACCTTCTGATCAAATTTTAGATGTTGAATTGCTTTAGGTAAATGTAATGAGTTTTACCATAGTATGTTAGGTATATAGAATTTTCTATGTAATACTGACATAATATGTAAGTGGAAGTGCTGTTAAAATTTTAATTTATAACTTTAGTTGCATTTCCTCAGTCTTCATGAGCTGCTTCTAGAATTGTCCTTAGTTCTCAACTGAAAATCATTGCCACGCTGTCTTTGATAAAGGGGGGGGGGGAGAGAGAGAAGATATTATTTAACCAGTTATGAGCTGTCTATTGATTATTGTTGTATAACTCTAATCTCTTTCTTAATTGAGCTAGTAACTGTAACTGGGGTTCTTTAATTGTTCACAACAGGTATGATGTGGCGCAATTTCTTAACTACAGAGTTGTTAGCACGGGTGAAGTTGTATGACTCTCCTATATTTCTTTTTTCTTTTTTTTTTTGTGCCCTTGGGAATGTGTTAAGGGAGTATTTGGTATGTCGGCAAAAACAATTGAAGTTTTTGTACCTTGTCATACAATTAAAGGAGGCTCGTGTACGGTTTGTTGGATTTGGCAATGACCAGGACGAGTGGGTGAATATAAAAGAGGGAGTGCGTGAGAGATCCATCCCATTAGAACCCTCAGAGTGTCATAAGGTGAAGGTTGGAGATCTTGTGCTGTGTTACCAGGTAATATACATATAAAATTATGTCTTTATCCTGTGGCAAAATGTTTTGCAATGTATATAATGAGTCGATCTTGAAATGGAAAACCAACAAAGTTCTGAGTGGCGTCTGTGATGAACCAGCCAACAGAGATTATTATATTGGATTTCTTGGCTTTTACATATGCTAGAACTTCCCTTAGATTTGCAATTTTCTTAGCCATTTTTGTTTCTCTGCAGAAAAGAGCGGACTATGCAGTCTATTGTGATGCTTATATAGTAGATATTAAGAGGAGGATACATGATATGACAGGGTGCAGGTGCATCTTCATTGTCCGCTATGACCATGATAACTCTCAGGTGATTTCAATGATTTTTCCTGTGTACTAAAAGCACCCCTTCCTATGTGATTTCATTGGTTCTCTTTGCTATTGAATTCCAATTTAGATTAGGTCTGCTTAATCTTGTTTCATTTGTTTTATGCCAGGAAGGAGTTCATTGGGACAGATTGTGCTGTAGGCCGGCACAAGAAGAACCCGTAATCACCCTGAATCCCATTGAAGGCTTGTGGGGATGAACCAAATCTGCTTTATCATTCTCCTTTTTAGTTATAATGTAGAAGATTAATATCATGATGCTAACCAGAAACCTTAACTTAGCCAACTCATCATTTCAGAGCAAAGCTAATTGCATTCAATATGACTTTTCCCTAAATTACTTCTCTTCTAACTGTTGTCTTTATTAATTAGAATAATTCTTCTATATTTAAAAACATTAGTGTACTTTAGACAATAACGAATCACTATCATTTTAAATTTATATATTTTATGATTAGTTTTATTTTCTCTATTACATGTTGTAATTGTTATTTATAGATTTTTTTATCTTGGTATTTTTGCATCCTTAATACTAATTCCTATAATTATATTGTATAATTACAGCTGAATTTTTTTTCATATGTTATATCGATAGAAACATTGAAAGTAAAAATAATAAATAAACATTTTGATTAAAATTTAGTCTGCTTACAAATGCACTTAGCTCTAAATATTTTTTCCTGGTTCCGCTCCTGTTGATGACAAGGATCTATGTCAAGGCTGAATTACAAAGCAAACATATTTAATTCCTTTTGTTTGCTCTTTGAATTATTATTCTTACTTCATCAAGAGGTAATTATTCATTAATTGTACCTAACTTTAATGAGAACTGATTTAGGATAACGTAAGAAAGTGGGTTAGGGTAATATAACATAGGATTCCACTTTTGCAGCTCAAGTCAAGTAACTTGACATAAAATAGAAACAACAAGTGCCTATATAGAAGATTCTGCTCAAGTTAAGAACTTGAAATGAGCTTCAGCTTTAGCCTTCAAGTCCAAAGGTAAAATAACTGACTATTAATCAACCATATTGTGACAATCCTTGGGGGTGTGAAGAGAAGATGAAGATTTACAAACAAGTAAATTGAATTCCCCCACCAGAGGCTACGTTGGGTTCGCCTAAGAATATATATCTCTACATACAAAATAATTAGTCATCAAAATTCCTTGGGTCCCTATCATGTCACTTCACAAGATTTTGAACCCTAATCAGAAGAACCGAGAACAAGAGACAGCAGTAGCTCAAGAAATTGTCCGTCCATAGCAAATAGATGCAACATAGAGACTTTTTGCCCATTTCTCCTGCAAAACTCATTTTAACAAGTTCAGTGTCCAAGACAACAATCTGAGAACACAAAGGAGCTGTGAATTTACAAAAATGCAAAGCATTTTTCATAAAAGAATATAGACCCACCTTAAAAAATGCACCAGGAAAATCAGATGTCCTAAGTGTTTCTTGTGTATCATCTGAGGGCGGCCTCCTTGGCACACTGAGGATAAAAGCTGCTTGATCGCAAGTTGCAGCAATTGCCGTGATTCGGTATCCAGAATCCCACCGCTTGTGAATACCTTCACTAGGATAAAGAAAATCTAACTCAACCACCTGAAATTTACAAAGTTGTGTACTTGGTTATTTCTTGTTGCAAAGCCGCATTTCAATGTATTGAAAGAGAAGTTCTTAGTTCCAGAGAGAACCTGATCAGAAAATCCTGCACCACGAGACATAACAACTGCCCATCTCCATCCAGAGGTTGCCATTGATGTAACGTGAAAACCCTCCTTCCATTTATTGCTTATCCACTTAGATGGAAAAAATTCACTGACTTTATAAGATTGTTGCATATACCTTGCGCCTGAACAGATCAAAGAATCAATTCAGCTGAAACATAAAGATGAAACTGGCAAAGAACAAAAGCAAATATTTAAGACTAGCTAACCCCTTGACATCACGACTAAAGATCTCCCATTTGTAGCTCCAGCAATTGCAGTAATATAGTAATTAATTTTCCACTGCTCCATTATCCATGCCTTCAAACACACCAAAAAAATCAGATGACTTGATTAATAAACATGCCTTGAAGCTAAATAATTTGTTTTCCACAAGCTTGGAAAAATAGTGATAAGCTGTACAGTTTTAATCCACCAAAAACGCATTAAAAATTGAGATAAGGGATGAAAATTACCTTAGGGAGAAACTCGGAGGATAGTTCATAAACTTGGGCAGTGAAACCAGTGCCCGTATCCATGATTAAAGCCCACTGGTTCTGACTTGAAGCCACACTGCTGATATATAAACCATCCTCTTTTCCTTTCTCAATGTGCTGGAATAGTCTTGAGTCTGCCACATTGTGGTGATACCTAAAATGCAGAGAAAAGTGCTTATAAATGAATGCAATATTCTAATAAATACCTTCATCCCTATAAAATTAAGAGGTGATATCCATTGGAAGTTGACATGGAACAAATAACACATAATAGTTCAAGCAAAAATAGAAGTCTCCTTCTTCACCTCGATCTCAAAAGGGAGGAAAAACACTTGCTGTCATCAATTTAGAAGTGCCTAAGATAGAAGTATACACTTTAAATAGCACATCTTGCAAATATCGGAGATACCTTTGTTTCATAGGTTTGCGGGCATCGTAAACACTTATCCACTGTGTTGCTGGCATACCCATGCGAACTTTCTTATTTGTTTGTTCATCATTGTCATCTTCCAAGGCCAAACGACCTCTCTTGAGACCAATAAGCTTCACACGAAATATATAACATGTAAGTTTTAAAAGTATTCAAGCCAACACGAGGATAAGTTTTGGGCCTCAGCATTGTTAATACCTTTTGTGCACCTTCAGTGTTAATTGGCCTGATACTTGGATTTGGACCGACAATTCCATCAAATAGAGAAATATACTTTGCATAGTTCGGTTCTTCATCAAACTTCAAGTTCAGGACATGTTCAACAAACTGTCTAAAAGGTTTGGGGCAGAAGCAACACAGACTGTCTGGGGATGTTCCCATCTTTTTCTTGCAAACAAGAAATCCTCTGTTCTCTCCCTGAGAAAACCATGAAAGAATCTGATACTCGAATGTGAGCATAAAAAAACAGTAAGAGATTTATATATTTTCAACCTGGTAACCCTGCCATGGGAGATGGCCCTTTAGAAGGAAAATCAGGGTATAAGCAAGAGATTCAAGATCATCCCTTCTGCTGGCTGTTCTTCCCAAATGTGCATGTACACTAGCATAGCGCAATGTGCCCCTGAAGAGAAAAATTCCAATACAGTCAGTGAAATCCAGAAAAATCCGATTTATGTAAGCCATATCAGCAATTTCCAAATGACTGATATCCAATCAGTTATACCTGAAAACTTCTGGATTTTGGTCATAATTGACATGAAAACCTGTAATACTATCTCGCCATCTAGTAGCTGTTAACCAAAATATGAGCATGAGTGCTCAATTTAATGGGATTGTAACATGCAAATGACTGGTCAGTAACAGAAGATCATATTCATACCTAATCCAAGATCAACTAGGAACAATCTTTTCTCATCCGGTGTGTCACGGAGACCAAACAAAAAATTTTCAGGCTTCACATCCCCGTGCACATACCTGCCACAAGTTGTTGAGATCTAGTTTATGAACCATAATATCAAATATCAACTATTTAGAAGCATCACCGTGCAATGGCAAGTGTTTGCAGCAGCAAAAAGGTAATAGACAAGCAAAGAATGAAGATATTCCTTGATAAGATCACAATTCTAATTTAATATTACTCAGGAAAAATGAACAAACCAAGTCTTTTCTATTTATAGAGAAGAGAGGAAACAGTGTGTCCATTCCACACAAGCATCCACAATTGCACATAGAAACGCAAATCCGAGGGAAGAGGAAAATAGAACTGCGGTCTATTTGGCCACCCAGAGACGTTCTAAAGAACAAGATTTACTTAGTTTATACTTGGAAATTGAAGAGGCAAGACGAACCCTTGAGAGTGCAACTTCTCCAATATGGATAATGCTTCGATGGCAATACATGCAACCATTTCAGTGGACATTCTGGGATGGAAAAAACACAAAAGCTCAGTACTTGAATGTCAAAAAAAAAAAAAAAAGGAAAAAAACACATAGAGCATAAGACTGTAAACATCCAAAAACAAATTGTTAATAAACTCACGTGTGGGAGTTGTCATTCCAAAAGTCCCACAAGCTAGATCCAAGCATATCCATAACCTACATGCATTAAGGTCTTCAGTCAAAAAGCGATGCTTCAAAGAGACCAAAAACATACAAAACATATTGGCTTTTATTATTCTAAAAATTTAGAACCAATAAAAAGAATTTGACCATGTAACATACCATGACATAGTAGTCACCTTGCCTGCCCTTATAGTGTACTCGGGGCACACCATGACTGCCACAAAGCGCGCTGTACAAATTGAAAAAAACAAAAGGTAATTGACAGACTAAAAAACACAGCATCTCTGCCTCAGAAATATGAAAAGAAGAAATAATACCCACTTGTACACTTGCCATTCATGGGGTGGTCCATAGTTACTTCCTTTACTATCCTGATGCTCAAATTTTATTGCAACCTGATAAAATTTGATGCATGTGACTTTCAGAAATTCAAAAAGCATATACAGCTTAAGTAATAAACAAGAAGATATCACTAATCACTCGCTAGCCATTGTAGGAAAGAGTATACCTCAAAAACTCCAGGTCCAGTTTTCTCATTCCTATTTACAGAACCAGAAACAGGTCGACCAACATATACTTGTCCAAATCCACCCTTGCCTAGTTTTCTTTCGACTTTGTATAGTGGGGAACCACCTACTTTAACCTGTACCCGGAAAATAACAAAATATACAAATAACACAAGAAAAGAAGGAATCCGTAAGCTTCATACAAGATTCAATTAGAGGAATTGCAAACTTATTTAGAAAAGGAATTATATTTTTGTACATCAAACAGTGAACAAAAATGGAAAATAAAACTCAATTAAGAAACATGAGAATCTAAACAGACGATAATTGTTCGGGGTTCAGGAACAAGCATATCAACCATGGTATCAATTTCTGCATACCATCTGTCGATATATAGTTCAAATATTCACAATAGTCACCCACGCATAACTACATCATCAAGAAACTTAGAATCTGGTTTAGCAGAGATTGTGGATCCAAAAATGCCAGTATCAGACATGCGGCAAAATGCTTGTTTTCACTGCAGTTGTCTCGTCAAATTAAAGCAGCTACTGCAGACCCATAAAGCTATAAAACCCATATATGATGCCTCGTTAAAGCCATCTACATTCCTAGATATATTTCAAGAACACTCAACCTGTAGCACATACGGGGTGTAAAAATTTTAAAAAGTTCAATATATTGGAGAAAATTGCCTTCCTATTATATCATTCTAATCTAGTTGTGATTTTTACACCATTAGCATAAAGGTATGCACTGGAGTGCATCAATTATCGACACTGCGTTGTCAAGCATTACGCCATCTATGAAAAATAAAAAAAAAAGAAAAAAAAATCCTGCCCTGAAGAAGAATATATTGAAATCACACTCTATTAGTGAAAGTAAAGAAAATTGTAATTAGTTTCGAAGGTTTGGAAGTTCAACAGTAACTGACTCACTCAAAAAGAATGAATCCACATCGTCATCCAGACAATAGTAATCACCCGCAAATATTATTAAATGGTATGTGAATTCATGGATTATAATCCCATAGCTAAGTTGAGGAAAGATAGCAAGAAGTCGCATTTAGACCATTTAATCTAAAGGGCTAACTGCCAAACTGGAAGGAACGATTTTTAAGAGGCCGACTTCCAGATTTTCGAGGTTACTAAAATCACACAAGTCGTCATCAGACTCATCACCAATGTGAAGAACACTCGATTAGCCAAACGTAAAGGTGAAATTTTAAAACATGAATCACATTACCCAATAAATAAATGCTCCATTTCCGCCAACTGATCAAGTGACCTCGTGCTACACTCAGCACCAGTCACGTGAAGACAAAACAGATGCCAACAAACAAGGTTTCGAAAAAGTTATCATGCATAAAATTTATACATCTCATCAGAATAGAAAGACTAACCGTATCAGGAACAGCAGTGCTTCCTTCAACTTCAGCATCATTGGCCTCATCATTCATCCGACCCCTACTATGGTGCTCGTCCATCTGCTGCTCCGCTATTCCGTCTTCCACTGCTTCGCCACCTGCGTCACCAACACCGGGAACTTCCTCCTTTTCCGGGAAAACATTGTCCTCGTTTGTTGGCACTGCTGCCCCAGTCGCCGCGGCCCTCCTCCTCCTTCTTGTCCTTGTTGCAATTGTCTCATCTTGTTCGATCAAATGAGGTTGTTGATGCTGGTGCTGTTGCGTCCTTGCTCTTCGACCCCGTTGTTGCTGTTGCTCTTGCGCCCTTGCTCTTCGACCCTGTTGTTGTTGTTGCTGCTGCTGCTCTTGCGTCGCTGCTCTTCGACCCCTGCGCACTCCACCACTACGCTGTGCCGGCATTGTTCACGAATCTTATGCTCCTTCCGAAATAAAACAAACAGAACAAATGGAAACCAGAGAAAGAAAGAGAAGGTAGGAACTTTTCACCGTCTCAGACAACCCCAACTTCCAGTCGAGATCACTCAAACAAAACTGCACAAAATTTGCCAAGGTCTCGGCCAAAACCTGACACACCAACAATTACAGGAAAGAATGCAACCGAGTTAGAGCGAAAAAAACTACCAAACCAACGAATATGATGAATGTATGAAAGTTCCCTACAAGAACATTAAGAACCAATGAGCATGGATCGCTGAAATCAACTAGGGTTTGGGAATTGATCACACAGTGAGAAATTGAAAAGCAATGGACTGGGGAGAGAGTATGTATGCGCAGGAAGTGCTCAAGTGTTTCCGGAGAATGAGAATATGAGGATGATTTTTACAGCCTAATTTTTTTTTTTTTAGTTTCTATAAAATTAATGAAAACGTGGAGATTTTGTGGCTGCTGATTATCGGAGAATCAACGACTAGATGGGGCCTGAGGAGAATTTAAATGTTAATGGGGTAATTATAGATAATTTAAAAAAATGGAAAATGCTGAAAAGGACTCGAATTTTTTATTTGCTGACAAACCTGGCTGCCAAAGCAGCGCCATATAAGTCGTAATTCGTGGATGTGGGACTACCCACGATACGGTGGTGAGTTTGCAATGATCCCCCTATTTTATTTCCTTTTATGTGGTCTTCAGGGTTTTCTGATTGGCCCTGGAATTTGTTTGTTTTTCTCTTTTTAAATTTTTTTAAGACATAGAGTATTTGTTTATTAACTATTGAATTATTAAGTGACTATTTTATATAAAAAAATGCTCGTAATGAAGCATATGATGAGGAAATTAACAATTTATAAGTGACAACAAATTCAATAAGATATAATTATTATATCTCATCAAAACAAGAAAAAAGATGAAAATATAGTAACTTTGTACGAAATGTGATAACTTGTTTAATATTTTAGATTGAAAGGTTGTTAATGCATAAAAAAATAATTGTAGACGAAAAATTTCTAATAGAAAGTATCCTATTAAATCAATAAATAATTGAAAACAAAATGGAATTTAATTATTGCCACAATCCACAATTTTGTAGGATAGAGAAGCAAATGCATAAGGAAATATAGAACTGGATTTATTACCAAATATATATATATATATATATATATATATATATATATATATATTTCTTTTGGGTCGTATATTCCAGAATAGATATTTAGCGAGTTGGTGGCCGAACTAGATATCAAGTCTAATCAATAATAGTATAAAATTTATATTAATTAATTGATCATATTCTCATTAATTAGTCAAACGTTGAATTAAAAAAAATGATAGTAAATAAGAGAGGCAAATCCGATCATACCTATAAGATTTAGACAGTGTTAAGATAAGGACAACCAAACCTACTTATCAGATTTAGTAATTAGTAAACGACGTATCAGACATATCAGATTTACCGGACACTAAAAGTGAAGATTATGGGTGAAGTTTGTATTTTTGTTTTAAAAAAGTTATTTTCAATTTTAAAGATAATAAAGAATTAAGAGCGGTTAGTATTATAAATAAAAAAATGTTTTATGAAACTGATATCAAGAAAAATAAGAAAATAATTAATTTTTTTTATTTTTAAGTTATATATTTTAAATTATAATTTTTAAAACAGATTACATAAATAATTAATTAAACAAAAACTTTATTTTTATTATCAATATAAATTAATTTTAAACTTTTAGTTATTTATATATTATCATATTATTAAAAAATATTATAATTATCTTATTGCCAGCAAAAAAATTTATTATTATTTTTTAATAATGTATCATTTTATATTTATTGATAATATAAAATATTTTATATGGATAATTTATCAAATTTAAATTAAAAATATTTTTAAAATAATAAACTATGAAGCGCTCTACTATTGAGCAATAAGCCCGTCTAGCTCAGTCGGTAGAGCGCAAGGCTCTTAACCTTGTGGTCGTGGGTTCGAGCCCCACGGTGGGCGTTTTATTTTCTTAAACGGGCTGCAAAGACTCGTTTTATGGTCTTTTGGACCAAATGATCATGAAGCCCAAAAATAATTTGGATACATTATTTTTTCTTTTATCAATGTCGACAAGCCATTCATATTGTGTTTTGGACTAAACTTGTGAAGCCCATATGTTTTTAGCCTAAAATGCAAATTTGGTCCAAACATTTAAGCTCCATCCACAATTTGCTGGGTTGAATCTTTTTTTCCCCCCTTCTTTTCTTCTTATATTTGGGGTGATGGATAGATAGAGTTTTGAGTAAGCTTCACAGATGATTGATAGGAGTTATAAGAAAATTAATTTTAATTAATTTATTTTTATTAAATTTTCATTATTGAAAATGAGATGTGATGTCTAAAGAAGAATTATTTGTGACTAGTAAAAAAGTTGATTCATGTTTAAGTCAAAACAAATGAGCCAAACTTATATAATTGATGAACTGAGCTCAAGCCACAAAATATAAAATTATAATGTTTGCAATATTAAATAAACCTAAAAGAACTTCTATATCTAATTTTACTTATTACATTATTTATGATTTTATTAAATTATCAATTCATTTAATAGTTTGATATTTTTATATTAACAAAAAAAATTATTATTTTTACTTTACAAAATAAAAAAAAGAAAGCTCCTAACATTCACAAGATTAAATGAATCTAAACGAACTTCTATATTTATTTTTGTTTATTATGTTATTTATGATTTTATTAAATTATCAATTCATTTAATAATTTAATATTTTTATATTAACAAAAGCTCTTATTATTTTTATTTAAAAAAATGAAATTATACATCCCATATACAAATCAAATCAAAGTACTTTATGTTTGAACTACTTAAAAAATCAAGGAATTTCTTATTTTATGATGGTCTGGACCACATGATCTTGAAACCCAAAAACAATTTGGTTACATTAGTTTCCCTTTTATCAACGTCGACAAGCCGTTTATATTGCCTTTTGGACCAAATGATGTCGAAGCCCATATATAATTTGGTTACACTACCTCTTGTAGCCTAAAATGTAAACTTGGTCCAATTATTTAAACTCCATCCAAAAATTGCTGATTTGAATCTTTATTTTTCTTTCTTTTCTTATATTTTGTGTGATGGATGGATAGAGTTTCGAGAAAGCTTCATAAATGATTGATAGGAGTTATAAGAAAATTGTTTTTCTTTAATTTATTTTTGTTGAATCTTCATTTTTTAAATAAGATATGATAATTAAATAAATAGAGTACAGATTAAATTGTGAATAAATATAAACAATTTGAACTCAAATTATAAAAAAAGTGATTCATGTTTAAGTAAAACAAACTCGAGCGTGAATGAGTTGAATTTATATAATTGATGAATTGATGAATTGAGTTTGAATCATAAAATATAAAGCTTGTGATATTCACAAGATTAAATGAGTTTGAACAAACTTTTATATTTATTTTTGTTTATTATATTATTTATAATTTTATTAAATTATTGGTTCATTTAATAACTTTATATTTTTATATTAACAAAAAAATTTGTTATTTTTATTTTACAAAAATAAAAAAAAGAAAATTATAGCTCCCATACTTAAATCAAAGTAGTTTATGTTTGAACTACTTAAAAAATTAAGGAATTTCTAACAACAAATTTTCTTCTTATTTTGTTGCTTGTGTAGGTATTATGCACTATTTAACCATTATGATTTGACTATTTTATATGTATATTTATTGAATTAGAATGAAATTTATATTTATAATATTATTTATTTGTGTTTAGAAATTATTTTACATTTTTATTATTACTAGGAAAAAAAATCATGTAATATGTCATAACTCATTTGACAATTGAGCTTGATCTTAAACTTAAATTTTAAAATTGAACTAGAACTTGAGTTCAAATTTATTTAACTTTATTGAACTTAAGTTGAAATAAGTAAAAAGTTACTTCAAACACAAAACTAGTATAAACAATAAAGTATTACTATATCTATCAGCAAATGGTGCCAAAAAAGGATTCCAGACACATAATTCCTTTTAAATTTTCATCACATATAGCATTTACTTTTATATCAATGGAACATAATTTATTTTGTTTGATTTGATACCAATTTATTCATTGGGATTATTACCTATTGTTTGAATGAAAAGAAAATAGGAGAGAAAGAAAAAAAAAATTTCAAGTTTGAATTGGAGGGAAAATGGAAGAGAAAAAAATTAAAATTTGAATCAACTAGAAAATTTTAATCACAAATTTAGTATTTATTATTTCTTTCTTTCCTCTTTTCCCTCCATCCAAATAAAAGATAGAAAAAAATTATAATTTTTTCCCTATTTTCTTTCTTCTCTTCTAAACAAAGCCTTAGTGTTTTCTTTGACTATAATTGTAATGAAATGAAAATGATCAATTATGTAATAAAATAATTATTAGGTGAGACGATAATAAACATAAATAAAGATGGAACTATCTTTTTTCTTAAAGAGGGCATGACCTCCGAGACACATGATTTTTTCCACACATTTATGTGTACACTATATATTTTTTTCTCTTAAATTTTGACGTCAAATGGACAAAGTCCCCAGAAAGCTTCTCAAATGATTGATAACTAATAAATGATAGTTAGGTTCGTTTCGCGTAACTAGCTGATAGCTGATAAATTACTTGATAACTGATAAGCTAACTGATAGTTTATAACTGATAACTGATAACTGATCAACTAATTAAAGTATTTCATAAAATTAGTTGTTGAACTAACTGAAATTACAAAATGACATAAAATGACGTATTAATAGAAATATATATATATATATAATTAAAATAATTTTAACTTATTTAAAAATAAAATTATATTAATGTAATTAAAAAGTTTAAAATAAAAGTATAGTTTCTAATATTTTATAAATTTATATATTTATTTACTTATACAATTTTTATTTTTTATTTATTATAAAATTATAATTACTTAAAATATAATTAATTATATTTTATAAAAATTATTTAAATTTATATTATAAAAGGTATGAGTTATAAATTAATAAAAAGAATAAAGATAGATTTGAAAATAATTTAAAAAAGGGGTAGCTTATAAGCTATAAGCTTCTCTAGGTAATTTGTTAAATCAGAGTTTACAAGTTACCTATAATAACTTATAAGTTAATGCAAGAAATACATTTGAAAGTTAGTTTATACCTTATTAATCAGATCAATAAGTTATAAGTTAACTTATTTGTTATAGTCTTATAAGAAAATTAATTTTCTTTAATTCATTTTTATTAATTTTTTATTTTTTAAATAAGATGTGGTGTCTAAGGAAATGGAGTAAAATTAGGATTCAAATGAACTAAGTTATTTATGAATGGTCCAATTTCGACTTTGTAACAAATTTGATATTGATAAGTTGAATTCAAACCTCAAAATATAAAATTAGTGATATTCATGAGTTTAAATAAGTTTAAACGAGTTTTTATATCTATTTTTCCTTATTATGTTATTTGTAATTTTATTAAATTATTAATTCTTTTAATTACTAGATATTTATATATTAAAAAAAATTCTTGTTATATTTACTTTATAAAAAAATTATATCTGCGGCATTTAAATTTAAATAACTTATGTCTGGACTGCTTAAAATATTAAAGGAATTCTTAATAACGAATTTTTTGTTTATTTTGTTGCTTGTGTGCGTATAATGCATTATTTAAACATTATAATATGGCTATTTTGTATATATATTTATTGAATTAGAATGAAATTTATATTTATAAAGTTATTTATTTGTATTAAGAGACTATTTTATATTTTTTATTATTACTATCTAAAAAAAATCATGTAACATATTAGAACCTGTTTAACAATCAAGCTTGAACTTTAAAGTTTAACTTGAACCTAAACAAACAAAAACTTGATTTAACCGCAAGATTAGTATGGAATATAATTATAACAAAATGAAAACGATAAGCTATTTAGTAAAATAATTGATGGGGAAGATGTTAATAGATATAAATAAAGGTGGAACAACCTTTATCTTGAGGAGGGCACTACTTCCCACCTCCCATATCCCCCCCCCACATACACTTATATTCTCCCTTAAAATTTGACATTGCCTTGTTAGATAAAATTTACATCAAAACACATGATATTTCCACCTCCCATATCTACACGCGTGTGCGTGCACACACACATTCTTCTTTAAAAATTTGACATTGACTTGTCAAATAAAATTTATATCAAACATTTTTTATAAAATTAGTGTTAAATTATCAATTATTTATATATGTCATATCTTTTTCTTATTATTTTCTTTTATGAAAAATTATCAAATTAGACTATAAATAAGAGTCATATAATATTCATTAGCTTTGAATAATGATTTAACAATAATGTTTGAATAGCATATTATATTAAAAACTTGCAATGAGAATTAAGAGTCTTACAATATTTGCATAAATTTAATAGGTAAGAGCCATCCAATTAAAATTAAATTATGTATATATAATACTATCCTTTTATAGTATAATTATTATGCAAAACTTGTGAATCTACGTTTACTTTCATCTCCAAATTATTACTTAAACATTCTAGAATATATATAATTTATCTTTTTTAACATTATTTTATTTGTTGGATTTTTTTAGTAAAGAAATTGGAACTATAATTATTTTGTGGTGTAAAATGTCAAAACACAATTCAAATTTATGAATTTTACTTTAACTTTATTCTATTTAATCACCTAAACTAATTTAATATTTAATTCAATAATAACTATTTGATTAAAAATATTTACCTCTATTAGTATATATTTACAATTTTCAACCAATTGGATAGTTTGTTTTGCCAAAAACTTTTAATATAATCAATTAACTTGTTAGTTATAAAATTCTTGTTATTAACTATTAATTAATTTATTAGTTATTAGCACCAAATAGAACCATGGTCAGTAAAATAGCTAACAATCAACCTATTAATTATTAATAAACTTATCAATTATTTATTTCATTCTTTTTTAAATGTCATTTTTATAATTTTTTATTTTTATTTATCTATCATTTTAGACACCGAAAATTATATCTATTATTTTCTTTTGCTCCTGTTATCTTAATAAATACTTCTTCCATTTCTTATCATCTATTGTATTTTTTTTTAAAAAAATATCCTTTTTTCTTTATCATTTTAAAAATTTAATAAAATTTTAAATATTCATTCTCAATTTTATCCTTCTTTTTCATTAACAAATATTTTATTATTCAACGCTTTTATCTTGAAATACCTGAATAAATTTATTTTATTTTTCTCTCTCCATTTTCAACTATGATGAGATTTGTACACAAATAAGAAAAAGAAATTTATGCATGTATTTAAGTTAGACTACAAATTCCAAGTAAATAATGAAATAAATTTTAATTTTAAATTAAAGAGTAATTTTGAAAATTTTAATAAAAATAAATAAATTAAATTACTTTTTCATTATTATTTCTATAAAATTAGTTATTGTGACAAATAATAAGAAATGAAAGAAGTATTCAACAATTTTACCTATCGTTGACTTTCATAAAAATTATACCAATAAATTCCAACTCTTCTTTTTGAAAATTAAAGTAATTTATTGTTTTCCTTAATTCTTTTGTATTTACTTTAAACAACACTTGAAGAGAAATGCATAATAATTAAGAATAGCAATTATCACCAATATCTTCATTTTCCTGCGAGCAAATTAATGTAATTAACATATTGGTTCAGATAATAATTCGCTTTTGCTTTTGCCCCCACTGTGCCAAGCAAACTTGTGTCAATTATCATGTTTCCCACTTATGGTAGAGTTAAGCAGCTTGATTTGGGAGAGAAATATATAATCACTTATAAAAAGAAATTAAAGGCATTTTAAGAAAATGTCATTATCCACAACGGATAAGGCTTAATCTTGATTAGGATATTCATCACGTACCTTAAAAGTAACATAATATAAGTATATAACAATTTTAGGGTCTCAAATTTGGATATCAATATTTGAAACAATGCCTCTAATTGACCTCTTATCCAATCTGTCATTCTAAAATCTGAATCTTCTTTCACAAAGCAAAAAGCAGTGTGGATAATGATCTCTCGAATCTCCACGCGTTATAATGCTAATTGGAATGAAAATTTCCCCACACGCATATAAAAGCCTTCAATTGAGAGTGAGATTTATCATTGGGTCCTAAAAAATAATATACCCGAATAACCTTTATAATTCAAAATGCATTCTAAAAAGTAAAATATATAATTATATATAATCTTTGATGAAAAAAAAATAAAGTTTAAATTTGAATAGATAACAAATAATTAAAAAATAAATTTTAAAATTGTAATCATTTACTTCTTTGATTTTTTTCCATCAAGAATTATAATCATGTACTTTTTTCTTTAAATTTTACGTTACATTTAAAAAGAAAAAAGAAAAAAATATGGTGTTAACGTGTATGCAGCGTGTTCCCTCGATTACGGCAGTTAGGTTTAGAGGTTGCAAGTCACCATCTCCATCCAACGGCCTTTCTTTGACGAGAAAAAGAGTTTGTTTAGATCAATGTCTTAACACTTGTTCAGACGAAGACAATGACATAGAAAAGAGAACGGATTATGATTAAACTGGTTGAATCAATTCAATTGGCGATCCAAAGAATGTATATTTTTTTTTATATATTTAATATATATAATTTAATTTATAATTTTGTAATGTCATTTCATTTCAATACATTCAAAATTTTACATTTATTAATATATATATATATATATATATATATATATATATATTAAATAAGAATGTTTTAGTGATATAATACATAAAATAACAATATTCAATGCAAATTCTTTAAAAAAATTCAAATACAAATATTTGAGATAGACTTGAAATATATATAGCATTTACATATAATAAATGACATTTAGTTTCAGAGACGCAGTGTGTGGCAATAATTATCGTTTCCACATTGGTATCAGTTGGGTTGCACGCTGACATTTAGCCGGAGCATCACAGGGCCCATGTCCAGGCTAACAGACCCGCTCGAGACGATTCTCACTGGTTTAGCTGGATATCTAACGAGTTTAGGGTAGGAGCGGGCAAACACAGCCCATTCTTTGACCTAATTCGGAATAAATGAAATTTGGATGGGAAAGTTAAAAATAAAAGCTGGATTTGGGTCAAATCTTAAGTCTTATTTTATAAATGAATTGGATTCAAACTTGTATAATTAAAATTGGGTCGGATTGGATTCGACGCAATTTTATATTTATATATTAAATAATTTATTGTATTATATATTAAATATATATTACATAATACAAATTTTAATTATATAAAATTAATATATAATAATTTTTTATTATATATTAAATATAACTATATTTTATATATTTGTAGAGTTTTATTATAATATATATTTAAATTTTTAAATCGATTCAAATTTGAATATCCTTATTTCAAAAAGGATCAAACTTAAGCATAAAATTTTTTTTTTTAAAATCTGAGTCGATGGATCAAATATAAATTCATTAATATTATATAAATCTGGCTTGAATTTGACTCCACCCAATTTTAACCCACCTTAATTTTAAGTGACTTGAATGAATTTGGAATCATTGAACGCACCGATCCCCGGATCGGTCTTCGATTGAAGTGATCGAATCAATTGATTTGATGTGAGCTAATGAAAACTCTTGCTTTAATCCGATATATACCTAATTCTTATTCATATAGATTCAAATTTAGTGGAAACATATCGTGAACACAATATTATACATATATCGAGTGAGTGCACCTTTAGGCCCACCTTAAATTTAAAAAAAAAAGAAAAAAGAAAAGGTTTTACTTAGTGTTTGTTCCTTTGTAGGAGCAATTAAGTAATTTGCGGCAACATATATATGGTTTAGTGGTTTTGTCAAGTACCTTTAAGTAGCATTTTATATATTATTTAAGCAACTAACTAAAGAGAAATATGGCCTCTTCTAGGAGGCATTTGAAGCACTTTAGTTTCCATTTACATGTTCAAAAGCAGACAACAAGGAAAAGTTCCTTCATTGGCAACTACAAAGTACCATCACCAATCTAGGCTTTTTGTCCGTCGTCCAATTCGAAAGGTCATATCAAGGCATCTCATTGCCATGATTTTACCTAACATCTAAAGATAATAAATTGCAAAAATTAATAATTTTACACTTGAAATTATAAGACATTAATAAAAAAAAATTTTAAATTATATAAAATTATAATTTTATTTTTAAATGATAATTTATATATATATAATCCCATTCTTTTATATAATAATTTAAAAATAAAATTATTTGCATAAATTATTAATTTAAAATAAAATCATAATTTTATATAATTTAAAAAATATTTTATCAATATCTTATAGTTTCAAGGACGAAATTGTTAATTTTACCTAATAATTTATAAAAAGGCAAAAAAAATCCACTGAATTACTTGCCTTGGTATTGCAAGGCGTCTGGGAGATAATTTTCTAAAGAATTTGTAAAAATTTAAGTTGTAATGCATGTTTGATCTTATATTTTTAGACTCCGTTCATAAAATAATTTTATTTTTTATATAAATAAGAATGTATAATATTTATTTATAGTTTGTGATTAAAAAAGCATATTTAGAATCATAATAAAAAAAGAAAATAATTTTTCTTTGAAAATAAGAAAATTATTTTCTCTAAATTTTTATATTTAATATTTGAATTATTTTTATTATATTAATATTTAAAACTATATTTTTCATAGAAAAACAAGCGGGCCTTAATTCCTGCTTCCTCAATCTTAAGTCAATATATCCTTTTATCTTGTCTGTCTCATCCGCAATCCAAGTGTTACAAAATAAATTATTTGAAATGGGAATTCTAATAATTTGGCTTTTTAGTGTGGCACGGATTTATTAATATAATCAGGATATAATCTATAAATTAATTTCCACTTAACATTAAAATGGAAAAAAAATCATACACAGGAGTTTATATGCTGTTGATATAGTAGAGAACTGAAGGTGGCGGAAGGTATGAAGAAAAACCAGTAGTGCAGAACTGAGGACTTCAATAATTGAGCACTGAGTCGCCCGCCCTCCAACAAGTCCTTCCTGCCTGTCATTTTCAATATTAGCTTTTTTGTAAGAACTCAAATCGAGGAGACAAGCATTATTGTGCTATTTTGAAAGCCATTAAACCTAACCGTGCAACTTTATGAAGAATTCCATGTATAATTAATAAAGTTAACTGCAAAATTGTCTTTATATATATCGGCACACATATAATGTATTGAGTTTAAACCTAATATTTGCACGTGGGAGGAAAAAATTTTCGATAATAATATTAGATATTATTATACTATTAAAAATTATAAAATTATTATTTACCATAGTTTTTATTTTACTTTTCTTAACTTAGAAAAATTAAAAACACTTATTTAAATTTTATTTTGGCAAATTTTTTTTTAAAATTTAATTATAAAATATTAAAATAAAAAATTTATTTATTCAATATTAAATATAAATTTTTTGAGAAAACTGTATCCTCCATTTTAAAAGTAAATTTAATTTTTTTATCATTATAATTTTAAGTATCATTTTTTTAATTACAAGTTATACAAATAGTATACTACTCCTTTATCTAGATAAATGTGATGTACATGCAAATTTATGAAAAATATTTTTCAATAAAACATATGGAATCTTAAACTTAGTTATAATTATAGCTAGATTACAAGACCGTACGATGCACGGGCTAAAATTTTACTTTTATTTAAATTGGGAGATTTGTATATTATATATATTCAATAAAATTCATATTATAAAAATGTTATAAAAATATTCAAATTTGGTTTGTCATACTTATTTTATAATTATATATTTATTCTTACAAATAACAAAATTTTAACATATAGTCTTTTATTAAATAAAAATATGTAAAATCAACTATTTTTTGTTGTAAAGTATAATCTTTGTTGGGAGTTCTCCAAATTTTGAATATATAATTGAGCGAAAATCTTCAACCTAGAAAGAGGAACAGCCAAGAGAAAATAAAACTAAATAAATGAAAATTTTGTTAACTTATTTTACTCATTTAAATAAATAAATATTAACATAGGAAATTTTCATTTACTCAACATAAAGAATAAACGCTCATTTAGACTTTGTCTATTTCGGCAAAAAGACGTTGTTAATAAGAATTTAATTATAAAATATTAAAATAAAAAATAATTTTTAATTCAATATCAAACATAAAGAGTTTTAAAAAGGTAATATCTTCTATTTTAGAATAAAAATTATTTTTCTTTATTACTATAACTTTATGTATTAATTTTCTAATTACAAAATATACAAATAGTGATATACTACATCTTTATCAGTATACATGTAAATGATATTTTTTGTAAAAAAATATTCTTTGATAAAACAAATGGAACCTTAAACTCAGTTATAATTATAATTAAAAGCATTTTCTTTTGTATTCAAAACATACAAAATGTCCTTTTTCTGCTATGATCTTATTATCATATAATTACCAAATTCGTGTTTTGCAACAGAGGATAGTAACTAAACCATTAGATCTGATCAAATGAAAAATAAGTTAATCAAATGCCATAAATGCCCATTTATAGTTTGATTGTTAACTTTGCTAGTTGCTATGTAATTGAAAATAACCGGAACTAATTTTCTTAGCTTAGCAAGATATACAGTGGATTACTAGATTTTACGCCCGTGCATTGCACTGGTGTATAAAATATTATGTGTATATATATAATTTTACAGATAATTTTTTTATAATTTTAAATGAAAAATGAACAAATAAAAAATAATTATTTTAAAAAATCACTTATTAGTACCAAGATGAATATATAAATTTAAATTACAATTAATCATTATTAAAATATATAAATTAAAGCTACAATTAAATTACAATCATAAAATATTTTAATTTTCTAACAAATTATAAAAGCTAAATTTTAGTTTGTAAATTGAAGTTAAAGCAAAATTCTAAAATCAAGTTAAATCATACTATTAAAATCAAGTAAATGTAAAAATTATTTTAAAATATAAATAAAATAAAATATATAATAATAAAATTTCCATAAAATATAAGATTTTTTTCTCCACTATTTTTAATTGAATGTTTTTAGTTAATTTAAAATTTTAAAATTCTTAGTCCAATACAAATAGCATATATATATATATATATTGATAAAAATAAATTATTCAAATAATTTTTCAAGTGTTACACAAATCAAAGTAAAAAAATATGTGCGAAATTAATGACTAGTTGTAATTATGAACACTCATTTATTTAAGTTGGTAGTTTAGGAATTTTAATTGCTTAATCAAATATAAAAAATAAATTATTGAAGTAATTTTTGGAAGTTAAGCAAATCCAGGTAGAAAATTATGGGAAAAATAAAATATATTTATAAAATTATTGATCATTTGATAATTATAAATAAAAATAAGTTATCTTTAATTTATGTGATTAGAGGGGTATAAACAAGATTTTTATGCAATTAAAAAGAATTTTTGAATAAAAAAATTAATTTGATTTGAATAAAAATACAAAAGTGATTGGTGGATTTGGTATCTACTTTTACTTTTTTTAAAAAAAAATCAAATATCTTATACACATTTTGTAAAAATTTAAAAATAAAAAAGTCATCATCTATTCAATTTACATGAAAGTTTTCCGGCCTCCATCCATGAATAGATATAACTTCCCATTAATTTCTCTTCCTAAATAATTTGATACCCACTTTTTATTTTGAAAACTTGACATCTTAATTTATTTTGTCAAATTTTGTGACCAGAGATACAAAATTTTAATAACCTTTTTAATATCTTCATATTAATTGAGAGGTTTCAAATTTTAAAATTATTAAACACTTCTATTATCTTGAAAAAAATTGATAGATTGCTCTTTAAATTTTATAATTAAATAATCATATATTTTTACTATAAAAGCGACCTGTGGATTTGATGTCCAGTTTACCTTTTCCTAAAAAATCAGATATTTTATAGACACCTTTTAAACACTTAAGAATAAATAAGTCATCATCAATACAAACATGGAAGTCTTATAATCTCTTCATGTATGTAACTTTCCATCAATTTTCTTTTGCTAAATAATTTGATATCCATTTTTTATTTAAAAAATTATTTTCTTTATTTATTTTATCAAATTTTGTGGCCAAAGATAGAAAATTTTATTAGCCTTTTAATATCTTCATATCACTTGAGAGGTTTAAAACTTTAAAAGTGCTAGAGATATCTAGTATCTTGGAAAAATGGACAAATTACTCTTTAAATATTACTATTAAATAGTAATATTTACAATTATGTATTTACTTTTTTTAATTAATCATAGCATTTAGATATTTCTAATTTTATAACAAAATTTTGTTTTAAATTATGTTCCACTTAATTATATTTATTTATTAATTATGCAAGTATTTTTTATGAAATTCAATTCGTATTATTTTATTAGGGCTTCTTGAACTCATTAATTTAAATATTTTTTAGAAATAAAGATGTTATTATTGAAGTAAATTATATTTATAGTTAATAATCAATAATAATTAAAGTACTTAATATTTTTAAGTAAAAACAGCTTCTATGCAGACGAAGGAGTGTCTGGGAATTTGCTAGTCTATAGAAAGAGGAAAAGTTTAAGACAAACAAAAAAAAGACACTCAACTCGTTATTCTTTAATCTAATAAAATTAGAGAGCAAAAGCGAAGAAAAAAAAGAGGAAGCAATAGATAGAAAATTGGTAAGGTAAGATTATTACGACATATGGAAGAATGTAGAATTATATTTTAATAATGAAATAGTTGATATGACAATAATAGGAGCAAATAAAAATGTAATTTATTAAATAAAAATAATAATTATAATTATAAAAATATAAAATTTGAAAAAAATAAAGAGTTTAAAATTTTAAAATATATAAATGGAAGGAGGGGTTTGCATGAATCAACGGGAGAACAAGGGAGGAAAAAAAAGAAAAAAAAATAAACAAAAGTGGATTTGTGCCGTTGGGAGGGGAAAAAAATGTAATACTCTAAACGGAAGCAAGCGGCAAGTGGTGGAGAAAAGAGCACTGACGCGTGGGTACAGAGGGCATGGCCTTTTACTCACGGACCGCAATATTTGTTATTTTATTTATAGTACTATATTAATTATGCATTATTGGGTGATTTTATAGGTTTTGACAATACAATAAGGATCCTCAAGTGGACACCCCACTTATCGGTATTGAATACTATATTTCGAAAGCGTGGAGTTAAAAATATGTAAGATTTAAAATTAAGTTTTGTATATTTTATATTATTAAATTATATTTTATAAATTTATTATATTATTTTATATTTGATAGTTTTTTATTTATATTTAAAATTTAATTTTAAATTTTACTTTCAATATATAATATTATTATTCAAATTAATTAAAATCTTTTGTCATTAATAAGTTATATGAAAGAAGTAATTAACGAAATTATATAGCCCATGAAATGAAAAAAAATGGATTGGAAAGGTGTATCATGCAGGTAGCTAAATTCAATTAAGAGTTTGGATCTTTTTTTTAATTTTTGTTAATTTTCTAGGAGAATAAAAACTAGTTTTTGTTAAATTATATCTATCCATTTACTTAACAAGGGCTTTTTCATATATGATTTTTGCCGCTCTTGTATGCTATCCCTCCCCATAATTTCATTAATTTCCTTGGGCATTAACCTACATGAGTCCAAATTAATTCAACCACACGACGGAATAAAACACCGCTCACAGCAGTAGCAGTGAATCTTAACTTAAAACTTCAAAGAGACCAAATAATTAAAAAATAAAAATGACTAATTAGATTTTCTTGGGCAGTATGGACATATTATTAATATGGACAATATGGGCGCATACTATCGACTTAGTACAAACAAAATAAAATGGATTAAAATAATGAGAGGTAATTATTTCCCGTCGCAAAATATGGACATACTATTAATATAAATTTAGATTTTCTACTAAAGCAAGTATGGTATGAGTATTACTTTAGTTAACTTAGTTTTTTCATATAGGACGTCACATCACACGTGTCTATATATATATATAAATTTAAAATAATTATATTTGACTTTCCAACACTCATTTTTCTTTATATTTTTATATTTAGAAAAATAAATTGATTTACTTAAAAGAAATTTTCTTAATATGAAAAAGAAAAAGTAAATCATAAAAATACAAATAGCTCTATTCCTTTGTGGGTAAATGAGCATTCAAAAGGACACGCTCGCGTGCACGCATGTACGCAATTCATCCAACATTAGGGTTTTGAAAGTGAAGCCAAGTACTTCGAACTATCATATCATATATGGGGTCCTCCTAATTTTTTGTTGGTGGGAAAATATATATATAAAAGAGAAAACTTAGCTTGAGAGAGAAAAAAAAAACTTTTACCACCAAATGGCCTGCTTTTTCTAATTCATTTTATTAAGCCATCTTCTCTGCTCCGTAGAATCCATAGGAAGCTCACTTGTAAACCATTGGCGTCTTGTTTTATGTTATTGTTGTTTTGCGTCTTCCTTCGTTCTAAATAAAAACATTTTGCATGCAATATTGAAATACTCTTTGCAACTAAGGTGATAAATTAGAAGATGCTAAGAATTTTACATGTGTATCTACTAATTTATTATCAAGTAACATTTGATATTTTTTAATTTTTTTTTACCTTTTTTACATTTAGAATTTGACTCCTAAATTTTATATGTATACATTTAGTGATTTAATCATTTTTACTAAAAAAAATGAAAGAAATGGATTTATATATGGACTAATATTAATTTAGATGATCATTAATAGAGTTTACCTTCACTTCTTCATTCAATTTTGATAATTTGATAGGTAAGACCGTTAAGATCATAAGTTTTTTTTTTTAATTTAGTACACATGTTAAAGCATTGCATTTAGTTGAAGAAATTATTGCAAAATAAAAAATAAGGAAAAAATGTACTCAAATATCCAAAAATACATTTTTTTTAATTGTAGATAAATTCAAAACCCCAACAAATATATAACTTGATTAGCAAATCTAATAGCATTCCTTACTTAATTACTTGAAAAGATTATGACATACTTTTATAAAAATTGAAATATATAAATATTGAGAAACGACATCGTAATAATGTAATGTCATCTGATATATATATACATATAATCAGTTTTTTTAATATCTTAGATTCAAATAAAAAATATTATATGCGTATTTAAGTAAGTTGTGATTTTTGTTTTCATGAGAAATTCTAATCCACAATTGGCTACAATGTTAAAAATATTATTTTTATAAAATGACAAACAGTTGGGTCTATAAAATGACAGAATCATAGTTTTAAGTGATAGATTTTGCGATGGTAATTTTAAAATCAGAACCAAATAGAAAAGCATTGAATTCTCAGTCATAACTATTTAGTTTGTTCCATTTATATCATGCTTATTGATTTCGACCCATCAGCCACTGGCAATACGATCATACAAGACAAAACCATGTAAAACAAACTCTCCATAATGAACATGAATGTATCTGACTGGTATTTAAAGTGAAAAAATTAATTAATTAAGTGTTGATTTAGTAAAAAAATGTGCTAGTTTTAAATGAATTTTATCTGTCAATGAATAGAAGTTTAAATTTTGGAGAGACCTTTTTTAGCAGGAAAGAAATTCATTAATACTTCAATTTTTAAAATAGTTATCTCATTTGATCATTATTTTGTAACAAAAAGAAAAGCGAAAAAAAAGGGTAAAATATCATACAGCAAGTCCAATAATTGAATCACAATCTATTGCCAGATCATGCAGAAAATATCTCAAGGCCACGCCATGACTTTTCACAAGCAGCTGGCCGACATAAGATTACTTTACAAGTTACTATTCAAATGGCGCTTAATATATAATTATAATATTATTTGCATATAAATCTTGTGGACATGAAGATTAAGACACATTTATTTTGTAATCACGCTATTTCTTTCTCTTAAAAGTAAAATGTTATTTCAATGTTAGAAGAAAATACAAGAAGTTTCACAGTCAAACAATTAATTATTAATGGCTTCAACATGTTGTATTATTAGTAAATTGCCAATATTTCTGTTTTCTTTCATTACTTGTTAACGAGAACTGATCTATTTCTTAAAATTTAATCTTAATCAATCGAGGGAAATTTAGGAAAAATTGAATTCGAAAACATAAAAGTAGGTACAGTGTTTGATGAATCAAGCTCCAATGAAATGCGTGGAGCATTTTAAAAAACAATGTACGATGTCATAATCTTAATGTATGTAATTATTATTTTTTTAATTTTTTCACAAAATATTATAATATTATAATTTATTCTTTAAAATATATTTTATACTTTATAAAAAAACCTAATTAACAAAAAGATTGCAAAGTTGGTATTATCCGAGTGGATAATATCTATTGATATATTAGATGATAGTCACTTAGAGTTTGTATAATAAGGATAACTCCTATTTATAAACTAAAATTTGTACACATAAAATGTGACCGTGGGTTCTCTATGGATTTCAAAAATATCCTTTAATGTGATTTCTTGGTCAATAGGTGTACAAGAAATTATTTCTTCTGGGGTCATGCCTCTTGTAACTTATTTTGAAATTTTGTATTGAGATCAAGTATATTTGAATAATCGTTATGTTTGACTGAGCTTTTGGATTGGACAATTTCTGTTATAAGTCTGGCCTAAGAAGTGTTACAACCTTATTGTATGCTTTCGGTACATGGACTGTATCCGAGAGGTCAGCTAGACCTATTGTTTGATGAAATATTTGGGTTGAAATGAGGGTTTTTTAATTGGGATCCACTATTCTAATATCTGATCAAATTTATTTGTGTCCAGTTAAACATTTATTGTTAGCTATGATTATAAGATGTCTCCATCAAAAATAAATATATATAGTGGACGAATAATGTAGGAAAAAGTGTGATGAGGTGCAATCTATTATGAATGGTGTAGAAGTTAATTTGACCTTGTGACCTACAAAATTACATACTGCTAAAACTGTGGAATGGATGGATTAGATTCCCTGCGTGAGCGAACTATTAAATGAGTCGAGTCAATTTATCTGCTTTTTCTATAGAATTCCAATATGGAAGTTTTAGTGTGAGCCTTGCAAATTCGAGTTCGTCCATAGATTTTTTTAAAAATTTTTAATTTTTTAAAAAAATTTTAACTTTAAATAATAAAAAATTAAAATCATTCAAAAATATTATATAATCATTCATAAATTAATCATAATATATTTTAAATTTATTTATAACTTTAAAAAGTAATATATATAATATGAGTTATTCAATATCTACAAAATAAAAATATTATTCATAACATAATCCTATATAATTAAAAATAAAAAAATAAGAGTATAATCTTGCATAAATTAAAAATATTAGCCTACGTAAAATTTAAAAATATAAATGCGTATATATATTTCACCGATCATTTGGCTTGTCTATAGGGCAGCTCACGTGGATCGCAAATGGAGCTAGTTGTAGCTTATGACTTTTAAAATCTCCAAAATAAAAATTTGAATTCTTTGAAATCTGTGGATTAATAGGCTGGCTTGCAAACTTTGATTCATTTTAGTGGCTTTATGTACTACATGTTTTATTTTCACTATTCCTCACCTAATCCTAATCCTGATGAGGAAAAAATTAAATTTCTAAATAATAAATCATAGTATTTCATTATTACTAAAAATTTTCTGGCAGTGTTTTAAAAATTGGACTGAAATCGATCAATTTTTCGATATTCTTACCAGTTCAAATTGAAACAAATCAATTTCATTGCTAAAATAATTCTCTAACTCACTCAAATTACACAATACATAATAATTTAGTCAGTTGATTGGTAGTTGACTTTTTTTTTTTTTAAATTTCTTTTTCAATTTGTTGGTTCAATTCTCTTAATCAAATTAATTTATTTCATTTATCAGTGAATTTACCAAATCGCCAATTCAATTGACTGATCTGGTCCCATTTTTAAAATCGGAATATCTTCATCTAAACATTAGTAATTATTAATTATAATAGAGAATAGAAGGTGCAGGTGTTATATGAACATCCTAGTATTAATGTTTTAGAATTTTGATTCAATAATCTCTCTTTGCCAATTACGTAAGCCACCACTATTTCAAACCTACATCTAATAGCTGGTTGCAACAAAGCTTTGATACGGAGCATATGAGCAAAATTTGGACGTCGAGACAAATGAAAATAGCTTTAACAAAGCTGCACAGGAAAAAAAAATCATGAGAAATTTTTAATTAGGCAGCGAATTTATAATTTATATAGTTACTGTTAAATAAGAATTATGATAAATATAAAAATACTAAAAAAAATTATATTTAATTATTTTAATTCTGATTAATAATATCTACATAAATTATATGCTGTGAGCACAGCTGCATTAATGCCTTAAGAAGTTGTGGTTTGGTTTCGATTTTCGTCATGTGGAATTTTTAGTCAACTTTAGCTCAAACTTTCCTTAGTGCTAAAAGGAAACCAAATCACGTTTTGCACAATTAGTTGGAGACTTCTTCGCAGGAGCACTTTAAAGTTAAGATTGTCTCATGATTTTGTTAGGCTTCTTACAGCAAATTAAGCCATTATTAGTTGAACTTAGTGAAAGAATTCAATAAGAATTTTCAACTTGATTAAAAGAATTCAATAAGAACTTTGAACTTCATTTTATGTGCTAAGCATTTATGTTGGTAGACAGCTAAAAAGTGCATGCAATTATACGCACGCAGAGAAAGAAGCCTGGCTGCTAGGAAACTTCAATTACCATGTGACTATGATATTAAATAACTTCAAAATTAAACATCAAAATGCCTGTTTTACTGTACCTTTAATTGAATAGATAAGATTCATTATCTTTTATCATATGGTTTAAGATTTGAATATCATTGAATTAAATAATTTATAAGTGTCAGTGTATATCTTTATGAAGAAGTTGGTAACATGCTATAATTTTGAGGTGAAATAGTTTATCTTATTCTCAAACTTTTTATTAAAAAAAAAAGTGGTTTAGGAAACAAAAGATCATTAGGTTTTATAATTTTCCCTTTTTTGTATAACAATTCAAATGACACAATTATCATTTCTTTTTCTAGAGAAATTTATTTATGATATATATATTTAATTTTATAAGTCTATTAATGATTTATTTACATTTTAATAGTTAAGTCTAAATAGGCCAATAAATTAAATTAGACTTTTTAAATTGTATAAATGTATTAGGTTAAATTAAAGTTTTAACTTGTAAACAAGTCACAAGTTAATAAATTTTAAAACAAATATATTCTATTTATACAAAAACCTATCTTGATTTGATTTAACTTATTATGACCTCTATCAATAAATTAATTTATCAGTAACTAATCCAATTGATTTAATAATTAGTATAATTTTAAAAATTATGTTGGGAAGTAATGCAAATATACAAATAATGGAACTTTAACTGTGAGATTTCAATGAATTACACGTGAGGCATGTCAAAAAAAAAAAACTGAAGCCAAAGACAAGTTCCAAAAGTGACGTCCCCATGAATGTGATTTTCAACTAAACCCTTTACCTAAAGCCTTGGCTTTTCAGTTTTCAATGTCTTTATAGAAGCAAAAGGTAAAAACGGCTGGCGCGTTAGTCCTGGGAGAAACATCTCTGCCCGCAAGAAATCACAATGCAGGCGTCCCATCTTTCTTTCTCAATTATTATTAGCCGAAATCAAGGTTTTAATGAATCCTAAACTCCTCCGGTAATAAGTTTTGAATTCAATTTTTAAAAATATTCTTATTAAAAGAAGTTTATTATTTACTATTCTCTTATTTAGAATAAAATTTGGCTCATATTTAATGAGAAAATGTGTGAAAATTAATGTTAAAAAAAATCTACGTTTTAAGACTTTGTTCCTACTAATACGTGTGAGAATTCCATGTTACCCGACACGAATTTGACCTCCACTCCTTTTAACTTCCCCTCGATACCCCTTTTTCATTAATTCCAACAGTGCATCAAAGATTAATGCAATTATCTCTGTGCTACGCTGCAAAATTGTTATTGTATTAAAATTCACAATTATAATTATTTGAATTTTTTTGTTAAATTACATATTTTTATAATTGTCTAAAATTTATTAATCACAACGTAATTAGAACCGTAATACATGTCTGCATATTAAATCTAGATATTTGTATTTGATGCGGAAGTAAGTTAAGATGCTGATAGACGTATAATTAATGAGCTCATAATCTAGCTTTTCGAAGTACAATTTTCACATATTTTATTCTCAAACATATCACATAATCAATCAATAAACGAGGGCCATCAAACTGCTATCGCCAGTTTTGTAAAAAATAGCCAGGAATTTCAGCAACTTGCTTTAGAGATGGTTTTTAAATTCAAAGACATTACAAGGGAGTATAATTTTTATTTTTTTTGAAGTAGCAAATGAATGTGTTATCTGATTGATCATAAATTGATAAAATTAAAAAAGTAAGACTTTTCAAAAAAATTTATTTTCAATAAAATCTGAGATGTTACTTATTTATCTATTGTTAGATAAACAGAATTTCCTATAAAATTTTTTAATTTTATTATCATATAAATAAATTTGACCATTTTTCAAAGAATTTATAGAAAAATTAATTTTTGAGTAATTCAACTTCCTATAAAAATTTATTTTTTGCATAAATCAAATATTCCTTAACGTCAAATGGGGCAGTTAAAATCACTTTGATTAGCCACATGTGTTAATAAAATCCAAAATCAACTAATCTCACCATGTTGGTAATTCTTTAAATGACCATATGATGTATTCTAAATTGGCTTCTTTTTTAATTACAGGATATAATACTTAAATTAATGTCCTGTTTACTCCTGCAAATTAATTACTAAACAAAAATATTTTAAGTATTGAAAATAGGATTTGAAATTGAATTTTGGATTTTTTATATCTACTGAATTAATGTTTAAAAATTTATTCCATTATTTTATATTTAATAAACACTCTTATTTTTATATTTGAAATTTAATTTCAATTCATATTGTCCATATATATAACATTGCTGATCACTAAAATTATAATATATTCATCTTAACCGCTTTATTAGCTTGTATCTAATGTCATATTACAGTATTTGGTAAATGGAAACACCAAAACTAAGTATTGTTAATTTGGTAAACATTGTCAAAACGCGTGTGTCACTTGTTTCCTTGTTTATGGGTCTTGCTGTGAAGCGTATGGACACCTTCTTAAGCAACAGAAAAATTAAAATGGCTACTTTTGAAACTTCAAAAAGTCATTAAATTAATACATATAAAACTACAAAAGCAAAAGGAAACGAAGGAAAAGCAAAAGCAGAGGAAAGGAAATAATATTTTGGAGAGGGGCCAGCTATAGTTTTCACTTTGATATGTTAGTGGAATCATATAAGGACATCTTAGGGCAAAGTGGTGTTCTGGCTGTAAAAGCCAATTTAACTTTAAACCAAATCAGGCTCACCAATCATCCTCCTTAGCTCCAAATCCTCAAAATTTTGGTACACCCAGATATAAATAGTAAGAGGAAGAGTTTACAATGCATTATTGGTATAATAAAATATCAATACATTTTGAAAGCATGTAAAATTGAAAATTTTTTAAAATATGTTATATTATGGTATAGTAATAATAAGATTTAATAGTATACTGATATAATATTATATCAGCGATGCATCATAAATAAAATTATAGCACAATATTTTTTCACGGAATGTGGTTACTATTTATTTAGGGGCGTGCAAAAATATATATGGCTGGCAGATTCCATTGAAATTTATAAGTATGTAGCTTTTAGAAAGGTAGAGCCAAGGCAAGAAAATTGAACTTAAAAAGAATTAGAGAATTATATCAGTGATCCAAAAATGGGAAAGAAAAAAAAATTAGAGAAAGAAAAACTTAGATATAAGTAATGAGGCATGTGTTTCAAACAATAGTACTTGTATAAGCAAAGATTCAGAATCCTATGAGGACATGAAGGATGTACCCACAAGGTACCTCAAGGATATTTCATGAATTTTAGAGTATATACAATGGTTTTAATTTGCCATTTATAGCAATTATGTTAAATCTTATAATCATAATTTTATTAATTATAATGTAATTGCAACAACTGAAATTTAGAATTACGGAGGTATCAAATGCAATAATTTGTATCATAAAATCTGTTTATGTGAGAAACACATGCAAGAATTTCAGAGAGAGAGAGATAATTTCTTTTGTTTGAAATTATGATTTTCATTCAAAAAAGTAATAATTTTTAAAATAAAAATTATATCGTTAATTTTTTCAAAAATAATAGAAGGAAAAAGAATGATCCAAATTCTTCGTGAACTTGAGACAAAAATGGAAATTATGAAAATTAGAACTGAAGAGAAATCAACTAATTAAACCAAAAGTGATTTATTATTTAAAAAAAAAGGCTTGAACTTTGTTATTTATTTATTGTTTATAAGGAACAATTAAACTCACAAAACTATCCCATACAACATAAACCCCAAGTACAGTGTACACCCAGGCATCACTTTGCTGGAATATTTATAGTGGAAAATTATCTAAAAATGCTTACTGCATGGCTTTACGTACGTACTTTATAATTAACATCATCAATTAACACAGTAACTCCAATAGAGGCTCAATCTTGCTTCCTCAGCTGCTTGTAAAACCTCTTTATGAACTCCTCCGCCGCCTTGTCCACCTGGTGGTCCTTGTCCTCCTCCGCTTCTCTCACCGGGAACGGCGAGTCTGTCACCCTCAATTGCCTAACCATCGGACTGCGGCCGAATCCGGGCAGCGCCGGTGATGCTTCTGCCATAGCCTCATTATTTATCATATCCAGCACTGCCTTAACTGCATTATCTGTCACCATATCGTCGTCCTGAGTGGGTGGCGCATGAGCACAGGTGAAGAAATGGCTGTGGTTGTTGCGGTGGCGTTTGTTGATAGAGAAGAAGTAGTTGTTGGGTGTGTTACTGCAGCTGAATTCATACTCCCTCGGGGCGGAGAATTCCAGGTTTAGGTCGGGGGAGCGGCGGCTTGAGGCACTGGAGCTGCCGTGGTGGTGGTGGTGGTGGAACGTCATGAGGTTGCTGATAGCTTTTCCGGCGATCTTGCCGCGGCGCTTGAGCATCATGTTGAGATCCATCATTAGTTTGCCTTTTGATATGCCTTTTCTCAACATGAAGAAGACCACGCGGACTATTCTCCACACTCTCTTAACCACTATTGGCAGATTGCTTTCCATTTTTCTGATGATTTCGTTTTGTAATTCTAAGGAGAGAGAGAGAGAGAGATTATTTTTGTTCCTTAAATTTTTTGTGTCTGATTTGGGAGGGAGAGGGAGAGAGATTTTGAGACACAAAGGAATTGATTGAAGAGGAATTAAGGGAAGGTTCCTTATATAGGACTTAATTGAGGAGGTGGAAGAGGAATGAAGGGTTTTGTACTCTATTCTGCGCTAAGGTAGTCAGTCTGTGCATAGATATTTAGTGAGACTTTATTTGTGGGGCCACTTATTGTTTGGTTTGTAATTTATTTGACTAGGTCATTATTTGCGGGGGCGCTGTTGTTTGGTAGGCCCCAACTCACGTGAGTTTTCTTAGTGCTAAAGAACCCTCACGTGAGTTTGGTCCTGAGCAATAGGTTGCGGGGGCGCTGTCGTTTGGTAGGCCCCAACTCACGTGAGTTTTCTTAGTGCAAAAGAACCCTCACGTGAGTTTGGTCCTGTGCAATAGGTGAATGATTAATTCCATAACTGTATAAATTGGCATGGTTAATATTAGGTTTGAACGGCGGGGATTTACAAAAAAAAAGGGGGGGGATTGAAAATTATGTCATAATACTTTCTATTATTTGGAAGGTTTTGTTAAGAAGGAAAATATTAATTTATTATTATTCCTCTACCACTTTGAAATATATATATATATATATATTCAATGTTGAAAGATTTTTTAAACGTTTTCCATTAAGGAGCCGTTTGGTTCAGGGTCTTTAAAAGGGGGAAAAGGAATTGCAGTGTTTCATTCCCTTTATTTTGTTTGATTTAGAAAAAACTCATTCCCTTCCCCCTTTTTTCCCTTAATGGGATTACCCCATTTAAGGGAACGGTGATTCTTCTCCACTCCATAAGAAATCCCATTTCCTTTCCCTATTTTCTCTAATAATATTATTAAATAATTATTATATATTAATAATATTATTAAATATTAAATATATAATAAATATTTTATTATTGTTTAATTATATTAATAATATTATAATATTTTAATACTTGTTATTTTTAATATTATAATATTTTTAATATAAATAATTAATAATAATAAATATAAAATAAATAATAATAATTTATTATTTATAATAATTATTACCATATTTAATTTAATAAATAAATAATTATTATAAAATAAATAATAATTATATATTAATAATATTATAAATATTTATTTAATAAATAATTTTATTAAATATTAAATAAATAATTATTATTATAATATTATCTAATTATATTAATAATATTATAATATTTTTAATTTATTAATAATTAATATTATTTATTTTTAAATAAATATTAATAATATTATTAATATATAATAATAATTATTTATTTAATTATTATTTTAATAATATTAATTTTTAATAAATTAAAAATATTATAATATTATTAAATAATAAATATTATAATATTGTTCAATTATATTAATAATGTTATAATATTTCTAATAATTATTATTTTTAATATTATAATATTTTTAAATTATTAATAATTAATAATATTAATAAAATTATAAATATTAAAAATAATAATTAAATAAATAATAATTATTAAAATTATTATAATAATATTAATTATTATTAATATATTAATAATATTTAAAATAGAGTATTAATAAAAATAATATTAATAAGATGTTAATAATTAATAATAAATAATTATAAAAATTATAATATTAGTAAATAAAATAAAAATAATAAGATAATAATTATAATATTTATTTTAAAAATAATTATAAATATATTATTTTTAATGTAATAATTATTATTAAAGTAAATTAAAAATACTTAATTCCCTTTTCTGTTTGAACCAAACAGATTGAGTAATCAGGAGCCATTTCTTTCCTTTCCCCTTAATTCTCTTTCTTGATTCCATTTCCTTTCTCCGGTTTGAACCAAACGGCCCCTAAAGCATTCGTTTCCTTTCCGTTGCTTTTAATTTTTGTTGTTGTCTTCCTTTCCTTTTTGTTCCCAATTAACAAACGTGACACAAGACTTTATTGTTAATAAATTTACTAATGATGTGTTTGGAATTAAAGAAGGAAAGGGCCCCTAAGCATTCGTTTCCTTTCCGTTGCTTTTAATTTTTGTTGTTGTCTTCCTTTCCTTTTTGTTCCCAATTAAAAAACGTGACACAAGACTTTATTGTTAATAAATTTACTAATGATATGTTTGGAATTAAAGAAGGAAAGGGAGGAAAAATAATGAAAAAAAATAGAAGATAAAGAAAGGGAGGGGTAGTTAATTAAGAGGATTTTTAATATCCCCTAAATTGCATGGAAATTCTCTAAAATTAGATATTTAGAAAATTCTCTAATTTCTTAAATTAGACGAATAAAAAAATAGTGAATAGTAAAAGATTTTGGAAGAATATATTTAATTAATCAAATTAAATATATCATCTTTTTTCTTTGTTTAATCAAAACTCTTAAATAACAAAACAGTCATGGCATAATTTTCCCTTCCTTTCCTTTCTTTTTCATCCAAACAAGAGGAGAAAATCACCAATTTAGTCCCAAAATACAGAGATTATATAAATATCAATTAATGGAAACCGAAGTCTTCACCTTCAGGTATGTACACTCCACAACAACAAGGACTAAACTAAGTATTGATCTTCTAGGGGTGGTATTCCTATGTCTCTTGGAGTTGGAGATTTTGAGGTTTGTGTATTTGAAACAACATTATTTTGTTTGTGAGTTCATTTGAACCGAAGCACTTGAATTGAACTATATTTTAATTGGTTTTGAAAGAAGAGTTCATTGTATTTATGTCTTTATATAAAACTGAGCTTTTAATAATTAATTTAATCAATGTCATATTAATTGTGGGGCCGAAATTTAATGTTAGTTCCATATGTTGATGCTGATTAGTGGAACACCTCCAGTAATTCGTCTCAGCTTAGACCTCTGTAATTCTAATTAAACAGAAACACTGCAGAATTGAAGTTTCTTGGTCGTCCTGTTATTTGTCTCCGAATAAATGGCGAGCATGCGTTTCTGGCTCTCATTCATTCTCTGATGCCAGATGTTTGCTGCGCAGAGACAGGATTAAGCATTGCATATATTCGATCATGTTCAGCATGCAATGATAAAAAATTTCTTACAGGGTTTCTCTTTTAACTTTAATTAAGGCTTTGTTTATTTAGTTGGAAAGTGTTTTTTTATAAAAAAAATATTATTTACATATATATTACTAAAGAAGTAATAGGTTATTTTTATTGATGTTTAAAAAAATAATATCTGAAAGTATAGTAATAGAAAAAATAATTTTTTATTGAAACAAAGGAATTTGCTTTTCTAAATTTTTTATATTTAATATTGAATAAATAAAATATTTTTTCATCTTAATATTTTATAATTATATTTTACAAAAAATATTTTTCACCAAAAATATCAGAGCCTATGTTATTAGGAGGAAATTTATTAATGATCTTTAATTAATACGTTACTTTATACAATAACGATCTTTAGGCTCTAAATATAACATGACGCAAATCTATTTTAGTTGTCTGAAATTTAAGTTTAAAATATTAATGTTGGCCCCTCTTCTCCCTTATGCTAAGCCTTAGACGTCCTACATTAACGCGATGACACAGACTTTCGTTTGGTTTATTTTAGGCTTTATATTTAATTTATTATCAATGTAAATTTTTTTATATTATTAATAAATAAGAAGAAAATATATTATTATAAAAATAATAATAATAAATTTTAATAATAAATAAATAAATTTTAATAATTTTTTATTAATATAATAATATATAAATGAGTAATAATATAAAACGTTTAAATCCTTACTTCTATTACCGAGTTGGAAATGAAAACCAGGAGAAAACAATATATCATATCAAAGCATCAAATAATCTTTATTTAACATATATAATATATACTTGCTTGGTGACTTACATTGGGTCAGGGAACATCTGCCTTACATATATTAATGAAAAACGAGAAAAATTCTACTGACCCAAAACAACAACTTTAACATCTCAGAAGAAACATAGGCAACCAAGAAACTTGAAGATCAACTTACTAAGGATTAGAAAGAGCTAAATACACAACTCAATTGCTATCAATCATCACCTCACAGTCAAATAAACAAAAGTAGACTCCATAAGTCCAAGCCCGCTTTCCTCATGTTTGAGCCAATTAACAGAGAAGGGATTGTGTATTTAGCATTACTCGAAAGACTAAAGGTGAAGACAAAAACAAGGATAGCTTAACATAAGCCCTGAAAGGGCAAAAATGGGGAGAGGCAATGAAAAAGACCTTAAAAGGTAACTTTGGAACTACTCCCATCAGATACATAGGCCCTTGTTATGTATCCTCTTCTACCCTACTTGTCAGAAGAGAATTAAGGGGACAGGTAAATAAAGATACAAAACCATGTCCCCTACACAAAACAAAATACAGGGGGGGATAAAAAGGGAAAAAGAAGGTTGCTTCAATTTCTTGGTGTCAAATTCATTAATTGGCGATGGTAAGATCAGTCATCTCCCTTGTGATTGCCGGAATGCAACTTGAGCTCCGAGCAATACCGCCTTTCTTTTGTCCGGCCAATTTGTCCCTAGGGCTAATGGACTTGGCCCTAATACTCCCTTCCAACTTGTTCTTCTTCAACATCTCTTTCATGGCCTCAGCTTGAAAGAGAACCGGAAAAGCCCTTCCATACCTGTTAAACCTAACGCATGCACTCACGTGTGCACTTATTGCCTCCTCCTTCTTCCCTCCATTTTTCTCCAACTCTTCCTTCACTGCCTCAGCACACAAACCACAAATCCACTTCCCCAAGAACTTGTCCCTCACCCGGTCTATGTACTCCGGCGTGCACTCCTCGCACATTCCGCAGCACTCGCATTTTGCATCTTCAACCTCGGAAATTGGCGGCAGCTCTTTCAAGTTATTGATCTCTTCTTTGACTAACTCGAAGGAGATGTCGGAGATTGTCCGTTGGAGGTGATCCGATGAGAGTCTCGGCGGCTTTGAGATGATGTTGTTTTTGCTCCTAGAGAAAGACCTAGCCAAAGACTCTCCATGAGGTGCCATAATTGCTTGCAATGAAAGAAAGTATGCTTTCAAACTAGGGTTTGGTAGAAAATGTTGAAGACAATTGGAAAATGGTTTGATGAGTATTCAATGGTTGTAGAAGGAAGACGTGGTTCTATTTATAGAACTTTCTTCCTATTTCTGAGAATCTCATACCGTGAAATTCGTGTGGATCTTGGAAGCTCGGATGTCAGTTTCGGTGGCTGTGAACCTGCTAGATTTTTCGAAAACCATTTAATGAGAAAGCACTGTGACATGTTTAGCTTTTCTTTCTGATTTGAAAGGTGATGCCTGTGACATTTTCTTCCATCTTTTACTTACTTCCAGTGAACTTACATGGTAGTTGCAGATATGTGGCTCCAAGAAAAAGGTGAAGATATGGATATGTTGCAAGTGATTTGTTGGATCTCTCTGGCCAATAATGTTGCAAGGTGAAGATATGCCTTTTTTAACGCCTTTTTTCTTTTGTTTGGTTAATTTTATAGCAATGAATTTAAAATGTTAGCAAATAGAAATAGTTGAAAATTGATAGTAAGATTCTATGTAATCTGAATTAGAAGAATATATTAATGAATTATATCAATTTAAATTAAATCATAGTAGTTTACAAGAGAAAATTAATAAGCATTTGACATTACTCATAAGGTCAAATATTAATTCATGAACTTAGTTTAAATAAACAGGGAATATGAGCATGTTATTAAAGCCTCGGATAGTAGTACACACATGCACACAAACGCACAAGCATACGTATGAAGTCATGTTAAGTGAGAATGGTAAGTTATAATTATTAGATCATGTACTGAAATCAAAATTATATAAATTTTTAAATTAATTATATGACTTTTAATTATATTTTAATTTTAATAAGATGATCAAATATTGGATTTGATAGTTATATATATATATATATATAAGTTTTATAGCTTTCAAAAAGTTGTTTTATCGAATTGTTTAAAAAAATTGTTGTGGCAACATATTATGTTGTCCAATGGAAAATGAGCACCGATCCAAGTTGAGGGGATTCACATGTTGGTTTTGGTGAAACCATATGTATATAGAGTAAAAGATGAGCCATGGGCCTTTCATTTGTCATTGAAGTTAATTAGACGAAGAAGGGAAGAGACAAGCTAGCTACGCCTTTCCTCCGCAAAAAAGAGGTATCACTTCACGAGAAGCTTAATCAAAGTTGAAAAAGGGTGGGCAGCAAAAGTCGTCGAAGTTAGTTGCAATTGCAACGAAGATACCAATTAAATAAAGTTGAAGTCTCTTTCTGATAAGAACTAATTAGACTGAGGCCAATGGATGTACATCATAGATACATGCACGTGTAAAAAGTATTAATCGTATGTGTGTGGCAATGCTTAATTACCAATATATGTGATTGACATGCAAACTCTAATACTCGTGATCACCAACTAAATCAATCCTTTATAGGGAGTTTGGCTTTTTTTTTGTGGGTTACCGCATGTTTGCGATCTTATATAAAATTTACTCTTCATTAATAACATTCCAGTGTGTATATATTTAAAGTGTATTATTTCTATTTTTTTTTAACATTAAGAGTTCCAATTTAATTGGCAAGGAGGTTTAAACTTAAATTTAATCTACTGTTATTACATTATCATTTACTTTTATATTCTTATATCAATAAAAAATGTTAAAAAAATTTAATTGTGATTAAAAATTCTTAATTATTTATACTTTTTAAATAGTATAATTTTTTTACATTCACTAATAGTATAAAGCTTTAAAAAATTTAAATTTAATTCACTGTTAGTATTGGTGAATAAGAAAAAGACATCATCTAAAAAATAAATGATTAAAAATTCTTAACTACAATAAAAAATTAATAATTTTATTAACATAATAACATATGAATAAATGATAATGTAAAATTAATTCACACCAATATTAAATTAAATTTAAATCCTAAACTTAATCAATATTGTTTTTAATTGTCGTGGGGTCAAAAAAACAAAAATTGTCTTCTTCGTATGATGGGGACGCAGGGCACTGCTCATCTTTTATTCATACAGCATATCCTTCCCAGTTTCTTCACAAGTCATTCATCAAATGGTCTCCGCCATTTGCTGTTAGGAGGAGTTCCAAGAGTTACGGGACTTGTAAAGCAACAAAAGGGGATTGGAATTTAAGTTTTGGGGAATTCTCTAACCTTTAAAGATGAACAAAAAATTAATTTTATTTAATAACTAAGCCACCTATATATGAGAGACATATACGAGTATTTTCATGTGAAGTAAGGAGCAAACAGTGACCTTCCAATTTTACATTAATGATTAAAATTAAAATATTAATAAAAATCATATAATAACTTAAAATAATCACATAATTATTTTAAAAAATCACATAATTTTATGTTTTAATTCTATTTTTTTAATATATAAATTGATGGTTATAATTCACTGTTTCAACTTTTACATAACACTATTCTTACATTATACGTCCCCTGTGTGCCCACGCGCCGGGGGTAGAGTGGTGGTGGGATGAATTACTTTGTTTGCTTGTTGGCAAAAGAGGCATGATCACAAAATATTTAACACAAAATAGTCTCCATAATAAATCCCGAGTGCTTGACAACAAAAACAGGAGAACACCAACCAACCAACAAAAACACAAGTTTCTTAAAATACTTCAATCCCTGTTGTCTGGACATAATGGTCAAACAAAAGACCAGTTCACAAACATAAAGCAGATACAATGAGGGTTCTCTTCTTCATTCAGCACCTTCCAAGCCACTGCTCTCTCATACGAGATCGGCCGGCCCATGCTCGACACACAGATACCACCTTGAAGACAAGCAAAACCCTATCCAAAGATAAAATGAAAAAACAGTAAGCAACATAAAACCTGGAAAAAGTGCCATTGCTACTGATTAGCACATTCAACATTGATTCCTAGTTCTCAGTCAGAAATTATTGGACCTGTTGTATAATCTGTGGAAACTCAGAACATAGGACCTTTCGTCCATGATCATCGAATATCTTCTCTAAAGCTAAGTCCTGCAGCGCAACTAAGGTCGTCTCCAGCATGTCAAGACCAGCCTGGTTTGCAAAAGTGAACACTGGCAATGCCTGCAAGAATTGAAAGAATGTAACAGACAAGTACAAAAACCAAATAGCTTGAAAATATTTTTGTGCTATCACAAGTAAAAGATCACCTTTTGTAATATTTAAAAATATTTCAGAATGAATAGTCTAAATCGTTTTTCATTACTTAGATCCAGTTAATGCGCTGGTGCAAATCCATCCAACCACACACTGGTGCATTTCTTGCAAGTAAGAGGATTTTTTTCGTAGTTCCTCCAACTTCTTCACAAAATTACATTTTTTTAATGAATAGTTGAAAATCGACTAAGCTGCGGCTTTTTACATATTATTATTACAAGCAAAGTCGATACATTACAATATCTAGTATACAAGGTTAAAACTACTATGGATAAGGTTAGAAAAACTAGCAAAAACCACTAGTGAGTACTATAGCAAAACCTGCAAGGTGAATTATTTCCTTCATTGAACTCAGCAAAAAATGAAAAAGATTCTTGATCATCATCCTTGTTTCTTTTTTTTTCCAAAAGAAGGTAAGGGAGAAATTGAAATCAACTTTAAACATACCTTTAAAGTGCAGCATAATATTGCGTCTGAATGATGCCACAAGGACTTGAGGATGGCTTCATTGCTATCACTATTGGATTTGAGTAGCTCCACACCCAGGTGACACCTACACAATTGAAACAATCAACGGACAAGTCTCTGGGTCGACCGCACTAGTTCCTGACAGCAAACTAGTAGTAATAACCCTAACACTAACAGTCTATGTGAAGTTCCAATTTAGGTTACATTACAACTATAGCAGCTTCCGACAACTATTTTGAATTTCCACTCTTTTCCAAAAATGCACATCTAAACTAGTAATGGGAACTATAAATCGACATTGCAACTTGTTACCGTAATCTATTTACAGAAATCAGCCATAGTACAGAACACAATAAGAAGTAGGAGGCGGGAGGAAGAGAGCTTTGCGTCAAGAAAGAGCAACTCGCTATATGTAGCAGGCAACTTACCTAGATATCAACATAACAACTAAAGTTTCTTTACCAAATGAGACAATCTTTAAGAACAATGTCTTGCATCAAAGGATATTCCTATCTGAAAATGAACATCATCCAAGATCCCAACCTACATCATGGTTAAATGCAGCAAACAAGCCTTTGTAATGAGAAAACAGTGGAAGTTACATACCTATAACCGTTGCAGATCCAACGAGCAAGTGTTTGTGCTTCGGTAGTACCCAATGGTGACCTAAGCCCCGAATGTGGATTCAAATGAGAAGGAGAAAGAGCTAATGCCACCCTCTGGACAGATGATATGATGCTGCGAACATACTGTCTTGCCATGGAAGCTACATGCTCCTGCATATGACTTTCAAATGCAAATTCAAAGGCTATGGTCATCACAGATCTCATACAACCCGAGTTTCCAGTATAATCATTGGATGTCCGATTTCCAGCACGGCCAACATCCAGAGCAGATGCTAGGTCAAGAGTGCGATTTGGACTGGAGGCTTCCTGTAAAAAGATTCCATCTTGATGATTGAAGGACCCTCTGGAAAGTTAAATACAGAACACAACATATAGAATTAGAAATATTCACGGCAAACCTTCCCAGAATCAAGTGGAATGATGCGAAATCCAGAAGGTAAAAGGGGTGCATCATCAGCAAAGGATGCATCTATTGGAGCAAATATAAGTTCAGCACAGATGCCAACAGCGTTCTCATCCATTCCACAGCAGAGCTACCAAAGCAACATCAAATAAAATACAGAGTGAACCACAAATAAAGGCATCATGAAAAATCATAATGACAGTAATCAAAACAGTCGACCTCGTAAAAGTTAAAAGAAGCTGAACTAAACAAGCTATTGACTGGTTGCCCACAAATTTTCATGAGTGTATATAATGTTCTATCCTCTTTATAGGAAGAAAAACGCAAGCTATATAGTGTTCTATCCTCTAATCAACAAGATCAACATTTCAATCACAAAATTAGTGCCACAAGTTCGGGAAATGTAGATATTGCATCACATAACAGTTACCACTCTACTTCGAGTTCTGACATCAACTTCAAAAAAATGCAAAAGTTAGATTCAAGTCAAGGTACTATATCACAAAATACGCATACTATGTGATCCTTGATAATTGAAAATTTGAAACTGCATAAGAAAGAACTTGAGGACAGTAAAACATGAACCCTGAAACCTCTTTTGAGTTCCATTTAGGTGGAGTATGAATAGCATAAAGTAAGCATGACAAGGAAACAAAACTTACTTGCAAAAGAAACATTTCTCTAGAGATAATCATGTCTTCAGGAGAATGAGCAATTCCATCCAATTTTATGACTTCCAGGAACTAGCCGGAACACCCACCAAAAGGTTAGAATATACAGAATTAAGAAATTTTCCAGAATTGTATTTCATATTTTGCAACACTATTACCTCTTCATGCTCTATAGTGTGGGCTAGTGGTAGTATAACTTGACCCCCATAACTTCCAACACGAGATCCTTGTAAACTACAAGGGCCAACTTTAATGGCAGCAGCTGAGTAAGCATCCATGTTGCTATCTGCCCATTCAGATCTATGCTCCCGCAAAAACCTTAGGAGTATGGCTGGAGGAACATTCTGGATAAGGAAACGAGACATGGCAATGAGATATACAAGGCTATTGCTAGAACTTACAAGATAATCACAAGATCCTGAATATGTGCAAGGATAGAGCCAGTCAGTTCTATGTTGACCCTTTTCATCTGTGCCACACATTTGTGTAGGTAAAGACCAGAACTGGCACGGAACAGAAGAAATATTATGTGATTTTTGCTTCCTTAAAGTTCAGCAATTGTTGATGTTGATTGAAAAGGATAATGACTATATTTTTATCGAACTAGTTAAACATAATTGTTGCATGTGGTTAATAAAGTACTGTCCTATCAACTAAGAAATTCAGGGTCAGTAAGTTAATGATTACTATTTACTATGGTTTTTGTTCAACTAAACACATGCTTATTGCAGTAAATATTATGAAGTTGACACCTACAAATAACAATCGGGTTAACCAATGATGTTTGGTCAATGCCTAAAAGTCATTTAGAATAAATGTAAATACTAACTTAGTCACTTGTTTGATTTCTGACCTGTAATAGCATCGATGCTTTGGCACATAAGACAGCATTACTGATGGATGGGAATCCATTTGCAAAGGGAAGATTTAATCCCATTAACTTATCAGGGGAGGAATTCACAAGGATTGTAACATCATCTACACCATCATTGCCAATCATCGACCATCCCTCATCAGTGAACCCATTAAGCGCCTCATTGAAACCACTGCCATGAGATAGATGAGAGGTTCAGTTTAGACGCATACAAGAGTCTTGCCCAAAATGCTACAATATACAGACCGGCTCAATCTCTGACTAAGTGCTCGTAGAGCTGCAGGACGTCTGCCCCACCCTGTGACATTAGACTGTGTAACTTCATGAGATATCTGCCTCAGCTGACGAAGGGCCTGAACAATAAGGAGAAAGATATCAAGAGGCAGAAAACCCTTACTAATTCTGTCATCAATATCCTCTTATACAATAGATATATCCAAAAAATTCGATAGTTTTTGCCACAGCAGTAAGCAACATCTGGTATGTAATGTGCCATCAGTAACGTTATACAGAAACCCTACCGCCATTGTAGTCTTCTGAGCTAGAACTGTCGATGATTCATACAGTGGACGGAGTACTTCAGGTACACTCCACGGCTAACAGTGGCAAAAGCATGCTAAAGTCAATATCAATCTAAACTAAAGAAAAAACAAACAATCAATCAATAAATAGTTAAACCAAAGTACCTCTAAGTTCATATGATCAACAATGTGTATAATAGAACCACCCCCTTCACATGGTCTTATCAGGTACCCACTAGGAAGCATCTCTGCTCTAACAAAGTGCTGCACAGGCGGCATGCTGGGACCATTTTGAGTATTTTTAAGGGACCTCTCACATATCTAACCAAGGCACAGATATTAATAATGACTTAGATAGGTTTGTCTGCTAGTAGGAATTTAGAATGCAAGCTAGGCTACAACATTATAAACTGTAATCGATGGCAATATTATTAGCCAAATATAAATCCAAAGTTAAAGATTTCTTTTGAGTCACATACCACAAGGCTGCCATCTTCTAAAACAGAAGTATAGCGCAACAACCAGAAGTCTCGAGCAGGTGCTAAAGTTGTTGGTGCATATAGCTAAATCATCAAAGAGTATGGCATGGAAATTAGAAATTCAATGGAACCTAAATTGTTAGTCTTCGTTCATACATAAAATATAGTATATTACCTGCATATAGAGCAGTTCTATGGTTCCACCATTTGCTGTGGGCATCACATTCAGAACATCAACAGCTCGGCAATCGCGAAACCACAAAGGGCGATCCTTGAGGATTTCTGCAACCTGGAAAAAGTATAGTCAACCGTCCAATTCAATTTGGTCCAACACAAGAAGTAGAGCATAAAAGCAGTAAACCCTGAGTACTTACTCTCGTGGGTTCTAGACCCACCAGGCCACAGGCTCGTGCTGCCACGCCAGGGCAGCCATGAGAAATAGCAACGATTCCAATGGAATCCGGACCAGGCTGTGCACATGCACAAGAAATAATGAAAAATAAATGTATAAATGAAATTGATGAAATTAACAACTATGCTTCAATGCATTGAAGGAGAAAACAATCATTGAAAATGTAAGACACAGTCGTAGGTTTTGTAGCATAAATGTTTTATTGTTAGAATGATAATTTTGTTGTTCATTTTCAATTAAGAGATGAATAACTAAATTAGCTAGATTATCGTCAACCAATGAGAAGAGCTAACGGGTTACCTTCATTCCAGGCATTTGGACCCACTCAACAGCAGTCCCAGTAGCCTTTGAAAGAAACTCTGCTAAAGTCTCTTCTGCAATGGACAAAAGCCTGGGGGAAAAACAGTATGATTTCATAAGCTACGGACACATACAACTAGGTGGTCACGGATCATAATGACAGAGAAAGGGATCCGACAACCATAATTTCCACTAACCCTGCAGGACTAGCATCCCTCGCAGGATGCTGATTTGTCAAACTGTGTTGACCACTCGTCACCGCTGATTCACAGCTTGCGTCTTTGGTAGCAAGGGTCGTCTGAAAACAAAGCACCCATTGATATTCCTTCTCAAGAGTTTCAGATTTTATTTAAAATAAAAAATAAAAAAAGTAGAAAAATGAAAAACCCTCCAAGTTGCATTAAAAATGTAGAAACATAATTTTAAAAATGGTCAATTTGAATTCATGACTTAGACTTAGTCGATTACAGTTTTTCTCACCATTTCAGCTGCAAAACAAATTGAAAATTCTTACACTTTGGGTATGTTGGCGAAAGTAGCCATTTTCATAAACCAGTTGAGAAACCTGCTTCTGCAACCTATCATTCTCCTCCATCAGAAGCTTATTCATGGCTGTCAGCTTCCTATTCACAGTTTGAAGTCGTGAAGCCTCTTTTCTTTGCTTCTCTCTACATCTGAATAAACCACACCCCACCCCCAAAATAAATAAATAAATAAAATAAACACACACACACACACATTCACTGCCATAATTACAATAAACAACTCAACAGAACATTTAAAAAGAAAAATTAAACTTCTCATTTTATAATCATAATTCCAATTTCCCATCAACCAGAAACCCGCATTTAGAATTGTAATTATTATTATTACAAAAAATGCTGCAGAAATATTAAGATTTTAAGATTGCAAAAACAGAACAGAACTTGATTAAAAACAAAAGAAGCTTGTTAAATTTATTGTACCTTCTGTTCTGGAACCAAACTTTGATTTGTTTAGGTTCGATGTTTGAGAGAATTGGGCACTCACGTATAAGCTGCTGACGGCGAATAGAACTGGGTTTTGGGCAGTCGTGATAAAGCCTCTCAAGTGCCTCAACCTGCTCAGGGGTATAACGAACATACTTGCCATTGTCCATTATTCCTTTACCATCCTTGCAGGACATTGCCATAACCAATTAGCTCAAAGTCCAGACACCACACAAAAAATCTTAGACCGAACACAAGCAGCTCCAGTAGCTCCGAATGGTTGTTTAAGAACAAGTTTGCATCTTCAAAATTTGCGCTCTTTAATAGGTCTAAGATTTTTGTACTGAAAATTGTGAATTTTGCACAAACAATGATGAAAGATAAAGGACAAGGGACAGAGGTCGCCCGAATTGTACGTAGTTCGCCTTGTTTCCTTTATAAGAGACAGCCACAAGCACAAGAAAACATAAATCTTTCGAGATCAGAGCTTTTGAGCAAACCTTAAGCTAAGAACAATAACGATCTGAGTCCTCAGAACACTCTCAAATCCTTAAGAGCAGTTTCCCAAACATTACCAAAATCCAGAAAATGCCCTGCACCGGTTTCGATTGAGCTAATCCTTCAAATTCCAAAAACAGAGACTTCAGGAATTGATCCAAGCTTCTTTTAAATTCTAAAACTTTCACATCAGGAGAGCTTCAAAACAGTTCAGAACCAACTAAACAAATCGTTTGACCGATCTTCATCTTCTTCTAAAATCAATTTTTCACTATATTCAAGTTCTCCCTGATCTCTAAACCATTTTTTTAACCAGCTGGAGGGATATACACCAATAACATACAAGTACAAAGTAAAATAAACAAAAAGAGAGAGACGAATTAACTCTGAAAGATAAAAAAATGGAAATTTTAGCAACTAATGGGAGAATATGTGGAACGGGGAAAGCATTTTTTTTTTTTCGCTTACTGTTATGTTGGGGATTAAACTGAGAAAAAGGGAAGAGAAAACCCTAGCAAGCCGAAAAGGGAAAGCGGATAGAAGGAAAGTAGTGCTATTTGGGCGTGTATTTTTCTTTTTCTGAGATTTGCTGGGTATGGTTTCATTGGTTCGTCACTTTCGGCTCACAGTCGCAGGTCTTCGCTACACTGTCACTGTGTATCAAAACGGAGCAGCCTAGTCCCAATCCTAATCATTTACAATTTTTTTTTTTCAAATGCACTGCATTTTGTAAGTTTTAAGGATCGTAATACCCTATTTCCCGCGAGGATGCATGACAATCGGAAACGGGCGGCTTGCGGTACTGTCATGATTACCCTTTATCTGTCTGCTTTTTTGTTTCACCTTTTAAATTGAAGGGAAGAAAAAAATTTAATATGCAAAGATCAAGAACCTCAAAATTTTAAAAGAATATCAAGTATTATTTAACTAAAAAATTTTCGATAATAATTTATTATTTAAAATTAGTGAAATTATATTATGATTTTTTTTAATGCTTAAATTAGTTTGCCATCATTCGAAACTAGTTCAGAGTTTAATTTTAAGGCAACGTGCTTATTAATCAGAAACAAAGAGGTCAATCATAAAATTTATTAGATAATCAAGTTTTCTAATAATAATAATTTATATTTACATCATCAAATTTATGCAACTTAGAGAGTTAAAATTATAGATTTAAATTTAACATACCGATATTATTATCTATTTATATATTAATATATTAATAAAAAATTATTACATTTTTATTATTATTAAAAAAATTAATTATTATTATTTTTTAATGATATATTTTTTTTCATTTATTAATAGTTCAGTGTTCAATTTGAAACTAGTTCAGAGTTCAATTTCAAGGCAATGTACTTATTAATCAGAAACAAAGAGATCAATCATAAAATTTATTAAATGATCAAGTTTTCTAATAATAATTTATATTTAAATGATTAAGTTTATGCAACTTAGATAGTTAAAATTATGGATTTAAATTTAATTTATTATTAACGTAGATTAATTGTATATATATTAATAAAAAATTATTAGATTTTTTATTATTATTAAAAAAATTAATTATTATTATTTTTTAATGATGTATTTTTATTCATTAATAGTATAAAATATTTTATACAAATAATCAATGAATTTTAAATTCTAAAATTATCATGATAATGGTAAATATTATATTTTGTTCTTGTTAGGTAAATGTCAGTTTTTTTATGAAGTGTATAAGTGATAAATTGTTTAACATAAACGTGCAGTTTTAAATTTAAATTTTAAGGTATAATAACACATATTACATGACCGTAATATGAAAAATATAATACCATAATTATTTTCAAGTGAAATATAATGTTCTTTAGATATTTTATATCCTTTTTCATGTTCAAAATTGGAGTCTTAGCTTTTACATGTATCTATCTCGTAATTTAGTTATGTTTCTCAAAAGAAAAATTAAGGCTTATGGGTAGACGGCCATACTAAAATGAAGATAGAAAATTGATTTATATTACCAAAAGAGTGGTACGAGACATCTCGATTATGGAAACTACTATATTTTTTATATTTAAAGAGCCCCGCTCTTTTCAACGGGTAACTTCTTTTTGTAATTATCCAGTAAAACTATTTTCTTAAATATGTAAAAATATTTATAAACACGAAGTAGAATTTCTCTATTCTCTAATATCAGCTTGGACGAAACTTTTAGTTCTTCTCCAAGTGTAAATAAAATTAATTACAATGTTGTCAAACAAAAAAGGATGCCAGTGTAAAGGGGATGGCAAAAGAGTAAAATCATGGGAACGGAGGAGCCAACCAGGGAGAGGCAACGTGGGGTAGAGGGAAGAGGCTTGCGTGGGAAACTGAGGACACTATGATGAGGTTCTAGCATGCGTCTCAATTTAAACAACTTCGTTGTAAAAAAATTGAATATATATGTATATATATATATATAAATGGAAGAAATATAAAAGAAATTTTGATGCACCAATTACACTAATATGATACTAATTTAAATTATTAAATTTTATTTATTTTATATAATATTATGCAAATAAATAAAATCTAACAAAATATAACTAATATATCATAATTATTATATATAGAGAGAGAGAGAAAATGTGTATTTATAGAGTTTTAAATTTCAGGGTGATATGATAAATTTAAAAATTATTAGATTAAAATTATTTTATTATAACTATTCATTCTTTAACAAATATAATTAAATAATCTTAGAAGTTGTTTAATTGAGGGTAACTAAGAAAGAGAGAGAGTAATGGGATGCTATTCCTTTTATTTTTGTTTGATTTAGAAAAAAATTATTTTCTTTCCCCATTTTTCCTTAATGAAATTATCAGAAATGAAGAAATGGTGATTCCTCCTAATTCATTAGAGAATCAATTTTCTTATTTTAGATTTTGAATTTATCATCTTTAATATAATAATAATATAATTAAAAATAAAAATATTTATTAAATAGTAGTTAATAATAGAAATAATAAAATATAAAAAATTTAATTAAATAAAAAATAAGAAATCATAAAATAATTATTATAATAAATATAATAAACTATTTAATAACATAAAAATTAATAATATTAATAATTTAATCATAATAATAAATATTCATAATAAAGTAATATTTATCATGGTTACAAAATAAATAAATAATAAAAATAAAATATTAATAATTAAAACTAAATAATTATGAAAATAATAATATTAGTTAATAGAAAATAATTAATAATATTAATAAAATAATAATAAATATAAATAATAAAATAATAAATATAATAACTATTAAAAATAATAATAATTAATATTATTGAAATAATATTAATTATTAGTAAGATACTAATAACAATTAAAATAATAAAAGTAATAATTAAAATAATATTAATAAGATATTAATAACAAATATTAAATAATTTGAATTTTATAATATTATTAAATAAAATAAAAAATAATAAAATAATAATTATAATAATTATTTTAATAATAACTATAAGTGAATTATTTTTAATGTAATAATTGTTAATAAAATAAATTAAAAATACTTAATTTTCTTTTTTATTTGAATCAAACAAAATGAGTAATCATGAGGTTTTGATTTTTTCCCCCTATTTTCCTTTATTGATTCTTTTCTCTTTCTCTAATTAAATCAAACACCCCTTTAATTTAATAATTTTTAAAACTATTGCTTCACCCCAAATTTGAAAATCTATGAACATTATACGATTCATCTATATATAGTCATCATTTAAATTTTTCTTAAATGCAATAACTTAAAATTTAAAAAAATAAATAAATTAAATAATTTAAATTTTATAGACTAAAAACTTATTTCAATTCTTCTAGGATTAAGTTTATATTATTTTTATTAGTCATTAAAAATAGATATCAATTTGGTTCATGAAGAATAATTCCTTCTCAAATTGTAATCCTTCCATCTTCCATCATGAGTAAACAAAAAAACTTAACAATTTGATTGATATGGCATTATTAGCTCCTACATGACTTGTTAAATGCCGGTTCGCCTTAAAAAAATATAAAATCTTAATAGTTATTAGTACTGTTAGTTCTCCTTTTACATTTTCAATAGTAATTTAAAGACTGATAATGCTTTTAAGTACAAAAATCTTACTTTTCAATATAAACTACGTGATAATAATTTTATTTGCTTTTATGGTAAGATAACTAAATTTTAAGTTTTATAAAATGATATTATCATTCTACCATTTCATTACATCATTTATTTAAGGTTAATTTTATTATGCACTGAGTTTTACTTAATGTATTGATGAATTGATCCTGAAGGTGAATTATGAGTCATTGGATTGAACTTTTTAATCCTTAAAAAGGTAAAATTCAATACGAGCAATTAGATATTCAATACATGAATAAATTTGATATATGAAAGAATTCACCTTTATTTAAAATATATTGGATGAAGTATAACTTTGAAGTATAATTTTAATGAAAATTAATTTGGAAATAAATACTATTTTTATTGTTAATCCAAGGGATTAAATTTGGTCTATTGTTAATATAAAATATTTTATACTATCAATAAATAAAAATAAGGTACATTATTAAAAAATAATAGTAATTAATTTTTTTTAATAATAATAAATAGATTTTAATAATTTTTTATTCGCATGATAAAATACGAGTAAGTGATAATATAAAATTAATTTACATTAATAATAGATTATATTTAAATCTCCAATTTAAATACTTGAAGTATCATTTTTTTAACTATTATATAATTATTTAACTTACCTTATAATAAGAATCTATGTTATAAGCATATTCAAATAATATTAAAATTTTATTTAAGTGGATTTTATAATACATCAAAGTATTACTTTATATTTATAAAAATATATATCTGAATAATTCTAACACATATTAATAAATGTCATGACTAAATTATAAAACTCATGGAAATATGTTTAAAACTTTATTACAATCCTCTCAATCATTTGTTGTATATTAATTAAGGATTAAACTCCTCTAAAGTACATATTACATTTTAAAGGATAAAGTGAATCATTAAAATCATCGATGAAAAAATCAAAGGCTCGTGATCATGATTTTATGAATAATAATAAATCAAAAAAATTAATTTTTAAATCTATAATTATTCACTCCCTTAATTTTATCATTAATAATTTTGATGATGTACTTTATTCTTTGAAGTGCAAAATGCACTTTAGAAGAGTCAAATCTATCAATTAAACACTCATTTTAATAATAACTATTAATTTATTACATGGTACAAAAAATTGTAAGATTAATGTCTTTTCAATAGAAATATTAATTAGTAAACTATAATTCTATTAGTTGCTATATGATAAACAAATAGTAGTAATTTTATCAATTTTAGATATTTTTACAACTCACTTTGCAGCCATGACTTTTGTATTTAAGAGCTAGATTTGTGTATTTATAAGTACTCTTAGTTTGTAAATTATAGTTGAAAATGCAAAAAGAGAACTAATGGTGCCAATTCATCTCTATCATTAGGTTTGTTATTTCCTAACAAATGAGGGAGTAAATTTTGAAACAAAATTACAGTGTATTTAGATATATTTTTATTTTTATATTTTCAAAAATTATTCTTAAAAACTATTTTCAAATGGAAGAAAAATAAATGTTAAAGGGTGTTTGGTATTGCAAATAAAGAATATTTTCTATAATTATAAAACCAACATCAACAACAAGAGAACAAATTAAGAAAATATCTGAAACTTGTTTCTAGCTTTCTATTTTTAAGTTATACATTTAAAGAATAGTTTTTAAAAATGGATTTTAAAAATAAGTTCTTCTATTTTAAAAAATAAAAAATAATTTTAAAAATAGATAACAAACAAATCCTTAATCTTTAGAAATCAAAATAATAATACTTAGTATTAGTAAGGGATGAAATTGAAATTAACTTCATCTTACAATGACCAATATGGGTGTTTAGTCTTTTGGTACAAAAGATTGATAAGGATTTACTAAGGTCAATTAGCTTTCAACAAATCACATAGAAACTAATAGTGCCAAATTAGTCAAGCCATTAAATTTTATTGTCCACTCATAACAAATGAGCTAAAATATGAAATGAAATTAATTTTCAAGATTAAATTGATATCAGTTTTTAGTAAGAGATGACAATAATAAAAGCCTAATCTTACAAGAGTTAAAAATAGATTTTTAATCATTCTTCTAATTTAACATGATCTATTTAAGTTCCTGATATTTAATTATTGAAATTTTATTTTTATTTAATTTTTATCAATGCACATTTGTGTTATTTCTCACATAACCCATATTTTTTAGATTTAAAAAAAATGCTAAAAATAATCAAACTTTTGAGTGTTATAATTTGATTTTGTTGAAAATTTTCGATACACAAGTAAAAATTTCTTTTCATACATACATATAAGGATATAAGTATACAGAAAGAATGCATTAGGATGGAAACGATATTGTATAGTTAACGAGTTAATGAAAATCAAACATGTAACCTAAATGCATTCATTAAATAAGGGATCAAAATACATTATTTTAATTAAGAGAAATTAAAATTACATAATTTATATTTTAAAATAATAAAAATTATATTTAAGCCTTTTTTTCTAAGCTTTCTAACTTTCAAATGGATGGATCGAGATTTTCTCATTTTTCTATTATTTTTGAAAACATAAAAACGTATTTTGAGACCACCATTTTTTTATTAAAATTTCTAATTTAAAAAAACTTATTTATCTCTCTCTATTGTAAAAAATGTTGTATTTAAAAATAAAATAATTAATTTTATTAAAAATATTATATGGATTAATATTAATTAATTATTAAAATATTTATTTAAGTATTTAATTTTATATTTTTAATATTAAGCATAAAACAAATTGGGGCTTAGTTTAATGTGTATGATCCATGATAGGTTTGATCATGCATAAGTCCATGTGGGTAGAGGTTCCAACTTACGGCCCTTTAGTGATTAGTAGTTTTCTATCACAAGTCTGATCTTAAATAGAGAGATCAGGGTTATTATTTTGATGTTGAAAAATAAAGATTCCCACTTTTAAAATTTTCTCTCCCTTTTCTCTCTATCTTGATAACCTAAAGGGCAAAATAAATTACAATTCTATTCATCATCATTATTCAGATCAGTTATGGTCTTATTAAATTATGCTTCAGGTACACTCATAATTTTATTATAATCAATTTCATATTTTATGATTTTAATTCATACTTCCAACAATTGATATCAGAGCAATGTTGATGTATGAATTTATGATTATGAACAATTTTAATTATTTTGACAGATTTATAAAAGTCCTGATTTTCTTTTCATGTTCGTACATAAAATTGATGAAATTGGGATTTCTTTTCTGAAATTTTTTTTGGATCTATTTTTCTTTTTTAATTAAATATTGAATCCTGATCTAATATGCATGAGGAATATTATTCTATTATTTGATTGCATTAAATTTGTGATTATTGTGGATTGATTTAAATTTTTCCTAGAAAATTTATGAACATAACTGTACAATTTTGAAGCTTTTACTTCTGAGTAATGCTTGAATATGTGTTAAAAATAGGCTAGATATAATTTTTCTAGGTTAAAAAGAGGTTAAAAATAAAATTTTTGGACCTTAAAACCTATTAATGGTAGAAAAATAGTAATAAAAATGAACTGCGCGAACGAGGGAAGGAGGAAAGGCTTGTTGCTACTAGGGCGCATAGGCCACATGCGCCAAAAGAACGCGTGAAACACACGCGCCAAAGATGAACCAGTTATGTTAATGCGTGTATTACACGCGCTAGCTAGTGCGTGTAATGTACGAGCTTGCCAAAGCACTTTGCTTTTGACCAGTCAGCTGATCCGCGTGAACCACGACATGTGTGGCGTGTGTGGCACACGCACTAGTTAGTTGGACTTTATGTGTTTGAGTCAAGCCCACACATGGCTTGAGCGCGTGCTAGCGCGTGAGCTCCACGAAATGGGTCTTTGGAGTCTAGTTTTGATCCAGTTGTGTAGAATTTCATTTTCTACATTTATGTAATTTTTCTAGATTTTTTGGATGCCAATAAGTATTTATTTTGAATTTTGGAAAGTTTATATTATTTAAAAATATATTTTATTTTTGGAAATTTGGCCTGAGAAAATTCATGGACATTCTTTGTATTTTTTCTAAGCTTGGTGTACTGTCACTCTCTCTAATTGTAAACATAGGTATATTAGATAAATTTTTAGCCCTTAATTATGTAATTTAGTACATATAAAGACACTTAAAGCCATTTATTTCATACCAATGATAGATTATGGACATAATAAGACTATTTTTCATAAAATACTATCCTTCTGAGATATTTAGGATCATATTGTATTGATGATGGATACACCCTATCGGTGTGACTTATTAATATAATTTTAGGGTTTAGAGTCTTTAGAATAGGCATGCAGTAATTATAATATTTCAATATTTCTTGTACCTTATTGGTATGTCTATGTTGATTACATTCTTGTATAGACTTTTAGACAAGTCAAGTCATATGGTACATGTAATTTTGATACCACTTTATTATATAGTTGTTTAATTAATTTGTTTAATTGGGAATCATGTGTTATAATTATGTTGTGCATGCATAATTAATAATTTCTTAATCTTATTGCATCAGTTTCAGTCTTTCAATAAATATATGTGGTGAGGACTCTTAATGAAATAAATTATAATGAATGGAGAAAGTCTTTGAACATGTACCTAACAATCTCTAAGGAGGATTTAGCTCTTAGAGAATCGAAGCTGGCTAATCTCTTACCAGAATCTAGTACTGCAGATAAGACCTATTATAAATAATAGTATGAATTAAACTGGATCTGTTTAGCAGTGATTAAGTTTACCATTAGAAAGGAAATTACAGAGAATATCCTAGATAAGGACACTGTTGTAAAGTACATGAAAGTTGTTGGTGAAAAATTTAAGAAGCTTAATAAGACTCAAAAAGTCTACTACCTCTCCATGCTTGATAACACTCATTATGATGGAATTTCGGGCGTCAGAAAGCACATCATGAAAATAATTCATTATTACAATAAGCTGAGATCATATGATGTTGATTTAGGAGAGAGTACTTTAATCTATAAAGTCCTTCAGTCATTGCCAGCTAAATATAGCTACCTAAGAACTTCCTATAATTCATAAGAGGGAGAATGGACAATAGACCAGATGATTTTTATAGTAACTCAAAAGGAGGAGACTATGAAAAGTAATCCACAACCACATTCCATCAACTACTTATCTCAGGACTCCTACAATAAGTCAGGTGAAAATAATAAAAGAGGAAAGAAACCAAAGACACAGATATCTGGAAAGCCTGAGTTTAAGAAAAGTGGTGATAAGGACAAAGGACAACAAAAGAAATTTAAGGACAAGTGCAATTATTGCAAGATCTTTGGACACAAAAAGTCTTAATGTTATAAGCTAAAGAACAAGCGTGAGCAAGAAGGGGTTAAAAAACAGGCGAATCCCAAGTGAGACAGGAGAGACTGTATTCGGAGTAGCAAAAAATAAGGATAAAATTAAATACATAGGATTATTTTCTTTCTTTATATTTATCTTCTAAACACTTTTAATTTGAATTATGTCATTTAAGTACATTTTTCAAGAAGAAATTTGATTTCTAGTTCTATTTTGAAAAATTATAGTTATTCCTTTTAACAAAAAAAAATTTATTATGATTTTGCTATTTTTGGTATGCCATCTTACAAAATGTTCGTATTATTTAAATTTGAAAGATTATCCTGTTTTATCTTTTGATATTCCCATCAATGTTATAATTAGGCATAAACAACCTAGAATGAGTTAGAATTCTTTCATTTTATGGAATCAATTTTAGGCCATTTTTCTAAAAAGAGATTAGAAAGATTGATAAAATAAAGGTGTGTTGTTAAACCTAAATTTCTCATATTTTTGAAACTTTTAAGTGTGGGGTTGTAAAATAGAGATGGGATAATATAATCCCTAGTTAAAGTAATTAAACTCTAGAACAATCAGTGAGTTCTTCATTAAGTATTGAATTGGATTAAGAGGTTATAGATTATATTATCCCACTTATAGTACCAAGATAATCAAGTTTAATCGGATATTTTATTTTAAGGATGGCTTGGACAGTGGGAGTTCGATGCTTAGGGCTATCAATTTATATGGTAAGACCATAATTTTGCCTATACCTATTTTGATTCCCTCACCACTAGAGGAGATAATGTTAACAGTTCAGTACAGATAAATAAAGATCCTCATGTTGAACAATCTGATAGTTAGCCATTGAGTTTAGATGATCTCAAAGGGTTTAGAGACTTGCAATACTAAATAACTATATTATATACTTGCAAGAATTTTAAGAAATTTGATAATGTAATTTTGTCATCGTAGTACTTTATATTGATGACATTTTGTTAGCTAGTAACTCGATAATTTTCTAGGTGAGTCAGAAGACATGTTATCATGTTATTTTGATCTTTAGCAAAACATCTTTTATTTTAAAATTTACATCCATCATGACAGAATTCATAGTATTTTGGGTTTGTACCAAGAAAATTTGATTGAACGGATGCTTGAAAGATTTAAAATGGAGATTTATGCATCTAGTCCAACGCCTAATTAGAAAGACGGTACATTATCTCAATCACATTACCCTCAAACTGATATTAAAAGGGCTAAAATGGACAAGATTTCTTACGCTTCCGTTATTAGTAATCTTATGAATGCACAGGTCTACATTCATTTAGATATAGCTTTTGTTATTGTGTGCTTGGAAGATGTTCAAGTGACCCTAGGATGGATCATTGGAAAGCAGCCAAGAAAGAAATAAAGTATCTTTAAGATACCAAGAAGCATATGTTAATTTGTAGATGATCTTATTTACTTAAGGGTATTAATTATTCAGATTTTAATTATGCCTAATACATATATAATCATAAGTCAACATATGAATACATCTTTATGATGTTTGGAGGAGTTGTTTTATGGAAAAGTGTTAAACAAACACTCACAGCTACCTTAACTATGGAAGCAGAGTTTATCGCATATTATGAGGCCACTTGTTAAGCTGTATAGTTAAGGAAATTGATATTTGGCATGTAATTGGTTAATTCTATATCATGACCTTTATTAAATTTTATTGCGATAATTCTCATGCTATGTACTTCTCTCAAAATAATAGGAATTCTAGTCATATTGAACATTTTTTTATGTTGAACTTCTATTCGTTAAAAAGAAAAGATTATTGAATCTCGGACTCGTATTAAACACAGCCCTAGTAGAGACATGCTAGAGATCCATTAACTTAAAGCTTACCTATAGGAGTATTTAAAATCAAGTAACTCATATAAGTCTTATTAAATCTTTTGATGAAGTCTTAGTTTAGTGGAAGTTTGAGATATACTTATTTTATTTTGTTGATATTTGTGATCAGTAATTGCTCATATTGAAACATTGGTGATATATTTTATACATATATAAATCATTTGCTTCCCTATTGAATTTAATGATTTTGAGTTGTTTCTCTTATGAGCTGTGGTCAAAAGACTAACCTTATATATATCTAGTTCCTTTTGGATTATAATACATTAATTTTACATCACTTGTCTCTCTATCGGATTCAGTGATTCTATATGGTCTCATTCCACTTATGTAATTGTTGCTCAATTTGAATATTGAAACATTAGTAATATGTTATATATATATATATATATATATATATATATATATATATATATATATATATATGTTATATATATATATATATATATACATATATACATATACATATACATATACATATACATATACATATATACATATACATATACATATATATATATATATATATATATATATATATATATATATATATATATATACATATATATATATATATATATCATTTGTTTTCCTATTGGATTCAATGATTTTGAGTTGTTTCTTTTCTGAGTTATAGTTGAAAGACTAAACTTTATTCTATTCCTTTCATATTATGAGACATTATATCACTTATCTTCCTATCGGATTCAGTAATTCTGTGTACTCTCATTCTCTGAATTAAGTTTATAGCTTAATTTATAACTAATTGCTTAATTATTAATGTTTCAATTATTTCATATAATTAATTAATACTATCCAAATGGAAGATTGTTGTATTTAAAAATAAAATAATTAATTTTATTAGAAATATTATATGGATTAGCATTAATTAATTATTGAAATATTTATTTAAGTAATTAGTTTTGTATTTTTAATATTAAGCATAAAACAGATTGGGCCCTGGTTTAATGTGTATGATCCATGATAGGTTTGATCATGCATAAACCCATATAGGTAGAGGTCCCAACTTACAGCCCTTTAGTGGTTAGTAGTTTCCTATCATAGGTCTGACCTTAAATAGAAATATCAGGGTTATTATTTTGATGCTGAAAAATAAGGATTCTCACTTCTAAAATTTTCTCTCCCTTTTTTCTCTATCTTGATAACCTAAAAGGTGAAATAAATTACAATTCTACTCATCATCATTATTCTGATCAGTTATGGCATCATCAAATTATGCTTCAGGTACGCTCATAATTTTATTATGATCAATTTCATATTTTATGATTTTAATTTATACTTCCAACAGAAAAAAAAGGAGAGAACCTTTAAAAAATATCTTTTGCAAAAATATAATTATAAATTATTAGAATGATAAAAAAATATTTCATCTATTTTATATTTAATATAAGAAGTTTGAAACAACTTCTCTACTTCAAATATGAAGTTATTTTTCTTCATTACCATTAGGGGTGGGAATTGGTCGGTTTGGGTCGGTTAACAAACTCAATTCCAACCGACTGTCACTAATCATTTCAAATCAAAGTTCATCCGCACCCAATCGATTCGAATTCTCAATCCGACCGAAATCGATTAATTCAGATTGTGGCGGTTTTAAGCGGGTTCGGACGGTTTAAGAAGTAACTTCCATCCTGCATTGCTGCTATTCATGTAGTTGCTGACATTACTTTTTAAAGAATTCAAGGGAGACAAATTTTCTTTGTCAAAAGGCTTTGAGCTGAGTTCCATTAATGAGGTTTAGAGCTTCAGAGCTGAAGCTGCAAAAGGAAGAGAGAAAATGGCAGTTTGGGTGAGAAATTTAGAGAAGGAGAATGAAGAACAAGGCTTTGATAAGAGGAAGAAGAAAGGTCTATTTATTTGATTGCTTGTGTTTTGTTGTGTTGTGACTTTTTCTTTATTTATATAAAAAGATTTTTACTTTTTTGAAGATTGAAATTTGGTATTTTAGTTTATGTTTCCTGCTCTTTTGGTGACGCTAGGGGGTTAATTGGCTACATAGAAAATGCGAACCCCAACAGTTTCGGGATTTATAAAGATATTAGCCCTGTTTTCACACACAAATCAAAGCATAATAGCCCTGTACTGAATTAAGAAAAAGAAACATTTTTGAAGGTAATGCGAACCCCAACGCACTGCTACTGCTGCTAGAGCATTGGTTCAATAATTGGGGAAAGTAAGTCCCTGGAAATTACGAATGGTTGGAAGCTGTTGGAGGATTTTCTAAGCCAAACAACGTTGTCTATCATCATTAATCGATCGAGTCTGATCAGAGTTAGGTAAAGTGCCAAAGATCCAAATCCGACTGCCAACTTTTTCTTTTGTATTTTGTCCATCCAAATCCGTCCGAATATTCACTCACACCAGTACCCGTCCGTAAATTTTCAGATCGGGTCGGTCGGATTTTTTCGGGTCGGATGTTTTTCCCCACCCCTAATTACCATAGTTCTATTCGTTATATTTCTTTAATAATAAAGTATGAAAAATAATATATTACTTCTTTATTCATGTAAGAATACATAAAATTTTTCAATAAAATATATCTACCGAAAAGAGGATGGTCCCGTTGGAAATGACTTCCTTTGGGCCACGGAGTTGCATTTGTTCTTATTGGTCGGTACAAATTGGGTAAACCCGATGGCCCAATCCCGAAATAGCCTCTGTCCATCAGTTTCTATGGTTGACTCATGACCATACTCTGTCCAATTTTTACATGGGCCCTTTCTCCTCTCAGTGCTTGGCCATTCCATCTCAAGTTCAAATCTCCATAGGGAAAAATGATTTTTAATTTGACCAAAAAATTTTAGCGCGTACTACCACCGGTTGATATTTGTGGGAAAATACATTTTATACGTTCGAAGTTTTATTCAACAATAAATTATCTTCTTAAACTTTAAGACTCTACTAACTACATTTTTAAACTTCAAAAGTTACACAATAGCCCTATGAGATTTTAAAAGAATTATGATAATATTATTTTTCTATTAATGTTAACTTTGGATAGTAAATATGTTGCCTAATTTTTGTTGAAAGATGCTGAATTTCTCTTTATTTAGTATACCTGCAAGACAGAAAAAAGAAAATAGTGCAGGATTCTTGAGAAAGACTCCAATAATCTAAGTAATAATAAAGATAGAGTATATATTATGTAAGAATTTATTAAATAGGAGAGATGGAGAGCGGTTATCAAGTAGTTAGACAATTACTAATTAATTACATGATCTTAAAAATATTTGTATTTATTAGAAGATATATTTCTCTATCTATAAATTACTAAACTCAAATTAATGTCTTATTTTACCTTAAGAATATGAGTTTGATGATCCAAATCTAAAGAGCAATCAAAACAAATCATACAATTAGTGCAAACTTCAAAAAGGAAATATGATTCTAACCATTTAGTTGCAAGATGTTTATTAGTTTATGATTAAAATTAATAGGGAATTAATATTTTCTGTCGTCTTCAAGCGGTAACTTTTTTAAAATTTTAAGAGCGTAATTTATGGGGCTTATAAAGTTCAAAAAGGAAATATGTCACTCAAAAAAATTTTAAGAGTATAAAATATAACCCCCCGGTTCATATTTCACATATCCTCAACTTCTTCCTGAAGTAGCGAGTCGCTTGTGGAACGAGCGTACGGGGCAATTTTTTGGATATATTTTTACAATAATTTATTTTACGAGAGTTCGTTAAATTAATAAAAAAATTATAAAATATATACGATTTAATATAGCAAAAGTATTTTGAGATCTATTTCTTAAATAGATTGATTTTATGTCAAAATACAATTTAAATATACAAAATACATTTTATTTCAATTTTAATCTCATTTTCTAACAATTACTCAGGGATGAGGATTGGTGAAACTCACCTTACTACATTAAACAACATACAAATCACCTACCCTATACTAGGATAAAAAATCTTTTATTGCTACTTCTATATAAATGTTGTCGAGTTATTACACTTCTAAAATAAAATTTTAATTATTCAATTATATGTTACATTTTTCTTAGAATTTTAAAACTCTACGTTATGAGGAGATTGATAAATTAGCCAATTATTATGGTAAAATAGAATGAATAAAGATATAGATGATATATTAAGGAAAAAGAATTAATTAATTAATTAAATGAGTTTCAATGAAACCCTGGAATATACAGAAATAAATTATTTGAGTTACATTTAAAATGGAAAACTTGAAGAGATTATACGAAGAAAAGTATATAGTATAAAAAAGTTAAATGTTATAAGCTATTATATGTAAATATGAAAAAGATTTAGGATGAAAGTTTCAAAAATGTCCTCATTCTTTTGTAAACATTAGCTCCAAAATCCCCATTTTCTTCCTATTTCAAACCTTAATTCCTTCCTCCTCATTCTCTTTTTCTCTTCTTTCCCTATTTCTAAACTTTTCTCTAATCAAGTTAAAGGAAGGTTAATCCTTGTCAAATCCTTTACACAAATAAGGTAAGATCTTCTTGGCAAGTAAATTTTCTATGATTTTCTTAAGATTTGAATGGATTTGGATATGTAATCCAAATGGGAAAAAAGATGAACCCTAACTTAGGATCCTTGGTATTTTGGTTTATTAGAGTTGAGTGACAATAAATCAAACCTTTTAAATCTATTTCTATACTAGATGAATAAATATTTTAACCTAAATTTTGAGGAATTGAATGAATTTGTTTAGTTCTATGGCTTTTTGAATTTCATGATATATGTGATGATATGATGACTTGTAATGATTAATTTATGTTTAAATGTTGGAAATAGCTTAAATAAGGTCCCATTGAGGTATATTAATGATTTAGTAAGGATTTATTAAATAATATATGGGATTGGGTGATATAAATGGTGTTATGAATAGTGTTTTTCATGTTGGAAACTTTGCAAAATCCTAGGATAACGGTAGACTATTAGGACTTAAGAGTTGACTGTAACTATGAAAATTTGATGAGTTTTTTTTTTCCAGTAGTAAACAATGACCATTAGACCTATAATGGTTTACCATTATTTATTGTATGATAGGATTGCTTTTTGAGGCTATGAAGGCTAGATGACTTGCATTGTTCCTTTATTTTCATTTATGTCATTAGGTGAATGTCTATTTACTTAAGATATAAATGTAAATAAGGAAATACCCTTTATTTGGATTCAAATAAAATGAAAAAAATAAAAATTTCAAAGAATAAAGATTTAGATTTTGGGTTCTAGTTTGAAATGAGAAATTTTTTGGCTTTAAATATTTTTCATCTCTTTAAAGAGCTACCTATGAGCTTTCAAATATTCATTAAAAATCATAATTTGATTAAGTTATGCTAAAATAATCAAGACTGAAATTTTTTTCCTTTCTAAATTATATGTATTCAATATAGCTCCTAGCCCATGTAAAGGTTTCAAATGTTAAAAATTTTCAAAAAATCTAGAACGGCAAGCTAGATAAAAATTTGACACTTCTTTTATATTCATTTATTAGTATCGTGTTTGATAGGATGGTTCAATTGGCATGTTATGCATATTGGAAATACATGCACATATACATACCTTGTAGGTTATTCTTAAGTAAACCTTTGTAGCCATGCAATTGAGGCATGACAATACTATTATTCATCTACTAATACATGTTGGGAATATTTATATAAATCAAATAATTGTTGTTGAATTAATATTTAAGGCTATACAATGGGGCCATGGTAGTTTTGTTAACTAATATTATTATTATGATAGGAAATTAATTATTGTGATAGCAATTTGTGATATGTGATGCATATTTATGATCCTTGGAACTTACAAAGCACGTATCTCATGATAAGGGGATGATATAATATGTAATGCACGTTAATGGTCCTTTGGACTTACAAAGCAGGTATCTAATGATGTAATATGTGAACACTAAATCCAATAATAGTTTATGAATGGATAAAAGCAATCCTAGAGTCATAAGGAGGTTTATTTGCATTTTTTATCTTATTGCTATGTGTATGATGTTTAATAAATGTGTTATTACTAATGAAATTTGTGTTATGAATGAGAAACTATTTGTGATTTTCATGTAAATTGTTAACAAATTATGATAAGAGTAGGATTGACCTTTTTATGTGCCTATAATGTAGTAATTGCTTAGAGAGATATAAGAATGCAGACACATGTATTGTATCTTTTAATAAATAGGTAAAATCATTGCAAATTCCTTCCTATTTCTTATCAAATGCATAGGAATATGATTATTTATCCTAAATATAAATTTAAAGTTTCCGCCTAGAATTCATCTTCGATTCTTCATATTTTGGTATTAATATTCAAATTTAATAATTTCTTGTTGATTGATGTTTACTCATCAAGTTTCGAAGACAGTCACTCGTTTCCTTTCTTTGTTTGTCTTTCTTGGGAATCTTTTTTCTTAGGTGTTTAGTTGTCATTAGATAGATTAAAAATGGGTTTGCTGGAGAATGTTAACACCAAGATAAGTATTAGAATAGTTGGAATAATCTTATATAATGATATGTCAATACATTTTATATTTAAAATTTGAAAGTTAATCTCTTTGAGAGTATAGCATACTTGTATATGATATATTACATTAGATATTTTGTATGAAAGCTAATAGGTTATTGTTTATAATAACATTTTACCCCGATCACATGCCATAACAATAAGTTGTGACACAAATGTTTTATTTTTCCAACTCAATGATATGATTCCATTAAAAATAGTTTTTTTTTTTTTGCCAACAATAGATTTTTTTTATTTGATCAAATTGTGAAGTTGAAAAAACAATGTAATTAGCAACATTTATATATGAGTAGCACTAAGTTTTCAGTGTTAATATGGCATTAGAAATTTTTTCCTATATTAAGTACCAAATAATCTCTAATTTAACACTTCGGATCATGTTATGCATTAATCAACCGAGGGATTGCAAAATTAAAATCTATTCAATTTGGATTGTAATTGCTAAATGATTTAAAATCCGTAAAGAATAAAATTGGAAACTTGAAACAAAATGATAATCAATGTACTAATCTCCCAATCAATTATAAATTTGTAATTACCATTATAAATTTTGTATTATAATCACCATTAATTCTGCAAGTCGCTAACACAAGTTATTTTTGCCAAATGAATTTGATAATTTTTGTTTTGATTGGAAAATTTTTCTGTTGAAGGCTTAACGCATGTCCAGATGCTCTTTGTAGGTAGTAGAATTTTATTTAAAAATACGGTGATATGATATGAACGTAAGTTTCATTAGAGTTTCTCTAGATTATTATTTTATAATTTATTCTTATTATATTTAATGATGTCTAATTATTTCTTTCAACTTTTTATAAATGACACAATTAGAATGATCGGAGATTTACAAAATCGGGAAAATAGGTCATAAACAAATAAGATCTGAACCAAATAACTAAGATTTTCTATAGTAAATTAAGAAATGAAATATTAAACAATTTATAAGAGATTCAAACTTATACAGCAATCCTGAATCATACACTGATTAAAAAAAAAAAAACACGGCATCATCATAAAAAAGTATAGTGTATATATATATATATATATATATATATATATATATATATATATATATATATAAGAAGAGAATAACCAGTTTGAGATTAAAAAAAATGGCATCATCATAAAAAGTAAGTGCAGCACATAAATAGAAAAGAAAAGAGAATAACCGATTTGAGATACTTACCACATTCAAATCCGAGGCAAGAAAACAGAGGAATAACCATCTATTCCTCACATGTTCAACTATATTTATTATTAGGGACATCAAATTGTCATACACATAACATTATCTGTTAATTAAAAATAGTACGTAATTTCTAACAATCCATGTAGAAATAGAATAAAACAACACGAGTTCATAGTTAAAAGCATGTAATCTAATTCAGATTTTACGATCGGTATAGTTAAAAAGTCATAATTTCAAGGATAGCACATGAACGATTTGAAAATAATGCTTGGTTTTGTTTATATTTGGTCGTTAGTAAAAGCGGATTGATCATTGTCTCATATATCTTTTGATAAAATGTCATGTCTAAAGTCATTGAAGATTTGGAAAATTAGAAAAAAAAATCACGAATAAAATATCCAAATTAAAGCAGTAATATTTTCAATGGAAGATTAAAGATGATTCAAACCATTGGAAGCAAAAAGATTGCAATCTTAAATCATACACAAATAAAAATACCAAATAAAACACAATCTATAATGTCACTATAAAAAATATAGCACATAGATAGAAAATGAAGGAATATAACCAATTTGAGAAACACCTTCAATTTCAAAGGACATTCTTTTAATTATTAAATTCAAATCTAACAGAAAATCAATCTTGCAATTTTTTAAAATAGTGGAATAATCATCATTTTTTTTATAAAATAAGGAGATATAACCCATGTTCAAATCAATCTTGCAATTTTTCCACGGCAAATCTCCGCTTTTTTTTTTGGGGGGGAAAAATCACTATTATTAGGAAAATCCTTGGGAAGAAAGATTAAAATTTAAAAAGCAGTTATGCATATGATAGTGTTTATAAATTGAATGCAGTGATTCACCAATAAATAGAAGGTAATGGCCTCTTCCTTCCAACGTCATCGAGAGCATTCTGAAAGGCAATAGACCTCTTTGATTCCAAAATTATTGGTAGTATTCTGCTAAGTTGTCATTGTAAGAATTTTAAATTTATTTTAGGATCTCATGTATGATAATTAGAACACCATAAATATGAAATTAGAATTTACTTATCTGATGGATTTGCAGCCATGATTGAATTCAGCGGAAGCTAATGAATTCTACTCAACTAGATCTTCCTTTTCGCTCTTCTCTTCGGTGGCGGCTCTCAATGGATAGAAACCGTGTGTATGAGAAGTGAAGAAAGGACCTAGCCTTAATCCTTATTTATAATCCTAGCAATCCTCCCCATAAAAGGATTACTAAGTCTTTGGACCTACACAACCGCCAAACCACACTAAACTATGTAAATGTGCTAAGCCCATATCTTTAAGATCACAATTTTAAATGGGCCTCATGCATATCTCACAATTGGGCTAAATATTTAATCAATCAGTTTTTATTAAATCACAAATTACTAATTAATAGCAGCTCACTTTATGAAAAATTCTAACATTCTCCCACTTGAGCAATATTAATTAGATTTTTATTAGAGTTTTAACAAAATACATTTTGAAAACAAGACTCCAGACTGATTGAAAAAACTTTTATGTGGCCACAATTAAAAAGGAAAAAATAATTTAGCCCTCTAAGATAACATCACAACAATCCTATCTAATATAGCCAACTAACATTGAATCATAGCAACCTTTATGCCCCTTATTGACATAAGACCAATCTATGGTTACAAGTTCTAGTGACTTTATCGACAATGGATTTTAGTGTGGTTGTGTAGTAAGAAAATAGCATCAAATGTGATCAAACGTGCTATTTTCATTATCAGTCATCCATGATTTCTCTAAAACTTGATGAGAAATCTATATACTGTATGTATGTCTCATTCATATTCTCGAGATCATTCAATGGTGTCATTCTATGAGACATACTTTCTTAACATCAAAGTCATACTTAAGACAGACACCAGTCTTAAGAAGCAAGATTTCAATACTTATAAGTATATGTTCAAGTAAGAATATATAATAGCATAGATTATCTACTTTATGATGATCATCAATGAAATTAAAATCTTATAAAAAGAGTGTCTAACATAACAAATTATAACATGAGAGTATCAAACACAAGAAATATACTCCCACTAATAAAATACATAAAAAAACCTTAAGACACCCATACTCTCAACATGTTTGCCAAAAACTACAGGTCTCAATCCTTTAGTCAGAGGATCAGCAATCATGTTATTTGTATCAATATGCTCTACAGTAATATCACCATTTTTCATAAAATCTCTGACCTTAAGGTACTTTATTTCCAAATGCTTAGACCCACATGTAGTTTTATTATTTTTGAAAACAACATAGCAGATTTGTTATCACAATAAATTCTTAGTGGATTAGAGATGGAATCAATGATGCGAAGACCAGAGATAAGATTCTTTAGCCAAATGGCTTGCGTAGCTGCTCCATAACATGCCACAAACTCAGCTTGCATAGTAGAAGAAGCTAAGAGTGTTTATTTTACACTTTTTCAAGATACAACTCCTCCAGCTAATGTAAAAATGTATCCTGAAGTGGATTTCATATCATCCTGAGAGCCAGTAAAGTCAGAATCTGTATATCCAACAATCTCAAGATTGTCAACTTTTCTATAAACCAGCATGTAATCTTTTATCTTTTATAAGTACCTTAATACTTTCTTAACAGCAACCCAATGATCCATACCAAGGTTAGAAAGATACCTATCAAGAACTCCTACTGCAAAAGCAATGTCAGGCCTAGTACAGACTTGTACATACATAAGACTCCCTACTGTACTAGAATAAGGTATATTCTTCATAGATTCTCTTTCTAAATCATTCTTGGGACATTGGCTAAGGCTAAGTTTATCACCTTTAATAACAGGTGCATCCCCACCTTTACAATTCTGCATATTAAATCTAGTGAGCACACGATCAATGTAAGACCTTTGTGAAAGTCCCAACAAACCTCTAGATCGATCTCTATGAATCTCTATCCTAAGAACAAATGAAACATTCCCAAAATCTTTCATATCAAAAAACTTGGACAATGATTGTTTAGTCTCATGCAACAATCCATTATCATTACTGGCTAATATAATATCATCCACATAGAGGACAAGAAAAATGTACTTACTCCCACTGATCTTAAGGTATATGCACTGATCAACTTTATTTTCCTCAAAAGCCATGGAAGTGATCACCTCATCAAATTTAAAATGCCATTGCCTTGAAGCTTGTTTGAGTCCATAAATAGACTTTTTAAGCTGACACACTAAATGTTCTTTTTCAGGTTCTTGAAAACCCTCTGACTGTACCATATAAACTTCTTCTCTCAAATCCCCATTCAAGAAGGTTGTCTTCACATCCATTTGATGAAGCTCTAAGTCATAATGTGCTACTAAAGCCATGATGATTCTAAAGGAATCTTTAGATGAGACTGGTGAAAAGGTCTCATTATAGTCCACTCCTTCTTTCTGAGTGAATCCTTTTGCCATCAATCTAGCTTTAAACCTTTCAACATTTCCTTTAGAGTCTTTCTTGGTTTTGTACACCCATTTACATCCAATAGATTTGCATCTATTTGGAAGCTTAACAAGTTCCCAAACAACATTATGAGCCATAGAATTTATTTCATCTTTCATTGCATCCACCCACATATCAAACTGTGCACTAGTTATTGCATCTTTATAAGTCACAGGATCAACAACATGACTAATATCATAGTCACTCTCTCTAAGGAAAACTAAGTAATTATTAGAGATTGCAGATCTTCTTTGTCTAGTAGATCTTCTCAAAGGCATCTCAACATCATTCTTTTGAGCTTGAATTACATTAATAGGATCGGGAATTTGATTAGGAGGATGAGCAAGAGGGAAAGGATCTGTATTCTGCTGCACATTTTCTCCTCTTCCAATATCTACTGGTACTGTAAGATTTTGTGGGTTTGGCAAAGGGAAAGTGACATATCTTACAGGTTCATCCTCATTGATAACTTCTATGATGCTTCTATCTGTAGTATCCCATTCCAAGAATTTCGCCACCTGTGACTCCACAATTTTTGCTCCACGTTCAGGGTAATAGAATTTATACCCTTTGGAATGATCTGGGTACCCTATGAAGTAGCAACGAGTAGATCGAGGTTCAGTTTTTTTTTCAAAAGGATTATAAATTCTAACTTCTGCAGGACATTCCCAAACTCGAAAGTGATTCAAGCTAGGTTTCCTTTTGGCTCATAGTTCAAAAGGTGTTTTAGCTACAGATTTGCTGGGCACTCTATTCAATATATATAATGCACATTTCATGGCTTCACCCTAAAGAGATTCAGGAAGATTGGTTCTACTCATCATGCTTCTCATCATATCTTTAAGAGTGCGATTTCATCTTTCGGCCACACCATTTTGCTTAGGACTACCAGGCATAGTATATTGGACAATTATCCCATTCTCTTGTAAGTATTTGGCAAATGGTCCCATTTGCTGTCCAGTTGTGCCATGTCTACCATAATATTCACTACCTCGATCAGACCTAACAATTTTGATGACTTTTTCCAATTGTTTCTCTACCTCTGTTTTAAAATTTTTAAAATTTTCAAAAGCATAAGACTTCTCCTTAATTAGGTAAAGATAACCATAACGAGAAAAATCATCAATAAAGGTAACAAAATATTTATTACCACATAAAATAGGAGTAAGTGGTCCACTAATATCAGTATGCATAATTTCTAAAAGGTCAAAACTTCGAGTGGCACCTTTTTTTTTAGTCTTAGTTAACTTACCTCTTATACAATCAACATATGTGTCTAAGTTTTCAAATTTAAGAGAAGATAAAGAATCATCTTTTATTAATATATTAATTCTCTCATTTGAGATGTGGCCTAATCTTTTATGCCATAATAAGAAAGACTTTTCACTAACTAAAGTTCTCTTAGACACTATGTTTTCAACATTCATAGTACTGTATTCATTGTTTTGGGCCAAGTACAATCTATATAAACTATCATCAAGCTTAAATTCACCTATAATTTTAGAATTTAAAAATAAATCAACTTTTTTATTCTTGATGATAAAATGATAACCATGTTTATCCAAAACAGAAATTGAAATTAAATTTCTCCTAAAGGAGGGGACATAAAAAATATTTTCCAAAATAAGTTTAAAATCAGACTCCAAATTTAAACCTATTGTTCCAATAAAACAAACTTTTACTTTAGCATTATTTTCAACTCTAAGCTTGGCCTCTTTCTCACTTGGCTTCCGTTTGCTTTTGAACCTCTGGAAAGTAACAGCAACGTGAACAGTTGCACCACTATCAAGCCACCATGAGTTTAATGGTGCACTAATAAAATAGGATTCAAAACAAACGAAAGTTAGTGGTTTACCTTCTTGCTTACCCTTTTTTCTCTAACCAAGATTTGTATTTGTGACACTCGAATTTCTTATGACCTTTCTTTTTACAGAAAAAAATATTTATTTTCTTTCTTAATGACAGCTTTAGGACCACTTACCCCTTTTGTCTGATTACTACCTTGGCCTTTCTTGTCCTGAGACTTATTAGGTACTTTTGACCCAAACTTCCTAGACTTGTTGGAATTTTTTTGGTAGGTAGATTTAGAGTTAATGGTAAGTAAGGCACTTTCATTTTTCTCCCTTTTGAGTTTTTTCCTCTTCAGAAACACATTTAGATATAAGATCATTGATACTCCAAACCTCATTCATGGTGTTGTAAGCAGTTTTAATTTGGGTGAACTCAAGAGGAAGTGAATTGATGGTGTGGTGAACAATAAATTTGTCAGGTAAGGTGATTTCATGGAAAGCTAATTTATTTTTGATATGGACCATTTTCATGATAAAGTCTCTAACATTTCTAACAAAATCATACTTCATGCTTGTCAGCTCACTCATAAGATTCCCAGCCTCAGACTTACTGGATTTTTGGTACATTTGACTAACAGCATCATAGAGTTCTTTAGCATTCCCAATCTCATCCAACCCACTCAGAAGATGTTCAGAGACAGATCTCTTAATAGCATGTAGACACATACGATTTGCTCTATCCCACTTGACAAACAACTCCTTTTGTTCAGCAGTACTTTGGGCAGTGATGGCACCGGGTGGATCAATCCGTAAGGCTATGTCTATATCGCTCATAACTAAGGCAAAGTTCAGGTCTTCATTCCATCTCTTATTGTTAGATCCATGTAGGATCTCTATGGTAGCTTGGTTGCCATTTACAGCAAAAGTCATTGTTCAAGACAAATTGCAACAATTAACCAATGGATAATTTAAAAAGAATAGCAACGATTCCTAATGTGCTATAATAACTGGAGAGTCTAGGTGCATCATCATATTCTCCCCTTTGGGCAGAGAATATAACATGCTAGTAAGTACCCTCCTCATAAGACTAATATGAAAATATCTAATTTTCAAAAATCCATCCCTTTTGGGCAGAAAGACTTTCTAAATTGAAATATTTTGATCCGTGATACCTTATGCCACAATGCTAAAATTATCTTACATAATAACCCCCTTTGGGCAGGCGATTATATAAGATAATTCTAATATTATCCCATGATTTCTGAATAAGAAAATATTTCACTAATCACTATAAATGAGCTACTTTGGCAGCTAAGCATTTATAGTTACTAATGAAAATTTTTCTTAAATCGAAAAAAATTAAATTATCCAATATCTTAATTTGCATGCTCAACCATATATATGCAATGAACCCTTAAATAATGTTGCATAATAAATTCTTGAACAAAATTTAAAATTAACATAATTGTAATATCTAATATATTCACTCCAAAAATAAATTTAGGAAGAGTGAATATCATTAATGAATTACAAATATTTTACTTTATTTTTTCAGAAAAATTTATAATTCTGGGAAATATATATATATATTATTTTTTTCTTCGGTGTGTGTATATATATATATATATATATATATATATATATATATACACATGTCAGTTTTCCAAAAGAAAAAAAAGGAAACCACCAGATTTTGAATCCCGTGTCCAATGGGTTTCATTTGATTTTCATGGTCTCAGGAATGGAGATTAAGGTGGTTTATTTTGAATCCCGTGTCCAATGGGTTTCATTTGATTTTCACGATCTCAGGAATGGAGATTAAGGTGGTTGGACGGTTTCATTTGAATTTCACGGTCCCAGGAATGGAGATCAACATTGCCTCCTTATCCGTATAAAATAGCAATGCATAACCTTTTTTTTTTTTTTACTTATTGAAGATCGGCTAAACACCACACTAAATAAAAAAAAAACTAATGAAATTTATATACGATTCGTTTTATGTGACAGAGGACCATATATAATATATATAAAAGAAGGAGAAATCCAAACAGTATACAAACGGAAAGATATGCTTCCCGAAATCAATATTGTCTTTACGTAAATTCTAAACGGAATGCAATAAATATATATTTATATAAATATATATAAAACAGTTAGCCAAACTATTTCAAACAGAATGTCAAAATAATATCCTAGTGGCTTTCCACACAATTTCATACAAAATTGATAATTAGGATTTCTAATTCAACAACCCTAATATATATATATATATAAAATTAATTCAAAATCTTTTTCCAATGAAAAAAAAATTCATGATAATACATTAAAGAATTATAAAACAAATAATATAGATTGGTCGTATGATTGTATTTTAGGAATCATACATGTTAAATTTCATTATAAATCTTCAATCAAAATAATATAAAATATGATTAATTATTCTGGGTTCTAATATCATACATGTAAGCTCTGATACCACATGTAAGAATTTTAAATTTATTTTAGGATCTCATGTATGATAATTAGAATACCATAAATATGAAATTAGAATTTACTTATCTGATGGATTTGCAGCCATGATTGAATTCAGCGGAAGCTAATGAATTCTACTCAACTAGATCTTCCTCTTCGCTCTTCTCTTCGGTGGCGGCTCTCAATGGGTAAAAACCGTGTGTATGAGAAGTGAAGAAGGGACCTAGCCTTAATCCTTATTTATAATCCTAGCAATCTTTCCCATAAAAGGATTACTAAGTCTTTGGGTCTACACAACCGCCAAACCACACTAAATTATGTAAATGTGCTAAGCCCATATCTTTAAGATCACAATTTTAAATGGGCCTCATGCATATCTCACAATTGGGCTAAATATTTAATCAATCAGTTTTTATTAAATCACAAATTACCAATTAATAGCAGCTCACTTTATGAAAAATTCTAACAGTCATGTGATTTAAAATCTGTTAAGAAGAAAATAAAAAATTCAAGACAAAACGATAATTAATATGCACTAATCTCCTAATTGATTGTAATGATCATTAGACTTTGTTTTGTAATTATTACGCAATTTAAAATCCATAAAAAAAATAAAATTTGAGAACTAAAACAAAATAATATCTAATGTGCTAATCTCCCAATCAATTAAGATTACCATTGTTTTGCAACTTGCTAATAAAAGCCTTTTTTTTGCCAAATGAATTTGAAAGATTTTTGTTTTGAGTAAGAAAATCTTTCATAAGAGTTTGACACATGTCTAGATATTCTTTACAGGTAGAAATATTTTATATGAAAGTATGATATGATACGATAATGATGATTGTAATGTACAATTCACGGAATTTTCATATCACATTTTTTATAAAAATAATATGAAAAATGTTGTAACCTCTTTCTTTATATATCAAAAGTTGAAAACATTTTGTATTTTCCTTGTTACGATCGATGAAGTTCTAACTTTTAAAAAATCCTTAAAAACTTGTTATCCAATTGGAAATTTTGCGAAAAAATTTACAATAATCCATGATATGTACAGAAAAATTACTCACAATTCAATCATAATTTATAAAAAATGATATATCAAACTCAAATCTATGATTCAAATAGCATTTAATATTTATTAATTTTTTTTTAAGTCCTTGCATGTACAACTAGTTGATTAACTACTCTCATTATAAAAATTTATAAAAAAAATAAAGATAGAATACTACCCATTGTTCAATATTATTGTAGAATTAACTAGTCCAAATAGCATTTAACATATCAAATCACATATCAAATTTAAAATTTTCATTTAAATAGTATTTGATATTCATTTTAGATTTTTTTTTTGAATTCTTGTATGTATGCAATTAATTGATTAACTATTTTTACTATTAAAAAAAGTCAAAAAAATGAAAATAAAACAGTACATATTTTGTTCAATATTTTGCAGAATTAGAATTTTTCCCCCTTGAGAAGCTGGCAAAGTTATATTTAAGAAAGAATTTCCAATGTGCGTAACTCATGCTAATAGACTAAGAGAAAAAGTAAAGTGTCTTTGCCCTTTTTCCTACTTTAGCAATGTCATTGTTTCTTCTCTAAACTTAAAGAAAATAAAAAATATAGGTATAGCATTTTTCTATATATTGGGATTAAGATACCACTAAGTTGTTAATGGGAGTTGGATGATTGTGGAAATTCAAGAGGGGCCTAAATGAAATGATAAGGTGGTTGTAAAAATCAATGGATGGCACCAAATATCTAATAGAAAGAGAAAGAAAATTATGTACATATATCTTTGTCGATTGGATTGTCTACCCATTAAATTGCAGTTATTGTTGCCTTTTGAACCTGTTCTTCTGGTGGCAGTTGAAGATATTTCCTTTCACCTTTGCTTCCTGTGGCCTGCAAGAATGCAATCATTGCATTAGAATCTGAACTGCTTTCAATTTCATTTGTGCATATATTGGTTCTAGATTTCACAAGTGTCCACTCTGTTTGGTACAATGAGTGAAACTCAAGCATGGCTCCTTGCACCGATTGTTGAATCATTTATTACGGATATTTAAAATTTTATTTCAATTTTCAAAATATTTAATATGTATTAAATAAAATTATAGTTATAGTTTTAATTTTAGTCGCCATAACACAAATTATATATACATGTATACTTTTAAGGAGAAAATTTAAGTGAAAGTATACAAATGTTTATCATAGAACTTTTTATTATGATTTTATGGGTATTTTTTTTTTGTACTCTTTTAAAATAAAGAGTACCGGTAAGACATCTACAATTTTTTTTAAAATAAACTTTATATAACTTTTTTTAATAAAAATTACATTTTTTTTTTTTGTAAATCTTATAACATAAAGAATAATGGTTGCAATTGTTTCATAAAATCTTGTAATTTTTCCATAGAGTTTCTAAATTTTTCTTGTTGCAATTATCACTGTTCATATTGCAAGATTTATATAAAAAATGGTAAGATCATATAAAAAAATCATAAGATTTATGTAAACAATTACACTCCATGACTTATATCATTATGAAAAAAAAATTAAAACTTTATATGAAATATTATGACTTTTATAAAGAAGTCTCATAAAATTTATAATTTTATTAAGGTAGTACCAAAGCAAATACCTTATTTCATGTGTATCTCTTTTCCAACTTAGCACTAATAATAAATCTCAACAAATATAATTATTAATTCACTACTTAATTGTTATTAATAGCAAATAATAATCATAAAAAATTATTTGTTTTAAAAGTAATCATTATGAGTTCACTTTTTGGCACAACATTTACTTGAATTAATACATAGAAATATATGCACCATCAGAATATCTTATACACCATCACACAAAATATTATACACGCTATAAACATGAGTATGAGGTTTTGTGCATAAAAGATTAAGAATAATTTAAAAAAAATAAGTAGAATTCTTTATTTACTCTCCAATAATTTTATCTTAATTTTTAAAATTTACATAATTTATTTCTAATAATATTAATTAGGCAACTAATTAATAAGAGAAGATTATACTTTATTCACTCATGGTTTCTTCCCTTTTCACTTGATTTATATGTGATTTTAAGAGTTGTAATTCACTCATATCTACTTTAAATTGTTAGTACTTTGACTACCTAGACTATTTTTTATCTAAAAATTAATAAAAAAACCTTACATGCATTGTATATAATCTTTATTTTTTAAAATTTTAACTCAATTTGATGTTCATTTAAAATAAAATTATACCAAGAAAGTCTTAATTTTATTAGATATTTATCTTTTATAATTTAGTTTACAATTGTTAAATATAAGATATCAAATAAGCTTTTTCAAGGGTAAATAATACTTAGTTGGCGTCAATTAAAATTTGGTAAATACATGCATTGCTTATAATATTTGTATTAAATTTTGGGTGGAAAATAGTTTAAAAGGATAAAATATTGACTATTAAAAGTATAGATAAATGGATTATAATACTTAAAATCATCTATAAATTAAATAAAAAATATAAAATCTAATAAAATGTAGTTTTCTTGATTAATAACTACATTATTAGTATTGTGTTAAAAAAATACATATATAAATTATAATTGAAAATTTTCATAATAAATACTTATAAATTTTCACTTAATATTCATTCTGATTTTAAAAATACTACTCACAGTTTAAATTTTCAACTCAGGTTAGTGCTCGAGGTTTCGGTAAACTTATACATGTATGTTCTTGTTTGTTCAGGAGAAAATGTATTTTTGAAAACTGTTTTTTCAACTTTTCTATACGGGAAGGAATTAGAAACGTTGATTAATAAAAAATAAATTTCAATGAAGTGAAAATAATAATGTATTTGAGAAATGACTTCCCATTTTAATCCAATAAAATTATTTTCTTAATCACCTTATCTCACGTAATCTCACTCTTCCTCTCTAATTCCCTTGTTTTCTCCTTTCACCTTATCTTTCTCTTATTACACCTTTCTACTTTCGTTTCTTCACTCTACCTCTTAATCTTGTTGCTGTGTTATCTCCTCTCATTCTTTTATTTTTCTTCCCCATTTTTCTCCCTTTCTATTTACTAATTCTTTTATCTTTATTCATCCCTTCCACAATTATTCTTGTTCTCTTTTTTTATTTTTACGAATGTATTAAAAATTATATTAAACAAGTATTTAAATAATTATAATATTTGATAACCGTAGCTATCAATTTTGAATAATTTTTTTATAAAATCATATTATAATTTTAATATTCAAAGAAATAGTTCTTCCAAATATTATTTTAGTTGCATGCCTTATAATCACACGTGGGCCGATGACCTTTTGGTCAAAATATTGGGACACATACTTACTATTTTTTATGAATACACCAAACTTTCCATTAAACTTTCTCATAGTATATTTGAAAAAAAAAATAAGGAAGCATTAAAAATTTATTAATCATACAATGAAATCTCATATTTGATATGTTTGAAGATAACATAAATTAATCACTAGAGCACTCACAAATATTAGATTGGAAGATTATTCTATACTAAAAATCTTTAAGTATGATGTGGCAAGAGAGAGGGGACAATTCTGTTCAATAAAACGTACCTTATTACTTAATTCTAATGTATAAGAAATAATCATAAATTAATATACTCAAACTTCAAGTTTAGTATTAAACTATTCTATAGGATTTGTTAACATTCTATTTTTTTAAAGACTAATTTGAGCTAAACATCTCTCAATATGAGTAGCTATATTTTTTGTAAGTTAATGTTAGACTTTTTTATGTTTCAAATGAAGTATTCACATCATAATACATCAAAATAAAAATAAAAAGATGTGAGAATCTCAATAATATACTTTTTGACTCTCAAATTCTCAAATAAAGTTGAATTACTAAAATATCTTCAACTTTATAAAACATAAAAAATATAAAAAATCAACAATTATAATTACTCTTAAATTCGCATCACAAAATTTCTACATTATGCTTAATTTTTGTGTCAAATTTCATTTAAAGCCAAGGACACTTATTTATTAAACTTATCACAACTACCGGCCACACTTACCTATGTAACATAATAAAATTTGAGTTTCATGATTGTTATTTTTATCCCATATACCTTGACTTATTATTTTGTAACATGATCGTTAAAAAAAGTAAATTATATTTATTTTTGAAAAAATTAATCTAATTATATTTATATTTTTTAATTTTTAAAATTACATATTAATATATATTTTCTATATACATTGACATTATTTCTCCTTATTTTAAATATACATTTAAAAGCAAAGGATGAGCATGTTTTTAAAAATAAAAGAGTTATGATGTAATTTACTCTTTAAAGGTAAACTAACCGTTTACTGATTATTATGTCAGTGGCGAGTTGAATTTAAATAAAGGTGGAGCCTCATAATTAATTACTTCTTTTATATTATATATATAATAATTTCCTTCAAATTTTAATTTTTTATGAAATATTTTGTCTAATTTTTTGACTTGACCATATTTGGTGTGAGCAAGGATCACGTGCAATGCTCCTAAATCACGTGATTTGCTTGCACGTGCTACCACGTTATGGTGTTAGACTTGTGGAGCACCACGCACGTGCGGAGAAGCAGTAAAGAAAGCGAGACAGCACTCGCGGCTTACCTTCAAATTTCAAAATTTCAATTTTAGACTCCTAGCAGCAGCGGTGACTTGGTATACGAATTGACTATCTTATCCCTAGCACTTGATGAAACGCCTCACATGATCGCTGACATCCCTGCGGCCTTTCGCACGTGCTTCAGGGCCCCCACTCATTTCTAATTAAAAACAAGAGACAAACTTTTATGTACTTTTTTTGCGGTGCGTTATAAGATTTAACGGTTGAAATTTATTGATTTATGTAACATTAAGTAAATTAAATAAAATTTAATAAATTTTAAATATTAATACATCTTAAAAAATATATTATAATCTACACCTAAAAGTAAAAATAACAGGAGAGAGTGCTTTTTTATTTATTCATAAAAGTATGAATAACTAATTTAATTAAAAATTTTCATATATATTGAGACTAAAATTTAAAATTAAATTTTAGATTTTTATATTTATTGAATTAAATTTTATAAATTTATTTTATAAATTTTTATTTAATTAAAAAAATTTAATTTATACTTAAAATTTAATTTAAAATTTTATTTTTGATGCAAATATTATTAAAATATACTCCCTCCATTCCTTTTTATCTGTTATATTTTTTAAAAAAAATTTGTTCTTTTTTATCTATCGCTTTAGAATTTCAATGAAGTATTAATTTTTTTTTCAAAATTTATCCTTCTCTTTCATTAATAAATATTTTATTATTTTATATTATTGGTCAACTTACATTTATTTCTTTATATTTTTTTATCTTCAACTATCTTGAATTTTGTGTATAAAAGGTAATTTTATAAAGATCATTAAAAATAAATAATTTTATTTTATTTTTTTAATATATATAAAATTAATTAATGATGACAAATAAATAAAAATGGAGGGATTAATTATTTATTTTAAAGTTAGGAACGTTTAGTAGTTACATGGAACAAGTTGAACAAAATGACACATAATAACTCTTAATAAATAAAAGAAAGCAGAGATGGTTATAATTAACAGCAAGCAAACCATATCCATTTACTGGCGTTTATTGACCTTGGGATTGGTGTCCAATTGTCTTCTAAAATGCCTCCCTTCCTTCGGCTTCGGCACATGATTTTACATTAAAAAATAAATACAAATCACTTATTTATTTTATTCTTAAACGTAAATTTTACACATTCTTTAATAATATGATAATTTAATATTAATCCCATCTACGAGAGGAGGAATTCACAACGTACAATCTAACTTACATTTGTTGTTTTTTATCATTACATAACTCTACGTAGAAAGTGAGTTTAATCGATTTTTTCATGTTCAATATAAGTATACTCTATTGTCAGTTTTAAAATTTATCTGACAAAATGTTAAATAATATTGTATTGATATAAAATTTTACCTATATGATTATCGATGTTTTAAATCGAACAATTAATTATTAAATAAAAAATAATTATATAATAATGTAAGAATTGGCATATTAATTATGTACTGCTCTATCCTTACTCATTATTTAGTGTTAATGTTTATTTTTATAACTATAAATATGAAGTAGTTTCAATTAGATTAATTTAATTCGACTCAATTTTTTATCATCAATAAAATTGTGTCCAAAGATAGATATTAGCATTATTCATTTTCATTATATTACTATAGCCTTTTTATAATTACCAATACTAACAATTTAGGTTTGTTCCGTGAATTATTTTTTATATTTTTGAAAATGTTTTAAGCAAGGATATGCTTTTATATTTAGTTCAAATTTTTTAAAAAATATTTTATAAATTTTTATATTTTTGGGATAATTTAACCTAATTTTTTTAAAAAATATTCTTATGAAATGGTAAGTATCTTCTATTTTTATAATATAAAAATATTTTAGTAATATAAATGAATCATTTTATCCATTCTTCTACTAAAATTTTATTTACATTAACACCTCATTTTATTATTATTTATTATTGGTAGCCACTACTAACCATTATTTATTATTAGTAACAATAACAATTATTAGCTATCGTTTACTATCGTTGAACACTTAAATTTTAATTAATATATTTTTAGTATTATAATATAATATTATAATATTTTTAAAAAATTAAATATGATAATATCACAAATTCAAAAAATTAAATTCTCAAAAATATAAAATTTTTTAAAGATATTTAATTTTATGAACTAAATACCACCCTATTATTTTTATGTATGAGTTCACCACACTTTATTATGTATAATAATTTATTTTTATCATGGCCATTATTTTGATTGTATAATTAATTTCCAACAGCAATTTTTTGATATATTTAATTATTTCTCAATTCACCACTAAGCACATAAATCAATTAGTAAGGGGTTGTTTTAACTTAACTAGAAGTTTTAGATTTGAATACATGAAAATGTAATTGTGTTAAAAGTTGGTTGAGAGAGTTTCACTACCTAATATGATCTTATCTAACTTAAATTTGAATGGGTTGATGCTTAATATGGTATTTGGATACTAGATGGCTACATAAAAAAATTATTTATCAATTCTTGTAGCTATGTATTCCAAACTACATGAATATTAAACTTTCTGTTTGCAGTCTGCCTAGCTTACATAACCTTTTCTTCCCTTTGTATTTTTCTTATAGCTAAATACAAGGTGAGAATTAAAAGCAGTGTACATTAACCAAGGAGCAGTTAGAATTAGAATAAAAAAGACACAAAATATAACTAAATGCAAAAATATTATTTCTTCAATATGATTAGTTAGGTATATCAAAATTTCCTTTAACAAAAATAAATCTCCCCACTTAATTAATTATTAATGCCCCGAGAAATTCCAATTCGCTCTCGATTTTGTAAAACTTTGCATGTGAGAGTAATTTTAACCTTAAATTGGAATTAACCAATATTGTATCATATAAATTTAAAAAAGTTTAAACTAGAATACTCTTATTTATTTTCTCATGGATTACGGGTAACAGTTGAATCGAGTGATTCAACTACTTACTCAATACAATTTGGTAATTTTTTAATTTAACTCAATTTTCACTTGGCTTATTTTTATAAGCAATTTGATTATAATTTCTGTTAATATATGAAAAGGTTATACTATATTTATTTGTAATTTTGCTATTTTTCATTTAACATACTTATATTTTTAAGTATTGTAATTTATTCATTAATTTTTTTTGTTATTAACACTTTGTTCACTTAAAATTTTTTTATCTAATTTTTGATAAAAAAATTTGATAATATCTAAGTTAAGTGAAATCAAGATAAATCACGTGTAGGTAAAGTATAATTTTTTAATAATTATGTAAATTAATATTAACAATTTGCAATGAGAATTAAAATATATTGGTCATCTCTTCTTATTTTAATTAAAAATTCTAAACAAAAAAAAAGATCTATTATAATACATACACATGTAATAAAAAAATTAAAATTTTTTATATTTATAAAAAAATGTGTATATTTTAATAATTTTGTAAAGTATATATAATAACATACCATTTATAAATCTAAATTAAGAAAATAAGGTTAATATAATTTTTTTAATCTCAATTAAGAATTTTAAAAATCAATTCACATAAACAAAAAAAATTATAATTTAGTCCTCTGTGATTTCCTTCAAATTCACTTAACTTACTTGAAATAAAATATTTCATTAAAATTTTGACTAAATTTTTTTTGAAAGATAAGTTATAATATTTGAAAATATATGTGAATTGAATAAAAATCAATAAAACTATATGCAAGTAAAACATAATTATTCTTTAATGTATTTATCAAAATGATATAACATAATATAATATAATCAAAACTTTAATTTATTTTTATAGTCCCATTTTTATATATTATTAATAATACTTATAATTATATGTTATAAATGTGCATCTATTATTAAAATTATATTAATTTAGGTTCAAGTCAAACTCAAACTTCATTTAAGTTTATTTTTCTCCGAGATTCCAGTATTCGAAAATCGGCAATTATATTAAGTTTTGAGTAATTCAAAATTGAGCAATATTAAATCTTTTTTAAATAATGGAACTCTTTTAACATTTATTTTTTCAAAAAATTTGAATTTAGAATTTTTTTTATAGATATCAAATTTTCAACCACTGAGGTCAACCCTCGTTAATTATTTAAGTTTATTTTAATCGTTGTGTTTAATAACGTAAAATTTCCACGCAATTCAATTTGATTTGATTCCACCCCACCTCGTGAACGGCAGACTCCTATTTTTTGGTTGTAATAAAAAGATGGCTAGTATTATACGCAATTAGTCTATTAACCTAAAGTAGCTTAAAATGGTTTTAGCCAAGGTGGCAGGCGAGATTAATGTAAAATTCTTCCAAGCAAGCCACGTGGATCAGATCATGACCGTTGCTTTCGGTGAGTTGAGCTGTAAGCATCGTGCTAAAACGTGACGCGGGCAATATAATAACCTGTCGTTATAGAGCAGCAGTGGTAGAAAGTACAAATAATTAAACTAAATAATTGCATTAAAATCAGAATTATGAACTAAAAAAAATTATAAAAATTAGGCGCTGTTCTCGATGCAATAAAAATTATTAGCTGCAGAGGAATCCGGTGTAAACTTGGACCCTATTGGAGGATTCTCAGAGACAAAACCTGCAAGAGATAATTTTTTTAGGAGGTTGAAGTTTTTTGTAACATTAATTTTTTCTTTTAATCATTGTTAATTAATGCATTAATTGTCCAATAATGTTCTAAAAATATATAAAAATGGTGCAGTTTTACTTTATTAGCCTCTGAAAACTGAATTGCTAAGGAAAGCAAGCAGAGAGTGTCCGCGGCCATAGCTGTTTTCTTTCTAAGTGACAGCCCACCATTGGTCTCTTGTTTGCACATCACATGATTAGTATTCATTGTATCAACTAAACTCTTGCTTTTTCTTTTTCTTTTTCTTTTTTTCCTTTTTTTTCTCATTTTTCAACTTTTTTTAAGAGAATTTACAGAGACTTTATGCTCATTTTTAGACAGTTTGTCTCCTATAAAATGTTTGAATAAATGTTTTTTTAATCAAGATAATTGCTATGTTCCGAAGAGGGTATACATATACGCCAAATCCCCATTTTACACCTACGTTTATTTAAACGAAAAATATTTTATATAAAAATATAATTATAAATTATTAAAATAATAAGAAGTATTTAATATATTTGACATTAAAAATAGATAATTTAATAAAAATAATTCCTTTTTAAAAATTTTGTTTTATTAACTAATACATTTTTTAATATTTTTTAAATAATAAAATATAAAAATAATATATCACTAATCCGTTTACATGGAAACATATGAAGAAGGGAGCCTACCTCTTCATGTCAATGTGTAAAGCCTAGTTTGATGCTTGATTAATAGCAATTCAAATATAACAAAAAAAAAAACTCTTTTTTTCCCTTTTAATGTATGAATGTGAAAAATAATGAAGAAAATAAATTGACAGAAGAATATGAATCCCTTCTTTTTTTCTTTTATTGTTTATTTAAAAAATAAAGATATTTTTATTTTGGTACTCATTACTAATTTCAAATAAAAAATTTATATTTTATACATTTTTTAAATTTACTTCATATATTTTCTTTTAAAAAACTAAATTCAAGTATTATAAATATCAATTAATTTATTGATTACTTACAGAAAATAAAATCCTGTTTACTTTGTCAAACGTCAAAGTGCTTTGGTAAGTTAATTTACACGTAGCTATCCACATTTTCCCTAAATCCTACATGATCATTTTAATTCAAAGATGTAAGTAATTAATTACACAATTTACACTTTGACACAAGTTTGTTAATAAGGTAGGAGATATAATTATGGATTTGATATCCAAAATTCTTAATACATTACTACAATTTTCTTCTGGGGTCATAGGGATTGCAAACTCTTCTTTTATTGGAAAACTTTTAGATGCACATTATAAATAAATGATAAAATTGATCGTAAATTACAGAATATTTTATTAAGTAAGTTATATTTGTATAAATTGTGTAGATTAAAAAAAATGGAAAAAAACATCGCTCGAATAAGTAAGGATTTTTATGTGTGTTGTTTTTTCTATTCAATTTAACGTTATATGTTGGAGAATGTCGTGAGTTAGAATTTTTCAAACGTATGTGAAAAACATTTTTCTTTAAGAAAATATTTATTCGCCTTTAAATTTAGTGTGTTTAGCGTAATACGTGAATTAACCTCATAATATGTAATAGAAATTTAAAAATTTAGAGAAACTAAAATTGAATTGAATTTTTTAATTCTTTTCTTGAATACAATTTTTGTAATTATTGCAATTGTTTTGAGAAAAATAGAATATATATATATATATATATATATATATATATATATATAACGAATTAAAAATACTGATAGTTGTTTTAATTTCCATTTAGAAGTTCAAAATTTTGAATTTTTTAAAGAATATAAGAAGTTTCATTAAACAATCACTACTGATGAATGTGATAGAATGCAAAATTTTATTTTTTAAAAGCAGCAACCTCATGATTTTAAACACATAATTTTGCCTTTTAATAGATATAACTTTTTATTTCAAAGAGTCATATCTCACATTTCTGGTTCAAACAATTACATTTGTTAATTCAATTTTTGTAATTAATTTATTTTCCACAACTTTTGCATGCATAATTTAATTAAATCACGAGCAAAACGTTTTACCTGTGCATAAATATTATCTCCAAAAAAATTCCGGACCTAGAAATTTTTGTAAGAAATTGATATATAAATCAGAAAATAAAAAAATTATGTATATTAATATATATAAATTTATTATTGATTTTATGTAGGAAAAATTTATATATAGAATCTGCCTCTCACAAACATTGCACTAATTATAAAAAAAAATTGCTGAATAACAAAAAGGATGAAAAAAAAGGGAAGAAAAATAAAACCGCACAATAAACTTTACAGAACTTGCAAGTCACTTCCTATTATTTAAGGATAAACCCGCCTGCATGAAAAATGGTGCTTCATTGTAATCTGATTTCCCCAATTTGTCCTTCCTTCACCCCTCAAAACCCCACCACCACTCCCTGCTTTCTCTCCAGTCTGCACAATCCTTCTTCGGCCTTTACCATTGGAACTGCCACCTCTTTCACTTCCTCTCCCCAGACAACCCCATATTTCTCTATCTAAAATATAAACTGTGATGGAAGTTTCTGAATATCTCATCGGTGGCTACTTCAGCACCGGAGCCGATCATTTCTCGCCGGAAAAACGGCACGGCGGCGACCAGAAGTCAGGTGAGCCATTCGCCATTGACGACCTTCTCGACTTCTCCAACGCAGACGCCATTATGTCCGACGGTTTCTTTGATAATGTCGCCGGGAAATCAACTGATTCTTCCACTGTCACCGCCGTTGACAGTTGCAACTCCTCAATTTCCGGCGGGAACAACCATTTCTCCGCCAACATTGCCTCTCGCACCTTCGGCGATCCTCAATTCTCTGGTGCCGAACTTTGCGTCCCGGTAATTCACATTTCTCACGTTTGCCACATTTGAATTTCACTCAATCCTAAAGAAAGCAAATTCTCACTTTCAAAATTACTAATCTCGTAAAATTCCTCCACGAATTTTAATATAATTTTCATATTTCACAATAATTTTCCAAGCTCATTTCTATCATCGTGTTCATTCATCAGTTTCACAATTGTGACCCTTTGTTATACATATGAAAAATATAAATAAATAAACCAAAGATAATAAAAAAAAGCCTAATTATAATAGTGAGATAGTTACTAATATTCAAAAAATGAGGCGATAAATATTCGAATTACTATTAATTCTAAATGGCACAGTTTCTTCTACTTGTAAATTTGTTATATGCAATTTCTTTCGATTAAAATGTAATAATAATATTAGAACATTTGAAAGATGACTTTGCGATTATTGAGAATTGTCCACTAAATGATGGTATTTTTCCCTTTTTTTTAAATTCTTTGTAGCAATACGAAGATTTGGCGGAGTTGGAGTGGCTATCGAACTTTGTAGAAGATTCATACTCCGTCGAAGATGAGCTGAAAACACTTCACCTGCTCTCAGGCGCCACGGCTTCCACCACCATAGCTACCAAACCTCAAACACCAGAATCTTCTTCCTCCTCGGAAACGCTTCCACCTTTTGGCACCGATTACCCGCGAAACGCACCATTTTTCCACCCGGAAACCCCGCTTCCAGGCAAGGCCCGAAGCAAGCGATCACGCGCCGCTCCGGGTGATTGGTCCACGCGCCTTCTTCACGTCATGACGCCAACTGCCAACACGGCGGCTGAAGCTAAATCGGTGCAGCCCAAAACCACGTCGGTGAAGAAGAGGGAGAGTGGAAATTCGGACTCTTCTGGTAGGAAATGCCTCCACTGTGCAGCGGAGCAAACACCACAATGGCGTACCGGACCAATGGGACCAAAAACTCTGTGCAATGCTTGCGGAGTTCGGTACAAGTCCGGGAGGTTGGTGCCGGAATACCGACCGGCGGCGAGCCCCACTTTTGTGTCAACGAGGCATTCGAATTCGCATAGAAAGGTTATGGAGCTGAGGAGGCAGAAAGAGATGCAGAGGCAGCAGCAGCAACAGCAGCATTTGCTTAGTCAAAGTTCAATTTTCGGTGTATCCAACGGTGGAGATGAGTTCTTAATTCATCACCACGGTGGGCCGGACTATAGGCACATGATCTAGTGAGTTCTAGGGTAGTGAGGTCTTAGAGAGTGGAATAGCTCTAATCCAAGTTTAATTAGCACTGTTTTTTCCTCCTAATTTGAAAAGTTTTGTCTTATAATAGCTCTTTTATCAAAAGAAAAATTCAGAAAAGTAAAAAAAAATTGTAGAATTAAGGGGAGGGGATAAAACAGGGCAAGAAGAGTTTCATTTGATTGTGAAAATGTGCTTCATTGTTTACTTTGCTCAATTTGTCAAATTTATATCAAACATTTCTTGCTGCAATATGCTTAAAATAAATCAATAAAAAATCTTTTAAAAATTGGAGAATGAACCAAAGATATTTAACTAGCGAGCAAACTTGTATGGAAAAACAACCACAAAATTGGGGCACTACTCCTACTTGAAATCAATGGTCCATTGAAAAGGAAAGGAATCCAGAATGTCCACACAGCAAGGCTAGATAGAGTGGTACTCCTTTCACATGAACCATAGGCTCACAATTTTCTGGGTACAATTCAATATGTTTTCATCTATTAACGAAAGTTATGTTAAGGGTTGCTTGTTATATAAGGCAGTCAATGGGTAATGATGAAACAAGTGTTCATCTTTTTGCTTTAACAGAATTGTGGACTGTGAAGAATCATCATTATCTACATTGCTTGTGAGTGAAACCAATTTTGTTTGTTTATAATTAAAGGATTAAAGTCTTATTCTTTTACCTTGAAAACACCATTATATATATATAATCAAAAGATTAAATTAGATGTTTAGATTTTATTGTATATGAATTTAATTATAGTCAAATAATTTACTCCTAAATTTTGAATACAAAAAATTGAGATTGTTGATTAGTAAATATTTGAGGACTCAAATTGGTGGGGGATAAAATAAGATGAATTAAAGCTTCAAATATTTTCTTATAAAACATTTTTTTTAATAAGAAAATCTCCTATTCATTATAAAAATAATAGTCAAATTTATAGAAATGAAATAAAATAATTTATTTAAAAAATTTTATACTTTATATTAAATATTTAAATTATTATTTTATTAATTTCTAATTATATTTAATGAAAAAATATTTTTTTATCAAAATAAATAAAATATAATTAAGAAAAGAAGGATAATGACATGGATTTCAGTGAGGAAATCCGGAATACAGAAGTCGCGGTGGCAAAATATGTACATCGTCGTATGTACGTACCATTTAACATGAAAGTGCGTTAAAGAATTAATGAAAGGAACGTGGGAGGTAGGATTATAAAATGAGGTGCTTAGCTTGCAAAATGGTGCAGTAGCATGTTCATGTGAGTGATAAATAAACAAAGCATTAGGTACGCGTTGAGTGCTGATATAACTGTCCACCCGATCCTAGACATTTCCTCTTCCATGGGCTCCACTCTTTCTTTTTCAATCTTACTCATCCCTTCATTTTTCTCTTACTCTTTTTCTTGGGTTAACACTTGATTCACATCATCAATTAAACTCAATTTTAATTTTTTTAAAATCAACAGCAGAAGCTACTTAAAACAAAATTTATAAGTAAAAAAAATTAATATTAGAAGAATTTTGTATTAAAAAGAGTCCAATCTAATTTGATTTTAAATTAATCAAAAGTCCAAGTATATCAAAGCCTACCAAGAATTGGGAGTCTTGGGAGAAAAAAGGGGGAAGTTACTTTATATATAGATATATATTAAATTTAAATCTAAAATAATGAAAGAGAAATAATTTTAAAATAATATCGGATATCAATGTATTATTAAAAGAGATTTTAATTTAATTTATTATTAGTATAAATTAATTTTATATTATTATTCATTTATATATTATTACATTAATAGAAAAATTATTAAGCTTTTTACTATATTTAAAAACTTTTAATTATTAAATAATATTTTTTATTTATTGATATTATAAAATATTTTATACATCAAATTTGAAACCTCTCACAAATTCAACTCTAATCTAATTTTTATGTTATAATGTTTAGTTATGGACTTGGGTCAGGTCGTTAAACATAATTAGTTAAAAATGATTGTATTTATATCATAATACTTTTATCCCTAATTAAATGATTATTTATTTCACAAAACCCAAATTTTAGACGAAAGTACAAATTAGGATTACGGTTAATGACTGAGCCGGAAAATTTTTAGAAATAAGGGAAAGAAATTTTAAATAGAGGTTGTTTTCACCATATGATTACCATATAAATTATTTAATTGACGGTATCTTTCGAATTTTTGAATGTAGACATAAACCAATAAAAAATAGTATTCGTTTTGTTTGGACATCCAACGTCACATGCCATACTTTCTATATTAACGAATAAATTTAAATTTAATTCAGATAAATTAACTTTATATTATTACTTATTTATATATTATTATATTAAAAATTATTAAATTTTTATTATTAAAAATTTATAAATATTATTACATATATTTTTATTATCTATTGATAATATAGAATATTTTATACTGAAAATAAGTTAAATTTAAACTACAAACGTATCCGTTAAGAGTTGAATATATTTCGTGGTCATTACAATTTTCGTTTTTCTTTCCCTTCAAAGCTACACGTTTGCAATACAGTAATTTTCACCTCGTAATTTCAATTTCTTCTTTTTCATTTTAATGTCGTAAACTTCCTACCTATGGTTTCTACTAAAAGATTAGAATGGTAGCATGTAAGTTAATAAAGGATGGAAAATAAATTGATATTATTTCTTAGAAGTTTGTTGTAAATTATGCTAAACGACAAACAATTTGCCTTCTAATTTCATATCTCCTATATTTTCTTAGAATATATCTTATTGATAATTGCTGTCTACAATTGCTAGAGTAAGATATAAAATATAAATATAAATAAGAATAATAATAATATTTAAAGAAGGGATGGGCTAGCAACTAGCTAATGTTTATTGGTACAAGAGGCGAATTTTGTGGCATCTATCCAAAGTTTCACACCGCTGATACAATTTCGATTGATGCTGATTTGGGCAGCAATTAGAAATATAGCACCCTGCTTCTTTTAGACCCATAGTAAATTTTATGGTCATGATTTCTGAATGGTTTTAAGGAGGCAGGTAATTGCATATATATGCGGACAAATGTGAAGATAAATTCAACGGGAGCGGATCTTAAAAATAGATATCAAAAGTTGGGGTGGTGCAATAATTAAAAATGGTTAAGTTGAAATTATTTAATTATATTTGTTAAAAAATAGTTAGATATAATTAAATAATTTTAATCAAATGATTTCAAATTTGGTCATATATATTACCATGAATATTAAAATCTTAAGAGTGTCACAACAAGCATCTTATAAAGATTATGTGACTTATTATGGAGAAATTCGTAGATATATCAAATGTATATAATGCACTAAACTACTTAAGATAATTTTTTAAATAATAAATTACTTATGAGTATTGGTCCAATACAATAATTACAATTGCAATTATTACATCTAAATATCCAAATCAATGAATTCCTGCATTTTTACAAATTTCATACTAATTAAAGTTAGATAAAAGTTTTTTTGTACATTGGAATAACTAGCGTACACTCATAATAATGTAAGAACTATCATTTAAATGATCGAATATAATAATTATAATTATAATTATTATATGAAATCAAAACTGGTAAATTACAAGAATTCATTCATCTAAATCATTGAATATAATAACTGCAATTTTAATTATTACATAAAATCAAAACTCACAAATAATTTTATATTTAAAAATTGTCTTAAATAACTTACTGTAATACATTTCATTTACCTAAAAAATTTCTCCTCCGCATGACAATTCTGAATTCCAGATGTAAAAATAAACTTATAAAAGATAAGATCGCTCGTGCATTATTTTTTGGATTTTAACATTTACGAATAATGATCAATTTAAAAATTATTAAATTAATAATATTTAATTATAATTATTCCTTTTTGATTGATGTTATAAAAAATAAATTTAATTTAGTAATTTTTAAATTTAATATCATATTACTTTAAAATTTAAAATTCAGGAAGCCTTGGAATTGATGAGAAGACGAAACTTTCGAAGCTTTCCATGCATGCACGTATCAGCATGGCTAAGCTAGAATCTCCCAAACATGCTCGTAAGCAGATACCTTTAAACGGGTACGCACAAAGTACACTGTATGTACATTGGTGAGGGGACTGAAGCTCGTCCGCGCGCATTGCAACTTCGACTTCAAAATAAATTTTATATATTAATCTCTTTCAGAGTTTAATAAATTATATATCATTTTATATAATAAGGTTAAAAAAAAAAGCCATTTCGTTTCCGTTGATATGAAGGATGTCTTTGAAAAAAAAAAAGATTCATGTCATAGTAAACTCATATAGATAAGATGTATCTTCAATTTTTTTATTAAAAATAACAGTAAATAAATTATTCTTATATGTGTGGGTATGTTCTTTTTCAGCCAATTTATTAAAAATGAGAAAATGTTTCTATAGCTTTATTCGATTCAATTATTATGGAATAAATAATATATAATTTAATTACACTATTAATTTATTTATGTGGTACGTATACTATACCGGATATAGGATGGAGCTTGCTTTAAGTCATAGTATAGAATGCGAGTTTGTATATATCATAAACAAGCCCCTCAAAAAAGTGCAGCAGTCATGTATTTTCTGTCATAATATTCACATATTTTAATTTTAAAATAATTATCTTTAATTTTTTGTATTTATACTTATTAATTATTTTATCATTTTGAAAATTTATTAGCTTATTAGTATTTATAGTATTGTGCATTCGTTGGAAAAATGCAAAATATAAATATAAAAATATTCTTAAATTTTATATTTTGTTCTTATAATTTAGTTTTTAATTTCAAAATTAATTATATTTTATTATCTTTCATTTTGATACAGGTTGTATGTATAAGAAATTTGATTTTATTCTTTTTCTTTTAACGTTTCATAGCATTATTTACAATTTATTTATATTAAATATGTAATACAATATATCAAATTTTAATAAATGTTCATTTTATTACAAATATTGAACTCAATATAGCTTTTTTGAGGAGTGTTAACCTTACATATTTATCAATGGATATTGGATAAAAAATTTCACTATTTTCATTTTTTCATTTATTTCTTATAATCTTCAAAATTGTCAAATTTGAAATTTTAAAGTGTCATTAGAGATCTTAGGAGTTAGGAAAGATTAGACAAGGAGGAATTATTAAAGGATGAGTGATAGAAGAGAGGATTAGATAGGGAGGAAGAATGGATGAGTTGAGGGGAAAGTCATACTACATCAATTATTGAAAATAACTATAACTGAATATTATTATTTTTAACATCGCATTTATTAAAAAATGATGATAGTTATTATTTATATAAAATTGGCGTTATTGTGTATTTTTCATGTCGATTGTTAATTAATGTGAAATAATTTGATATATAATGAAGTCCTTTATATACATTGATTTATAATAGATGTTAAAAAAAAACTAATGTTAAATGATGATTCTGTAGTAGTGATCTCCTTTTTTTGAGTTCCTTTTTAATTATTGTTTGGGAAAAATGTAAATTATCATTCATAAATTTGACATAATTATGTTTTATATTTGTAATTATTAATTATATATCATAATAATTCTTGTAAATTTATTCACAATTGGTGAATTACATCTGCATAAGGGTTTTTTTTCTCTCATAGCTTCCAAGAAATCAAGGTGCCGTACTCTATCTATATAGAAGAAAATACAAGGATAATTATGTGTATTCATACTTGCATTAGATAAGTGAACTTTGTTAAAATGGTTAAAATGCTCCCAAAATAGAAAAAATTAGAAAAATGATATATAAGTTAGATTACTCTCAAATTTGAGTTACGACTCATAAGATTTTACTATTATAAAATAGTTAATTGACATCATATGTTTAGATACATCGAAAATCAACTAATGTTTAATTGAGCCTTATTATCTATTTTTGATATTAATGTTGAAACTATAATAAAATATAATAATAATGTTAGTTTTGTATATTGAAAAAAATTGATGTTATTTATTTTTATTATCATAAAAAATAATATTAAACATTACTTATTTTCAAATAATTGACGTTTAGTTTCTATAAAACCATGCCGGTTAATTTAGATAATTGATGTAGTATGTCCTTTTCCTTTCTCACTCACTCATCTTAAACCTTAATTCTATCCTTCATTTTTTGCTCTCTTATCCTCCTTATTTCCCTTGTACTTTTAATTAAAAATAAAAACTAACATCTTTGATGACTTCAAAAAATTTTAATTTCAATAATTTTAAAAATAAATTATTCCATAAAAGATTAAAAATGGTGAAAGGTTATATTTAATACCTTAATAAGAGATAGATATTTTGCTAAATCTATCTTGATACCTATTACTTAATATATGAGGTTTGGATTCTCTAGAAAAGCTTCTTAAATACAATACCTGTAAATATAATAAACATTCATAAAAATTTGTATATGATATTACACATATTCGTATGAATAATTAGTAGATAATACCATTGAATACCAAAGATGATGATAAAATTTCTTACTTGTATAAACCTATAAAAGTTGTATCGAAATAATAGATAACAAAATATGATCAATTAGGAAAATAATTATTAAATCTCACATATTTAGCAATAAGTTAATGAAGTTTTAGTCTTATAAAATAATTAATGAGTAAAAATGCAAAAATGAAAAGAAATATTTTAAACTTGGAAGGAGAACATATCTTATTAAAAAGAAAATCATTTTAAGGTTAGAAAAAATTTATGATGAAATTTGTAAATGGAGCCATGCTTTGATCTTTTTATTTTCAACTTGTGTTAGGTTTTAACCTTTTCATTATCTATTTGTGCCCTTCTAAGTTTCTACATTGGTTATTAGACCAGTGTCCTATATTTCACCCTTTTACCTTTCAATATTGATTAAATACAAAATCAATGTGTTAACTTTTCATATTTTCTAATGGCATGATTCAAATGCTTTCTAGACAATGGTTGAGAAGAATACCAATATCTTATGTTTTCACACCAAACTTTAGATGTCAGTCATTGTTAAATCGAGGTAGTATGTTTTTCACTAATTTTAAAAATGTCATTGCACTAACATAGATGTCGATTATAATTGATATCTATCATATTAAATTTTTATATAATTTCAAAAATATTACCATGTTAAAATAGATATTGATAATAATGGTAATCGACATTTATCCATTGACATTAACTAACTATTGTGTAGTAATACCTCTACATTATGCTTGATGTTTTTGTAAAGTTCTTTTACCATGCCAAGTATATTTGCCCTCTCAAATTCCTCACATTATGAATATTGAGTGCAATTTATATATATTTACAAATAAGTTTAGGAAAAAGATTATAAAAATTAATAATTGTAAGTATTATTACCATAAAATTGATGGAGATAATTTATTTGTTTATTGTTAGTTGAACTATCCTCGTTGCCTGTTGAGGTAGACTAGCCCTTGAAGGCACACTCCAAGGATCAAAGGTCGTTCTTGTCAACGACAATTGTAATGTTTATTTGTTTTCTATCTGAAAATTTCTACTGTCCATATTATTGAATAGATTGAGTAATTAAGTAATTATATTATAGTATTTATAACCTTCACAAATAATTTGATTCTGAATTATTATATAATTCATTCAAAATATATGAGTTTTACCTGAAAATTGTCATTATGTTTAGGTGATACAAACAATGCTAGCAAGCAATAAATATGGCTTCATGGAAAACATTGGTTCTCTATACTCTATAGTTTTGCTGAGTGTCACCTGCTAAACGAAGGAAAAGAAGGGAAGAGAAGGTTGGTTCATAATATCTTCTTTATCTGCAAATTTTAGAGAACAAAGATAAAGGAATGTGAGATTACAAGTCATTATACAGTGGGTTAGTGGTAAAAGATTTAAATAATATATTAAAGGTTATAAGTTGAAACCTCTTTTTCTATCAATATATAAAAATAATAAATATATGATTATTATCAAACCTCTAACAATAATATTTTTGTGTTGCTCTAAATTTAATTTATTTTTTGAAAAAAAATTCAAGAGGAGGGAACAACCTCCCTATATCAACCATCTGTCATCTTTTCTTTTCTTACCATCATTGTCCATGCATTATCATTTTTTCTATTCTCTAGAGCTTTTCATTACATGTTATTGGTGACAATTGACATCTTTTATGACAATCCTATGGATAACTTTCACATTTCATATTGTCTTCTTTCATTTATAGTATGTTTGTATGGAGTTAAAAATAGAAAGGGAAGTAATTGGGGGTGAAAGGAAATGGAGGAGAAAGAAATTAGAGGTAAAAAAAAATTACCTTGTGGTGTTTGGAATAAGTGAAAATGAGAGCGGAAGTAAATAGGAGTAAAATGAATTTTCTTTGTTTGGAATGGGTGAAAATAGGAGGGAAGGAAATGTAAATAAGTAAAATGACTATAATATCCTTTTGCTATGTTATGTTAAGGTAGTTATAAAATTATTTAATAAAATTAATCAAAAAAAATGGGGAATAAAGAAAATTATGTTAAATTTTTTTTATTATTAACATGTTTATATTTATAAATTTTACTATGTTATGTTAAGGTAGTTATAAATTATTTAATAAAATTAGTCAAAAAAATTTGGGAATAAAGAAAATTATGTTAAATTTTTATTATTATTAACATGTTTATATTTATAAATTTAAATTTCATATAATTAATAAATTTCAAAAAATATGCACTATAATTTTTAAAAAAATCTTATGGTAAGGTAGTTATTTTATTATTTAATAAAATTAATTAAAAATAATTTACAAGATAAAATAGTTTATGTTAAATGTTTATCTTATTACTTACATACTGTATTTATAATTCTAAATTTCATATAATTAATTAAATTCACAAAATTATCACCATAATTGGTTTTAAAAAATTTTATGCAAAAAATAAAACTTTGTTAATTCCACATCTTAAATTTTTTTAGAAAAAATTAAAATTAACTAACACTGGCTATGTAAATTTAGCTATGCATTGGAATCTTGTCAACATCCACAATTACACTTCTTTGGCAACATATGTAAGTTTAAAAACTTATCATACCCATCATATTGATACATATGTTCTCTAAGGCACACGACCTATTAAAATTACATATAAAATTTGATGTCAATTGAATTAAAATTTGGTTTAGGCCCTACTACATATAATAGATATGGTGGCACCATATCAATTGTCCACTCATTACATATTGTAATTGGTAGTAATGATATGAAAAATTATAAACAAACATTTCACTCCAATAATCCTATAGAGAATACACAAGTTGTAGCATAGACTAATCCAACAGCTGCTACATCTTCATACATTGGTAAAGCCCAAAAAATACCTACAATATATAAGAAATGGAGTTAATATGGGTCATTCCACTAATATTGTCAAAAAAGCAAGAAACATCATGTGGATTTTTGGATAAAACCTATGGAATGTTAACCATCTTACACAAAGTGAGAATACACATAATCTATTTAGCAACTAACAAACCTTCCACACAATAATGGTTCATCTACATTACCTGCTAACATTTCACCAACAGTCCATCATTTGGTTTGACCATCCATGACTCAACTGACTCCTGCATTCGCCATTTATTGATATAGTATTTGTAGTCGTGCATGTGGCGGTGCACTGAAGAATTTCTTCTTAGCCCTCTCATTATCACATAAGAAGTTATAATACTTTATAAGATATTCTTAGGGTACTCCTACATTCTCCAACTCTTCCCACACCTTGACCTCGCTGTAATGACGAGGTTTACTCTTCTCAAGGATGGACAGACTTTTTTTTAGCTATTTGAACCTATTTTTCAGCTATCTGGACATGCTTATCGGTCACCTCCCTCATTACTTCGGTCAGATTGTTCATTCCCAGGTTTAGTCTTTCATACCCCATCTCAGCCACATTAGCCATAGGTGTTTTCCGCTTAGAACCCCTTGAAGATGAAGTCTTTTATGATTGATTTAAAGGACCATACTCTTGAGAGTGGGTGGAGGGAGCACCTTCAGGAGTGAATGCACCAGCATGCTGTGTGAAAGTTGGGGGCTTATCTCCCCATTGGAAATCAGAATCAAGCATCTGTCCAAAGCTATCATTAAGGTCCAATCCTTTTCTGTGCTATCTCAAAACTTTGTCCTTTGAAGTCTCAGCATGTGCACCCGTAGCTCTATCTCTGGCAAAGAGTTCCAGTAACTTGTCATAATTATGAATGGGAGTGCATTTCCACTTCTGAGCATTAAGCTTTTCCTAAAGGTTAAAAAAATATACTTACCATCAATTTTGTTTAAATAAGCAATGTGATACAAGTCATTGATGAATCTATTTCCCACATGCGATGACATAGAATAGGAAGAAAATACATATGGTGATGATTAGGATGCTTGATAGATTACCACACAAACCTCATTCCATACTTCATGCTCAACTTCAAACATTCTTGTAACTAGATTCCATGCCACCCCGCTCCACCTATGAAATAGGTCATAGCACTCATTGAAGTGCTCTTTTTAGTGTTCTCATCCTAATTTTTATGTGATGCTTCTAGAAAAATGAACCAATTGATTGTTTTAACTCGGCCATTATGGTAGCATATGTCATGGTAGTGAATGTCCCATCAGGTCTATTTCCTTTATGCACTTTCTTCAGTAATGCATCTAACAGCATGGCATCCATCTCAGGTGTCCATCTCAATGTATCCCTGGGTGATCCCTCTCCTCTATTGTCAGATTTCCTGTTCCTCGGCATTTCTATGCTTGCATTTGCATAAACAACCAGGAATTATTCCTTAATATATGAAATCTTGAAATAGAGAAGTGGACTAATTGATATCACTCATTGAAGTGCTCTTTTAGTGTTCTCATCCTATTTTTTATGTGATGCTTCTAGAAAAATGGACCAATTGATTGCTTTAACTCAGCCACTACAGTAGCATATGCCATTATAGTGAATGTCACATCAGGTTTATTTCTTTTATGCACTTTCTTCAGTAATGCATCAACAGCATGACATCCATCTCAGGTGTCCATCTCAATGTATCACTGGATGATCCCTCTCCCCTATTGTCAGATTTCCTGTTCCTCGGCATTTCTATGCCTGCATTTGCATAAACAACCAAGAATTATTCCTTAATATATGAAATCTTGAAATAGAGAATCACATACGTATAAGTCAATTTCATATACATCACAGACAGACAAAGCTTTCATGACAAGATGTGCAATCTAGATTACAAAGTGACACCATTATCACAATGAACATTCAAGCCATCACCTTATAAGGATAACAAGTGGAAATTCAAATATTTCTATCTCTAACTACAATAGGTACATAACACATTCATTTAAGTAAAAGATTCTCCGAATACAAACAACTGAAAAACATTCTATACCATTATCATCTATCATAATTGATACACTCTATTAGTTTCATATCTTATACAAAACTTAAGATAGAAAATAACTCTAGCTATTGCAAGTTTTGTTTGTAGTCAACCCACATATGTGTAGCTATGCATTCTCTCAAGAGGTATCCTTCCCTATAGTTTTCTTCATTATTGTATGCTTCCTGATCCCCGGTATTTTCACAATTAGCACTCAATAGCTCACGGTCCACTTCATCCATTAACTGTGGATTAGGATCTTCATCCATCATCAAGTTATGCAATACACAATATGCAATGGTAATATCCGTCATAGTCTCAAAAGAATAATGTGGTTCTATTCCACTAGCTATGATAGGAAACCTCTTCTTAAGGACCCCAAAGGTTCTTTCAATAACATTTCTCAATGAAGCATGATGATGGTTAAATATTTCTTTTATGTTTTGTGGATCACGCGTTGTGTACTCCTTCAAGTGATAACAAACATCCCTGTATGGAGTTAGCAGTCCACCTTTCATAGGATAACCTACATCTCCTAAGTAAAATTTTCTTGAAAATACATGCAAATCATGTAAACATACTTCACAACTTCACAACATCGGTGTAATCATTACAAGAACCTTATAACAAATGATTGCTATAACATTTCATATAAGTGAATGACGTGATATCATTCTTATCATACCTCTAGGTACTTTCAGCCTATCCCCTCTTTTACTCAATGCATATTTAAGAACTCTGGAATCAGATGCAGTTCCTGCCTATCCAGCTAAAATATATGTGAACTTCATATCAAAGGAACAAATAGCCATCACATTTTGTGTCGGGTAATCTTTTCTTCCTTAAAAGCGGGGAGCATCCTCTCTTGGTACCTTGACCCATATGTGAGTCCTATCTACAGCTCCAATACAATCCTGTAATTTTTAATAAAAATCAATTGGGATCATATGAAGGCTATGTAAATTAAATGATACATGGGTTTAAGTAATTTAACATATACGAATAACTGCATTACCTTAAAATAAGGATAAAATCGACTGTTATTCAATATTTGTAGAAGAACATCTGATCCTGAAGGTTGTACAAAGTACTTATCCCCAAGTTGTACAATTGCTTGCAAGACATTATGGAAGTGACGACTAATTGTCTCTCCAAATCGATGGAAAAAGAAAGATATAGTCCTATTCTTCACATTATGTGACAACATATGAAAAAATTGAGCCATTTGTTCCTTCACTATTGAATAGGTCGAATCTCTCATCTACTTGTAGCTCTCAACTTTCCACATAGCCGGCGGAAAGCATGGGGGCTCATACGCACAAGATTATAACAGTGCTCAGTCTCAAGTAAGTTTTGTAATAGCTGTTAACGCATTTGATCCCTTAACCCATTCCCATCACTAATAGGACGGTGTACAGAATTTACTTCCAATTGTAACAAATGCATTGAATGAACAATATAACAAACCATTTGAATAGTACACATTTCACATAATCTTTCCCACTCCTCCATCATGTCAATGTTAACCATCCTATTCACTTCCTCCAACTCCTCATATATGTCATCCACAGTATCTTCCATGACCAGTTGCACCAATTTTCTGCAAAATAACTATTATACAGATAAATGCATTGGTAGTCATAACAATCAAATTATATGGACAACCAAATTATATGTATTGAGTTAAGCAAAAATAAAGCTACAATAATGGCATTTACATTATCACATTTCCAATAACCAAGAATATGCAGGTAATGACTTAATACTTATTAGACATTTAACAAACAACTAGAAGAAGTAATTAATAGAACGATGCAAAAATAGCATGCAACCATGCGTCTACAAGCACTTGCAGAGGAAGCTCATGATACGAGTGAGAATGTACCTCCTGTAATATAAGGCAACTTTACTAAACATCCTGAGACACAATAACAAACACTTCATATTAAGTTTTTTATTTTTGTGCTTTTACTCTTTTCTGTTGATCATAAAAATCGATTCATCACAAAATATGAAAGATTATTGAAATTAAAACGTGATATAGCTTCTTAAAGGTGACATGCGATATTGGTTTCGTGTCTAGATTGAACTTCAATAATTGAAAATTAGTTTATTTAATAGGAAATCTTCAAAGATTATTGGTTCCGTTGATCATAAATTACAATAATATATATTTAACTCAGTATATAAAAATTAATAAAAATACTAAACATGGCTGACTATATAAGCTTAAAGTGTCACTGACCCAGAGGTGACTATAAGGGTTAAAAAGGCAACTTTACTAAACATAGCTGACTAATAAACTATGTAATTTGCTATGTCTGTTTAAATGACAATTTGAACAGTTTATAATCAACTATATAATTGACTATATAAGCTTAAAGAGTAATTTTACTAGGCATAATCAATTATATAATTAACTACAATCCTATAATTTATGGATTTCATTGCAAAATCATTGTTTATTTGCCACTTTTAATCCTTAAATCTATTTCTTTTCATACAAGCTCACCATTAAATCATCATAACTTGTAATAACTAACCCAAATTAGCAAGACCCATCCTTTAGGACATCAATTTCAAGCATAAAACACAAATCTCATACAAATTCCTCTAAAACCATATAAAAACAAATATAAGTAAAATGATAAATTTAAACTAAACTTTGGGCAATATGATACTTACAATATTTAGAGAAAAAGAATGGAATTGGTGATTGAGAAGGATTGAATCTCTCTACATTAAAACAAGGAATTCTAGTTAGGATTTCCATGAAAAACATAACTGAACTTATTTTGACTAAACCAAATTCTTGGAAGAAAGGAAGAGATAAGTGATTAGACCATAAAATCCATTAAGGATTGAGAAAACTATGATTTCTTACCTTGAATGAGATGAATGATGAGAGGAATTGATGGAAATACTTGTTGATAAGAAGAGCAAGGGTTTGTAAGAGTTAGTGGAAAGATAAGAAATATGGAAGAACAAGGAAGTTAGGAAAATTTTAAAAGGAAATTGGTAAAGCCAGCTAAAGGTAATTTAGGTAGAATAAAAATTTAAAATTTTCTTTCCTTATCGATTTCTCTTTACTACCTAATTCTCCTGATCATATTAAATAGCTGATAAATTTTCCATTACTTTATATTATCGATCATAAATTATATCTCAAGGATTTAACAAGTTTTCTTTTTCTAAAATTTCTAACATCTTTATTTCAATTAGTTCTGATATATTCTTTCCTTTTAAATAATTTACTATTTCTTTCTCTTTATATTCCTAAGATTCGAAATAGCCTATTAAAACAAAGAATAAAATTTTAAAATTCTATGTGTGTAACATTATATAGCCCATAAAAGATTAAAAAATAATGTCTTTCTTCACTTGAATGTCAATTAATAGTTTTTTTTAAGTAAGAAAATTGAAACACTATTATTTAATACCTCCACAAACTAATTAAACAAGTGGAAGAGTTTATAAGATACATACATACATATATATATATATATATATATATATATATATATATATATATATATATATATATATATACACACACACACACATATATATATGAGTAAGTAAATGAATATGACATGATATGATAATTTAATATAAAATTAGACAAAGAAAGAAAATTAATGAAAAAAAGAGAAAATATGATAAAATTATAAATATAATTCCATTTAAATTGTTCGAGGTTTAAATGTAAAAATATATAATATAATATAATACATTATTATTTATTTTTGTTATGTATAATGTATATAAATTGTTATTATTTTTATATTACTTATTTATTTGTATGTATAATATAAAAAATGTAAAAAGAAGAGGGAAAAGAAAAAAATTAGTTTAGTAAAGCTATTTTAATTGAAAAAAAGAAAAATAATAAAGTGTCATGTGTAAAGTGTGAAAAAATATAAATAATTACCTAATATAAATTATAAAATTACTTAAAAATTAAAAATTAAATAAAAAAACATACATACGATCACTTATGGCTGAAGCATAGCTTAAAGGTGTAAAATAGATTAGTTAGTATAAACTTACTTAAAAAATAACTAAAATTTATATGGTTCAATTTAGTCCACATGGTTCAATTCGCAAATTTGTAAACCTATCCATCCTAATTTCAATGCATACAAAGTGGTTTGCATAAACCTGTAATTAAAATAAACTAAATTTTGATTAATTCATTTTGTTCAAGTCTACAAATTAGATCGATTTAATCCATGGACCACCAACCTAGCACAGCTTAGAACTAGAACTTAGAAAGTATACATTGACAAAAAAATGTCATTTATACGAAATTAGAATTTTTTCAAATTTTTTCTACTAAAACAAGGACTATAAAACATGTCGATTTTATTAATATAATATATCCCTATTCAATTTTTTTCTAAAGAACATAAAAATTGTTTAATGTTATATTGACTTGTTAATAAGTTCTTAATCATTTAAGATCATGTGACATCTATTTAGTTTGCTTCTATTAAAAATATATAATTTATTTCATTGTTTTTAAGGATGTCCTTTTAGTAGGGTTGCTTAACGAATTTGGCAAACCAAATTGGACTAAAGCTCATTTAGGTTCAATCTACTAAAGCTTGTATCTTAAGCAAGATTATTTTGGCTTTCTAATTCACCTTGGAAGCCCGCACTACACTACCTCTCCTCTATCCAAAACAACTAAAACTACCTAGACTATTTGAACCATAAAGTGCATACATTTAGCTAAAACTACAAACTAAAAGAAAATAAAAATTTTAAAATTATTATAATTTTAGGTCCTATTTAAGCAATTTAACCAAGATTGAGATTGATATGATTATGAAAGCAACCAAGAACCTTAGTGAACAGTGTAAGACTAAGGAATCAATGTACAAAGCTAAAATTATATGGCATATTTTAGCAATAAAAAAGTCAAGGAAAATGTCAAAGAAAAGCTAAATATTCTATAAATGAGGTAGATCTTGAAATTAATGGGTGTCTCTTCAAACAATAATGAAAATTATTTCCTAATTTATAAATATGCTAAAAATAGCTCTTTTGATAAATGGACATACTCCAAGTTTCTAAATTAAGGAAATCAATATAAAAGTAATGGACTATAATGCATAACCCACCTAAGTTATGACTGATGTGATACTTATTACTTAGTTTCTACCAACCTAAGTTAACCCTTAAATTAGTATCATTTATATCAATTTTAAAGGTAACACATTTATGAATTTCAAAATATTTATAAATAAAGTCTACTATTGCATATCTAATAATATATACGTATAGTCTAATATATTTCTAACTAAAAGCTATCAAGACTGTAGGTGCACTAGTCTTAACTTCAAGAAGGTTTTTCTCCTAAGTTGCAAGTGGAGGTGGAGGGATTAGTGTAGATGGATATGAAAGAAGAAAACAACTAAAAAAGTGAATCCTTGACTCAATAAGCAAATAATTTACTTAAAAGGGTTAAAACAAGAGTCTCTTATAATTTAATATCACAAGCCCTTACATTTAAAGTTAATCTAACTCACATAGGCAATATCATTGAATTTAGTAGTACACAGATAACATTAGGAATATTTAATTTTGGAATTCATGTATCAATTAAAGCACTTTAACCATTCTTAAACAATTTATCGATTCCAATACTATTTGACCGTGTTTTAATATTTGTTCCTTACATTTGCATTTCCAAACACATTCATATTGGTGTTTTTTTAATCCTTTATAATAAAATATCATAAGTTCATATCGGCCATATTTATATTCCATAATAATAATACCAGTTTACTTACGTTGCTTTTTAAGCATCATAAGGCAAACTATATATATAACAAATATCATGATTAAATAAAAGTATCCATAAAAAGTAATTAAAATAGCTAATTACAAATAGAAAATGAATAAATCTCGTTATTCCTCCTAGTTATCTCGCTTTATCCCCTTTATAAACATCCATCCTTGTTCCTCCCAATTATCTCACTCTATTCTTTTCACAAACCTTTTCCTGAATCCAGTACTAAATAAATATTCATTATCACCCTATCTCATCATATCAAATATACCTAATGGCATTATCACATTATATCATTTCACTATTCACATCATAAGTAAAGGTGTAAAACAAGGAAGGCAGGGTGGGGCGGGCCAAGCCCACACATCTTAGACCCACATGGGCCCACCCACATAAAATACAGATAAAATAAGTTAGGATCGCAAAGGCCCATGGGTAGCCCACACTTTTTTTTAACTCTTAAAAATAATGAAATCATTATAAAAACATATGTAAAAATAAAAATTTAAGCTCCAAAAGTTAAGAAAAATATCTTCAATTAGATATTAAATTACGTTAAATTAAAAAATATTTATTTTTTCATAAATTATAATTAATTAATTAAATTTTTTTATTTCGTATAATAAGTTAGTCAAATAAATTTAAAAAGATTATATTAAGCCATTACACATTAGATTGAAAATTGGTTTGGATTTAAAAAAATCTAAATGCATGAAAAATTACTAAAAAATTAATAAGCCCGTATTGAAGAGAGGCCTTATTTTTAAAGGGTTAGACTGCCCCGCACCCACAAGAGTCTGTATAAGCCCGCAGGCAATTAGCCCATTTTACATGCCTAATCATAATTAACATTAATAACAATTAATAATAATATTAATCTTATCATTATATAACAACAATATTAATAAATAATTCTATGCCTTTCACAGAGGGCTACAAATCATTCATTCAATATTAAACACAAACCATACAAGCAATATGACTTAATTCAACAATAATAGTAATGTTATGCTTTCATTTTATAGCTTTGATGAAATAATTAATAAAAACTCTTAAGGAACTCCATTAAAAATCACAATAATATAGTTCCATACTCAAAATATTGAAGATAATAATACAAGTATGATTTATGTATATACATAAAGGAAATATATATAAAGAATACATAAAAATAATATTTAAGATAAATACCTATGTTTCTTCAAGGTATACTAACCTTACATTTATGTTTGAGAAGATAAAGTTTTACTTAATATGATTACATTATAAATTCAATATGAAACATGCATTAGTTAATCAATTATGTTTAGTACTTATATACTAGTGGCCTATATATTGATGAACAATGGTGGACCAATGTGCATAGTGGTCCATTAATGTTACTGAAACAAATGTACATTGTACAATGGGATAACCACTAACTTCTGGAATGTCTAATACTTAAATTTTGAAAGCTATGAGTTGACCACTAGGTGTAATGGTTGACCACTAGCATAGATTTTGTATAATTTTTTTTAAAAAAATATTATTTTTCACCTTAAACAAGTTCCAAATGTTTCTAGTTTCTAACCAAACATTATAAAATCATGAATACTAGTTTTTAACACCTCTTAAAAGCCATTTTCACCATTTATTTCATCAAAATCATTACTATTAGTTTTTTACATTACAAAATCATGAATACTAATTTTTGACACTATTAACATTATAACATAAAAGCTTAACAAATTAAGATTTAATTAAGGATTTAAGTAAATCATTTATTTACCATTTATGATGGAGATGAAAAGAAGGAGATGGGAGATTTAACTTGCCCTATCATCAATAATTTATCCAATATCAACAAAAAGAACACAAATCTTTAATTTTTCATATTTTAACCTAAATCTCATCAAACCCTTAGCTAAACCTTGAGAATGCAAAAAGATAACCTTAGGTTATTTTATGTTTGAGAATGATTTTTTGAATTCCAAAACTAAATGTTTCTATAGATCAAAGAAAAAAAAAATAAGGAAGAAAAGGAAAAGTGAAAGTTGAGAAAATCTCCATTAAAATAGATAAAAAAAAGGCTCTTGAGGCTTTTATAGCATAAATGGCAAATTTAAACATAGTAAAACCTTATTCAAATCTCTTTTATACACCCTTATTTAAATCTAAACTTACCAAAACCTTTAATTAGTTTACTTGTTTTTGTTTTCATCATAAAAATCCATTTTTCTTAAATAAATTCTGACCTTAATTGTATCCATAAAATTTAAATAAATTTTTCCTTACACACACATATATAAAAAAAATCAATATGAAATAAAGCTAATTCCTAATTTCTTATGGGGTGTAACATATAGATCTTAAATAAACACATTAATAAATAAGAGACTCCCACAATTATAGAATAAAAGAAACAAATAGAAAAATGCATAAAAATTGACAAAATAAAAATAAAAGACATGGTAGATAATCAAACAACAAAAACATAAAATAGAAAATAAAAGAAAACAATAAACTAAACAAAATGCAATTAGACATAATAGAAATAGAAGATAGTAGGTTAATGACAAAAATGAAACAAAAATAAAATTGTGTAGAAATTAAACTTGAAATAGAAAAACACAGTAAGGTTCAATGGTTTTTGTTATTAGTGCAATAGTCAGAGGCAAAAACAAGCTAAGTCAAGCCAAGCCTTAGCATAAATAAGCAAGCCTATTTCAAAATTTGTTGACTTATGCTTAAAATAGAAAAATATAGCAAGGTTTAATGGTCTTTATAGTTAGGGCAGTATTTATAGGTGGAAATAAGCCAAGCCAAGCCATAGTATAAATAGGTTAAGCCAATTTCAAAATTTGTTAACCTAAGCCTAGCTTGTAACCTATTTGTAGGCTAAAATTTCATCTTGGCTTAACTTGGTTATAAAATTTAAAAAGACTAGTATGACTTATTAGCTTATTTAGGGGTAATTATTAAAATCTAAATAAATTATTGATAGGTTTATAATCTTAGGTGACTAAGTCATAAATAGGTTCCTCAATAAAAAAAAGATAATAATTTTGTTAAATAAATAAGGAATTGAAGAAAATTTTATCTCCATTTTTATAGAAGTATTAATAATATAATATAACAAACTATAATCATATTTATTTAAAAACAAATAAATGATACAATAATATAAATTCATTATTTACAAACTTTAAAAAACTTTAGAATATTGATGACCAAACTAAAAAGGGAAAAGAAAGTATAATGATAAGCAAAGTAGTAATAATCATAATGTTATTAGTTATTTAATTTAAGTTTTGAATTAAAGCAATACATTAGTTAATTATATTCAATCAGTCTGATAAGCCAATAACTTAAGCCTAAAGTTAAATAAGTTAAACTTATTTAATCAATAAGTTATACTTATTTACTTACGTTTAATTTATTTAATTAAATAAATAAGTTAAATCAGGTTTATAATGAGCCAAAACATAAGCTGCTCATGAATGACCTAATTCATTTTAAACTTTAACAACAACGGTGGTGCAGTAATTCTTAGCTATTTTCTCAATCTTTCTTTGTAAATGTTGCTAACTAAGGCAAATTGATTTTAATTTTGAAATTTAGGAGAAATCTAATAGGAAATAGAAATTTAGGCAAGTAGAAAATTAGAATTAGCAGAGTAGGTAAAGACATTTGATTTGGGCCAAGTAGGGTCATTAGGTTAGATTGTTTTATTTTTTTTTTAAAAAAATGTGTTCATATAGTTTACAATCCATGCAAATTAAGGCCTACCAAATCGCGTCCATTTATTCTTTTTTTTTGGCTAATTTTTCATAAGTCTGATCTGCAGAAAACTTATGTATTAGTCTACTATGCTCATTCACCTGAAGCCCATTAAACACCCTTACTTTTTTAAGTTCTCACTTTAAATATCATTTTTTGTCAACATTAGACAACAACCTACTTTTATTCATGAGATAATAGAAGGAAAATATGGATTAACTAAAAGATAATTTTAAAGAAGTAAAATCTAGTTAACAATTGAAAATTTTTCAAATTGTTAGGATTTAAGGAGTAAATTGAAAACTTAGATTAAGAAATGAAATAAGCTAATGTCAAACTTAAGATTATTGAATAAGGACGATAAAGAAACACTATTAAATTTTAGGAAGGAAATTAACTCATTAGATTAGAAGTTTATCTTTTTGGCATTAAAGCTTATGGAAACAAATAATATTATAAAAAAAGGTTGAACTAATTTTTTTTCTCAAAAGTTAGATAATTTTTGGCAAGGTTATAGAAGAAATAACTAATTTGGACTCAAATGGTAAAAGAAATATAATACAATAACCTTAGAACTATATGCTAATTTTATTAATATAACGTAACTCTATTTAGATTTGGAGAAAAAGTTTGCTAATAACATATATTAGATATATGAGGAGTTTTGCAAATGAAACTAATCTATTTGTTATATGACAATTATGCTAACTATTTCTTACACAGAATGCATAGTAAATGATTTTATATTTCACTACAACTAATGAGATTTATACAAGTATTAATAAAATTTTATAAAATATAAAAAATTATTAATATTCAACAAAGATTAATACAAGTGCTAAACTTTGATTTAATTTTATTTCTAAATTAGAAATAAAAACAAATAAAAAATATTTAACTTTAAACTACTAAATTATAAGAATTGGAATAAAAGTTAAATGAAAGTACAAAAATAGTAAAGTAATTTAATCTATTTTTATCCATGATAATAAAGATTTAAATTTAATTTATAGTCAATGTAAATTAGTTTATACTATCATCTATTTATATATTATTACATATTTAGTTTTACACACATAAAATCATAGGATTAAATTTATAACATTAAGGAAGATAAAGCCTTCAATATTATATATTACTTGAATTAAATGCCGTTAACAAAGTTTTTAATTTTTTAATGACGTATTATATTCTTATTACTAGTAGTATAAGTTTTTTTACACAAATAATAAATCAAATTTAAATTCTAAAAATAAAATGATTCTTTAAGTGTAATTTAACCTTATTTTTTAGGGTCAAGAACAATCAATTTAGGCTTCTTTTTTTTGTCGTTCATCCTTAACTTTGGGATTGACTGCAAAAAAAAGCCCACAAATTTGACCCATTATTAGACTAAATTTAATAAGTTCAATAAGCTATTTGGCAATGAGATATAAGTGACATTTGGTTTACAGAACTTTTCTCGCATTTTAAGAAATATTTTAAAGGAATGTGAAGTTTTCATACTTAGTTCAAATTTTATAAAAATATTTTTAGTCTAATATTTTTCCAAAATGTTTCAATAGAAGATGTGGATATCTTATATTTATACGATATGAAAATATTCTAATGATTGATAAAAAGGCATTTTTAGTCTCTGAACTTTTATTACAATTTTAATCTTATCTTCTAAATTTTATGTGCAATAAGTTTACCCTTTAACTTTAAAAAAAAGCACAATGTCACTTAGCTAGCTAACACTGTTCGATTTTTGTAATGGTATTGCTTACATGACATCTAACTTACCATCAAATATGCACACATAAATCATATTTTCACATTTTCAAGGTAAAAAGGTATTTTTAGTGCCTTAACTTTTACTAAAGTTTCAATATTATCCTTTAAGTTTTATTTAAACTAATTTACTCTTTAACTTTTATAAACACAATCATTCCAATAGTAATTTGAAAAATTCTAAAGATAAATTACATTTATATTATATTGCCTATTAGAATTAAGGATTCATAACAAATATGTGATGTTATAAAATAGCATTTCCAAATTATAAAGTTGTATTTATCCAAATTCATTGTTATTTATGGATTTTTTATATGTCTTATACTTCTATATCAATTTCAAAAATAACAAGCCTAATGCCGTTAAGCTATAAGATTAGTTTTGTATGATTTTGGATGATGAAGAAAGCTAGAATTTGACAAATCCTCTTCATAAACTATAATATGGAGAAACTTAAATGAAAGAGTAAATTTGATACAAATAGAACTTAGAGTATAAGATTGAACTTCAATAGAAGTTCAGAGGCCAAATATATCTTTTTGCAATAAAAATATAAAAATATAACTTATATGAGTGATGTAAAATACCAAGTTGGATGCCATGTGAGTATTTTCAATAAAAAAATGATATTAGGCTACTAGGTAACATATGTATTTATGAAAAGTTAGAAGGTATTTTTTTTAAATAAAACATAAAAGACAAGATTGAAATTTAAGCGAAAGTAAAGGAACTACATATGCCTTGTTGCCTTGCTACTATTAATACCTTATTTCACCACCAATTGTTACAGTTGACTACTATCCACTATCGCACATTACTAGCCCCCACATATCACTGCTACCCATTGTCCGAAATCATTATCAGTTACCACCCACCATAAGCATAGTTATTAAAAGAATCATCTAACCAATCAATGCAGATAAACTGTCAATAAATTGAATTGGATTGTATTTGTGAAAAATATAGAGTTCCTAAATAGGAGTTCAATTTCTAAAGTTCGTGGATTGTGGACTCATAAACTGGGTACATGAATTTTTTTTTAAATAATTTTAAACCTAAAACAATAAGTATAAATTCAAAAATCACATATTTAATACATTTTTAATCTACATTAATAATTCAAGATTAAATAAACTATAATAAAAATTATTTAACTTTAAAATTATTAATTTGAAACAATATATTAACTTAGAAATAATTTATTTAAGTCAAATTGATTTGGAAGATAAAGAATTAAGTTTAGGAATGAGTGTTGAATTGGTTGGGTAAAGATTTATGTAGTATATTAATCTAGTTTAAAGATGAAAATGTTTTCTTTAAAAAAAGTATCCATCCTGCAAATTGTCCGATTTGATCTACATGGGCCACAAATTAAATCATTTTTTGTTTACATTTAAGTGACCTCTTTTTACAAGTTTTAATCTATATTTTTTCCAGATTCATAAACCTAGTTTCATTTTAATGGCTCTAATCATGAGTGATTGCAATCATTACCACCCATTTTTAATGATTTTGTTAGCCATCACCCATCACAGGTTACCATTACCATTACCATTACCACCCATCACTAGTAACCTCTATTAGTGATCACCCACCACTAATGATCACTCACTATCAATGACCACCTTTCATCACTACCCATTACTATTATCACTCAATTTTTTATGAAGGTATTTTTGATAATTTAATAATATTTTAAAAATACATAAATTAATTAAAATATAATATTGTAATATTTTTAAGAATACTTTTAAACTAACTAAATATAATAATATCATATTTTTTAGAATTAAATACTGAAAAATATTAAGATTCTAAAAAATGCATAATTTTGTAAACCAAACATTACCATGATGTAATCAAAATAATTTTCATTTAAATTGGATATGAGTTTTTGATATTTCTTCAACAAGGAATGTAAAACCCAAATAGAATTTAGTTAGTAGAAGATACGTATTAGATCTTGGGTAGGCACTAACCCACCCTTGACTTTTGGAATAATAGTATGATTATATGCTAAAAGTATACAATATCCTCATAAAAGTAGCTAAAACTATATAATGCTCATGTAAAATTTGAAAGATAAGAATGGTAATTTTATTTTATTATCATTAAAATTAATAAGATAAAAGGTAAAAAATTAGTTTAAACAATAAATTTATTTAGCAAGATAATGTATAATCATTTATATAATATATTAGATGTATTGTTCCATGTTTGTTTTTACTATAAATATCACTTTCATATTGCTTATCATATGTCAATTTTTTATTTTCTCTCAAAGCTAATATGTTTCTTTTTCTTTTTTTTTCTTCCTATTGCAATTTATGATCATTATTTTTTTACAATCATACTTAAAAACAGCATCTTACAAATCTTTATCTTCTTTAGTATAGCAACCTATTTTCCAATATAGAAAAGATGGTGACTACAATTTCTATATTTTAGAGGAAATTTCATTAATTTCATTTCCATTTTGGAGAAATCTCTTCTTGCGCTAAAGATTTCCCTTTTTCTTTTGGACAAAAAAAATAAGATGCCTTATAATTTCTACATTTTGAACTTATGATTTCATGTTTTTTTTTAGATAAAAAGAAAATGATAATTTGTAGTTTCTATTTTTAAAGAAATTTTACTAATTTCATTTTTATTTTAGAGAAATCTCTTCTCATATTAATGGTCTCCTAGTTTCTTTTTAGGTAAATTGTGCAATTAAATATTTCATCTTCATTTGTTTTTTTTCTCTATTCCTTCATCTTCATTCATTCTTCATTCAATTCTTTTGGCTACTCATTATTGATGTTCTTAAACTCTACTAGAATTTTTTATTTGATTTGAAAAGTTTTAACCATATTTGGCTTGATAATAGTTCTTTAAGAATTGATTGAAGCCTGATTTGTTAGGTTATACATTGTTTATACTATATTCTATTATGTCATCACAAATTCCTTCCCAGTATTATCGAAACTTTTTAATATTTATTTATAATGTGAATTTTAGATAATTATGTTATAATGGTTTATTTGCTTTATGAACCTAGATAATCATGTCTATTAAGATTCATAATTTGTCATAGTTTTCTGCTTTTTTTTAGTGTATTATGTATTCATCAGCATCTCTTATGATAAAATTATTTATTTCATCCCTAAAATTTTAAGGTATTGACAAAATAGTTCATAAATTATATTAAATAGTCAATTTCATTCTTGAATAATAGCCTATACAAATAATCTTGTTCCTCTATATAGATAATTTCATCCTAAATATCTACACAAAGGAATAAAATTGTCTATAGAAACTGTTATTCAAGAATAAAATTGATCATTTAATATAATTTATGAACTATTTTGTTAGTATTTTACAATTTTAGAAATAAAATTAATAATTTTGTTATCTTTTATTCTCAAAATTTCCTATACAATCAATATTTTCATTACATAATGAAAAAAATTCTACATCCAGCATAACATTTGTGCATCATAATAAATTCAACACTTTCATGACTTTCTACACCATAATTTTAAATAAGTTTTCTAATTTTAAATGAACTTAGATAATCATGTCATATTGGATCATTAAGATAAAGGTCAAGTGTTTGTCTTCTTATTTCTATTATACTATTTTTTTTCTTTCGTTCCTTTAATGCATTTACTTTATCACTAGAATAAACTTATATAACTTAATTTTTCATTACTTTATTATTGAAATTATTTCTACATTTTCATATGGGAAAGTTGTGTATCATGTAAGATTCTCTTAAGTGCAATATTTTAGAGAGTTACTAACTTCTTCAATTATAGATTTCATTCTCATTTAATTTCAAGTGATTACAAAAGTAATAGCTTTGTTATCCAAGAATAGCATCTTTTGTTTTATTTCATGTGTTAAGTTTTTTTATTAGCATTTGCTTTTTGCCATTCATTAGTTATTAGTTTGTTGGCTAACTATTCGTTGATGTTATAGTTTTTTTTCGTATGATGTGCTTAACCAATTATATGCTATATGTAGAAACATGTTTATTAATTTTTTATAGTTTGAATATTTTTATTCTCATTAATTGTTAAGTGCTTGATTAAAGCAAACATTAAATATTATCTCATTTTGGAGAAAAATAATCTGGTATAGGATGTAGGAGTCCATGTTTAATTTAAAATGTGAGAGTAAAATTAATTATATTTTTACTTCATAAATATAAGATGGGAGGAAAACTAAGTTTTTTTTTCCTTATAACTAATTGAAACATAAATTTTCAATATATTTTTTATTAATATTATTTCTTTAGAAAAATAAGAATTTAGAATTGATAAATAAGGGAACAACTCCTTGATACGTATGGGTTATTTAATAAATTATTATAATTATCCACTTTTTGACTTTTAATTTCATTTAATTTTAGATAAGGTAGGATTTTACCATGGAAAAGAATTCAAGAAAGTTGATTGTAGATAATTGTTTTTTTTATATGAATAATTGGTATCCGGTAGATCGTATTGGACCTCCAACTAATTCAGACTCGAGTTAGGAGGATCTAATAAAGGGGTAAAACTCTCCTAATAATAGATTTTCTCCATTTATAACACTTAAACCTGAGACCTTACTTAAAAGGATTGAGCTCCTAGCTACTCAAACTAACCATCATTAGTAATTGTTTATTTTTTAACTCTTAATTATATTTAATCTTGGAAAAAAAGATATATTACCATAAAAAAAGAATATAAGAAAGATGATTGTTAATAGCTTAAACTAAAATCATCTAAATATATTATGCTAATAATATAAATAAATATCATTTGAAAATACTTTGTAATTAACTTATCTTATTCTATTTTATTAACATTTATCTAAATGCTTTTGGTTTTGAAAATATGCTATAAACAAATTGTGAGAATTCAAAAATAATTTTCAAAGTAGTAAATATGTTTTTTAAAACTTTTAATGTAATACAATTATGTAATTAGTAAAAAATAGTCTTTTCAAAAAAATTTATATATAATAATTAATATTCAATTAAAAAAATTATGCCTTGTGCGTTGCTTGAGTTACAATCTAGTTTGTATATGAGAGGCATGAAGATATTTATATTTGAAGTTACATTATACCTATCAACTCTTTTTTATTAGGGTTTTATTTGGTGCAAATAACTAATAATTAATAAATTAATTAAGAATAAAAAAAATTTAATTGATAACCGATTATATTAAAAGCATTTAGTAAAAATTAATTCTTGAACTAATTGAAAAATGTAAAATAACATAAAATACACTAATATAAAAAAATATGAATTAAATTAATTTATATTTATTTTTAGATCAAATTATATTAATATAAATAAAATATTCAAAATAAGAATATAAATGGAGTGAATTGTTCTGCCCTCCATTATACATTGCTCAAATTACACAACCCACCCTTCTATTTTAAAAATCTACAAGTTATTCTCATGTAACGAAAAGTGTGAAGAATATTCCGATTATATTCTTTGATTCTTTTCTTTTTCTGATTTTCATTAATAAAAATTTTTAATGTCAAAAATATCCTCCCATAGACGTGATTTAGCGGCTTCCACTCTCATCCTCACAGAACCTAACCTTCCCCTCTCTTCTTTTTCTCGGTTCATCCTCCTGTTTCTCTGCTTGGGTTGGATGGCTATAAGGCATGTTGCTACAAAAAAGGGCGAATCGTCTCTAAATGCGTCATCCCATTTTTACAAGTAGTCAAAACATTTAGATTCCTACTTTTAGCCTTTCAAAAAAGTTTTTAAATCCGTGATTGTTGCTTTTACGATAAGGTTAGGATTTTGAATTTACCTCAACAGAGTGGTGAATTCTATAGTATCTTAAAATTTTAAATTTTTTAATAATATGATAATATCAAAATTATTAAATTAAATTTATTAAAATATAAATAATAATTATTAAATAATTTTACAATTTATCATATTATCCTAAATTTTAAATTTTCTGAAATACCATGCGAGCACCTAATGAGATATGTTTGTTTAAGTTTTGGATTCGACAGAAAGTGGGTTTTGAGACTTTATTGTCTTACTTTTGGTAATAGGGTTGCAAACGGTCTATAAATGATGGTTCAATTGAAGGATGAAATTATGGTATATGATTAATTAAGTGATATAATGATATATCATTAAATTTAATGATATATTAAATTTATTTTTAAGTTAGATTTTACATATTTTATATTAACATATGCATATAATTAAATTTATGGTGTATCAAAATAATATACTAATACACCACTAAGTCAGTAGTATACTATTAAATTTTCACTCAATTCAATTTTAGAAGATTGGTGTAGAGTTTTTAGAGAGAGAAAGAGAAAGAAAATTATCTTCTAATTCTTCTCTTTGAAAATCTTAAATACCTATCATTTAGGTTAAACAACAAAATTTGATCTAACAGTTCATTGAGATAACGCACCAACACAATGCTTATTCAATAATATACTATTAAATTTTTCCTCAATTCAATTCTTGGAGATTGGTGTAGAGAGAGAGAGAGAGACAAAATTACCTTCTAATCCTTCTCTTTGAAAATTTTGAAAATTTATCATTTACATTTTGGATGCGATTCCAAAGCTCTCATTCAAAGTTTAAATTCCTCTTCACATAATGGTAACTAATTTCTCCATGCTATCTCTCACCTACTTCAGAAAGAATGGAAAGTTATTGTTCAGCATCTATATAAGAATATATACAAAGAAGGAAATTCTTATATAGATGCAATGACTAATTTGAGTTTCTCTTTGGAGTCAGGCACGCATTTATTTCAACGCTCTCCACCTTATATATCTCATATAGTTCTTGCTTATGTCTTAAAAGTTTCTACAACTCGAGTGATTTCTAATTAGTTGTTTTTTTCTCCTTTTTTTGGGTCTTTGACCCCTTTTCATTACAAAAAAAAAAAACAATAAAATTATATTTATGTGTGACTAATTTACATGATTTTATAGGTAAAGGATGTTTTTTCGGCTTTCTTTGCTGTTGAAGAACCATATACTGTTTATGGAAATGTTCTCTTCCATGTACTTTTCAACATTTTAGAAAAAGTAATTTGGACATTATATGTTCAAATTATGACTAAAGCAATTGACTTAATAGAATTTCTCGCCGTTAGTTCAATTTGGTCTTATATGTAATGTATATTTTAGTTTTAGAGAGGATTAGTGTAAATTTTAAAATTAAAAGGGAAGGAAGTGTATTTCGTTCCATATTTGAGGAAAAGCAAGTAATTTATTCATATAATTATCTAAAATTTAATTAATTATATTTATGATATCATATATTTTTATTTTTTTAAATAATATTATAATGATTTAAATTTTAACTAATTATATTTTTAAAAAAATTATACTTTACATACCAGTAATTTTATCAATTTTCACTTAGCACACTTATGTATTTTAAGCATTATAATTTGTCCAGGTTCTCTTTCTATTATTAGTATTTTACCCACTTAAATTTTTTCATTTAATTTTTAACAATAAGAGGTAAATTAAGTGAAATCAAATTAAGCCAAATACGGATAAAGTGTAATTTTTTTGTATTATGTGAATTGATGTCAAAATTTATTAATAGGAATTAAAATATGTTAATTTTATCTGTTTATTTAATAACAAACCTTAAACAAGAAAGAAAAATCTATTATAATACATGGCACAAATAAAAAACAAAAATCATGAAGTTTGTAAATAACAAATTTTTTATATTCTATTACTAATAATTTTGTAAAGTATATAGTAATAACATATAATTTATAGATTTAGACCAAGAAGATAGGGCTAATATATATTTTTTAGTATCAATTGAAAATTCTAAATATTCATTCAAGTAAATAGGAAGAAATTGTAATTTACTTTCTTGTGATTCCCACCGTATTCACTTAACTCAATTTCTATGAAATATTCTCTTAAATATTGGATTAAAAAAAATTAGGTGGATAAAGTATTAATATTAAAAAGTACATATAGGAAGAAATTGTAATTTACTTTCTTGTGATTCCCTCCATATTCACTTAACTCAATTCCTATAAAATATTCGATTAAAAAATTTAGGTGGATAAAGTAATAATATTAAAAAGCACATATGGGTAAATTATAATACTTGAAAATAGAGATGAGTTAAGTAAAGATCAATGAAACTATACGTTGCTAAGTATTTTTTTTATTTTATTATATCACATATTTATTTATTTATTTTATATTAAATTAATGAGAAAATATTAAATTAAATATTGATTTAGATAATTAGAATATAAATTATCATTTAATTAAGAGAAAAGGGATAAAATTATAAAAAAAATAAAAAATTATTAACTTATAAGTTATGCTATGAAATTTATAAAATAAAAATTTATTTTTTAAATAAATTAATGCACCAAATAAATAACAATGCAACAACAAGCACCGGTTTGACTAAGGGTGCAAATGAGTTGCTCATAAGCAATTTGAAATTTATTTGTAAAAAGTTCGGTTCGAACTCAAATTTTAATGAGTCAAGCCTAAATGAGCTTGACTCATTTAGTTCGTTTATTAAATGAGTTGAGCTTAAATTTTTTATTGCTTGATTCGAATTGTTCGCAAGATTAAATGAACTTAGTATAAAATATATTTTTATTTTTTATATTATATATAATATAAATATAAAAACCTCATTAAGTTCTTTTAGGCCAATTTAGATTTGTATAAACTTATTTAAGATCGTTTAAACTCAAATATAAAATATATTTTTATTTTTTTATATTATAAATAATGTAAATATAAAAAACTTGTTAAATTCTTTTAAATTCATTTGGGCTCGTATAAACTTATTTAGGATCATTTAAGCTCAAATATAATATGAGCTTGAGTTTGAGCTCAAATATTTAAGTTCGATCAGAAATTTAGAATAAAAAATCTAAAATTTGTTTAAACTTAAATATGTTCAATTAAGCTTTAAGCTCATGTTCGAATTGAGTTCAAACTCAAACTCGACTTTTTCAAATTTGATGAGTTCGAACTCGTTTACTATTATTAAGTTAGAACTTGAACATGTAGATATTTGACTCGATTCGACTCGTTTGCACCCATAGGTTTAACATTGGGGGCATAGTGATTTAAAAGTAATGGATTGAAAACTTGCTTTGTCGCCTATTCCATTTGAAATGAATTATAAAAAAGTAAAAATGGTATCATTGATTTGAGTTCGTTATTACAATTACATTATCATCACGAGAAAGGGCTAACAAATAAATGCAGAGAGCCGAATTCTCATCAACATCCATCCTCGTAGTCACCAAAATGTCTACAAAATAAGGATGAAAAAGGGCAAATATTTACCCATTTTCTCTCTGCTAATTTCTTTATGCCAACATTGAACCAAAACCAATAGCCAATTGCATTGTTGAATGAATCTTGAGGTGTGAAAATGATTGTTCGAATTACGCACTTTAATGTTACAAGCGTGGAGGGAAATTTAATCCACAACTTAGGTCGCACGGATGGAATGTGAAAGAAAAAGTGAAGTTCACTTATTTCTGGCCTCAAGTTTATGAAGGCAAATCCGTGATCGCTTTGAAAACAACAACGCTTGCTCTTAGATAAGTGGATCCCATTAATTGACTTTGGTTGTTATATATAGGCAAGTATCTGAACAATCTGCATACCAAGTGATGGGCTGCAGTTTCTACATCCCCATCTTATTTGCTTTGGAGATTTTACTTCCTCTATTGTTCATTTATGGCCAATATCTGTTGCTCTATTGAACTTGAGCCTAGGACCTTGAGTCAAGACCAACTCATTCAAGCAAGGGTAACTAATACCCAGCTACTTGGTTTCCTTTCCATGATCATTTGCTTCTTAATTTGATTTTATTCGTTTGTTATTCATTTTTTATATGTAATTGAGTTACTAATAATGTTGCAGTCATTTTCAATGATATAGTAATATTTAATATTATTTTTTCCTTTTTTCATCTTCTGAGTATAAAGACATGAACAATCATATCAACGAAGGCTACTTACATTGATTATACATATATTTCCAAATTCATGCAGGAAGTAGCTGCGGACGTAGTACAGAAGTTGGAACCAGATGAAGCCTCAGCTCTATTCAATGAGGTATGTCTTCCTAGCCGCATTCTTTGTTCTGGTATTTGTTTATTAATTATTAGTAATGATATGCTTATTTCCTTTTACTTTTGTATAGATATAAAATATTTGAAGTCAATTTATTTCTTTTGCATATTTTTGAAACAAGTCAAGTCAGATTGAATTACGCCTTACAAACTAGAGTACGGTTGTGAGAAGAATTATAAATTTTATTGCTAATGCATTACTTATCTCGATACTCAAATTAAAAATTCTCCTATTTATTGGCAATGAAGGGGTTCATGGAGGCCGATCCAGTAAGAAAAATGGGTGAAAAAAGAGGCCAACTTGAGAAAATTGTTAGTAACATGGAGAGGGCTGAAGGAATCGCTGATGATGAGAAAGCTTGCCAATGCTTGTGCAGTACTGCTGCTCCTGTTGAATCCCCAGATCATCAAAATCATCTCAAAGAGCCCCTTTCTGCCCCATTTTGACGGCAAAATTAAAAAGTATATCCTCAACATTATAAAATACTGATAAAATAATCTGTAAATTATATAAAATTATAATTTTATTTTTAAATAATAATTCATATAAATAATTTTATCTTTAAATTACTACATGGGTGAAATTATATATATGAATTATTTATTTATAAATAAAATTATAATTTTATATAATTCAAAAATAACTTTATGAGTATTTTATAATTTAAGGTGGAAATTATTAATTTTATACATTTTGATTTTAGGCTTATATGTACAAATGCCTTGTAATTATCTACTTTGTGGGAATAATAAAATATTAGAATTGTTTTGCTTTGTTTAATTTCATGCGAGGATATGGATGACTGTATTAATGAATGATCATCATTGTTCTTCCCAATATTATTTTTGCCAATAAAATGATGATGGCATGTGGCATTTAAGATATTGGCATATAGAATTCAAATTAAATTAAATTTATTGTAAGTATAATTTAATTTTATGTCATCATTCATTTATATAGGTTATTATGCTGTTAAAAAATTATTAACTTTTACCTTTAATAAAAATTTAATTATTTTTAAATGACACAACATATTTTTATTCACTAATAGTTGATAGAGAGTCTAACAAATAAAAAACAAATTTAAGTTGTTGGCTTGGTCATTCTGATTTCTATTTTATATATTCAATTTGCGACGAAGCTTAATAGAAGTATAGGGATTATGGTCCCCTTAAAAATTTTAAAGTTATTTATTACTATTATATAATTATATATAATTTTAAAAAATATTTGTATATAAATCAGTCATCACTTTATTATACAATTTTTTTATTCTCTGAAATTTTATATCAAAATTCGTAAGTTTCTAGAATCGGGTAATTATAAAAGGTGACCCAATGCAATGGCCTACAATCGGTAGATCCTTTTGATGCCACAAAGACAAACAGCTTGTAATTTGGATTTTTTTTTTCTGCTTTTACTCTTTTTTCAAATCATTCTTTTAATGAAAAATTATAGCCCATTTAACTATAATTTTACAAATTTTTACTTAATTTACTTATATTTTTAAATATCAAAATTCACTTGCTCATGCTTTTTAATGTTAATATTTTGTCCATCTAATCTATTTTTTTGTCTAATTTTTAATGGAATATTCTATAACAAATTGGTTAAATAAATTCAAACAAAATTGTAAGTGAATAAAGTATACTTTTTTTATATTTATGTAAATTTATATCCAAAATTCTCAATTGGAACTTAAAAAAATACTAGGCTGTCTCTTTATTTAATTCTACAAACTATATGCTATTATTATATTTTTTACAAAATTATTAGTAATAGAATATATAAATTCTATTATTTACAAACATGAGGTGTTTTAGTTGATTTTTCTTTACCTGTGTTACGTATTATAATTTTTTTCCATTTAAGATAAAGGTACATGGGTGAAGAGAATTACTAAAAAGGGAAATAAAATTAATTTTTTTACTTGATATTGAGAATTTTTTACGTCAATTCATATAATATAAAAAAAAATTACACTTTACTTACTTATACTTTTGCCTTCACTTAATTCACTTTGCTTACCTATAGTAGGTATTGTAATATTTTTTTGTTTAAGCTAAATATACATGGGCGAAGGAATTATTAGAATAATAAAACAAAACTAATATTTTTTAATTGGTACTAATAATTATTGACATCAGTTTATATAATATAAGAAAAATCACACTCTACTCGCATGTAATTTCATATTTATTTAATATACTTGTTATGGAATTTTCTGTTAAAAATCATATGTTAGAAAATTTAGATAGGCAAAATTTTAACTAAGGCTAAAAATCACCCATCTAGTGATAACTAACCAAATCAAACCAAATTTTGGCGATCGATGATAGTTGCTTACAAGGTTGCAACTAATGGCATAATGAAATGAGGGAGTTTAGTTGATTCTCAATCAAGTTCGATTTTTTCATAGGATTAATGGAACTAAACTGAAACCCAATTGATGTGAAAAGTTAACATTGTTCAGGACTTCGATCTTTAATTAAAATGGTCTCGTTGCAAGGTCATACTTTAGTCCTTTGTTTGAAGAAATTTTCCCTCAAAAGAAAAATCTTAGCAAAATGCCAGAGCTTCTACTTTTCCTTTCTGCCTTGTCAAACTGGATCTCATTGTTGAGTTAATTGGTTGAAGTTCACCATCTACTACTCAAATCCATTGAAGAAGTATCATTTCCAACCATACCTTGTTTTGATTTCTCATTCTCCTAGTCATGTAAAATCACTTCCTACAATTACAAATGAAACCCTAACAATTAAATAAGGAAACATTATCTATTGTTCTTTTTTTGTGTCTTTGTCCCGCTAACTTCTTTCTACTTCTGCACCCATTTTGCACCTTAATTCACAAGTTTCACCCTCCTTTTTCTTGCATCCTATAGACTATAATCTATGAATTACAAAATGCATGTTTTAAGGAAATCTTCATCATGGTATGTAATCACTCTTTTTGCCTTTTTTTTAATAAATTGTTGTGCTTCATGAAATGAGGTTATTTTTTCTTCTACTTCTAATCTAGAAGTGGGTTAGAATTAATAAAAGGTTTACTAATTCAATTTTGTAGAATTTTCTTAATTTAAGGTTTAGTTTATTTCAAAATCAAGATTGTTATGATGCATTTAAGGATAATTTTGATTTTCCTTTTATAAGTTCTATCTCTCTCTCTCTCTCTCTCTCTCTCTCTCTCTCTCTCTCTCTCTCTCTTTGTGCCTTTGAAATAGCAAATGTTACAACCTATAAGAAAGTAGAAATTTATCTTATTTTAATTTAATTTTATATTTGTATGTTAGTGGAAATTTATTTAATTGTTATGGATATGTTAGGATGAGTTTTTATTTGAGAAAATGTGTTTTAATGACATGGGTAAGAAGAAATAAGTCATATATGAGTTATAGTATGATTAGATTTGAATAATTATGCATGGAAGAGAATTAAGAACCTTTTTTCCTATTGTACACTTAAGAATTGACAAAATACCCAAACTACCTTTAAAAATATCATCACCTTATAACTCCTAACCAAATTTCACTTTAGCCATTTCTTCTTGCAATAGTCAACTCCTTCACCCTCTTTATACCTTAACTCAAATTCAAGTGAAGCAACAAATATTAAGCCACTAACTTCAAGTTATTATCCAAAATCTTAGAATAAATCAAGCTAATTGTTCTCTTTGTCAAATTTTAGGATTGATAGTTTAATAGGTTTTAAGAAGCTTGATGAAGAAACTTAGGATTTTGGGGAAACCTACATTAATTCCTTGAATTTCTATTACATGAAGAAACTTGGAGTTTTAGGTAAATCAAGGTAACTGTTCTCCTTGTCAAATTTTAAGGTTGATAGTCTAATAGGTTTTAATAAACTTGATGAAAAAAACTTGGGATTTTAGGAAAACTTACATTAGTTCCTTGAATTTCTATTAGATAAAGCAAGTAAATCCTTTCTTCAACTCCTAATTGTCTCTTCCATAAGTAAGTAAGTAAATCATTTACTTAAACTTTTATTTGAATCCATAATATAAAAAAGTTCTTTGCTTTAATATGGAAATGTTAGAAATTAAGGATTTTGATAATATTTATTATGTTTAATGGTGAAAATGGCTTTAGGAAAGTATTAGGAACTTATAATAGTGATTTTGTAAAGTTTGATTGGAATCCAAAGACATTAGACAAGTGATCTATGTGAAAATTGGATATTTTTCAAAAGAAATAATGCAAAGCCCAAACTAGTGGTCAACCATTACTTATGTTGGTTGGCCATTGCACCTATTTATAGATTGATAATCTATGAAAATGCAATTTCTAGACTCTTAGTATGCAATGGTCAACCATTGTACACAATAGTAAACTAATTTTACCTTTATTTCAACAACATTGGTCAGCCATTGCATGCATTGATCCAACAATGTTCAACAACACATAGGTTATTAGTGTATAAGTACAAGACATAAAATTAAACAATTAATGCATGTTTAACCTCTGTATGAAATTATAAATATATTATTAAAGATTTTACTTTCTATAATGTTTATATATGATTATTCTACCTTGAAATAAATTCCAAATGCATTGTAATATATAATTTATGATACATGTAAAGCAAATTTATGATTATGAAATGTATTTATGGCTTGAATGTGAAATTAGGGTGATGAATCAACTTGTGAAATAAATAGTACTAAATTCTGTAAAAGGTTTGTGAAAGGATAAGGTAAGTTCTTAGAAAAACAAAGTTAAGTTTTTAAAAGAATAAGATTGACTAAAAAACATAAAGAGAGATATTTATTTATTTTATATTATGATCAATATTTATTCTCCTTGAAACATTGCCATTAGTCTCATGGCCACAATTTGCATATGAGTTGGTATGTTTGAAGAATTGTTATGATACCTCTAATCATTTGTTAATTATATTTACTTGTAAATAAATTATTCACTTACTAAATCCTAAACTTATACTTTTTTTTAATCTTTGATTTTTTTAAATGCACCAATTGAAATTTCCCCTCTTCCACCTACAATTTAAAAGTAGTAAATCTCCTTGCTATATTTTTAAAGCAACCTTAGTTTGTAAATAATATGTATATAGAAGTGTTTTTGAACCTTGTAGAATGTTATATAAATAAAGTTGTAAATGTAAGTTGTACATATACCCCGGTAATATTTATATAATGTGTATGTTTAAAGGTAGTTGAATGATGTCTATAGGTAACAAATTAAGTTAGGCTACTAAAAATTAAAAGACAAATTCTACACTGATTATGATCTTGGTAAGTTTTGATAGCAAAATTATAGGATAAACTCTCCTCTTTGTCTTATTAAAAACATGGTAAAATTTGGTTATATTTCACTTGAAATCAAAGTAATTTGACTAAAATTAATCACAACAATTAAATTAGTTTAGCATCTTAAATTAATAAGTTAAATTTAAATTTTGAGAATCACAATTTCAATTGATTAGTTAAAAATTTAATTAAAAATATAAATAAATAAATTTCAATATTTGAAAATATAGATAAAATAAGTAAAGTTCATAAAATCACATATGGTAAAATATTTTTTTCCCTTTTTCTCCTATAAATTTGATCGTGGCTCTTTTCTTACTTGAAGTTGTCTTTTCGATTTACAATTAATGTTGTAATTTTAACGGTAGACGTAATAATAATGGTAATAGAATAATTGTAATAATACAATTCTATACCCGTTAATATTAAAATCATGAGAATAGTCATTTTTGTTAAAAAATTTCCAACTTTTGCGAAGTTTTTTTTTTTTTCCTTTTTCTTCGAACGTAAGGAAGAGAGAGGGAAAACCAAAATCAAAATTGCAATGGGGTAAAGCAATTAGGGTTTTCAAATTTGTTTTGTACCGGGTTTTACAATTATTACTCTCACCGATCTTCTTTGCGCTAAAAGTTTTGGGAGGGAATTCCAAAACAGAAAATTTATCAGAAGAACCCTTCCAAATTCAGAATCTCGCTCGATTTCGATTTTACACCGGCAGAGCCCATCTTCAATTCCTTCAGGTACTGTATTTCTCGGTGTATTTTCATTGCGATTAGTTTGTCTGAAAAGAACTGAAACTTAGGAATAACTTGAAATGGTTTGTTTTCTATTGGAAACCATAGGCAAGAGAACTAGTTAGAGATTTTCGGGATCGGATGTTAATGCTTATGGCTTTCTGAAACTTAGCTCGACCTAGCACAAAGGTTTGTTCCATTCAAGAGGAGAAATTGTTGGGAATAACCTAAAGGGATTGAGATGTTTTGTTATTTAGTTGTTTTTCTTGTGTTGTTCCGTGGTTCTATATTGTTTAGAAGCAACCCAATTGAGGAAGTTCATAACTTGATAAGATACTTTATCAACTTGATTGCCCTTTCTTTTGATTATTCTAGCTTTTCACCTTGTTTTAGCTTGATATGTTCTACTGGCTTATACATTTGACGTGGCATGTATCATCTATCTTCGCTAGAGTAAGAAGTAAAATAGAATTAGTTTGAGTTTTAATGTGTTCTCTTTTCTTCACATAATCCGCCTGTGGATGAAATGTGCATTGAAATGCTGTAAGTTTAATTCTTGCATTGTAACTTGTAAGTCTACTTATTAGTCATTGCTTAAGGTTCATACTTTCTGCTTAACTCTCTCAGCCGAGCTTGATCATCTGAAAAAATTTCCCCTTTTGTTCCTACCTGCTTGGTGTATGTCTTTGATGAGTGCTTTTTATATAATACAAGCAGAGAGTGAAGTATCTCATTGTTAATTTGCCGCAATCACCTCTGTTCTGCAAAAATAAGATAAAATGAGTAGCAAAGTGCAAAGAACCCCAAGATCTGGAAGGCAGTCCTTATTCTTCCAAGATTTGGCTTCACCAGTTTCAGCTCGGAGAGGAAAGTTCTCTGGTCCTGGTCAGGCAGCTGCAGTATCTGTGCCATGGCGTGAGAACTTTGGGGGTTCAGACCTTCCACCGCCCCCTGTATACACCTTGGAAGATAAATCAGACTTTTCTCCAGAATCAGGCATACTAGATTACCCAGTATCCCCTGAAGCTAAGTCAGACCCTCGAACTCCAATCCAAGCAGCCAGTAGAGAATTTTCAACTCCAATAAAAAGCAAATCAGAGACCAGCACATCATATGCTTCAAAAGTGATGCAACAAAACCAACAGGGTTCTGGAGGTTTGAATTGGTGGTCACCTGCAACTGCAAAGAGTGGCAGTGAACAAGATGAGAAGGGAAAGGGTTTGGCTTCACCAGTTGAAGGTGTGGTTCAGCCGAGTCCTTTGATCACTCTTCCTCCACCAAGGGAAGTTGCAAGGCCAGAGGTGCAGAGAAATTCCCTGCCTGCAAGGAGTCTCAATGAAGAAGAATGGGTGACTGTTTATGGGTAATGTGTTATCTTATCTCTAATATCAGCTACCTAAAGAAATCTACTATGATAATTACATGCCCATATACATTCTAGTAACAATGACATTTCTTTGCAGATTTCTCCCAGGAGATACAAATTTGGTTTTAAGGGAATTTGAAAAATGTGGTGTAATTTTGAAGCATGTTCCTGGCCCTAGAAATGCAAATTGGATGCACATTTTATATCAGGTATTCCTTCTTCCCCTTGTTCAAACATTATGAATAGAGCTTTCTTGATGAGGCATTAGGTGTATGCTGTCTTTCTTTCCACTTGTACTTTTATCATAAGCGTAGCTACAAGCAAATAATAGTCATGCTACATATATTTATGGTGGCTGTGTTTAAAACAGAAATGCATAGAGTCAACCATATCTAACATCGCTTTACAATGTTTTGCTCATGTAGAATCGAGCAGATGCTCTGAAAGCTCTTAACAAGAATGGGATGCAGATTAATGGAGTCCTAATAGTTGGTGTGAAGGCTGTGGATCCCATGCAATGCCAAGCCTTAGATGGAAGGCTTAACAATCAGGGCTTTATGCCCCTGCCTCCACCATCTTCTAGAGCCTCTGAATCAAACGCAATGGGAACACCTTGTCGAACCTATTATCTTCAGAACGGCAATGCAAGTGCGCGACAGACAGGGGGTGCCATTGCTTCTCCAACAAAATCGTTGGCGACCAAAATCATGGATTTGATGTTTGGGGTTTAGATTAGCTCTTCTGATGGACCGTACTATATCATACCGTTTCGCTTTAAGCAACTCTATAACCCTTTCGGCTATACTTATTCTACCAAGAGTTACAGTGCACGTCTTGTTGATTGGAGTTTGAGGCTTGCCGCAAGTTTGTGGTTTTTTTTTTCCCCCTCAATATAGAATTTGCTGTAGATTAAATGCTGACTGTGAACATAAAATGCAGAAAAATATTCATTGTATTCATTTTTCCAATGGTTATGCAGTACTAAACATACTTAAAACATGGCAGTAGGCATAGGGAATTTTGATGTTCTCAATGGTAAAATGTGTTGTGCTTTAAATTAGAGAATGAAAATTGAGAATCCAAGAAATGCAGTATACAATGCTTTAGATTCGTTGTGTTTGGAAAAGCCAATCTTTGACATTGTGATTTGATTTTTGCTAGAGCACTTTTCTTTTAAAAATGTAGTTCAGCAAATGTTGAAGTGGCCATAAATCCAATGTTCACTTTGTCGTATTTTACACATACTATCAAGCTTATGATGCATGTTATCGAATTGAGCATCACAAGATCTTCCTATGATAGAAACTTAGAAGGCACTAGTTGGTCTCTATCATTATATGATGTTTTCAATGTGTTATCACTGCTTCAAATTAGACAATCAAGAATTTGATTGGGCGCCTGTGTCTTTAATTAGATTCAACTTTGAAGTGTAAAAATGATCGACGCACTACAAGGCCGCCACCCCAATTGAATACTGTTCACACTTCAACCATTTGTGAGCCAGTATTGTCATTGGCACAATTAAAGTTCCAGTTTCACACACAATTTAACCAACTTATGGATTCCACAACAAATGATACAATGGTGTGGGGGAAATATTTTAATAGCACTTAATTACATTATATAGTCTCACTTATTATATTTAATATATTATGAGTTGAATTAATCTCTTTTGTTCACCGGCCTACCTTGTTATATATATATATAATTTATGAATGTAAGTGTAAAATCACCGTTGAATAAAAACATTACTTTGGTGTGAGCTGGGTAATGAATGGATTTCTACTTCAAAAAGTCTGTATAGATGATGACTCTGCATTTTGGTTTAAGACAATAGTAGTTCTCCAGTTAATGCAGCCACTGTGGGAGCCAATTCAACAAGGTTCCTCTAACTTGTTGTTAGGGGTCATTGAGCAGTGTTTTCCATTGCGAGAAAAATCCAATACACCTGAAATACAGACAAAAATCATTAGCATGAAATCAGCTACGCTTATTGGTCAATAAAGGCGAAGAAAGTCCAATAGCATTATTTCGTTCAGTTCACGGGCGCTTCCTCTGGAGTTGGTGAGTGCCCCCACGAGAAATTTTATCTTGCTTCATGTATAAGAGTTTTTTCTCACTCAAGAGCAAAAAAGATAGACATAATTTAAATAATAAAAATATATAAACTCCATCAATATAGAGTTCATGTATTTTTATAGATCTATCTCTCTTCAATTAGATTAAGTAATTCCCTTGCTAAAAAAATAAGATAGAATGTGTCGTGCCCCTCCCCCCCCCCCCAAAAAAAAAAATCTCCTCTGGCTCAAAATGCTCTCTACATTGCTATTTTTTCCTTTATTATCTTATTTTTTTATTCGTTTTTTCCCCATGGTTTGTTTTTCTTGAAAATTAAACAAATCTCTTGTCACAGCTAATTCACATCTTCTCACTCAATTCACAAAATAGTAGTGGTGTAAAAAATAAGTTAGTTCTAATGGATTAATTTGAAATTAATGTAATTTTATCTAATTTAGAATTGTGATGAATATAAAAAATAATCACAGTGATCCAATTTAACAAATGACTAAATCTAACTAGTATTAGCCTTTTGAATTATTAGATTAGTTTATTAACTTGGTTTGTTGAGCTAATGAGTTAATACATTAAACATGTTTATTAGTTTATTAATATAAATAAATAATAATTAATTAGTTTATTAATATGTGTATATATATAAATTATAATTTAATATAAATAATATTAAAAATTATATACTAGAAATATTAGATAATTTGAATGTTAAAATTTGTGAATTTATATATTTAATATTATTAGTATATATTATATAAATTTATCAAAATAAATAATTATATTAAAATTAATGATTTTATATATTTAATATTATCAATATATATTATACAAAGATATTTAAAAATTAATAAAAATTACATGAGAAATTAAAATGATTATCATAAGATCTAAAATTTAATAAAATAATTATATAAAGTAATTATTATAATTGAATAAATATATTAATTAGAGTAATAAATTATTACTATTATAGCAAAATAGTGATATATATATATATATATACACGTTATAAATTTAGTTAAAAAATATTTGTTTCTATTTTAATTAATAATAAATTTTTTAAATTAAATCTCATGGTTTTTATTTTCTAATTGGAGGAATTTTCACATTAAATATTGTTATATCTTGATTTATTTTCTTATTATTTTATTCATATTTAATAATAATCATAATAATATTTAATTTTAATTAATTAATAATATAAAATTAGTAATAAATAATAACAATAAAAAATATAACGAATTGTAAAATTTATTTGAACTGTCTATTAAAAGTTGATTTAAGATTAGAATCGATGCTGTAATAATTTGATATACGATTTTTATCGTTCAAATAATTTAACAGAGTTGAGTTAGCCCGTGATATCTACAAAATAGTTGACATCCCATTCTAGTAAAAAGAAACCGTAGGGCTAAGTCATTTGAGAGAAACAAGCGAGGTCAAATAAAATAAAATCTCAAGTAAGAGAGAGGCAAGTTTGAAAGCATCCAATGTAGCATACACACAAGTTCCATTTAAGCACCCTTCAGTCATTTACCTTGTTCACTCAAAAACTCATTCACAACAGTCGACGTAGCGGAGAGAAGTTTAGAAGAAACAGAGTATGGTGACTGAGCAGAAACTGCCGGAGGAGCCCAATGGTCAGCAGCAGCAAACCCAGGTGGAGGCCTTGGAGAATGGCACGATGAGTGGGCCCCTCGTCGGGTCCGCCGTGAGGAGCCACCGGAACGGCGTTTCCAACCTCAAAGCTGACATCATCCTAGTGATACTGAGGTTGTTGTGCATATTAACCTCCGCTCTTGCTCTGGCATTAATGGTCACAGCTAAAGAAGCTAGCACTGTCTCCTTCTATGGCTTTCAATTTCCAGTTTACTCCAAGTGGTCTCTCTCTGATTCTTTTGAGTAAGTTTCTTAGATTTTTCGCCGTCCGAACGATCTGGTTCTCTGAGAAAGCTTCTGATTATTTTCTTTTCTTCTGGGTTATTTGGAGATCTGAGTTTTGATTTGTTTCCAATTCTGACACCAAAATTTTTTTGTCTTTTTTCTTAAGAAGAATTTGCAGAAGTGAAAACTTGATGCATATTTTTGGTGTAAATTGAGCTCTGACGTGAGATTGCAAGCTTTTGCTAACTCGACATTCAAAGTATTTATTCATTTTCTTCTATTTTTTCTGTTGGTTTGCTGCATTTTCTTGCCAACCGAGCACAAAATGAGGAATTCAGGAAGCAGAATTAGGTGTAAGATTTTGTTTGTTTGCCTTTTCTTCAATAATAATAATAATAATGATAACAACTAACGTGTGATTGGATTTTGGATTATTAAGCGGGTTATGGACAAAAATGAACATAAAAAACTAAGGTCTTCGTTGAATGCACTGAACCATAGTTGACGAGTTTGAATGAACAGAAAGTAGCCCGTGATGGATTTTCTTTTTCTTTTTATTTTTTTAAAACTTTTTCCTTTTGTCTGTCTCCTTGATTCTTTATTTACCTTTTTTTAAGTTGAATGAAAAAAAAAATCTTTGAATTCCCCTCCGTACCTGCTTGAAAACATAGCCATGCAAGATAAAGCAATTTTTTTAAATTTGGTGTAGAAAACATAGGGTTTTGAGTTCGAAAGGAAAAATAAAATTTCCAAGTAAAACAATATCAAAACCACTATAGCAAGATTAGCTAATCTTTTATGCCATGTAATATTGGTAACATCTTGTTTTCATAATTTTCCTTTTCTAAACTTAAAAACGTTTTACATCTTAATCCATAATTAGTCTTAAAAAAGGTGGTTTTTTTATTTTTTTTGTACATAGCAGTTCATTTGATCAGCGTGAGTGACTTAGTTTAAAAGCGTAATTTGAATGAGGCGGTAATTAGTTATTTATGTTTTGCAGATATCTGGTGGGGGTATGTGCAGCAGTTGCAGCTCATTCCTTACTTCAACTACTCATTGGAACATCAAGGCTGCTTAGGAAGTCCTCTGTCATCCCTACAAGATATCATGCCTGGCTTATTTTTGCTGGGGATCAGGTACTCTCCCTTTTTCATTCTTATCTTAGAGGCAAGAAATCAATAAAAACCACCTCATAGATACTATCTGGAAATATAAAACAAAAGAATACTTGGCTAGTATTTTAATGATATAATGGCATCTAATATTTACTTTAGTAATTTTATACCCTGTCATGTTTAGAGTTTCAATTCAAGATCTTGCATCTATACATTAAATAAATTATCACTCCACCTATTACCTTAAAAAAAAGGGAAAAGAATATTTATACACTCCTATCATAATTCTTGTCTTTGCTCCTACATAATAAGAAGAAGGTAATTACAATTTTTAATATATATGGGCTCTACAAAATTGATATATAGATAACAAATTTGGCAACCTGGCTACTTCTCATAACATGAGAGTGAAGATATATATTATAATTGAAGTATACAAATAAGGACAAATGTTCAGCTTAATATCTAATGAATTTGTGTTAGTCACAAACTACTATTCACTTACACATACATGATTTGAGTGGAATTGATACCAATTGTACAAATTAAGATATGAAATGCACTTTATTTAGATTGCGCTAAGCATGCAAGTAGTAGATATTAATAACATTTTTTCTCCTTAAAAATAATAAGCATATCTAGATTTCCTATATGTTGCCTTTGCTTATTAACTTGCTGTCTTCTGGCTTCACCATCACAATGGAACCTTTTTACATGTTAGAGATTGACTTTACCTAATTTATCCTTAATTTGGTACTTCATAAGAAATAAAAGAATGGTGGAAATCGCAGGTATTTGCATATGCAATGATGAGTGCAGGGTCAGCAGCATCTGGGGTGAGCAATCTGAACAGAACAGGAATAAGGCACACTGCTCTGCCTAATTTTTGCAAGCCATTGCATAAGTTTTGTGACCATGTTACTCTCTCAATTGCCTTCACTTTCATCTGCTTCTTCTTGCTGGCTCTCTCTGCTCTCCACCATGTTATTTGGCTCTCCAATAACTGAACTCAACCCAACTAAGCTACCTTTAATTATAATACTTTTTTTAATATGACAAAATATTCTAAATGAAATACGTATTTTACACTTCCGTAAAGAACAATATGACTTGTATACCTATCTGATACGCGATGAAGGTTTAGTATGCATGCTATATTCATTATTAACGAAACTCCCTTTTTGAATGTATAATTGGTGAGTCCAATTGCAAGAATCATGTTAGAGAAAAGCATGATATACTCCTATTTTTGGAAGTGTGTTATACACATCTTCTGATAAACAGTAGAGTCTATCAGAGGATGTGTATGATACAATGAAGTCCATTTTTGGACATGTACATCATATACATCTTTTAATAGATAGTAGAATTTTTTGTGATAGTATGAGTGATTAAATTATTGGTTATATATATGCAAAAACTAAGGATCAAATTTTAAAAGTAATGGAAGACATAAAACCTTAAAATACCATCAAATACCACTTGAATCATGAACTTTCAATTAATAGCAATAAAACTTATAATATCATGGACTTCAAAATTTAAGAGTGATTTTAAAGCCTTTTTAGAGGCATGTATGTAGTAGAATCCTTTTATATAACAATAAAAGGTTGAGATTCATGTTAAAGTATCTTTATTTTGAGCCAAGTAAAAGTTAATTACACAGTATCATTTTATTTCATACAAATCACTCTTTTAATCTTAGTGGTTTAAATTCATGATGGTAAAATTGAATAAGCAAAGCTTTGAAAACTCCTCCTTGAAAATCACCAAAAAAAACCTAGAATTAATTTATTTAAAAATGAATGAATTAAACATTCTTGTGCATATGATTTTAATATCAAATTAGTTGATTTCTTTTTTTATTTTTTAAGCAAGAGGTAAGTTTTAGAGTAAGGAAAGTGTTGCATTTTAAAGCCACTCTCGAATTTTAATCCATTTTAAACCTTTTTAAGTGCATGATACATATTCCTTCTATTTTTTATTTTCTTTCATATTTTAAAAGAATTCTTTTTTATTTGTTACCTTAAAATTTTAATAATTATTTATTTTTTTGATTTTATTCTTTTTTTATTAATATATATTTTATTATTTTACACTCTTAATCCACTTGTATTTATTTCATTACATTTCTCTCTTTATGTTTAACTATTTTGAATTTTGTATATAAAGAATAATTTTGAACATTTTTGAAAAATTTACTAAAACTAAATTAATTTAATTATTTTTTAATATTTATAAAATCAGTTAATTATAATAAACAATAAAAATAAAAGAAATATTACTTTTACACGTTAATTTTGCCTTAAAATTAATGATTAAGATTTAAGATCGTTAAGCATCTAATCCAATATACACGTGTGTTTTTTACTTTAGAGTTTTTTTTTTCCATAAAAATATCATCATCCATTCAATAAACAAGGGCAAAATGTCTCAATTACATCAAAGAGGAATACAAGGCAGCCTATTAGAAAACAAAATATAACACAGTCGTTAGATTCCTTTAATGGATACTATAATCATACATAAATTGAAAATTTAAAACAAAACCACTAAAATCAAGCGGAGAAAATTCCATCAGATGAATAAATTCGATTTTCACAAAGATTGAGATCTCATTCTCCAAGTAATAAAGAACCGCTCACAAATTGTGATCTAACTAAAATTCAGGAAAAAAATCACAGAGCTACCGATCTGATAGAACTGAGAAAAGAAGTCACGCACCGTTTTTTTCTCTTGGAAAAAAAGAAAAAAAGGTCGATACTTCTTTTTTGTTTTTGGGTTTGTGTAGGCAGCACTAGTAATTGAAATGGCCCAAGAAGAACCGGCTCTGAGTCCAAAACAACGTGGGCTCTGTGTATAACATTCTTAATCTTTGTTTGCGACTTTGTGGTGTTCTTCTGTTTGTTCTTGTTATTATACAGTGGACTGGGAGAAAAAACTGTTATTGGGTTTATAGTATATTTATAGTTATTGCAATTTTAAAAAAATTGTTTTATACAAATTTTATTTTTTATAAAAGATTTCAAACTTTATAATAAGTATGTAAAGTTAAATTCTAAGTTGATTAGGTATTTTCCACTAGTGATAATAAATGTTTTGGTAGAAAGATTTTTGAAGTAAGGATGACTCTTCTTGTGTATCCGAATAAAAAAGAAAAAATTTCATACTTATTGTAATAGATACAATAATGTGAATTTTGGATACATATCCTTGCATTATTTTCATATTGACGAATATTGGGGGGGGGGGGGGGCTGAGGGATTGTGCAGAAAGCTGATCTGACAATTTTATTTTATGAGAAAGTCAATTTAATAATAACCTATTACAAAAAGATTACATGTAAAAATAGAAAATTTTCAAAATTTAGGAGAGGCATGACCCCTAATCACAATAAAGAGCCACCTCTGAATGAATGAGTGTTATTAAATACACATCTGTATGTTTACGTACAATCAAGTTTCTCAGATTAATGACATTATTTATGATTAAGCTTTTAGGAACATGAAATCAAATATGAGTAACTCTTGTGCTTGGCTCAATTGGTAAGTCAAAACTTGAGGTGGTGGGATGTTATTAAAAATTATTAAATTAAAATTGTATCATATCTGTTATTAAAAAATGGATAATTGTGATTGAATAATTTTAATCTAATAATTTTAAAATTTATCATATTATTTTAAATTTTAAAATTTTAGAAATACCATAACAAGTATACGAGAAATTCTTAATTAATTGATATGTATATAATATATGTGCCTATATATTGTGAATAGAATTTGAGATAAATACAAAGAGAGAGGTAGTTAGAAAATTAATCAATCACTTTTTCTTATATTTATTTTAATTTTTATTGATAATTACTGATTAATTAAAAATCTCTCCAAATATCTAGTAAAATTTGTTATTTTCGATCTTAGATTCGATTTATTACCAATAATTTTAAGAAATTAACTAATCTAGAAGTGCCATTGTATAGTGAATAATGCGCAAACCCTATTCTTGCATATATAATACATGGTGTTGTGGTTTCCAGTTGTCTCGTTTTGCTCCTGTTTGTTGTATTTGTATTGTTTGTTTGATGTGAAGCTAAGGCCAAAAGAGAAGATGTGTGTTGTTCAATTCACCATTCAGGGAAAAAAAAAAGTCAGAATGACATAAACAGTGCAATATGGTAAGGTCAAATTGGCAGTCTCCATCTTCCTTTGTTTAAAGATTAAAACCACATAAAAAAAAGGTTAATTTGGTAAAATGACAACGCAATCCATTCGCTTCTTTTTTTTCCAGAGAAATACCCTTGCCTCTTCTGCAACTCTGCCAACTCATACCCTAACTGTCCAACTGTCCGACATGGGTCATTGGCAAATTTTCAATTCTAATAATAATTTATTTTTATTGTATTTTAGACAATGTGCAACGTGCAATAGAGTTTCTTTTTAATATACGGAAGTAAATATAGGCAATGAGACATAAAATTTTAAAATAAAAATTTAGAATGGATAAATGATTTATGTAAAAAAAAATTACTGTTAAATTTTCATTGGGTCAAATGACTTATAAAAAAATCTACACAGAATTCAAATAACCCCTTTTATGTGGTTTTTGAATTTTTTTTTAATCCAGGTGTTCTGCTATGGGGCATTATGAGGCAAAAAGAACAAATAATAAATTTCTTTCAACGATAACACTTTTAAGTATTAAACTTATGGCTTTTTAATTTTGAAATACATTAAAATTTAATTTACTACCATTGAATTGACTAATTATTGATATGATTTTTGAATTTTTATGATTTATATTTGAGTGTTTGTTATGGTACTTATGAAATTTCAAAACTTAAAATAATATGACAAATTCTTAAATTATTGGATTAAATCTACTCAATAATAAATATTTATTTTTAATAAATATAATTAAATAATTTTAATTTAATAATTTTTTAAAATTATCATATTATCTTAAATTTTAAAATCCTAGTAGTGTCATAGAATTTCCCTTGTGTTTGACATATAATATCCCTTTACAAGTTGTTCACAAAGTGGTAAAATGATATACTACAATTATTTGGAGAACCCACCACTTAATAAGCACCATCACTTTTTGGATTACAATCTTATACAGAATATCCCCCTCATAATTTGACAATGAAGTTTTCATGCATTGAAGAAATATTTAAATATATCGGAAAGATAATATAGTCGGCATGCAATTTACTCTACAAAAATTGATAATTAAAAAGTATATAAATCAATTATATTTCCGAGTGAATATCGATCGACTTTAACAATTTTGTTTTCTTTCCCACTTGTGAAAGCACCATGTTTCTCTCCACTTTCCTTTTTTGGTTGGGCCATGCCAACCCGATTATGTAATAAAACATCTTGTTTCCAAGCCTTTGTCCTTACGCATTTTTTATAACAAATTACATGTTCAAATTTAATATAATTATATACAAAATCTTTGATTTAAATAATATATAATGCTCCTTAAAAATTTTACCTTTTTTCATAACTTGAATTGAATTTTTCAATTTATTTTATACCTGTATCAAGTAGTTTAAGTACTTCTACTATTAACAAAAGTATAATTATATTTTTACTTCTTTTATTTTCAAAAATATATTAACCTTTTTTGTTATATTTATATTTATATTTATTTTCTTCTATTTTACATATATATTTATCTCTCTCATTTCAAAAAAAATAAAAAAGATGAATATATATTTTTTTAAAAAAAATATGATTGTAAGGTTTCGTTTGTTTCATCAGAAACTATTTTTCACAAAATATAATTATAAAATATTAAAATAAGAAAAAATATTTTATTTATTTAATATTAAATATAAAAAATTTGAGAAAAGAAACTTCTTTTATTTCAAATAAGAAATTTACTTTTCTTTATTTTTAAGTTTTTAGATATCATTTTTTTTAATTACTAATATAAATGACATATCATTCATTCATTAATACATATGCAAATAGAGCCTTATTATATGAGGAAAGCTGAATATAATTTGCACTTTTTTTTTTAAACTTAAACCATTAATCATATTCAAGATGGACTATAGGGATCCATATCTATGATAAGCACCTTTTCTTTTTGTATGTGTTGGCAAGCATACAACCGAGTGAGATCCAAAACAGCAAAAAGAGCATATAATGAATGAGCAGTTAATTGCATAATTTGATCCACATTCTCTAGTGGCGTAATTAAGAGAAGAAGTGCTCTCCAACTCCACACAAGTAACATTGTGTTGGCAATCTTCGTCTCTTCTCTCTTTAGCTAACAGGGATGCTTTCTTGTCTCACCAACCTCCTAATTTTCAATCTTTTAGAATTTATTTCCTAAAAAATTCATAGTTAGCACACAATTTAATTTTTTTTTAAAGTAGGACAGATTGTATTATTTAAAAATATAATACATAACTAACTTCTTAAAACATTTACGGTAACAGTTGCAAATCATTTAAATCATTAAAATTATTAATTATAAAATTCAATTTTAAGACGTAAATTATCAAAAACAATGAATATCAATTCGGGGATTTTTTTTTCCTTAGTTAAAGTGAGACTTTAGCTGACACCAATATCATGAAATAAAAAATAAAGAATTATAGGAAATGTTTAAATATATTTTTATTTTTATATTTTGAAAATTTATTTTTTTATTTTTAGGAACTGTTTTCAAATTAAAAAAAAATAAAGAATAAAGAATGATCATTATTGTAAATAAAAATTATTTTATTTAATTATAAAATTAATATCAAAAATAAAAAATAAATAAAGAAAATATTTAAAAGTTATTTTTTAAATTACATATTTAGAATTATAATTTTTAAAATAGATTTTCAAACATATTTTTCTATTTTAAAAAATTAAAAAATTAAAAATTATTTTAAAAATAATAAACAAATAGACCAATAACTCTCATTATTAATTTTCTTCTTTCTTTCTGAACGTACATGTGCATGAAACTCTAGCCATTCTCACCGTCTCTTCAACTCCAATTCAGTGATTGGTGATACCAAAATGCCCAAAGAAGCCTGGGCACGATAAATCTGATCACATGCAGCTGAGGGCCACACAAACTCATGCATGTATGACCTTTCCCTTTCACTAGTATTCATCTTAAACACCACGTACATCGATGACAAGCTAGTTATAATCACATAAGTTTGCAAATTTACTCTGTTTTCATATTTTTGTGAAATGGTATATTTAAAAAGAAAATTAAAGCAAATCGTCCACGCCCAGTGGGACTCGAACCCACAATCGCCTGATTAGAAGTCAGGCGCCTTATCCATTAGGCCATAGGCGCTGTGTTAGTGGGATTTTAGTCTCCCTATTTATATAGCTATATGAAAAAAGTTGAATATTTTCCTCAGATTTTGACATAGTAGAGTGTCTCCTGAGTTCACGGTTTCGCCATTACTTAACGTATTCGCTCTTGTATCAAAAAACCAACCTTAAAGTATATGTGAAAAACACATGACAAGTGATAATACGGAAGGAGCCACCCGGTGAAAAGCAATGTTTAAATGAAAGGAGTTTATGCTTTTGATATTTAATTTCGAGAAATTTAAGATTATAATTCTCTGTTCTCCATCCCAATTCTTTTAGAATTACAGGATTGTAAAGTTGGCCAATTTTACCGCCTAAAAATAGATTTGATATTAAATCCTACTAAATTTCTAGAAGCAAAAGAGGGATTATTGAAGAGTATTCATAAAAAAAGGAGTTTAGTTAAAATTTTTCTTATTATATCATTAATACAATAATATATTAATGAATTATAAAATTTAATTATTAATATATTATTTTATAATATATAAAATTTCCTTTTAAAATAAATAAATTAAACATATAATTAAATTGATAATATGTCGATATAATACTTTAAAAATAATATATTAAAAATTTATTTTTGATTGATATCATTAGTGAATTTAAAAATTAACAACAGTTAGTTCGAGTGGCAAGAAGTTCACTCTTTTAAATAAGATTTTAAGTTCAAGCACTTATTATATCATTAATACAATAATATATTAATGAATTATAAAATTTAATTATTAATATATTATTTTATAATATATAAAATTTTCTTTTAAAATAAATAAATTAAACATATAATTAAATTGATAATATGTCGATATAATACTTTAAAAATAATATATTAAAAAATTATTTTTAATTGATATCATTAGTGAATTTAAAAATTAACAACAGTTAGTTCGAATGGCCAGAAGTTCACTCTTTTAAATAAGATTTTAAGTTCAAGCATTGTAAATAAAAAAAATTATTATTAAAAAAACTTTACTTCTATAATAGATCTATTTGACTCAATCCGAATTAGTCTAAACTTAATAAAATTATTAGATATTGGGTCTTTGAACAAAAAATAAAAAATTAGTGAAGCTAAAAGTGTAAAAGAAGACAGGGAAGTAGCTTATTTAGATAGTATACAATAAGAAACCGAGAGGGTCCAGCTTTTGCTAGTGCTCTACAGCTAGGACTGATTAGGCTATTAAAGACTGAACTATACTAATCAACAATTTCGGCCTTATATTTTAGTGTACTATGGAATAAATGAGCATCTGTCAACTGCTTTGAAATTTACATGTACCAGAGCGTCAAATATCTAAACGTGACAATAAATAAAAGGGCAAACTACATTAATTCTATTTTTCATGGCCTTGGAATCAATTATATTTAATACTTCCTATTTTTTAAAATTATATATTTTTATTTATTAAAATATTCCACCTTGATTCAAAACTATAGTGTTAATTTTTTTTTTCAAGTGTAGCTCTTTCTCTAATGTTATTACTCATAGTTGAAAGACCTTTTTTCACATCTTTACATGAAAAATATTGTTACGTAATTATGCATAACAAAAAATTATTTTTATTTTATACAAAAAGAGAGCATTTGTATATAAAGGTGTGGACAACTAATATTTTATCCATGAAGAATGAATTTAGAGAAGGGATTCACTGCATTTCATAATAATAAAAATGTGTGTATAATTTCAAAAAGATTGAACATAATATTTAGTTTTTTATTTATAAAAATGATAAGCATTATATTTCTTAAATTTTATATATAGCATTATTAATCTTTTATTTTTATTTTTGTCAAAATTATTTATCTCTCCATTTATTTATAATATTAAAATAAATAAAAATATTAAAATTTATTATTAAATCTCACTTTAATAATACTAAATATATGCTTGCTTTTTATTTATATTATTTCTTTTCATTATCTATTTTAGCATTACATGTGAATAAAGAGACTAATAATTGTAACAAAAGTAAATATAAGGGATTAATAGTGTTGATTATAAATTTTGAAATTTAAGTGAAAGTTCGATTCCCTTAAATAAAATTTCGAGTTCAAATCTTGTAAATAAAAAAAATAATCATCACGAAAATTCTCCAAAAAAAAGGCCAACTTGATTCAACTTCAAATTAGTTAGGCCTAATATGACCTGCCAAATATGAAGGGTCCTTTAAAAAATTGAGGAATACAATTACAATTTTATAAATAAAGAATTAAATATTATATTTATTATTTTAAAAAATAAAAAAGTCTAATTTAAATAAATGATTGTTATTTACCACTTTTTTAGTAATCTAAATTTATACCACTAAATTAATGATTATAATTTAATCAATTTTAAGATAATTTACGATAACAACGAACATCACTTAAAAGGTTTTTTTTTTTTTTTTTGAAAGCAAAGAGGCTAAAGCCCTTTACTAAGGAACAATACATTTGGGAAAATGAGACTTTGATCATATTAGCAAGAATTTGAGTATACAGAATTTGATAAATTAGCCAAGTGTTCAGTCATTTTATTTTCTTCGTTACAGCAATAAGAAACTTTAATAATCCAAAGATTATTTCTGAATGAATGGATGCACTTGATATACTGCTGCAAAGGATATAAATCACCACAACCCCTTGTGACCCGTTAAAATGCAACGGCTGAATCGATACCTCTTAAAAGTAATTAAAGCATGACTAATTTCGTAGTATAAATCTAAATAGTCAAATCTTACCAAAGCTCAATCTAATCTGCCTAATAAAAATGAAAGGAGCGGAAGATGGGTGATAATTACAGTGGGGGAAAAATTAGAGTGGGAAGCGTTATTTTGCATAAAAATAAATTCCTTTTCTTTTTCTCCTTTTTTCCTTATTCCGAATCCAATAATTAGATATGGGAATTATTCCTTCAAATTAACTCTTTTTCATGCTTAATAACATGACCAAAAGTTGATACAATATTGATAGCATTTGGGAAAATATTCCCCCTCTCCAAACGAATATTAAGCATCGGATAAATAAAAATAAAGAGCATTATTATATAGAAATAAATAAATAAATAGCAGTATAATAAAATATATGAATAGAATCTTATTCCTCTAAAATACAAGATATTTTTAGAAAATAGAGTAAATAATTATAATTATTATTGAAAAAATCAAGAGAATGAATAATTACAAATTAAAAAAATTGGTAATTTGTTATTTATCAAAATTTTAATATTTAATTTCCTTATTCATGATTGTGATTATCCTATTCACTCCTTACAATATATTTCATGCTTTAGAGAAACCAAATTAAATAATTTGATGAAAAAAATTCAAGTTTTAGCAAAAAGATTAGAGATAAAAAAAATAATATAATATAGAAAAATATAAAATAATGTGTAAAAATTGTCAAGTATAACTCACAATTTCTTTGATCATTACCTTTACATGAATCTTCACTAGAATTTTTACATAACCTTAAAAATGATAAAATGTCTCGAATTTACAATTTTCCATAAAAATTGCCTTGATGAAACTTGGAAATGACATGATTTTTATCCTATAAAGTAAGTTTTCAACCTAAACAAAATGGCAAGAATGGCGCAATAATGTCTTGTTTTACCCTACGAAACCTCACTAGTATAAAATTATTATATTTTTGCATTATACACTTACACACACGCGCGCGCACTCACACATATATATAAGGACCAATAATATCTTGTCTTGCCAATGAAGTACCATTATTATAAAATTATTATATTTTTAGATTGTATACTAATACACACACACACATACATATGTATCGCTATTTTAGCTATTTTAATAATTTAATGATTACTAAAAATACATTAAGATTTTATTTAAGATAATAAAGGTAAAAAGTTATAATATTTTATAAGTTATGTATTAACTTTTTTAAGATTCAAATTGTTTAAATTAATTATATACAACTTTAAATTTATATTTTAATATTGTATTAATTATGTATAACTCACAATATTTAAATTTAAATTTTTTCCTTTTCTCTTATTTATTGAAATTTGAGATTACTTAATAATTACATTAAAATTTGTTACTCTTAATTTTAATATTTTTTAATTTATTTTTTTATTATCATTCCTTGCATATTTTTGTGAGGCATAGGATGAGATGAATTTTGTCTTCAAACATTGGAGACATAAAATCAAATAATATTTTATCTCTAATAATAAAAAATGGGGTAAAAGAAAGCTAATCCACTCTCACCTCACACCATTGTCATTCTTATACAACTTCAGTAAACACCTACAATATTATCTCTTTTATATCTCAAATTATTATTCAATATAAATATTTATAATTTAAAATAATTACATGACAAATAATTTCATTTTTAATTAAATATAATTAAAATTTAAATCAAATTTATTCTTACTCAACTTAGAAAACTTAACAAAAATATTTATTAATTAATTATGATTAAAATTTAACTTATAGTTTAGATTGGTGAAATGAAATCTAAAACTTACACCACTAAAAATTTAGGTACCTTGTAGGAGTTGTCATTAAGGTTATTATTTTAATGGTATCAAATCATTACTTCAATTTAAAGGTCATAAATTCAATATAAGAAAATGTTAGAAAGGATAGATAATTTTAAGAATTACCAATACTTTTGTGGGATTATAATAATAAATTTGTTATTTAAATAATAATTATGATTTAAATTAAATATTCAACAATGAAAAATTACTCTTATAATAATGTTAAAAAAGAATAATTAATGTTAATTATCTCTAACCTCTCTTTTATTCTATCGGGAAAATGTTAATTATCCCTAACCTCTCTTTTCTTCTATCGGGAAAAAATAAATAAATAAAGGTACCTTGTGGGAGTTACAAAGTTGGAACTTATGTGTTCGATATTGCACATCATATATTTGTAAGCAATTATGACGTCAATAATTGTATAAATAGTATAAATTCACATTTAATATCATATCCTTCTGTTTGTTGAGCCCTCTCAATTATTGAATAAAGGTCCCTCCCCTAGTGAACAGGGAACATGGCAGGGCAAGACACCTCTGCCGCTTGCATTTTCTGCAGTCTCTTTCAGTTTTTATGTTTTTAATTTTATTTTAGTACATGCCATGGTGCCCAAGATTGTGACCCTAAATGGGACCCTGTCCTTAAATCAAACGCCCTGTTTAATAATATTTGTTAAAAAACAGCTCCACACGTGTTTGCTCATTTTTTACCGTGCATCTATATATCTCCATGCCAATCCCTATTCGAGACAGAGTAGGAGACGCGTGAAATCTTATTAACACATACACAAATTCTATAAACTTTAATTTGTTATTTTTAATTATTTATATTTTACATTTAAATATCAATATTATTAATATAACATCCTAGAATTTTAAGATGTACTAATTTATTTTACTCCAAACTCTCAAATAATTTCCAATTAGAATAATTAGTTAAATGAAATGTAGGCACGATTTATTCTTCATGTGAGCATTTCTTATTTGACTTATCTCTAAATTAAGCTTCTTTGTAAGAGATCAAATTATTAGTTGAAATTACAAAACAAGTTATCAACTGTAAGAAGGGAAGGATATGCATTCAAGCTATACAATACTTTAAATATATTAGCAATTGATATGAAGAATTGGATATTATTAAAATAATGAAAACGTATAAAAATTTCTCTTGATACAAAAATTGTCTCTAATTTGCATTGAACTGTGTACCAACATTTAATTAAAAGTAGTTGAAGGTATTTATGAATTAGATGTAATCATATAAAGGGTAAGACAAAATAGTACTAGTTAGATAATGTTTCTTTTTTTTTCTAATGTTTCTAATTCTCATATTATATCCTTGGGAAAAAAAGAAATTAACCTACCTAAATTTAATGAAATTATATGAATATTTCTTCTAATTTTAAAACATCTCTCAAATCTTCTCTAGAACATAAATAATTATTATACTTAAATAAAAATTTAAACTTTTCATTAAGAAACAGTAAGAAAATATGATTATATAATTCAAATATACTAGCATGAAATATTTTATGATAAAAATAATTTTAATTAAGTTTAAATTATTAAAATGTTATTAATAAAAATTTAAATTTTGATATAACTGCAGAATTTTTTGCTTGTTTAATTTTAATCAAAGCATTTTTTTATCACAAAATACTTAAATAATTATATATTATTCAATTTAAATGTATAATCATATTTTTCTCATTATTTTATTGAATAAAATTTCAATTTTGAATTTAAACATAGTATTTTTATATATTTTAAAAGAAATCTAAATATATTGTAAAATTAGATGATGAAATCCACATAATTTCATTAAATTTCAGGGGATATCTCAGAGTATTTTTCTCTCTTTTTTTATAATTTTTTGTTCCTAAATTTTACTTTTACGTATAATCAACTTCCTAACATAATTAACTAAGCGATCTTCATGTACAATTGTCTAATAGGATAAAGGTTTGTGGCTTTATAGTTTTATACAGTTACATTATGATATCAATGGTCGACTCAGCCACAAGATATTAAGAAAATTAAGGGCTATAATTTCAATTATACATTTTTCAATTACGATGGACTCAATTCCATAATTTGTATCTGAATATCTTGTTCAAATTTCAATATTTTATTATTATGTTATGGTATAACTAATAAGCTCGTAGATGTTAATTATGTGAAATGATTGTATATAATTTTTTTAAATTAATGAGCGTTGAAAGTTAATTACAAATGAAAGTAAATTTCAAGAATTTGTTATAGAAAAGTATTAAAAATAAAATATAAAATCTAAAAGCTGAATTTAACCTAAAATAGTTGACAACAATAATCATTTTAAGTTTCGATGATAGTTACTACCATACTTTGGCGGACCAATGTGTCTGACAATCAGACTAATTAATTATCGAAGAATACGGGGATCAGAAGACATGGTCTTATTAGAGGATTGTAGGATTTGGTCTTGAGAAAGTTCCAGGAAGCAGGTGAAGACCTCTGTCCGAACCCAAAAAGGAAGGAAAATATTATAAATAAAAACGAATAATCTTACAACCAAAATTTAATTGACTGATTAGCCATAAGATTCTTGTATTTTTATATAAAATTAATAATTTTATTTTCAGATAATAATTCTTAAATATAATTGAATTTATTTATATAATAATTCAAAAATAAATTTGTATAAATTTGTACAAAAAACAAAATTATTTTTATAAATTATTATTTATAAATAAAATTATAATTTTATAAATTTTAAAAATTATTTTATTAATATATTATAATTTTATAGATAAAATTATTAATTATATTTTTATTTTTATAAAAAATTAAACTTATGATATTAACTCATTTTAGGTAAAATTTTAAAAAAATAAAAGTTTTTCACATGGTATTACTCTGACAAAGTTTTTTGATATTATCAGGAGATTATATTAAATATTAATTAATTCATATTCGAATCAGGTAAAATGACATTAAATTATAAAATTCTCTTTATCAAATTTTAACTCAACTATATTTTTTAAAACTTGAACTTGAAACCTTAAGTTAAAATAATTCTGTCTTGGTTGATCTACGTACCTGATGGTTTGATGAGGGGGTTTGTTGGACCAGTGAGTGGGGCAGTGAACTTTTTTTTTGGGGGGGAGGTGAAAAGAGGGCATTGACTGATCGTTGAGATACAAAAGCTTTCTTTAAAAGGGGATTCCAAAGCGGACAAAACCACAACCAGGTTTAATGGCTTTGTTGGGGTCTTGAAATCAGTGTACCTTTTGGGTTCTCCTTGAGAGTGATGTAAGATCCACGTGTTAAGATTTTGTGAATCATATATTGGTTCCATCTAACTTATGAGATATTGGGAGTTTTCTATAATTCATTTATGAAAAATTTTAAGATATTTCAAAATTTGTAAATTTTGAGTGGTGTAACATAATTTAATGGGGTAACGCGACACAATCTCATTCATTGGATGAGATTACCATTTGATGAGATTATTTAAATCTTTGGTAATTTCATCCAATAAATAAGATTGTATCATATACTTAAAGTTTAGAAATACTTGGGAGCACTGTAATCTTCATCTTCATTTATTCATCCATGAATTTTTGTTACTATTTGTTATGATATTTTAAAAAATTTTAAATTTTAATTAATATAATAAATTTTAAAATTATTCAATCATAATTATGTATTTTTAATAAAAATAATTAAATAATTTTAATATAATAATTTTTAAAATTATCACATTATTTTAAATTTTAGAATTTTTATAATACTATAAAATTTATTGTTTCTGGTTGATCAATAACTTTTCTCCTACTTAGCCTTTTAATTGTGAATGATTCCCATATATGATAATGGTATCCGATCCCAACAAAAAACTTTGGATTTTCAATAAAGAGTGTCCAAACCTTAATTAAGGTATTCAAATTTTATTTATAGTCTAGCAAAGAATAATGAGGGGTGTGTGTGTGAAATATTCAAAAGAACATTTGAATCTGTCATGCAATTAATATGATTAAAGCACAAGGAGTGCTGCATGTGTCTTGATAGTTTGTTACAATGGTATGAAGAGCATGACCGCACTTGTATAGACAATATCTTTATCGGTGTGACCAAATGTATGATTATGCAATTGAGATTGTTTTGCTCGAACCAAAGGGATGAGAAGTGTCTATGCAACCTTGCAAGTCAAATATCTGAACTGGTATGTAACATTCAAGGAGAATGTTTATATCATTATGGAGCACGTTCGTAAGATTATTTTTATAATAATAAAAGTGATAATTTGCTTAATATATATGTGAGTTTTGAATTCAAACTCAAGGCAATAAAAGAATAAAATTCTTACAATAACATGGAGTTTAATTGCACTAATAAGAATGTCGGAAAAATTTGTAAAATAATTGTTCCAAATTTTATGGTTGTATGAAGATAAAATTGTCAATTTTATTTTTGAAATTGTAAAGTACTAATAAAATAATTCTTAAATTATATTAGATAGTCAATTTCATCCATTAATAATAGTTCATACAAATATATTCAATAAATATGCAGATATAAAATTATCTATATGAGAAGAGATGAAATTATTTGTATAAATTATTTTTTAGGAACAAACTTATTTATACATATTTGTAAAAAAAATTATATGTATATATTATTATTGAGGGATGAAATTAACTACTTAATATAATTTGTAAATAATTTTGTCCGTATTTTATAATTACAAAAATGAAATTAATAATATTTTCATTGTATGAATTTATTAATTGATTGAGTTTATAAACTTTCTAATTATCCAAAATTATGTTACAATTATTACTTGTCACATATTTTGCCAAATTTCATTTATAATGACATAATAACCTTTATATCCATGACCTTAGATGTTCAATACTATAAATTGTACCAATGATTTGAAATAATCAATTTATTTACACCTAGACTATATTGCTATAATTCTAATTTAATTTCACAAGTAAATTTATGTCTCACCATTTATATATAAGTATTTACCTTGTATCGCACCAAATTCTGCTTTAATTTCGGGCTTTCTCAAAAATTAAGACCGTAGTATCTTAAACTGACCCGAGGGATATACTTGATTAATTGGCTGTCTTGTGCTACATGTGAGATGTATCCATATAATCCAAAACATGCCTTGTACCTTTTTATTCTGCCTTGTGATTTGTTTGGACTCGATAGATTAGACATTCTACACTTAACATTGATTTTGGAGTAAACTCTATTTTTCGTAAAATTAACTTTTTTTCATTTTTATTTCTGTAAAATATGTATATTAATTTTATTTCTATAGATTTTAAATTTATTTAATTTAATCCATCAAAATGGAATTAAATAAATTAATATTTCATAAAAATTAATACGAAATATTTTATAATGATAAAAATGAAAAATAAATTTCACATGGACCAAAAAAATGATTTACTCATAATTTGGTCTTGACTTAGGTGGTCATCCTAGAATTGGCAAATATTTTTATTTCTAATATTACCTTTTGTATTTTTATAAGTTAGAAAAGCATCTCTTGTTTTTTTAGTATTTATTTAATTATGACTTCAAAATATTTGATTAATCAAAATATAATAAAAATTTATTAAAATCTTAATAGTGTAATAAGAAAAAATATTTTTTTGAAATTAAATTTTGGAAGTCCAAGACTTTATTTAATGTAAGTAATTAATAAGTTAGTTAATAGTTGAAAGTTTATAACTAATAACTAATAAATTAGTTAAAAGTTAAAAACTTGTTGTTAATAGTTAATAAATTAGCTACGTGTATTAGAAATATTTAATAAAAGTGATTATTGAACTAGCTAAAATTAAAAATTAATATATTAATATAAATATATATCACTTGAATTAATTTATATTTATTTTGAAATTAAATTATATTGATGGAATCAAAATATTTAAAATAAGAATATAATTACTTAAAATTTAATTAATTATATTTATGATATTACAATTTATTAATCAAAATAATAATATAATAATATAAAATATAATTAATTACATTTATGACCATTATATTTATCTATTCATTTATTTATTTTAAATTTATTTGTTTTGAATTATTGAAGATATATTGAATATTTATTTACATGAGTAGAAATAGAATATAGGTTGTTATTTAATAAAAAAAAGAGAGATAAATTTGATAAAAAAATATGAAAAATTACAGGTTATTTTGTTAATCTTATCAAATAAAAGCTTATTCTTTTTCAAATAAACTAATTTATTAAACACTTTTAAAGGTTAACTTATAATTTATTAACTAAGTTAATAAATTATAAGTTAACTTATTATTATGTCAAACACACACTAACTTTATTTAGTACAAGTTGCAACAAGTTAATTATTAGTTAATAAATTAGCTAATAAATAATACTTGATAAGTTAGTTAAATGTATTATAAATGTTTGGTAAAAACTAGTTGAAAAATGTAAAATAATATAAATAACATATTAATATAAATAGATATATAAATTAAATTAATTTATATTTATTTTAAGAATAAAGTATATTAATACAATCAAAATATTTAAAATAAAAATATAATTACCCACTATTACAAAATTATGAATCTGCATTAGATGTTTAGAGAATTACACATCAATTTTGTATGAATGTTTAATCAATTGCTGTTATAAATTAATTTGAATATTGATTTTATAATCATCATAAATAATAATGATAACATTGATTGTCACATTAAAAATAATTGACATCACTTTTTTAAGTATCATGAAAAATAACATTAAACATCGATTAGTTTTAAACACTACATGACATGTTTTGCCACCCTAACCTTAATCACTTCCCCATGTTCTTTTTTCCCTTGTTCTCTTTATTTCTCATGTATTCCTCCTTACAGAATATTTGAAACAGAAATAGAAATCAACATCTTCTATGACAATACAAAACCCCATTTTAACAATTTTAAAGAATCAAATGAATAACAAAATTTTGAAAATGGTGAAAATTATATCCAATAACCAAATCGAATATAAGTGCACTTTGTTAAATCTATCTTAGTGTTTGCTGCTTAATATGTGAAGTTTATACTTTTAAAAAAAAATTATAAATGTAATGAGCATTTATTAAAATTTGATCTATGATATTACATATTTCAAACTAGATAATATTACCACATGTCAAAGAAGATGAATAACATTAAATTTTTCACATGTATAAGCCTATAAAAGTTACTTCAAAATGATAGGTAACAAAATATAATTAATTATAAAAATAAAAACCAAACTATAAGTGCAAACACAATAATTAAATAAAATTTAACATTTATATTTTGAGTTTTTTTCCCCTAAATCTTACATATTTAGTATTAGGCTAACAAAATAATAGGCAACAAAACATGATTAATTATAAAACTAAAACTAAAATGTAAGTGCAAACATAATAATTAAATAAATATTTACATTTACATTATAAGTTTCTTCCCTATATCTCACGTATTTAGTGACAAGCTAACAAAACTTTAGTCCTATAAAAAAAATTTAGGATTGAAAGTTAAGCATAAACATAAAATTGAAAAAAATTATCTTAAAATTTAGAGGTAAGTATATCTTGTTAGATAAAAAATCACCTTAGTATTAAAAGGGCCTTTTCTTAAAATTTACAAATGGTATCATGCTTTATTTTATTTTTTTAACCGATACCTACTCTATTTTTTATATTTTCAACTCATACTTGTGGGTAAAAATTTCCATGCTAATTACTATAAAATATGAATGTCTAACCTTGGCTCGAGTAAGGCATATTGAATATTAGATGTTAGTTTAGTCTAAAAAGTAGCCTCATCTATAATGAGACAACATCGTCCTATTAACTAATATTTAATATCAATTATTAAACAAGAACTAATGTCGTAATAATCTTTTTGGTGATGACATTATCTTAAACAAGAGTATATGTGTGCTTAGGTAGTATTTTCCATATTAAATCCTTTTTAATATGTTTGGTATCCCATAGCTCTTTTGGCAATTTCAAAATTATTCTAGAACAATCCCAAAACATCTCCAGATTGCCTAAAAACAAGAAACATGTATATTACATATACAATAAGGCAGAATAAAATTGATTAAATTATACATATCATATGTATAAGACTAGAATAAGATAATAATTTGCATATATATATAACTACAATTCAAAACACAATATATATTATACATATACATATGTACAAGTTCATTGCAAAACAAAATTGATTTATATTCATTGCATAAACACAAATCACATAAATTAAAACAAATAAAATATATGATCCAATTTATAGTTTCATAAGTAGTATCAAGCAATAATTTTGATTCTTGTAATTTTATTTATTTTTATATCAGTATATATATATATATATATATATATATATATATATATATATATATATATATATTGAAAATACTATTATTTATAATGAATAATATGCTTTTCATTTATAATTAATATAAAATTTAAAAAGATAATATATGCTAGGCGTCTTTGCACATATTTGATTCTAATAAAGAATTACACCTCTTTCATATTCTTAGGTTATTGAGAAGGTTATGACATCTATCAACAAAGATAGTTTCTAAGTTAAAAGGTATAGATTATCATATTCAATATTACCAGATTATTAAAAAAGGTTTTAAAATCCATTAAAAGTCTTTCTAAGGATTTGAACCTATACTTTAGTGATAAACACAAATATCTTATGAAGCATTAAGAAGGATTCTTGTGAAAAAATTTGTCAATATATGAAACTTGAGATATTAAAAAAGGTAAGTCTTTTGATAATTTTTTTTAAATGTGTTCATAAGCAAAGTATGGATACAAGTTTCTAGAAGGATTTTTGATTGATTTAAAAATATTTTCAATAGCTTGATAATATTAAATATGATGATCTACACCCTCTAACTTAGAAGTTCTTTTTTTTTTTAAAGGCAAGCTATATTAATATATCATTGAATAGTTTTAAATTGGTAGGGAGAATGATGTTTAAAAGTATATACAAAATCTTCTCAATAACTTGATAATATTAAATATGATGATATATACTCTCTAACTCAAAAGTTCTTTTTTTTTTTTTCTGAAAGGCAAGCTATATCGATATATCATTGAATAGTTTTAAATTAGTAGGGAGAATGATGTTTAAAAGTATATACAAAATCTTCTCAATAACTTAATAATATTAAATATCATGATCTATACTCTTTAACTTAGAAGTTTTTTTTTTAAAGGTAAGCTATATTGATATATCGTCGAATAATTTTAAATTGGTAGAGAGAATGATGTCTAAAAGCTATATACAAAATCTTAAATGTTAGTTATTGATAAAAAATGACGTTATAGGTTCGATCATTTTTCAAAAAAATAGTGGTCATTATACCTTAAGGTACTGGTGAAGTACTTAACTGATGTATAAACTTTTGATATGGATTGTTATAATCATTAAAACATCCTTAGTTGACTATTGTTTAAAAAGTTGACATCTTAAATTTATGCAGTTTCCTTATAATTTCCCAAATTTCATTCACTTATACATTGGTTAAGTCCAAAATCAGCATATTAAGTTTTCACTATTTTTGTATAAATTTATAATTATCATTATTTAAGATGCCAGTTACATTCAAAATTGATATTTATAAGTTTGTCATTTTTTCAATAAAGAAATTTGAAATGTCTTTAGACATACATTTTATACATAATTGACGTTATAAGCATTTATAACTAGTATCTTATCATTGCAAAGTTTTTTCATATGAATTTTGCTATATCTTTGTATTGAAATTAAGAACATAAAAAGAAAGTTATTTTTATTTTGATGTCTTCTATTTAGTAATTTTTGTAATTCAAATGTCAATTATATAAATTTAACATAAAATTTAGTTGTTATTAAACAATATATTATGAAGTACAAACAAATAAGTTAAGAGAAATAATTCTACAAATTATTGTGACTTTATTTCTTTTCAAATTATTATATATATATATATGTATATGTATATGTATATATATATGTATATGTATGTATGTATGTATTCCACAAAACAACTTGTATAAAAATTATACTAAACCATCAATACACAAAATTGCATATTTTCATCAATATAAAAAAATTATAGCAAAAATATTATGTTTCAAAATTATCACATTCAATATAAATTTTAATTTCTTTACTTATTTTTCTCCATTTTAATGATAAGAGTATATAATAGAAGAACTAAAGTTTTTGTTCAGTTCTTTCATAAAAATTATAGCGATGAAACTAGAGGATCGCAGAAGAAATCATCAACAAAGAATAAGTCTAATTGTTTTAACTGGTCCAACAAAACCTCCAAAAAAGATGAAGATCACAAGCAAAGAATAAATGTGAAATTCAACGTTATTCATTGCTATTAAAAGAAACAATATTTAATTAAGATGAGTTTTTTCATGCATTAAGTTTTGATTAATATCCCCACCATTTCTTTTTAATGTCATTTTAAAGGAAAACATTTATTGTTATTTATTAATTATTTAAGAAATTAAAATTATATTTATTTTTTTTTAATTTTTATCATCTAAATAAATATCTAATAATTTCAATTATCAATTAATTCTTTTAAAATATATATTAATAAATTATGGCTCATTTCTTCTGATATTAAAATTATTTATTGTTTTCTTTAACCCTTATACATTAACTTTAAATAATATTTAAAAAAATAAAGAGAATATATAAAATATAATAATTCACATTAAACTTTATCTCTTTTAAAATAAAAAATATTTAATTTAATAATTATTAAAATTAATTCATACACACATTAAATTTTGTTTAATACATAATAAAATTATCTTTTATGTAGTTATTCTACAGAATTTTATTTCATCATCCACGAGAAGTTTCTTTGATTTGTCTGGTATTGAGTGAAATGTTGCATTCCAACCGAAATTCAAAATCCCTACAACGGTATATTTCCAATGCCACGTGCGGCCAAAATTCTACATTCCAACGGTACATTTCCCCAAACGTGATCGTTTTCTAAACCATTCCTTTTTGTTTTTCAACAATAACAGCACTTCTTTTGCTTTTGCTCATCATACTAGAACGTTAAGTCAACATAATGTGAGTTTGAAATCGAAAGCACACTGATTGAATTAGCCCAACAAATTAATTGGCTATATCTATTTATATTTTTAATAATATAATGACACTTATTTTTTTAAAATTTTATTTTTATTACATTTACAATTTAAATCTAAAAATTTATGCTTGTGCATTAATTTAAGTGAATCATCATTTTTACGTTAAAAAAATAATTATATCTGCAAATACTTTCAATGATATATCATGTGGAATAATTTTATTATTCTGAATTTAAACTCAAAGTATGCAATTCATGTATAAATATATACTTACTTTCTTTATTTATATTTTTTAAACATTCATTTAATCGAGACATATATTTTGAAAATAGAAAAAACGTCTATGTAATTAGTTTAAATTAAAAAATAATTAAGTATAATTTATGCATTGATGAAAAAGATTAAGAGACATGGTTATTGTTTATCAAGCTGAGCGTCTTGTTGGTGTCAAATCAATCAATAAAGGAAAAGGAGTGAATTTGTGAATGATTAAGGAGATTATGATGCAAAGATGACGTAAACATATCAACGGACATAATAATAATAATAATAGTATTAGCTTGATTTTATGATATTTTAAATTTTAAAATTTAAAATAATATGATGATTTTTAAAATTATTTAATTATATTTATTAAAAATAAATAATTATAATTAGATAAATTTTAATAATTTTTAAATTTTAAATATCATGACAAACGACAAATAATAATAATCACAATATTTGAATGCTTAATCATTCATATTATTTTCAATTGGGAGGGGGGGGGGGGACCAAGACTGCATCTACTCTGCTAGAAAATTAAGAATGGGTGAATGAAACGTGGATTGAGACAAGCTTATTTAATACAAGAGAAAAATCTTGATGCGGCAATTCCATGGAATGGGTCAGTCAGTCCATGGTTACAGACATGAAACATGGGTTGCCCTCATTTCCTACCGAACATACTTACAAAGGCATCTCTCTGGTTGAATTGTGCTTTTGGATATATACTTAAAAAAAAAATTGTGCTGCACATATTTTTATAATTTTTGTAAATTTTTTAATGTGATTTGCAATTTATTTTATTAAAAACTATAATATTTATATAAATAGTTAAAATATTAAAATTTAATTTAATTTTAATAAATAAAGATTTAATATTTTATGTATTTATTAAAAAATATTCATACAAAATTATAACTTGTATTTAAAACTTCAGAATAAGATATAAATTTTTTGTCCATAAAAAAAATGGTAAGAAGAAGAAGAAGAAGTTTTTCCTAATTCTATTGCGGTGCACCAATAACATACTATTCTTTTTTATAATAAACAAGATATAAACAAAAATTTGTTGTATGTAACTAATTGTGGATGGCTAAAATGAAGAAAAATATCAAGAATTATTTGTGACTGTAAAATATCTCTCAAGTTTAAAGGAAAGTTTATTAGATTGTTATATGATCAGTTATATTTTACATCAGTAAATATTGGGTATTGAAAAGACAACATGAGCAAAAAAATAGAGGTAATAGAAATGAAAATATTAAGATAGATGTATGGTAACATAAAAAAAGATAAAATACAAAATGAATATATATAAGAAAAATTATAGTGACATCTATTGAGAAGAAAATAATAAAAAATTAATTAAGATGGTTTGGATATATGTAAAAAATACTATTAGAGGTACCAATAAAAAAAATTAATTACATAGTCTTTAATTTTATAAAAAAGTGTAGAGAGAAGCAAAAAAGAACATTAAGAAAAATTATAAAAAGAGGTTTCTTAATAAATAACATTCTTAAAAATTTAGTTGAATAAAGCTCAATGATATTGTGCGATTTAGGTAACCAATCTCATTTGATGGAATAAGATTTATTTTTTGTTGTAACTAATTGCTTCTTCCTAAATTTAATGGTATTTGCTTTAATCTTAAAAGTAAGTGTACGTCGAAAGGTATAATGTTTAAAAATTTACTAATCTCTCATCTTCGCCTTTTTTTTCTTTATAGTCTTTTAATCTTTATAAAAGTATTAAGGTATTAAGATTTAATTATTAGATAATGAAGTATGATTATTTTGCCAGACGATTTCAGAATTAGTGACAACAAAAAAAGAAAAAAGAAACAATTTCAGTATTATAATCAAAGCAGGAACCCATTTTATTTTCATAAAATAATTCTCACTTTGTAGAACACCTCCTTTTATGCCAAATTACTAATGTGCGGTCAATAAGGGATTAATAGGGCTTTAGTTCAGTTGAAAGCATACTAATTTCAGACAAAATTTACTTATCAATGAACTTTTATTAAGAGTGGAAAAATTATTAATATTATAATTCTGGAATGATTAACTTGCCTCATTTTACGTTAAAAAAAAAAAAAAAACTAGTGTGCTCCATTTGATCTCCGAATAAGTAGTTCGTGGCACGTACTTCGGATTATTATACTTTAAATTTATTTGTCTAAAATCTTAATGGAAAAGAAAAATAAAATTATCATACTTCAAACTTTCTTGGAAGGGCTTCAGTCTTGATATGTTAGCCGACGTGGGGGGGGGGGGAAATCAATAGCATCTGCTCGATCAACTTCAGCATTCGAGAAATATTTTCAGTATTATTCTAATATTAAAATTTTAATGTTGTCTTCACTCGGATTTTAACAAATGAAATATGTTGACATTATAACGAAATAACTATTAAAATATAAGAAATAATTGTCTTATTTATTAAAATACAGATGAAAATAGTAATAAAGTTCTACTATTGCACTAAAACAATAAACATTTCCAGCTTATTGAACAAATACAATTCGAGCTGTCTATCTCTATGCCTATATCTCTATCAGAATTTCATTTTTCTCCACTTTAGTAGCGAAAATTATTTTGCATTGGTTTTTAGACACAAACGAATTTAATATTGAAACATTTGAGGATTAAAGCTGCTTATATTATATATCACATTGAAGCAAATGATCACTGACCGGTCTGTAAAAATGGCTAAACTCAGTGACAACTAACAGCAATAGCCAATGATCAGCCGCCTCCAACAACTTGGGAACATAAAATTAGAAACAACATAGGATCAATCAATCAATCCCAAATTGATATCTCAGAGTTACCCAGAATCAAATTCCCTTCACAGAATAAATTCCCAGAAAAATTCCCACAGAATTCCACTTCCTCTGACCCCATTAATGGGTACACCCAACTTTCCACCGGGTCTATCAGCAAAAACTCCGTTCTGGATTTCACCGGATCGAAACTTTCTTCTATGTTCGGCAATTTCACTATCTCACCCAGTTCCGACGACTCCGAATCTTCCGACGATAATCCAGGCTCTGCTGCTACTTCTTCCGATGATGACGACGTAGAAGCTGATTGAACTGTGTCAAACTTAACCATGGCGGCAGCTTCGGCAGCGGCGGCTTGTATATCACGAGGACTCAAAGTGGCTGGTTTAGGAAGCATGCCAACTATTTGCGGAAAATTCAGAATGGCTGACTGGCCTTTTATGCTCAGAGCAGCGACGTCGTGAGCTCGGGCCGCCATTTCGGGCGTGGCGAATGTGCCGAGCCAGATTCGAGATTTCTTGCGAGGCTCTCGAATTTCTGACACCCATTTGCCCCAATTCCGCTTTCGGACGCCATGATAGACTGGATGCTTGCTACAGTCTCTGGCTCTCTTTGGTCCGCTCTGTGATTCTTCCTTGCTCTCAGTTGATTCCTTTGGGGTCGAAGAGTTTGAAACAGAAGTTAGAAGAGAATGTGGTGAAGATGGGGTGGAGTTGCTGGTGCTGGCAGATTCCGAACAGCTTGGTTCTGTCATCGTTGTCTTGGAGCAGAGGAATATTGAAGAGAATGAAGAAGAGCAGAGCATATGGTATAGGCTTTTGTAGGGAAGCATACGCTCCTATACAGTGACCCTCAACCTACCAATAATATATTTCTTCGACAGCGTATAATACTATCCTTTTGGGTTAGTATTAGTCAATAGTGGCAAAAATGACTTTTAAGTTTAGCTGACTTGTTATTCTATCGTAGAAACATTACCTCATACAGTAATTTACGTTTTATTCATTAATTTATATTAAAGTTCTTCATCTATATTTCTGATCGTGAATTTCATTAAAAATATTAAAATTATTTATAATGTTAATGAAAAATTTTATTCTTTAAGATTTTATCATTAAGTAAATTATTCTTTCATTTTTTAATGTGATTTTAGAGAAAAGTTTTATTTATATTTATTTATTATTTTAAAAAAATTAAAATTATATTTATTATCTTCTTTCAAATATTATTTCTATTATTTAAATAAATATTTAACAATTTTATTTGTTAGTTGATTTTTAACAAAAAACATATTAATAAATCAAAATTTATATTTCTTAAAATTAAGGTTATTTATTATATTTCTTAATCTTTATACATAAACCTTAAACAATACTTAAAAAAAGGAATAGGGGAATAAAATTATTTTAAAATAACTAATTAATTTTTTGAAATAATAAATGTTATTAAGAATATTAAAATTATTCATAATGGGAATAAAACATCATATTCCTTGAAACTTTACCATTAAATGAAATAAAAATAAAAATTTAAAATGAATTTATATAGATCATGTTATCAAACCTTTGTCCACTATCTCTCAATTAAAATTTGCAATTGCAAAGCATCACCTCAACACTAAACGTAAAGAGTTGAAAAAAAAAATCTAAAAAATGAATTTTTGCAACCCTATTATTAGCAGAGTAATAATAGTCTCATTCCAATTCTCTCCATCAATTTAAAAACTCAGGCAGCCCACAGGAAAACAAAACATGAATTTTCAACGGCCGTAACTTGAGAGATGGTAATTTCTGAATTGGTAAAGATACATCTCGACAATAAGAAGGTAATGTACGGCTGGATGGAGGAGAAGGCCACCAATGGTACGAAGAGGTCCCACCAAGCAATGTTGTAGCAACGTCCATTATTAACATTTTTTGGGTTAAGCCTCATAAGTCCACATCTCGCCTTTCTTGCGCCCGTTGGGGTCAAATTGTCAGCTTATTTTGTCCAAACCCTATTCCCCACTCATCAAAGAAATTCACAACCAATTGGGGTCTTCCACCATTGCACTTATGGACAAGCACAATGTCTAATCGGACACCGGCAATTGTTTCTTGCTTCCCTTCCCTTTGGTTTTTTTCCCTCCAAGTTTCTAATTTTCCTCATTAATCTTTGACAAATGCATCGAGTGCCAATTAAACAAGCAAATTAGAGTCTTAATCATCTTTTTTAAAAAAGAGAAAGAAACATTTTAGAGGTGGGCATCCTCATATAGAACGCACTAACAAATAATAATTTAAAAAGATTTGAAATAATTAAGAATTTTTTTAATATGTGAATAAATGAAAATCCTTTTTCCGTTAAAAGAATAAGAGATAAACATAAAAACTTAAAAAGAAAGTAAATTTTTCAATTTTTTAAAAAGAAATTTCTAACATATTTTTAAATTTTTTAATAGAGTAAAAATCTCCATTACTCCGTTTGAGAAGAATTCGCTAAGCATTAATAACTAGAAGAAAACTCCTATCTAATTTGTTTAAGATGTGACACATTCTCTATCATTTTGCCGTTACAATATAACTTTTCTTTGTCAAGGTTATAGGATAGTGATATGTTTATATTAATATTTTGATTTCATTTGTCAGACGATAAGATCCAACCATTAAAGATATAAGTATGCTAAAAAATAGTTTTCAAATCTAGTAGTTATAGAAGCTTTTAAAAAAATCAAAACTTGGCTTAAAAAATTAACCATCTCCACCTAGTTTGTTTTGTAAAAAGTCCTCGTCTTTCTACACAGAAGATATAAGTTATCCCCGTCTTTCTAGACAGAAGATATAAGTTATCCCCTTGAATATATGTATATATATATATATATTAACTATTAAGCAAACAGATATTTCTACTAACAACTAAATTTAAATATATAAAAAACAATACCGCTATATTTTAAGGAATGTAAATTTGATCTATTATTAATGTAAAAGATTTTACACTATGAGTGAGTGAATGAGAAAAAAAATATCATTTAAAAAATAATAGTAATTATGAAATTTTAACTACAATAAAAAAAATTTAATAATTTTTTATTAATAAAATAATATATAAATGAGTGATGGTGTAAAGTTTTTTTCATATTAATAATCAATCAAATTTAACTCCTATTTTAAAAGGAAAATATTTAGGTAAATTTTTATAAGCACTTACTATAAAATTTTTAATTTGTTGTTAATAAAAAATCCGTTCTCCACTTACTTACAAGCATTAGGTAATTAAATCAATTAAAATAATGTAATAAAGAACATCAATAATTTAATATAAAAATTTTAAATTTTAAGAAAAAATCATTTATAAAAAAAATCCATTATACTATAAAAATTACAAGATAATATATGTGAATGTTCTCATTTATAATCTTATAACTTTTTACTTACTTATCTTATAAAACTTTACTTAAGTATTTTAAAAGGAAAATACTTAGGTAATGTTTTATAAGTATTTGCTATAAAGTTTTTAATTTGTTGTAAAAAAAAAAATCCTCTCTTCACTTATAAACCTCAAGTTATTAAATCAACCAAAGTAATATAATAAGGAACATGAATAATTTAATATGAAAATTTTCAAATTTTAAGAAAAAAATCATTGATAAAAAAAATTCACTATATTATTAAAAATTATAAAATGATACATATGAAAGTTCTCAACTATAACTCCATATCTTCTTTGTCATTATCTTACATATTTCACAAATCTCTATATAGATTTTCACATAAATCTTGTAGACACTTACCTTACATCTCTTTTATACATTAAATTTTTTGCTAATATAAATATTTATAATTCAGAAATATTTATTTGATAAGGAATATCAATCTTAGTTAAATGCAAAATCTAATTTGAATAGAAAGATAATTTGTAAATAATAAGGTTATTATTGAAAACCTATAATCACATAACTTCGTAATAATACAATAGATATATTTTCTTGTCTGTGATTCTACTTTACATTCAAGTTTTTGTCAGCCTCCTCATCTGTTCCTCGGGTGCACCGGTTGATGTTGTCAGGCGAACGGAGTCATAGACGGATTTACTCATTGGAGCTGAGATTAAGTTTGGTGGATGTGCTATTTGTTGTACCCGAGTTTGGCTTCCTAGAGGCTGGTTTTAGTTCTTATGTTCCATTTACTCCCATGGCAGGAAATTGAAAAAAAAAAAGTTTATTTGATAGTTATTATAAATTTATTTGACAACGAATATTTTTAGATTTTATGATTTAATTTACTTATATATTATTAATATTTTATTAGCATCACAATATTACAATATTAATATATGAATATTATGTAGTTTTTTTATCATGTGCCATTCTCCAGCGCTAGAAGAAAACTCAGAGCATAAAATGCTACAGGGTATATGGCAAAATTATATATTGGATATCGATTAAAAAAATAATTTACAACACTTCAATGAATAATCTCTCCCGAACTTTCCAATAGTTAAAATTTATTCTGTTTAATATTTTATCTCTTAAATTTAAACAATTGGATAGTTTTTCTTCTTGAAAGCTGATTCCACTTACAAGTTTTGCACAATTCCATAGTAACTTTTAGGAATCTAATAGCAAAATCATTCTTTTTTGATTGAAGAGTAAGGGAAAAATTGCAATTGGGGGTAAATAATAAGATTATATTAAAACAACAGTAGCAGAAATGATTCTTTCAAGCAGTAAAATTTCGAAGGACACAAGTCTCAGCATTTTAGTGTTAGCCATTCTTTTGATGATTGTCCTTCTCTTTCGATGTCAAATTTTGATGTATCATGCAAGAGACTTTGGGAGAGAAGCAATGAAAGTGAATGCGAAGATGCCCAAAACAGACAAAAAAGGACAATTTTTCTTTTTATAATTAAAGCGGTTTTTAAATAACATTATTTTTGCAATTAATTATTAATTAAAAATTTTAAGTGTCCCTTTTTGATTGGTTAATTACTTCGTGTATTCTATGCTCCTAAACATACTTGCAGGACCATAGACGCTTCCTTTTATTATATGTACATTCACAATTGATAAAATGTTAAATATAACTATCTAACATATATTATTATTTTAATATACACACACACATACACTTAATTGTAAGTATTATATATCTTCAATTATTAAAAAGATAAATAAATGAAAATTGATTAGCATCTTTATGTACATACATATAGTTTTAATTTTATATTTTTTAAAAATATTATTATTAATAATTTTTTATTTTATTCCACAATATTTTATTTTACCAAATATCATTATAAAATAAAATCCTTATTTTATTATTAAGTATATCAAACATAATTATGATCAAATAGTTATTTCACTCCATTTCATTGTATTGAATGTAACATTAATTTATAAGAATGAATTTTTTTTTCTTGATAATTGTATGAGTGATTAAATTACTAGACATATATATATATATATATATATATATATATATATATATATATATATATATATATATATATATATATAAAGATTGAGAATAGAACTTGAAATGTAAAAAAAAAAATACAAAACTTTTAAAAAAATATTAGATGTTAGTTGAGTAAAAAAATTTCGAATTTATAAAAAAAGAATTTTGTTATGACTATCTATTTACGAGAGGACCTCAATTCTAAGTCAATAATTTGACAAAGTATAAAATTTATGGCATGTATTAGAGCTTGGGGTTCATACGACAAGATGCCCTTGCAGAATTACTCTGCCAGAGGAGGTGACTGATGCTTGTTATAAAATTGAATGTATAGCACCAAAGTCCCTATTTTTTCCTCCGAAGTCTTGTTGAAAATGTTTATTATGAAAACGAATCATTTCAACAGAATCAACAGCTCCATTAATAAGAAATTTGCACGATGGCCATATGGAATCAGATCAATTAAAAAAAAATGGTGACCAAACAAAGTCAATAAAATATCTGCAATGCCAATTGGCTGCAGAACAAGGTCCTACTCCCATAACATCATGCTAATGGTGGCCTTGGACAAATATTAAAATTTTGTAGCTTTTACGTCATTTTCTCTCACTATTAATATCTGAGCATTTTTGAAATTTTCATTAAAGAATAATTGCTTAATTTCTTTATCCATACAAATGGCAACACTAGGAAATTTTAGTCTATTTTTGGTTCTTTTATATTAGCAATTATTTGATATCATGTGATCACTCATAAATGAGAAATACAAGAAATAAGACAAAAAGAGTATAAGATAAAAGTCAAATACTTCTCAAATAAATGTATAGACAGATCATGGGCTTGATCAAAGAGGGTAATATATATATATATATAGCCAGAGCAAGACCTCTTAATTTTTTTATATGAGAAGTATTTTACTTTTTTTTTTCCTTTTTTATCTTATTTCTTCTGTTATATATATAAAGTAAGAGAAGTACTTTTATATGTAAATAAAAGGAGTGAATTATAATCATTAAATTTACTATTAAAGGATTAAGATTAAAATATAAAATTATATGCTTATTTTAAATTGTCATGAAACTTTCATTAATGTTTTAATCTTAACCATTAATATAAGATATAATAATTATTATTTATTTCTCTCACATCTTATATAAAAATATTTCTTTCACTTTATGACTTCAAATGATTACTTGAATAATGTTATTTATTAATATTAATTGAATATTATAGGAAAACTAATGTAATAGCTGATTTTTATAGCTAAAAATGCTTCCCATTTTTATGATGAACTTCAAATTATGACTACTACTCCTTTTAGAGCCACTCTATTTCTTTTGAAGGATGTAACGAGGGCTGCTAGGGGGAAGGGTTCTACCCCTGCACGTTTTTAATATCTGGTTAATGAATTTTGATTTTCTACCAAAAAAATGTTGATTGCACATTTAAGTCATATGTATCTAATGTGCAATCTTGGTAATTTAGCACAACATTGCTACAAAAATATAATTTTACAACGATTATTTTATTAAATCATGTCAATTTAGAATTGATGAATATACAAACAATGTTGTATATTAGATCATTTCACAAAATGAAGGTTATTATATTGATTTTTTTGTTAAAAATCTAATAGTATATTCTTTTAAGATATCTTATCTATTTTACATTTAATGTTGATTTTTAGTAAAAATTTGATATGAAATGTTTACCTAATATTTTTTTAATGTCAATTTTTCACTTTTTTACAAAAATATTTATAGTAAAAATTGAATAAACCCATCATCTAACCAAAAACATGTATTTTGAGATAAAACATGTACTTCGAGATAAAACTTTGAAATGTCATAACTATGCATTTAATTATTCATTTGGAGCATTTTTTTTAATTTTATATAACTTTTGAAGACCTATCCATTTACAAATGCTAAATGTAAGTCCCCAAAAAATATAAAAAATAAATTTTTATGGACTTTTTTGATTTTTTATTTCTCATCATTGTATGGCTAATTTTGAACTCTGTTGCAAAATCTTATCATGAGCATAATAGGTAAGAAAATAGCTTTAAAAATATGTGCAAAAAAACTAAGAAATGAAAAGGGTAAAAATCTAAAAAATAAAAGCAAAAAAAAAAAAACTCTCATGTTTTGAACTTGCATTATACTTAATGCTAATTGAAAAAGTATTAATAGTTTATTGATCTATAATAGAGGAGGGAAGGTGATCTAATGTTTTGTAGAGGGAACTATTAGGATTATTTTAGATTAAACATGAAAATCCTGAATCTTTGGCTTTCAGTTATGGCATGAATACAATTAAGGAATAATTAATTATGTAAATTGCTACAATAAATACTTAGACTAATTGGTGGTTAATCTTGAATTCTGCATTCCTTATACCATCTGAACCAATATTTGTAACATAAGAAAACATAAAATTATTAGTACAAAGGTTTCACTACCTTTCTGGTAACATCTTTTTTCTCTTTTTCTCTCACTTTGATGAGAAGATCAATTCTACATTCTAATAGGACCAATCCAAACTAAAGTTTATTACTAAATGTAGGAGACCTCTTAAATAAATCAAGTTAGATTATGAATCTTACCTATCATAGGATCTATGCCTAACTAACTGACATTTAGGCTATAACATTGAATAAAGCCATATCCAAATTGTCATCTTTATTTTGAGCCCAAATAAAAATTTGAATATTAATTGTCATGAGGTATATACAATATTTTTAACAATTCCCACTTGGGCCGATATTAATTTATAAATGATAACAAATTGAAAAGAATTAATATTAAAATAATATTATTTCACTTATAGGTCTAATAGAGATTATAAACTCATATAACAAATTTTAATATTAATTGTCATTTATTATATTAATGTGAGGCCCATATAATATTTTTAACAATTTCTCTCTTGGGCTTATATTAATTTATAAATGATAACCACTTGAAAAGAATTAATGTTAAATTCGTATTATTTTACCTATAGGTTTAATTGAGATTTTAAGCATTTAACAATACTAAATGTTATATCTAAAAAGATATTAATATGAATCATGTTGAATGCCTACTCATCACTGAACAAATGATTAAATATAAAGTATATAACAAAACTTATATTATCTCAATATGATTGAATGTAAATTTTTCATACAATGATCCTAGCATCCACCTAAAATATTTTATGAGAATTAATATTCTTAACATATTAATAAGATGGGGTCTAAATATTTCTATTTATAGTCATGAGATTAGATCTAAATGTCTCTATTCATAATAATAGAGATTGGATTTGAATGTTTTCATTCTCATGTCATAATTAAAATATACACATTATACGGTAAAGATACAAATATTTCATTATGAGTATTTCACTTAAATATATCATAGGATATCAATGAGTTTATATTAATAAAACTCCTATTAATCCAAAACACTAGAAAGATATAGAAAAAATTACTTTATTCATATGATCATATCTTATATTTACCCTTAAGCCTTTTGGTTAGTAAATTCACAAGCATACGGTCTATGAAAAATTAAATAATGTACTCGTGTATTTTCTTTCTTATAAATAAGTACTTTAATTTGAAATCTTTTACATGGGCAAATTTGTTATTGTTAAGAGAAAATCCATAATAGTAGTTTTGTTACAATATAAATCTACTTAAAACTAAAAAAACCTTTAACTTAATAACTTGATAAGGAATTTATTAGATGCGACATGCCCTACCTTTTAACAAAAATTGTTATAATTGATTGCATAATAATTCTACAACACAACACCTTTTAATGCATGTCTAGTTATAATTTTATGATCACTTGGATAATAGATAGAACAAGTCTGAGTAACTTGTGCATACAAGATCTCCTAATTTTTTATAGATCAGTATGTAAATAATAGTACCACATAGATATAGAAATATTTGTAGTCCACAACCACTGTGTTAGGTTATGGATCAACATACGCAGCGAAATTTTTATATTTTAATTCGAATCTACCTAGGATCCATGCAAAAGGTATAAATCAAGGTTAGGATTTTACCTTACTCGTGTTTGTGTTCTTTCTTTTGAGAGACTGATTCACGAATCAAATGCTCTCCGAATATACAGCATCTCTACGGTATCCACACAGAGTGAACAACGACCTCTTCTCTTAGTAAAACTGCTAGGGTTCGTTTTTCTCACTAGGATTGAATTGGACATTTTTAGAGTGATTTTAGGATTTGATGAAGCTTATAAGCATGCGTATTATGTACTTCCTTCAAATCCTTTTTATTGAACTAAGGCATGTCATAATTCTAGTTCTACTAGGATAATGCTTAAAAAAAATTTTAATCACACTAAATAACTATCACTTTATCCTTATCGTAAAAAGAGTGAGGAGAGATAGAACTTATCTATTATTATCTAATATTAAATAATTACATTATCTCATAATATAATTATCTAATATCTAATAACGTAATTATATGATATTATTTTAATATCAAATAATATCACATAATATTATATATATATTACGTGAAAAATTATTATTATCTTAATAATATATATATATGAAAATAAGTCTAATTAATTAAATTTTAGTCTAACTGAAGGCCAATTAAAAATTATCTTATTCCTACTTCTTTTGTGTGACCCTATAGATTTTTACTACATTGATAATGACTCATTTTGGGTCATGGACAGTGAGTAGTATCTAACAATATATCATTGCCATTCAAGTAGTAAGAATGTCTGTGATTTGACATCTACCTAATATATGATCAACACTTTGCTTCATAATCTCTTTTGTAATAATATCTAAATCGAATTGGAGGCATAGAGTGTGTCATCCTCGTTAATGTTCAATTTATATTTCTTGATATTGAGTAGACTTAAAACAAATAATTAATATCACATATTGATCCAATTGAGTATGGCCATGCATTTCTAAGTTTCACTCAATTAAGAGGCGCAAAGATATCTCCATTTTTACAAGAGTAACAAAATTTTATTTATATCACTCACTTCCCTCTGCATGATTCATGATACACCTAATTAATGTCCTACTCGTCATCTTGATTAAAGGTGACATAAGACAACATCAAAGTGAGTAACTCCTTATGTAGGGAATTGTAGTAACTTCAAGTCCAAGGATTATATGCATTTGTGATCATATGAGAATAACTAATGACACGTTTATCTATGAAATATTCTTACAGTACGTTAGTTCAATACATTATTCACTAATAATGTAATCATGTATTGACTTGATATCACGTATCCATGATTCATAATCATCAGTCATTATGCATGCTAGTCTCGATGTATTATTATTATTTATTTTGTAATAATACTGACTACGGATATTTTAGAAATAACAAAGTTATTCCAACGATAATTATTATATTTAAGTTATAATTTACCTAAAATAAAATAAAATATAATAATCAAAATTATCAAAACGAAACATAATACATTATGTAATATTATAATCATTTCTGTGATTGGATCCTAGGGCACAAACTAACACATTGATCTAAATTAATAACATGTTACTTACAACTAATACATGCTAGACAAATCTTATCACTTAGAAAATATTTAGGCTTGATAAATTTAATCTTTCTTGATTAATTAACATAAAATTCTATTGACATGTCAGGCTCTTTTGGTACTAAAATGAGACAAGTAAATATCCTTGGGATCTATATAATACAGGCCTACCACATAAACAATGCTGGGCTTATAAGCCTATTATATATATGCTATTGTGGGCATACCACACTTTTCTTCTAGGCCACTTTTAACTAGATTTGACTTACTTGTTTTATCTTAACTAACATGTCTTGACCATAATTAATATGATCATACAAATCCAAAAGTATTAAAATATTAAAATTCATCATATATTGACATGTATTCCTTTTTGAGAAAAATTATAATCTTATTAAAATGAGATACAATTGTGTAAATTGACATTATTCTTACTTTCGAAAAGTTATCTAGCTATCATGTCACTAATTAAGAAAGTTACTCTTTTCTCCAACTAACACGACTTTTACTAAATTGAACTACTTTAAACCATAAACAAGTTTTAAAAAAAGGTCAAAAGAAAAGAGTCTTTGATGAATTACACTTTCTTTCTAAAAATTATTAATAACTACTAGACGACCCAAACTTAAACCCATAAATGCAGTTAAGCATCTTTTAAACACAAAATTGTGTTTATTTTTTACCTTCATCTTTTACACAATTTGATAGTCTCTCATTATCCCTAAATATCTTTAAATGGATTAATCTTATTTAGTCTTAGAGATAGTGTTGGGGTTAAACTTTGAAATTTTGTATTTTCAAAATCTCGAACAATTTTTTCAAAATGTGTACCCTAAAACACCTTAAAATTAAGTTTTATTTATTAAAATTTCACAACAAATTAAAATAAATTTTCATTGTTGAAATTTAATAAAATACTATATTTTCTAGTACAACATGAATAGAACCTATCTCTAATTGTAAAATATTTTTCAAGAAGTTAACAAAACTTGATGAAAATTGTTTAGTACATATCAAGTCAAAAAGGCTAAAATTTTATATTTTCATCCAATTAAAATAAGATAATTAATAAAGTTCATAGTAGGCCTTCACAGCCCTTCGGTCTCATCACTTATTGTTTTCTTAATTAATAACCATTTTGTTTAATTTAGTTTCATGTATTTTACTTATTAAAAAATAGGTCAACTATTTACTATTTCAAGGGATGCTCCATTTGATGATCTTGTTTAAATGACCACTAAATTGACTTAATTCGAGTGAAAACATATTTTGTGCTCGAATTTTGCCTTATACTTAAATTTGAACTTATAGTGGATTCTACACTTAAAATCACTAGAGACATCATCTAAAACTAACCCTATCAAATACAACATGTCCTATTTAGCATTTTAAAATTTTATCACATAAACATTAAAATTTAGGAAATATCAAGAACATTTGATGCTTTTTCAAAAAATGTAATCATGCTAAATCTTTCATCATAAAATTATATTATGCAATATCAATTAGTATCGTATTATAAGAACTAATGTTGAAAAGGGCATTTAAATTCTTACAACAAGGTACAATAGTTAAATATTATACTCCTAAAGTCCAACACTGAAAGGTGTTTAAGATATTAGAAATACAATATCTAACCTTACATTCATGCTTGGTACTAGTTGAAAGAGTATCAATAGTTTAATAATTTGTGGTAAAGGACAAAAGGCAATCTAGTGTTCCATAGAGGAAATTGGATGGAGATTGAGTTTGAGTTTGAAAACAAATAAGAGAGAGTGAAAAAGTGATAATGAAGAAAAAAAGATTTATTTTATTTATAATATAAAAATATCACTACTTTCATAATTTTAGAAATGATTATTTTGAACTAATGTATAAAGTCTTGTGAGAAGAAAATATATTAAACTTTTTTTAAGAACTAACTACAAGAATTTTTTTATGTTTTAAAAAATATTGTTGCTTACATGACTTTGGATATCGATTTTTTTTCTCACGAAGAGAAATATTATTTTTTTTTAGAATTCACATCTAAAATTTTCTTATATTTTTAATATATCATTATTTTCATAATTTTAGATGTCAACTATTTTAAAAATCAATGTTTAAAGTTTTGTAAAAAGTAAATATGTTGATTTTTTTTAACCAACTTCTAAAGTTCTCTCATATTTTAAAAAATATTGCTACTTTTATCACTTTAAAAGCCAGATATTTTAAGAACTAATATTTAAAGTCTTCCAATGAAACGGATGTTGGCATTTTAAAAATTAACATCTAATTTTTGTTATATTTTAAAAAATATAACTATTTCAATGAATTTAAACAATAATAATTTTAGAGTCTAATATCTAAAATCTCATAAAAAAGTATGTTAATCATTTTAAAATTGATATTTACAATATTTTCATATTTTAAAAAAAATTCACTTATACAGTATCTATGCCGGTGTTTTTTTATTAATTGACATATATTAGGCAATTGTACTTCTATAGTTGCGCAGTAACTTGTGTTATATGGCCTTGACTTGTCCGATCAATGACCCCCATCTTGGTCAATGGAATAACGTCAGCAAGTGGTAAATTCCTGTGACGACTATCGATTATTCTATATACGTGGTCCTATTAGAAGTACACAGGCCGATGACACATTAGTAATTAACAATTTATCAGATCTCTAACATGTCTTATAATATTTCTAATAAAAAAAGAAATAATAATGTTGATAAAACTTTTCACCAAACTCCTTGGTCACGTTCACATGCTCAAATTGCTAGTGAAACATGTTTGGTACTCAAACTTGTAGATCTACCGCAGTTCAATCAGTTGCTGTCTCCAATTCTGCTCACTTGAATGTGAGAAAATTTCATTCTCCATTATTTTACCTGTCACAGTATTGTATTCCATCTGTGACTTATTATTTATCATATTTTTTAAATTTTTTTATTTTTAATCTATTATTTTAAAAATTTAATAAAGCATTAAATATATAAATTTTTAATATTACTCCTATTTTTTATTAATAAATATTTCATTATTCTATACTTTTATTTTAAAATATTTCAATAAATTTATTCTATCTTTTTTTCTCTATTTTCAATCATATTAGAGAGAGATTTATGTATATATTTAAATGTAATTACAAATTTCAAGTAAAGAGAAAAATGAGAATGAAATAAAGTTTGATTTTAAATTAAAAGGTATTTTTCAAAAATATATTAAAAATAAATAAATTAAACTATATTTTTATTTTTTATAAAATTAAATAAGTGCAACAGATAATAAAAAATGGAGGAAATACTTTATTTTGTCAAGAATATTCGATATTCTTTTATGAACCTTGGAAGAGTCATAATCTCATTTCTTAATAAATAATTATCAATCATAATATTTGTATAAAAAATAAGATTTAAAATCGGATATCAAGTATAAATTAAGAATTATTAGTTAATATATAAGATATATTTGTAAAATTCAATTCAATGGATACAAAATATTGAGAATTTAATTTTAAATTTTATTTTCGATGCATATAATAATTTTTGGATTATTATAGATAACAAGTACAAGCTACTATATTTAACGTTTATTGCAATATTTTAAATTAATTTATTACATAGAATATGAGTTTAATACAAGGGGAACACAATTCATAATTAATAGAAGGTAGAGGACCTTTGAAACAATGATGCTCTGATAAAATAAAATTGTGGTAATGGGCTAATTTGCAATAATTCCTCCCTCCTTTCATTATAAAACAAGCTCAATCCAGTAGTTTGAATTAAGAGCATACTAGCAGATTTTAATGGGGAAAGAGTTATTTTGGTTCCATGTTGTGAGATTTTTAATTATAATTTTATATGCATATTATTTTTCTAATCCATTGTTAATAATTACAACTGTGTAAATATAATTATTAATTAATTATTTAATTAGTTATAAATTGAATATTTATGTAAAATTATAATTGAGAATTGTGGTTCTAGGACTAGATCAAAATGAAAAGAAAATTTTTTAAATAATACCATGTGCTATTTGTATTAAATATACTTCATATTCTTTTCTTTTTTTTTAATCTGGCTTTCTTGGAAAAGTAACATATTCATTTGAACAAAGGTCCATTTGAGGATTGTAAAATATTTTATAGTCGTCCTGCAAATCTATGATTAATTAACTGAAGTCAACACTTTTCGCATTTCCAATTGGCTGATGCACCAACTCACCGAGCTGTACTTTAAGAGATATAAATATAATACAGATCGTGAAATTATAGAGGGTCGTTAGGAGTAACAGAATCAAGATTCGAAAATTAACAGGATAAATATATTTTAATATTTTAATGAAAATAAGATTTATAAATTAATAAAGATATTTTAGATAATTTATATAATTTTATATAAAAATTTAAAAGATTAAATAGAGATATATGCACTCATTGAAATATATCTTAGAAGTAACTTAACAAACACCTCATTAGTAAAATATTATATATTTTTTTCTTGTTGGAAGGCGCTAATTCGCCGTACCACCATATAATTAAGATATGCACTAATCATAATGGTGGTCCAAAGTTGAATGAATGATCCATGATCTAAGCCTAATCATTACTTGTTCACTAGAAAGAAGCAGTTTAACGCTATGTACCAATGGAAGTTATGGGGGATAACATACGTAAGAGGTTAGAAAATGATGTGTTGGCTGATTTTGATTAATTTATTGTAAGTTCGGTTGATATTGCTCTGCTAATAGACTCGGAGCATTCCATGGGCGCAAGGCCTTTCTTTAATTTCGTCTGCCCTGTTACATTTCACCAAATGCCTTGATTACTTCGAATAGACCTATTTTTATGTCTTTTTTACTCCCTAAATTTAATATTTTGGGATATCTTGTCCTATATATATGGGAAAAAAGAAAAAAAAAAAACCACTAGTTAGAATTTCGTTATCATAGTATACAAAATAACGTAACACATATATTGTTTATAAAAGAATTATGAGCAAATGTCCATTTTCATTCTTGTCCAGTATAATTTGTGTTAGTTTCGTTGCTGTAAAATATTATTTATCAATTATATTCTACACTTATTTATATTTATCCAATTTCATCTCTTAAGAATATATTTTTTCTTAATTTTATCCTTTAACTATCTAAAATTGTTCAATTTCACTCCTCCTTACTACACCTGTACCAGTACAGAAATAAAATTTGACAATTTTAAATAAAAGAGAAATGAAATTGAGAAAAAATATTTTATAAGAATGAAATTGATATAAATTATATTTGACAAAGATGGAAATGAATGTTTACTTATGAAAATTTCTTTGTCTAAGTCACTCGAAACTGAAAATAATAGGCATTGGAACAGAGTTTGCGGGAGTTTGATAAATAATTTTTTCATTAGTTTTTAACTAATTTTAGTATTGGACAAATAAGTAATTCAATTAATTTATTAGTTAAAGTTAGAGAAACCAATATTTTTAAATAAGTGATTCATTAAATGTCAATAAAACTACATTCAAATTATATATTTTGTTAAAGATGTTAATGAAAGAAGAAGCTGAACCCCATACGTTTAACATGTAAAGCTAATACTTATGACTTAACCAATATACTATCATACATTTTTAATCTTATATGTATTAAAACAAAATAATAAAATAATTCTTTATAAACAATAAATGATTATTTATCTTTTTTATTAATTAAGTTTATGTAATAAAATTAATATTTTAACAAAATAATTGTTATAATATGTTAAAAATATTGTTATATAATTAATTAATAAATTTTAATTATTTTCACATCTAAATTGAAAATTAATAAAATAAATTTATATACATAAATAATACATATATATGCACACACACATGTATATACATACTTAAATTAAATAAATTATAAAATACACATATTTTTATGTATTATTTTATATATAAATAATTAATTTTATCAAATATTTTTATTTAAATAATTAATTATATTATCCAGTCAAACCAATTGTAATAATTAACTATTAATAATTAATTAAATTAATTAACTATTCATATAATCAACTGATTTATAAATAAGCTTATATTTTTTTTCTATAAACAAGAAGAGGAGCCACTGACATAAACTACTTTTCCTAAGCATGATTATAAGAATATTAATTTTATTGTATAAAATGCATAACTACTGTCTAAAGGATAAGCCAATCATTCTTCATTCTTTATTAATCACCAATTGACTTTCTCTTATATAAAACATATATCTTCCAGAATGAACTTACTGGTTTTATTGTGTTTTTATCAAATACTTTTTGGTCTCCGTGTTACCGAGGTACAATAATCTCGGATCAAGGCCCAAAGAATATTGGGCTGCACTTAGCCCCATATCAGGCTGGGCTCCTATAAGCAAGTGAAATGAACAAAATTGTGTCTCCCTGGAACAAACTCAAAACTCAAATGAACAGAAACGTCTTTCAGGGGGGAAAAATGGGAAAAGGTCTCCCATATATTAAGCTAACATGATCCGAATATTTTTTTTTTTGGGTAAAATACGATTTAATGATTTGGATATTATGCTGTGTATATATGTACACTTCTCTAAATGCATGAAAATATTTGCCTTCTGTTTTTAAAATCTTCAATAATTTCTTTGTTCAATTAAGATGTTTTTGATACAGTGATAGTATTATCATCCTCAAGAATATAAGTAAACCCCTTTTCCGTATTTGTGAAAAATCAAATTTTCTCACTTCTATTTCTATCAAATATTTTTTTGTTAATTCGGTCATTTTAAAATATTAATTTATCCAATTTGTCTCTACAAGATTAGAATTAAATGAATTAATCTTCACACAAACTAGCAAAGAGATGAAATCGATAAATTAATATTTAAATAAAAAAATATTTATAGGAATAAAAGTGAGAAAAATTAAATTTTAAAAATATGAAAAAGAAGATTTACTCAACAATAATATTATAATAAAATAATTGACATTTTAAAACAATTTAGCCGCGTTTTCTTCATGTTTTTCCTTATTTTCCTGTACAAAATGCGCACATAGAAAGGTGGGTCCTTTTTTTTGTTTATTCCCTGAAGACCCATGAAAGTATGTATAAAAGAAAAGAAAATTACATTCACAGCCATTAGGTTTAATGTAATTATATTCATAATTTTATATCCCTTCTACACTAACCTCTCCTTTGATGAATACTCACATCTTCTTTTTTTTTTTCCTATTGTAAACCTGCATTCACTCTTTTTTATTTTAAAAAAATAAGAGAGATAAGCATAAATTTTTGAAAATTGAAGGAATGTAAGTGTAATTGAATTAAAAGTGAGTGTAATCTTGCTTTAAAAAAAAAAAAGGAAGGAAGACACTGCTGGTTAATGGATAATTTGTGGAGAAATGGGGGCAGCCCAAAAGTGATGTCCAAAAGCATTGATAGTTTGGGCTCCATGGCCATATGATGCGGCTCGTGAGACTTTACAGGGCTCTTTTGTCTTCTTTGGTACAACTTACAAGCCGAAGCTTAACTAAGGAAACAGCCGTTTTTTTAATGTTGTGAAAAAAAAAAGTAAGCCCTAATATTATTCATGTTTTTCTATACAACTGCTAAAAAATTGTGGGTATTTAAATATTAAAATTCATATGTCTAATAATCAACATTTTAAAATTGCAATAATACATAATATACGTCAAATTTCAATAATAAATACTTTTTTTATGATAAGAAATTACAATAATACAAGTTCTTGTGCTTTTCTTTGTATTAGGAAAAGGGAATTATGGATCAAGTACTATACAATCTTGAATTTTCTATTGCTTTTCAGAAGACAATCGCAGTTAATCTACTCCATTTTCTTTTTAAAATTATGTGGTGTTAGTATGGACTATGGTTTAAGTTATAATATATACAATTTATAAATATTACTGTGAAAGTAACATTGCTTAATACAATTGCTTTAGACATTAAATTGTCATAATTGTTTGATGTATATGAGAAGTTAAGTTTTTTAAAAAATATATATTTTTTAATAAAATTTTAAGGTTATGTTTAAAATTGTTTGATTGAAAATGAGAATTAAAAATTTCTACAAAATATTCCTTTTATCTACAGTGTGACGATCAAATAACTTTTCACATTTTATAAAATATAAGTTTTTCTGAATAATCCTGAATTTTTTAATTTTGGCCAACCAAACCAATCGATTATCTTGTAATTCTTTTAAAATTGCACTTTTTATATAATTTTCTGCAAATCTGAGTCATAATAAGCCTGGGTAACAAAGAAAGAATTATTTTATTTCTGAATGGGACTGATTATTGCATACACGGAACCATGATACCGATTATGGTAATAAAAATTATGTTTTAGATTTGATTGGTTAGGACCAGAAGGAAACTGGCTTTGGAAGTGAGTTTGTTCACCGGCTTAGTTCTTTTGATTGATGACCTCCTTCATCTACCGCATCAACACTCTGAGTGCTTTTTTTTTTTTTTTCTCTTCTTCTTCTTCTTCTTCTTTTAATAAATAAAAATTTTAATTATTAAATATACATATAAGAATTATGAACTAAATTATAAATATAATAAAAAGTATAAAATTAAAAAAAAAACAACAAATATCACTTAAATAAAATACTCTTGACAATACTCTAAATGCTTTATATTTTTGTTAAATTATCATAACATTTAATCTTTTTATTTATAATGATAATAATTATCAAATTATATGATTATTATTAATTTTTTATTTTATTTTTATTTTTATTTCTTCTTTCAATTTCAATATTATAATAAATGAAAAATATTGAAATAAATAGTTAAACTTCATCCTAATAAAATCAAAGACATTCTTCCTTTCCGATTATATACTTATTTTTTATTATTTATTTTTGTATTATAAATAAAAAAATCAAAAATATAAATTTTAAAAATTTAAAAAATACAATAACCATTAACTTTAAAAATAAAAGATTAGATGTCGACTTCACCGTTCCTTTAATTCTATATTGGAAAATGAGAAAGTCCTCTTTTTCAACGCATTCAACAAGGTCAACAACACCTGCCTAAAATTTGTACTTTACTAGTTGGTCAATCAAATTCATCATAAACCCCATCAATTGATTTGGTGACTTTTCCTTTCAATTTTTTAATTTATATTTTATTATTTTTATATTTATATTGGCAGTCTGTTTGCATTTACATTCATGATAATGATATATAAAATATTATTGTATGTCCTCCGTTTTACTGCATTTATATTATCTCATCAAACTTGCAAAAAGTATAAAATAAAGCTGGTGATAATGTTTCATGTGTTGTTACTGTAAATACAAATTTACCCATGTGCTCGAAATATAAATCATTTTTGTTTATATTTGTAATGTAATAGTAATATCTTAAAAATTTACTAACATTTTAAGAAAAGATTGGATAATTGAAAGAGGGTAATAAGCAATGACACCGAGTGCCCCTCACGTCCTCCTCAACGTGGTTAGGGAATTTATGAAATTCTACACTATATTTAATCATTATATAAACCTTGTTTTATTTTATTATATGACCAATATATTATTGACTTTAAATTTAATTTATCATCAACACTATTAGTATATTATCAAAAAATAATAATTTTTATCATGTATGAATATCTTAATAATTTTTGTCCAAATAATAATATATAAATGAATGATAATATATTATTAATTTAATAAATTAAATTTAGGAAGAAATTATAGTACATCACTTATTTGATCATATATTAAATTTATTTTTTAAAATTTTTATATATTTTATGATGATATATCAATAATAAATTATATATTATAAAATTAAATTTAAATTCTATATTATTTTGGATTTGATGAATTACATGGACTAGGTTTCTTTCATCAATAATCTTTTGATGAGTGGGCAGTAATTGATACACTTCAATTTTGGGTTCGCACAAACTGAGGAAGTGGTTTTGTTGTATGATTCCATCTTACTCTCCGATTGTTACACCCACCCACTTTCTTTCCTCCAAAATCAGTCCCATCACCTTTGCATTTCAATAATTAAATATCTAAATCTTGTGGCCTTGGTTTCACTAAATTAAAAATTAATTGGCAAAGCAAGTAATCATGGTTTTGTACTAAAGTATTGGGTCAAACCGTTTTTAATTAAAACGTTGGCTGCCTCGTATTGTAAATACCAAAATTTACATTATAGTAAATAGCAAAATAACATTTTTACCTTTCAATGATTGGGTTAATTTTTACTTAATTCGTTTGTATTATTAAATATTATAATTTATTTTTATATATTATTAATACTTTATATACTTAAATTTGTTATCCAATTTTTAAAAAAAATTCCATAATAAATGAGTGAGATCGAGTGAAATTATGTATGAGTAAGATGTAATTTTTTTATATTTATTTAAATGATTTTTAAGAATTCTTAATTTTTTCTTTTTATTTTAATAACACACTTTATAAGCAAGAAAAAATTTATTATAGTATATGACACAAATAAAGAAATTAATTAAAATTTGTTATATTTGTAGATAATAAAAATTGTGCATTCTATTATCAATAATTTTGTAAAGCATATAATAATAACATATAATTTATAAATTTAAATTAAGAAGATAGAGTTGTTATATATTTTTAATCCTAATTAAGAAATTTGAATATTAATTCATATAAATATAAAAAATATGATTTATTTTCTTATAATTTTTTAAATTCATTTACCTTACTTGTTATGGAGTATTTTGTTAAAAATTAAATGAAAAAATTTTAGGTAAATAAAATATTAACATTAAAAAGTTTTGATAAATAATTGTAATGCTTGAAAAAAATATAAATAAATTAAATGAAAATAAATGAACTATAAGTGGATAAAATATAATTTTTTAATAAATATATTCCTCATCCATTTAAGTACATAAATAACTTTATTTTAATACCAACTATTTTGTCCTCATATGTTAAAGTCTTAATTTTTTTTAATTCAATAATTTGACAATTTATGATTTTTAGATAAAATCTAACGCATAATCTATGAGAAGAGTCGGCTTTTTCTTAGTGAAATGGTGGTGGAATAAAACAATAATTTTAGAGATTAAAACATTAAAAAATTTCATTTCTTTTAATAAGCATGAATTTTTGCATATTCACGTATAAAATTCACTTAACTAACATATTTTCTACTGAGTTAATTTATTGTTAGTAGAGTATTAATTCCTTAGTTAAGATGATTAATGATTACTGCTGAATAAGTTAATTGATGAAAAAATTGGACTATAGAGTTCCAATTAATAAAATCATTAAATAAACGGTTCATTTACAGGATATGAGCCTTGGGTAAATGCATTTTATTGTTTCAATAAATGTCAAAATGATAAGTGAGAGAAAAAAATTAAATGGGGAAACGTAGATTACCATTTTGCCCTTTCAAATGGAGAGGAGCACGGCGACGTGTTCGATGCTCAGCGTATAAAATGCACAGAAACTGAAGGAAACAAAGCAACATCAACGGAAAGGTAGAAACTGAATTTCAAGTCTTCCAAGTCTTAACCCGAAACAGAGCTTCCGATACCAAAGCCGAAGATGGACACGGCGGCCACCGGCGGAGGCTACGCCGTGGGCGTGGACGATTCGTATCGGCCACTTCCTTCACTTTACTTGGCCTTCCTGTTGATCTGGTTTGCCTCTGCCTGCTCTTGGACCGTTAACACCTACAAAAACCGCCATTTTCAGGTCTTTTGCTCATGATTTTCCTACTCTTTTCAAATTGATTGATGAGAAAGTTTAGAATTTTCTCATTGAAATCGAGTTTTTGGGATATGGGATTTGTTGATCATTGCGTTTTGTTTATTTGGTCTGAAAGCTATGACATGATTAATGTTTTTAATGCTTTTGGTGCTGCTGACATAAGAAGACAAGTCTTGTTTGGTTTTCTTTGATGATGATAATGTAATTTTCCATTGAATGTTGTTGTTCGAAGTCAGCTTGAAACGGAACTCTGTTTCGTTGTTTTAAAGTTTTAATTCTTCTATTAATTTCCGGCAAGATGAAGCTTCATCAGAATTTGTATTTTGAATCCTCTAGATAAATTTGCTTTTGCTTCTTTACGTAAAGAAGTAATCTCAATTAACTTGAGTGCATAACTCTTACTCCTAATGTCACTGCCTGTAATACAGATATGCAATACGAAAATTTACAAATTATTTCTTTGAATCAAATACATAAATTTAATGGGAAATTAAATTATTTTACCTAGAAAGATAAAATTATTAATCTGTGAAGATTGGAAAATGTTCTTTGTTCCTCAATACTTATGAAGCACATAATTCCTTTTTCCTCTAAGCTCTAATATTTATGAAATTGTTTTGCTGGAGCAGTCGAATAATTTGCAGTGGACGCTTACTTCAGTTCCATTTATTAAAGCATTACAGCTTATGCTGTCCTTTCTCTTCTGGTAAGTTTAAACTGACTGTTTTTTTCTTGGTGATTCAGTACTGATTTATAACATTAAGAAATTGCCTTTTGGTACTTGTAAAAATAGTTCATTAGTTTGTGATGGCCTCAAACTTCATTCGGTGCAGACACATACTTGTAAGTTGCCTGATTACCAAAAATGTTTGTAATTTTGACTCTAGATGTTTTGAATGATATAAAATTTCTGGAATCAGAAATGGATGCATAATGCATGGACATTGGAACGTATCCGGTCACATGGAGAGTGAAACTCAAAGACACTGTTTTCCTTAAGGAAATCAAGATTTAGTCTTCCTGAATTTTATCTGTAAAATTGTTATTTGAGTAGTTCTGGTATATGGGGTTCCTGTGAAAGTGGCCTTTTAATGTATAACTGATTAAACATGCGTTTTAGAATTTGACGCCAGACAAGGCTTGGCATCCCACGAAACTTGCTTGAGAACAAATTCTAGCAGAAGAGTGGTGTGAAACTTCAGATTTATTGCCTGAAAAAGGTTTATTTCATTGAGCTTCAAGATACTACTGCTCTTGCAGGTATTCATGCTACAATTTTCAGGCTTGTTCTTTGTGGATGTCATTTGGGGTTTATGTCACCGGGGTGCTATTTCAAACAGCTGCCTTTGTTTCCTTTTTACTCATTTCTCACGGTTACTGCATTATGTGTGAACATCTTTCTTTAAATGAACGCCGTACAACTGCTGCGCTTGGATGCATCTTTTACTTGACTCTTGTTGGTTACAAAGCTTGCGTACCATACTTCACAGTAAGTTTCTTATTTGGGTTATGCAATATACAGTTTAATCGGTAAAACTTCTATTTTGGTGATTTAGCATAGGTACTGATGTTCTTTAATGCTAATTCTGAATTGATTATATTGACAGGTGCTTCTGCTACTAAACTATTTTATTTCATTCTATATAATTTTTCACCATATCTCCCAAAACCTGCTTGTGTTGCGAGAACAATTGAGTATAATAGAAAATGAGGATGTTCCTACGATGCATAATGCTGTGTATGCGAAGTACACAATGTTCAAGTAAGTGTCACACATTTAGGAAGTGTTCGTAGTATCTTAAAATAAAATCATACTTCAATGTTGATAAATTTTTTCCTGTTCTCTGTGCAGGAAGTTTCAAGGTGCAATGCAGATTGTGGCTATGGCAGAAACAGTGGTAATATATACGAACTTCACTTTCTGAATATATGTGAGCACATAAATAGCATGTCTTGAAAATCCGACATTGACATACTAAACGAATAGCAGATATATATGAACATGGATAACTCTTTGGAGAATTACTGGATTCGCTTATTGATCCGAGAGTGGGCGCAGTTCTGCATTTTTGTGTACATTGGGTATGTGTCAATGCCTCCCTCTGCTGGAACATTTGAGTTATTTTAAATTCAGTGATTTCCTAAATATATAACAGCACGTTTCAATGAAGCCATTTTCTAACAATGGATAATCCTTCAAGTATTCCTTTACCTGCAGTTGGACTTTCAGGTCACAAGACTTGGCGCCGCGTTTCTCTGTTATGCCTGCCACGAAGTTTAAATGCAACACTTCAGTGCCTCCAATTTACAGTATTGTAAGTTTCTAGATCTTGTTATTGTTGTAATGGAAATAAAATTTCCACATGATATTTATAATCCAACAAGACAAGCATAGGCATATGATTCATTGTTATGAACCGGGAAACAATAATATATGAGTGATCATGAAATTTTAGATGTGGAATTTACCATATTTGTTATATTATCTAGTTAGAAAGGGTTTATGGCATTTTGTATTTTTGATTGGTCTCTCATCTCATCTATGGTAATATGCTTTTCAAAAACTGGCATAATTTATGTCCTGGACATGCTGGGTTCTTTGCCATACAAGGAAAAGACAAATGGAAAATAAATCTAATTTAGATTTTGGTTAAAGGATATTGTTCTGCCTTCTTTTCTCACCACCGTGAGCATATTGTTGTAGGAGATGGATGCGGCAACTTTTAAAGATTTCAGTAGCCGCGAATGGCACATTGGGGTGGTAAGTGGTTCAACCTTGCTTTCGTTTTCAGATTTTTCTCA